>LR738709.1:614933876-615125371 GCA_902687465.1 Secale cereale | reverse complement strand
CCCCCCCCCCCCCCCCGCCGCCCCCGCCATGGCTCCGAAAAGCGGCAAGGCGAAGAAGGAGAAGTCCGAGCAGGCGGCGAAGCTGGCGGCCATGCGGAGAAGGATGGTGGTCTTCCCGCCGAGGCTCGGCCCGAGGGAGCTGCGGGACAAGTACTACTTGTTCTGGGCGAGGGAGACGAAGGATCACCCGCGCACCAGAGTCCTCCCCGCCGTGGCCGTCGACATGTTCCCGAGAGGTTACCACTTCTTCGCTTTGTTCTTCCATTGCGGTCTCTGCCCTCCGTATTCGGAGTTCTTCTGTGATGTGATGAACACGTATGGCCTCCACCTCTTAGATTTCACCCCAAATGCCGTTCTCACCTTGGCCGTTTTCGCACATCTGTGCAAAAACTATGTCGGGGTCCACCCAAATGTAGCTCTTTTCCGCCACTTCTTCACGCCTAGAGTAGAGTCCGGATCCCCACTCTCCGGCGGCATCTCCTGGATCTTTAGGCTGAACAAGAAGGAGGCATACTTGAAAGGAGAGCTTCGCGGCAAGTGGGAGGAGTGGAGGGCTGACTGGGGCTGGGTTCTGGAAGATGCACCCGAGCAGTTTACCTTGCCGAGCCAGACTGCAATAGTGCACGGCAAGGATTGGAGCGACTTGGCCCCGGAAGACGACAAGCTACAGATCGCCCTCACTAGGATCCTTCGTCTCCGGATTGCCAATCTTACTGTAGGTGAAGTCGGGGCCGATTTCCTCCGCCGCCGCATTGCCCCTCTGCAGGAAAGGAAGAGGCCTGCCTGGGAGTTCGGCAATGCGGCAGATCGCATGAGGCTGCGCCCCGGGCTGAACTATAATTTCACCATCTTGGAGCTGAAGGGGATGGTCCGGGAGCTGTTCAAGCATGACCCCAACCACCCGGAATGGTTCAGACCGTCGGTCGGAGTAGTCCCTCTGTGTAATAATACTGCCCTCAGTGCCATCCGCGCGGCAATGCCTGAGTGCGACTCCCACGGGGTCGTCCCCACTTGGCTGGTGCCTTCGGCGGAGACCGTGCAGGCTTTCTTCGATAATCTGGTTGAACGGCCACGCAACCCCGATGAGAGAAAAGGCCTTACCCGGACGACCACCGACCGGGATGTGTCCTACATAGCCAACAGGATGGAGGAGGCCTCCGCAGCTGCAGCTGCGGGTGAGTTCGGGTACACTGTGGACGAGGCGGAAGCAGCGAACGCGGTGAGTCAGGCTGAGGAGGAGGAAATCCTCAAGTTGTTGAAGCTCGCGCCCGAGGAGTTTGCCGGGGAGCCTACCGGGGAGCCTGCCGGGATGGGCGAGGCTGCCGGGCAGGGTACTGAGTCCAGCGGGCCCGCCGAGGAGGAGGAGGGCGCCGAGTCCGGTGATTCCGACGAAGACTCTAGCGGGTCTCTGAATCTTGACGACGACGCCTCCTCATCCTCGGAGAACTCTCCGCCGCCACCAAGTCCTCCACCACAGCAGAAGAAGCGCCTCCGCAAGGCCGCTGAGACGACGAGGCCACAGGCGCCTCGACAGCAGCCGAAGCGCCGTGCGACGCGTGCCACCACGACGAGCGAGGTCGTCAAGGAGGCGCCCCGTGCCCGAGCGACAAGCGGAGGGGGATCTTCCCGGAGTGGCTCTGGTGCCCCTTCTTCCCCTCGGTCTTCAGCGACGACCGGGGCTGGGTCTTCACAGCCCGCAGCCCCAGAGCCCGCCAAGCGCCCGAGGGAGCCTTCTCCTCCAGCTCGCGCTGGAGCACGCGAGGCGGGGTTTGACTTCTCCGCCCTCAGCTCCGATGAAGAGGAGGAAGAGTAAGTACTCGCAATTTTCATTTCCTTTGATTTTGTCTTGATTTCTCTTGTTTGGCTCTGATCTTGTTTCGGCTTCCAGGACCTTGACCCAGAGGATGGCGAAGAGGGCCAAGATCCCTGTGGTTGATCTAGAGGACGACGAGCCCGCCGCAGCGGCAGGTGACGCGCCAGCGACAGGCTTGCCGGACCAGCCTGCTGCTCCGGAGAGCAGCCCCCAGCGCAGCCCCCAGCGTAAGCTTTGCGTTCACTTTTCTGCTTGGCGGGCGCGCTTGAGGTTGTTATCCTTATTGATATCTTGTTGTCTTGTGCAGAAGTGGAGCCGCAGCCGCAGGAGCACCAGGAGGTCGCCCCCGACGAGCCGCTTGCTCCACCCTCCCCACCAAGGGTGAGCTCCCCGGCAAGGGACAGCGCTCCGCCAAGGACGGGCACTCCGCCGAGGGCGAGTACCCCGCCAAGGGCGAGCAGCCCGACAAGGGTGAGCACCCCGCCAAGGGAGGGCGCAAGCGGCTCTCCGCCAGCAGGGGCCCCTACTACGCCGCCAAGGGAGAGCTCCCCGGCGAGGGACCCCGTCATCGAAGAGGCCCGCGCAGGTAAACCCTTGTACTTTCTTCTTCTTGGATTCTTCTTTTTGGATATTTGCTTGACAAATCTTTCTTTTCTTTTTCTTCTGCTGTCAGACCCGCCCGCCCCGGAGCCGATGGAGACGGAAACCATCGCCGAGGAGGAGGTGCGCGGTGAAACTGGCGACAGCACCGCCGCGGAAGGAGTGGCCGGCGCCGACGAGCCAGCCGCCGAGGAGACTGCCCCAACCGCTGACGCCGTGGCTGGGGAAGGGACCAGCGACCACACCGCTGGCCCGGAGGCCGCAGGAGCACCGGACGCTGCAACGGCCGCCGACCCCTCCGCCTCCGCACCTGGGGCGGGCGTCTATCTGGAGGCCGCCAACGGGATCTTCATCCAAGTCCTGTGGGCGTCCTCGTCAAGGGCACCAGCGGAGGGGGAGACCTTCGACGGAGAAGTTCTCGCCTCCGCCGGGTTGAAGGTTGTCGACGCGCCCGGTAGCAGCGACGAGCCCGAAGACGAGCAACTCCTGCGTCGACTCCTGGGTTTGTACCGGGCCAGGCAAGCCAAGCTGGAGTCCCGAGAGGCTCTGGCTACCAAGGCCGGCGTTGATCTGGAGAAACGTGCCGCGGAGCTCCGTGCCGCCAACCAGGCGGCCCTCCGAAACTTGGCGGAGGAGCGCGAAGAGCTTGCCGGAGCACACCAAGCATTCCTCCTCGAGAAGGCCGAGGTGGAGGAGCAGCAGCGACTGGCCGCCGAGGAGCTGTCTCGGCGGGAGGGAGAGCTCAACCAGCGGAAGGTCGACCTCGACAGCCACGAGGACGACCTCACCGCTCGTGAGCAGGCCATTGGCGGGGCTCTGCGGGAGGCGAGGAATGCTGCTGCTGCCGCAGAGACCGCCAAGATGGATCTGGAGGCCAGGGTGGCGCAGATGGAGTTGAGCTTGAAGGCGAGTGAAGACAGGGTCGCCGCGCTCAACGTGGCGCGGGAGAAGGATGCCCACACCAACTCGGAGCTGCAAATCCGCCTCTCCGAGAAGGGCAAAGAGCTCACCGACGCCAGGGACTCCATCACTGACTTGGAGATGAAGGTTTCTACCCTCACCGACTCGCTTGACGCCGCCCGGGACCGCGAGACGAAGCTGAAGGACGATCTCCGTACCGAGAGAGCCTTGCTGGAGAGCGCCGCCGTCTCGCAAAACCACTTTCAGCGGACGGTGGAGCAGTGGACCGAGGAGCTCGTCGCCTCCGCCGCCAACATCGATATGGAGATGGTGGCGCTGAGGGCGGAGCACCTTGCGTACTCCCCCGACGAGAATCTCCCCCACAGCGCCAAGCTGAGCTTGTTCCTCAGAGGAGTGGCGCCGGCTCTCGCGCGGCTACGGGAGAAGATCCCCACGCAGCTGGCTGACGAGGCGCGCCGGCTTTGCATGGGTACTATGGAGCGGGTGTTGTCGAAGATCGTCTACCGCAACCCCGGGATCAACCTTGTCAACGTCCTCCGGACCCTGCCACCCGAAGCCGACCAGGAGGCGTTGAAGGCCCAAGTTGCCCACATCGTAGCCAAGGTGGGCAAGATCCAGAGGATTGACGGAGACCGAAGAGACTAGGCACCTTGCTTCCCTCGCCGCTGTCGATTAAGTCATAGGTAGTAGTTGTTTAGAACAGCGGCAAGTTATCTCTGTAATATATACTTTTATTTCGGGTAATCAATGCAATGTTATCTCCCTTGCTTTAGTCCCTTCACTTTGTATGTTTTCCACCCTACGCTTTTAGGGAACTTGCCGGCAAAGGGACCCTTGCCGCGAGCGCTGAGTGCGGGACTCTTAGCAGCCTGCTGGCAAAGCCCTTGTCGGCAAGAAACCTTGCCGCAGCTAGTCGCAGCACACTTAGATTGCTGAGCGAACTCGAAAACGAAGTAAGGGCGCGACACTTGTCGCAGCTCACTTAAGCCGTTGAGCATGCTCGAAACAAAGTAAGGGCGCGGCTAGCCATGGGTAGGTTCCTCCGCGCACAGGTTTTCCATACAAAGTGTGGTTGTTCAAGGAAGACGCCTAAATTTTTTAAAAATTTGAATTGCTCAAAATCTGGCAACTTAGCTTTCATGGATTGTTTGCTTCCCGGCAAGATTCTCCTTTCTTGAACAGCACTTGGTCCATACCTCTATCTCCTCCCCCCGGCAAACTTGTGCACGAGGGACCCTTCTTCTGTTTAAGAGAGAAAGAAAAAAGAGGGGGGAAATACAAGTATGGATCCTTGCGGCTCGTTGCTGCTTACCCGGGATGCGTGCTGCACAGAATGTCAGATGATACATGCAAGCAAGAAAGAAAGGCATGAAATGACAAATGGTGCAAAGCACAAAAGTTTTACTGATGCACGGGGTCTGCGCCCGGCTTTGTACAAAGGTTTACATGCAACAGCGGCAAGACTTGTACAAAAGGTGGTTGCCGGAGCGGATCACGGCAACCGCGCCTTACGGGTGAAACTTGCGAAGATGCTCTATGTTCCAGGAGTTGCTCACCGGTAAGCCTTCTTCGGTCTCAAGGCAGACAGCACCAGGCCTTGTGACTTGCCTCACCCGATAAGGGCCTTCCCACTTCGGCGTCAACTTGTTGGAGCCCTTGGCGGACTGAACGCGCCGAAGAACAAGGTCGCCTTCCTCGAGACTCCTGGCCTTGACCTTACGGCTATGATAGCGACGCAAGGCTTGCTGGTATCGAGCAGCTCGTACAGCAGCCTGGAGACGTTCCTCCTCAAGGAGCAATGCATCATCTTGTCGCAGTTGCTCTTGCTCGAGCTCGTCGTAAGCGAGCACTCGAGGAGACCCGTATACGAGTTCGGTGGGGAGAACTGCCTCTGCTCCATAGACGAGAGCAAAGGGTGTCTGTCCGGTGGCTCGATTTGGTGTCGTCCTGATTGACCAAAGAGCCGCAAACAACTCCTCTATCCAGTTTCTTCCACACTTGTGCAGCCTGTCGAAGGTTCTTGTCTTGAGCCCGCGCAGCACTTCAGCATTGGCCCTCTCCGCTTGACCGTTACTCCTTGGGTGAGCAACAGAAGCAAAGCAGACCTTGGCGCCAAGGTCTTGGATGTATTGCATGAAGGTGCGACTCGTAAAATGTGTGCCGTTGTCGGTGATGATCATGTTAGGGATTCCGAAACGGCAAACTATTGATCTGAAGAACCTGACTGCTGACTGTGCTGTCACCTTTCTCACTGGTTCCACTTCTGGCCACTTTGTGAACTTGTCGATTGCGACGTACAAGTACTCAAAGCCCCCGACGGCGCGGGGAAAGGGGCCGAGGATGTCGAGCCCCCAGACCGAGAAGGGCCAGGACAAAGGGATCGTCTGGAGAGCTTGAGCTGGCTGGTGAATTTGCTTGGCATGGAACTGGCACGCTTCACACTTGGTTACTTGTGCAGTTGCATCTTGGAGGGCTTCTGGCCAAAAGAAACCTTGCCGGAATGCCTTCCCAGCAAGCGCTCTCGCGCCAATGTGGTGGCCACATATGCCTCCATGTATCTCTGCCAACAGCTTCTGTCCATCTTCCCGCGAAATGCACTTCAATCTGACACCATTGAGTCTTCTTCTGTACAGTTCGTTGCCGACGAACTAGTACATACTTGACTGCCTGGTTATCCTCTCTATCTCTTCTGGTTCTTCGGGAAGTTCTCCAGTCTGAAGAAAACGGACGATTTGCTGTGCCCATGCTGGAGCTTGAGGCTCAGCAACAAGGACTAAAGGCATCAGGGCTGCTGCGGGAACCTCAGCTTCTACGGCAAGAACCTGCGGCTCTGCCGGAGCTGAGGGTTCCCCGGCAAGCCTGCCGGGGCAAGGCTTGTCGGGAACGCCTGCTTCAACTGTACAGACCCTTGGGTCCGCAGGAGCAGACTGTTCCTCAGCATTTTGGTTGATGATCTTGGGGACCTTGGCGGCGGCTTCGGGAAGATCCGCCGGCAAGTAGTCGCCGGAGACCAACTTCCTCTTCTTGCTCTGCCCAACTGATGGTGTAACGGATGGCTGAGTTAGCTTGAGCACGAAGACCCCTGGTTCCACAGGTAACTTCATTGCAGCACACTTTGAGAGGCCATCTGCGATATCATTCTGAGCTCTTGGAACGTGCTCCATCTGTAGGCCTTCAAAGTGTTCTTCAAGCTTCCTCACTTCATCGACGTAAGCTTCCATCAGAGGGCTCTGGTAACTCTTGTTTATTTGTCGGACCACCAACTGTGAGTCTCCCCGCACAATCAGCTTCTTGATCCCAAGTTCGGCCGCAATTCTGAGACCGGCAAGCAAACCTTCATACTCGGAAGTATTGTTTGTCGCTTGCTCCTTGGGAAAGTGCATTTGAACAACATACTTGAGGTGCTCTTCGGTGGGCGCTATGAGTAACACGCCAGCGCCGGCGCCTTGCAGCGAGAAGGCACCATCGAAGTACATTATCCACTCCTTGCTTGCTTCTTGGACGGGGATGCTTGTCTCTGGAACTTCTTCATCTGGTGTTGGGGTCCATTCCGTTATGAACTCTGCCAAAGCTCTGCTCTGTATGGTTGAAGTACTCTCAAACTTGAGACCAAAGCTTGACAGCTCCAGTGCCCACTCGACGATCCTGCCTGTTGCTTCTGGATTTTGCAATATCCTCTTCAACGGAAAGCGAGTGACCACTGTTATCTCGTGTGCTTGGAAGTAATGGCGCAGCTTTCTTGAGGCCATGAGGAGGCCGAAAAGTAACTTCTGCACTCCAGAGTATCTTGATCTAGCCCCCTGCAAGAGGGAACTTACGAAATAAACTGGGCGCTGCACCATCTTCTTTCGCACTTCTCCTTGTTCCTGTGCAGACTTGTCCTTGTCGGGGCCAGAGCTTGTCGGGGAAGCCCCCTGCTTGTCGCTGGGTGCGCTTGCTGGGGACGTGGGTTCCTCATCCGCCTCCCTCTCCGCTACCAACGCAGCACTAACCACTTGATTGGTTGCCGCTAGGTACAGCAGCAACTTCTCTTGTGGCCTAGGTGCGACAAGTATTGGAGTGGAGGATAGGTATCCTTTCAAGTCTTGCAGCGCAGCCTCCGCTTCCGGAGTCCATTTCATAGGACCTGCCTTTTTCACAACCAGCAAGTCTCCTTACGTCCTTGACGCGCTTCGGGGCTTCAATCTGCTCGATGGCTTTAATCTTGTCGGGATTGGCTTCAATCCCCCTCTGGGACACGAAGAACCCGAGAAGCTTGCCGGAGGGGACTCCGAAGACGCACTTCTCGGGGTTCAACTTGAGTTGTATCTTGCACAGATTCTCAAAGGTCTCTCCTAGGTCTTGAATCAGGGTATCTTTGCTCTTGCTCTTGACCACTATATCATCCATGTAGGCTTCTACATTTCTGTGGATCTGTGGCTCAAAAGTAGTGTGTACCACCCTTGCAAATGTTGAGCCTGCATTCTTCAATCCAAAGGGCATGCGTATGAAGCAGTATGTACCACATGGAGTAATGAATGCAGTCTTCTCTTCATCTTCCTCAGCCATGAATATCTGGTGGTATCCTGAGTATGCATCGAGAAATGAAAGCAACTCACATCCAGCCGTGGAGTCCACAATTTGGTCGATGCGCGGCAAGGGAAATGGATCCTTGGGACATGCTTTATTCACATCGGTGAAGTCTATACAAAGTCTCCACTTCCCATTGGCTTTGCGCACGACAACTGGATTGGCCAGCCACGTGGGATGAAGTACACCTCTAACAAGGCCTGCTGCTTCCAACTTCTTGATTTCTTCGGCGGTGAACTCTTGGCGCTCCACCGCTTGCTTCCTGACCTTCTGCTTGACGGGCCGCGCATGAGGACAAACAGCAAGCTTGTGCTCAATTACCTTCCTGGGAACGCCGGGGATGTCAGACGGTTGCCACGCAAACACGTCCACATTCGCCCGCAGGAAGGCAACGAGCGCGCTTTCCTATTTGGGATCGAGTGTAGCACTGATGGTGAAGGTACCACCAGTGCCGTCCTCCTTGGCGGACCCCTTCTTGGTTGCCGGTGGAGCTGCCATTCCCTTCTTGCACTTGCCGGTGGAGCTCGATGGTGCGTCCTCGATGGCAGCGCAGTACTCCGAAGAGGTGCGTTTGCCGGAGTGGGCCCCAGAGTTCTTGCCGGACTTGGTCTTGGTCTTCCCCCTGGGAGATTCAGCGGCAAGTATTTTGCTGTCCGCCGCGGCTGCTGCATCCCGGTAGATCTTGTCGGTGCAGATAAGCGCATCCTTCTTGTCGCCGGGGACAGAGATGACGCTTATCGGCCCCGGCATCTTGAGCATGTTGTACGCGTAGTGGGAAGCTGCCATGAACTTGGCGAGCGCAGGACGGCCAAGTATCCCATTGTATGGCAATGGGATATCGGCAACGTCGAACATGATCCTCTCCGTCCTGAAGTTGAGCTCTCCACCAAAGGTCACCGGCAGCGTGATCTTCCCCTTCGGCTTGCAACTTCCCGGGTTGATCCCTTGGAACGTCCCGGTTTCCTCGAGCTCGCTGTCGGGGATCTGCAGTTTCTTGATCACAGCGGAGGAGATCAAGTTGAGGCCGGCCCCGCCGTCAACCAACATCTTGGTGACCTTGAGGTTGCGGATAGTTGGTGAAACCAACATCGGCAAGCACCCGACCGCGGTTGTGCGGTCAGGGTGGTCCTCAAGGTCGAAGATGATGGGCGTGCCGGACCATTTCAGCAGCCTGCGCGATTCGACGGGTGGCTCAGCTGCATTCACTTCCCGCACCCATTGCTTGAGTTGGCGGTGGGAAGTGTGCAGAGAGGCACCTCCATCGACGCACAGAACTTCTGTGGCCTTCTGGAACTCCTGCTCGCTGTTGTCTCCTTCATCCATGTCCTCGTCATCGTCTTCGTCTTCGTCCTTGTCGCGGCCCCGGGGAGGTCTGTCTCCTTGCCGCTGCTTGGCCTTGCCGCGGCGTCCTCCCCGGCCGTTGAATGGCCGCTTCTTGCTGGGCTCTCCTCCGCCTCCTTGGGCCTTCTCCTTGTCGCGACGCTCGTATTCAGCCTTCTGCTGCTCTACGAGGTACTCTACCCTCTTGCAGTTTTGGAGATCGTGGCCCTTGGTGCGGTGGATCTTGCAGTACTGCTTGTCGGATCCGTCCTGCTTGTCGGCTGCCGATACAGGGGCAGCCTCCTTGCCGGAGCCACCAGCATGTGTCTTCTTGGCGGGAGCCTCCTTGCTGGACTGCTCGACAACCAGTACCTCCTTGTTCTTCTTCTTTCTATTGTTCCGCCGCCGATTTTTCCTTGCCGGGGCGGCATCCTCACTGTCACTTCCTCCTGCACCAGCATCCTCTCCGGGGAGTCTCCTCCCCTCTTCAGCACGTGCACATTTGTCAGCCAGAGCGTAAAGCTCGCTGATGTCCCGGATCTTGGTCATCGCCATCTCCTCCCTCATCCGGTGGTTACGCACGTTCTGGTGGAACGCGCTGATAACCGCGGCAGGGTGGACATCGGGGATATTGTGCTGAACGCGGCTGAACCTTTGGATGTATTTGCGCAGGGACTCTCCCTCCTTCTGGGCAAGGACGTGGAGATCGCTCTCCTGGCTGTGGGGTTTGTGGCCGCCCGTGAAGGCGCCAACAAACTGGTGGCACAGATCTGCCCAAGAGGAGATGGAGTTCTCCGGCAAGTGCATAAGCCAAGATCTGACGTTTGGCTTAAGCACGAGCGGGAAATAGTTGGCTAGAATCTTCTCATCGCGTCCCCCGGCAGCCTGCACCGCAATGGTGTAGATGCTGAGGAACTCAGAGGGGTGAGTCTTGCCGTCGTACTTCTCGGGTACGTCGGGCTTAAAGTTCTTCATGCTAGGCCACTGGACTTGCCGCAGCTCTCGGGTGAACGCAGGGCAACCCGCCGCGTACGGCAAGTCGCCTGGTTCACCGGGCGCGTGCATGTCGACAGCAGTCCCAGCGCGCTGGTCGGACTGTCTTCGGGCTTCTCTTCGACGTTCGATACGAGTTCGAGCGTCCTCTTGTCGCCTGTCGTCGAGGACTTGGCGCTGATCGCGGCGAGCCCGCGGATCCGACGACGCCGTAGAGTCGTCGTCGACGTTGATCCGGCGGGGTGGCGATTTCTGCATCCGCGGCGGGGAGTGCATGGTAGTTGCACCCCTGGCGGTCTTGTCTCCATCGGCCTTCGCTTGGTCGACTTGCCGCGGGCGTGATGTTGCCGGCTGCTGCGGCGTGTCGTTGTTGGCGAAGGCGATGAGGCTCTGGATTGTTGCCCTCCAGTCTTCGGCCTTGTCTGCCGCTGGAGGGAAGTCAAGGAGCAGCTGGGCTCTCGCTAGAGCTTCTGCTGGAGAGGAGGGAAGCGGCGGCGAGCGGTGCGAGGAGCGAGATATGCTCGGACTTCTAACGGGGTTAGAAGGAGCATGGTCTCGCCCCGGCGACCGCGCCCTGCTCGTACCAGCGCGCTGGCCTTGAGCATCCCGCGACCCACCGGCTTGTCCCCGTCCCAGCAAGCGTATGGTACCCCCGGTACCACGTCGCTGCTGGTCCGGCACCTCCTGAGAGGGACGTGGTGCGTGCACGGACGCCGAGGTCTTGGAGTTCGCCCGGTCGTCCGTCTTGTCTTTAGACTTGGCGGCGCCACGAGTGTCCTCGCCGGCGTCCACCCCTCCGCCAGCGTCTACCCTACCAACCGTTGGTTCTGGTGGTGGCGGGATCGACGCAGACGGGCCTCCGACCTCCGAAGCCTTCTTCTTCGGAGGCATGTTGATGTAGTCGATGAGGTTGATGGAGCTGGTGAAGTCGCTGAAGGTTGCGCCCGCGTGAGCGCCGGATCAGGTTCGCACAACCTCGACGTCCCCTCCCTGGCGCGCCAAAGATGTCGGGGAAACTGGACGCCCACGAACACCTATGGGACCGGTGCCCCTTCTACGGTACGGCAAGGGTGCGGAGGGAGCACGAAGAGCGGATCGAGGAGCACACGCGGGAAGTTTACCCAGGTTCGGGCCGCGAGGACGCGTCAAACCCTACTCCTGCTTTGGTTGTATTAAGTTCTTGGAGCTCGGGAGCTTGAAGATCTACAGTACTAGCTACACCGAGCGTGGGAGTGATCGAGTTTCTGGGATCGAACCCCCTCTACGTTGTGCATGGGCCTCCTTTTATAGCTCAAAGGGGTCACCGACAGGTGTCAACGTAGAGGAGGGTAAAAATGTAAAACTGGTGTGGTTGTAACAGTGCATGAACAGTGTATGAATAGTGGTCTTCACCTAACTTTGACGGTGGGGGACAAAGGCATTGAATGCCCGTCGCCGTCGCCCCAAAAGCGTCCGTCCATGCGTCTCCGTTCGCCACGGCGATAGCCTCGTCACCGCGGCTGGCCACCGTGTACCCTAGGCTGCACAGGCATCTGCCACGTGCCCCCTGGAAGGGCCCCAGGGCGACGCGTGGCCAGATGAGCTGGAGCGCAGGCACACAGTGTAGGCTTCCCCCGGCAAGCACCTTGCCGGGGTCGCAACCTTGCCGGGCCCGGAAGCTTGGCGCTCTCCGGGTCCTGCCGGGGCGCATGATGCGCCGCGATGCACCTTCTTGAGGTGCCGTTCTTTTGTCCTTCCTGGCAAGCTCCTCTTGCCAGGGTCTTGTGCTGGAGTGACAACCTTGAGCCTGGTGCGGCCTTCCCGGCAAGCTCCTCTTGCCGGGGCCTTGTCTCTTAACTTGAATACTTTGTTCTTGAATGGCTTAAAGGGGTCTAGAGTGGGCTTTGGCGGGCGCGTGGTGAGCCAGACCATGGGACGCTGCTACTGCCCGTGCACAAGTCGGGATACTGAGGTACCCCTACTTTAGTACACCGACACCCGCCGAAGCCTGCGACATGTATCCGGGAGGTTACCATTACTTCGCTTTGTTCTTCCACTGTGGCCTTTGACCTCCGTACTCTGAGTTTTTCTGTGATGTGATGAACACGTACGGATTCCACCTCCTAGATTTCACCCCGAATGTTGTTCTCACTATGGCCGTTTTCGCACATCTGTACGAAAACTTTGTCGGGGTCCACCCCAACATAGCTCTCTTCCGCCACTTTTTCACACCTAGAGTAGAGTCTGGATCTCCACTCTCCGGTGGCATCTCCTGGATCTTCAGGCTTAACAAGAAAGAGGCGTACTTGATTGGAGAGCTCCGCGGCAAGTGGGAAGAGTGGAGAGCTGATTGGTGCTGGGTTATGGAAGAGGAACACCAGCAATTTACCTCTCCTCGCCGGGCCGCAATAGTGCGCGACAAGGATTGGAGCGATCTGGCCCCGGAGGATGAGAAGCTGGAGATAGCCCTCACTAGGATCCTTCGCCTCCGGGACGCCAACCTTACTATAGGCGAAGTTGGGGCTGATTTCCTTTGCCGCCGCATTGCTCCCCTGCAGGATAGGAAGAGGCCTGCTTGGGAGTTTGGCAATGCGGCAGACTGCATGAGGCTGCGCCCCGGCCTGAACTACAACTTCACCGTCTTGGAACTCAAGGGGATGATCCGCTCGATGTTCAAGCATGACCCCAAGCACACGGAGTGGTTTACCCTGTCGCGGGGAGTAGTTCCCTTATGCAACAACTCTTCACTCAGCAGCATCCGTTCGGTAATGCCTCTATGCGATTCCCACGGGGTGGATCCCACTTGGCTAGCGCCTTCAGAAGAGACCGTGCAAACTTTCTTTGATAACCTGGTTGAACGGCCGCGCATTCCCGACGAGAAGAAGGGTCTCACCCACGCGACCACCGACCGGGATGTGGCGTATATCGGTAGCAGAATGGAGGAGGCCGCCGCAGCTGAGGCCGCGGGTGAGTTTGGTTACTCTGTGGAGGAGGCAGAAGCAGCGGATGCAGTGAGCAGGGCCGAGGAGGAAGAGATCCTCAAGATGTTGAAGCCCACCGGGGAGCCTGCCGGGAGGAGCGAGGCTGCCGGGCAGGGGACCGAGTCCAGTGAGCCCGCCGAGGAGGACGCCGAATCGGCCGATTCCGACGAAGACTCGGGCGGGTCACTGAACCTCGACGACATTTCTTCATCCTCGGAGAATTCTCCGCCACCGCCAAGTCCTCCGCCACAGCCAAAGAAGCGCCTCCGCAAGACCACCGAGACGGTGAAGCAGCCGGCGCCCCGACAGCAGCTGAAGCGTCGCGCGACGCGTGCCACCACGACGAGCGAGGTCGTCAAGGAGGCGCCTCGCGCCTCAGCGGCAAGCGGAGGGGGATCTTCCCGAACCGGTTCTGGTGTTCCTTCTGCCCCTCGGTCCTCGGCGACGACCGGAGCGGGGTCTTCGCAGCCCACGGCTCCGGAGCCCGCCAAGCGCCCGAGGGAGCCTTCTCCTCCAGCTCCTCGCGCTGGGACACACGAGGCAGACTTCGACTTCTCCGCCCTTAGTTCCGACGAGGAGGAGGAAGAGTAAGCATTTGCAACTTTTATTTCCTTTTATTCTTGTTGCTCTTGTCTTGAATTCTCTTTGCCTAACTCTGATCTTGTTTGGCTTCCAGGACCCTGACCCAGAGGATGGCGAAGAGGGCCAAGATCCCTGTGGTTGACCTTGAGGACGACAAGCCCGTCGCCGCGGCAGGAGATGCGCCCGCGACAGGCTTGCCGGACCAGCCGGCTGCTCCGCAAGGCAGCCCCCAGCGCAGCCCCCAGCGTAAGTTCCTTGTTCACTTCTCTGCTTATCGGGCGCGCTGGAGCTTCATATCCTTATTGATGTCTTGTTTGCTTGTTGACTTGTGCAGAAGTGGAGCCGCAGCCGCAGGAGCGTCAAGAGACTGCTCCCGACGAGCCGCTTGTCCCACCTTCCCCGCCAAGGAGGAGCTCCCCGGCGAGGGAGAGCGCTCCGCCAAGGACGGGTACTCCGCCAAGGGCGAGTACCCCGCCAAGGGCGAGCACCCCGACAAGGGTGGGCACCCCGCCAAGGGAAGGCGCCAGCGGCCCTCCGCCGGTGGGGGCCACGACCACGCCGCCAAGGGAGAACTCCCCGGCGAGGGACCCCGTTACTGAAGAGGCCCGCGCAGGTAACCCTTGTACTTTCCTTCTCTTGAATTCTTCTTTTTGGATATTTGCTTGACGATTCTTCCTTTCTTTTTCTTCTGTCAGATCCGCCCGCCCCGGAGCCGATGGAGACAGAGGCCATCGCCGAGGAGGACGTGCGCGGTGATGCCGGTGACTCCACCACCACTGAAGGGATGGCCGGCGCTGACGAGCCAGCCGCCGACGAGCCCCCCGTGGCCACTGACGCAGCAGTTGGGGAGGAGACCGGCGACCGCACTGACGGCCCTGAGGCCGCAGGAGCGCCGGAGGCTGCAGCGGCCGCCGACTCCTCCGCTGCCGTGACTGGGCCGGGCATCTATTTGGAGGCCGCCAACGGGGTCTTCATCCAAGTCCCGTGGGCGTCCTCATCAAGGGCACCCGCGGAGGGGGAGAGCTTCGATGGAGAAGTCCTTGCCTCCGCCGGGCTAAAGCTTGTCGACGCGCCCGGCAGCAGCAGCGAGTCCGAAGAGGAGCAGCTCCTGCGCCGGCTTCTGGCCTTGTACCGGGCCAGGCAGGCCAAGCTGGAGTCCCGAGAGGCTCTGGCTGCCAAGGCCGGTGTCGACTTGGAGAAGCGCGCCGCGGAGCTCCGCGCCGCCAACCAAGCGGCCCTCCGGAACTTGGCGGAGGAGCGCGAGGAGCTCGCCGGGGCGCACCAGGCGTTCATCCTCGAGAAGGCCGAGGTTGAGGAGCAGCAGCGACTGGCCGCCGAGGATCTGTCTAGGCGGGAAGGAGAGCTGAACCAACGGAAGGTCGACCTCGATAGCCACGAGGACGACCTTGCCGCGCGCGAGCAGTCCATTGGCGGGGCTCTGCAGGAGGCGAGGGACGCCACTGCTGCCGCAGAGACCGCCAAGAGGGACCTGGAGGCGAGGGTGGCGCAGTTGGAGCTTAATCTGAAGACGAGCGAGGAGAAGGTTGCCTCGCTCAAACTTGAAAGGGAGAAGGACACCCACAGCCACTCGGAGCTGCAGGTCCGCCTCTCTGAGAAGGGCAAGGAGCTCAACGACGCCAAGGACTCCATCGCAGACTTGGAGCTAAAACTGTCCACCCTCACCGAGTCGCTTGACGGGGCCCGGAACAGGGAGTCCAAGTTGAAGGAAGATCTCCGGGCTGAAAGGGCGCTGCTGGACAGTGCCGCCCTTACGCAGAACAACTTCCAGCGGACGGTGGAGCAGTGGACCGAGGAGCTCGTCGCCTCCGCCGTCAACATCGACAAGGAGATGGTGGCGTTGGGGACGGAGCACCTCGTGTACTCCCCCGACGAGAGCCTTCCCCACAGCGCCAAGCTGAGTTTGTTCTTCAGAGGAGTGGCGCCGGCCCTCGCATAGCTACGAGAGAAGCTCCCCACGCAGCTGGCTAACGAGGCACGCCGGCTTTGCATGGGTACTATGGAGCGAGTGTTGACGAAGATCGTCTACCGCAACCCCGGGATTAATCTTGCGAACGTCCTCCGGACCTTGCCGCCCGAAGCTGACCAGGAAGCGTTGAAGGCACAAGTTGCCCACATCGTGGTCAAGGTGGGCAAGATCAGGAGGGTTGACGGAGACCGCGTAGACTAGGCTTCCTTCTTTCTACTTCCATTGCCGCTGTCGATTAAGTCATGGATAGTAGTTGGTTAGAACAGCGGCAGGTTATCTTGTAATATAACTTTATTTTGGATAGTCAATGCAGTATTATCTCTCTTGCTCGATCCCTTCGCTTTGTACGCTTCTCACCCTACGCTTCTAGGGAGCTTGCCGGCAAAGGGACCCTTGCCGCGAGCGCTGAGTGCGGGACTTCAGCAGCCTGCTGCAATGCCCTCGCCGGCAAGAAACCTTGCCGCAGCTAGTCGCAGCACACTTAGGTTGTTGAGCGAACTCGAAAACGAAATAAGGGCGCGACACTTGTCGCAACTCACTTAAGCCGTTGAGCGTGCTTGAAACAAAGTAAGGGCGCGGCTAGCCATGGGTAGGTTCCTCCGCGCACAGGTTTTCCATACAAAGTGTGGTCTTTCAAGGAAGATAACTAAGAATTTTTAAAATTTTGAATGCTCAAACTTTGGCAACTTAGCTTTTGTGTTCTGTTTGCTTCCCGGCAAGGCTTTCCTTCCTTGAACAGCACTTGGTCCACATCACTGTCTCCTTCCCCCCCGGCAAACTTGTGTGCGAGGAACACTTCTTCTGCTTGAGAGAAAAAGGAAGAGGGGAGGAAACATAGATATGGAGCCTTGCGGCTTGTTATTGCTTACCGGGATCGTGTGCTGCACAAAGTGTCAGATAATACATGCAATGAAAACAAGAATGCATGAAACGACAAGCCGTGCGAAGCACAAAAGTTTTACTGATGCACGGGGTCCGTGCCCGGCTTTGTACAAAGGTTTACATGCAACAGCGGCAAGACTTGTACAAAAGGTGGTTGCCGGAGCGGATCACGGCAACCGCGCCTTATGGGTGAAACTTGCGAAGATGCTCAATGTTCCAGGAGTTGCTCACCGGTAAGCCTTCTTCGGTCTCAAGGCGGACAGCGCCGGGCCTTGTGACTTGTCTCACCCGATAAGGGCCTTCCCACTTCGGCGTCAACTTGTTGGAGTTCTTGGCGGACTGAACACGCCGAAGAACAAGGTCGCCTTCCTCGAGACGCCTGGCCTTGACTTTGCGGCTATGATAGCGACGCAAAGCTTGCTGGTATCGAGCAGCTCGTACAACAGCCTGGAGACGGTCCTCCTCGAGGAGCAATGCGTCATCTTGCCGCAGCTGCTCCTGCTCCAACTCATCGTAAGCGAGCACTCGAGGAGACCCGTATACGAGTTCCGTGGGGGAGAACTGCCTCTGCTCCATAGACAAGAGCAAAGGGTGTCTGTCCGGTGGCTCGATTTGGTGTCGTCCTGATTGACCAAAGAGCCGCCGGCAACTCCTCGATCCGTTTCTTCCGCACTTGTGCAGCCTGTCGAAAGTTCTTGTCTTGAGTCCGCGCAGCACTTCAGCATTTGCCCTCTCCGCTTGACCATTGCTCCTCGGGTGAGCAACAGAAGCGAAGCGGACCTTGGCGCCAAGGTCTTGGACGTATTGCATGAAGGTGCGACTTGTGAACTGTGTGCCGTTGTCGGTGATGATCCTGTTAGGGATTCCGAAACGGCAAACGATCGATCTGAAGAACCTGACTGCTGACTGTGCGGTCACCTTTCTCACTGGTTCCACTTCTGGCCACTTTGTGAACTTGTCGATAGCAACGTACAAGTATTCAAAGCCCCCGACAGCGCGGGGAAAGGGGCCGAGGATGTCGAGCCCCAGACCGAAAAGGGCCAGGACAAAGGGATCGTCTGGAGAGCTTGAGCTGGCTGGTGTATTTGCTTGGCATGGAACTGGCACGCTTCACACTTGGTTGCTTGTGCAGTTGCGTCTTGGAGGGCTTCTGGCCAAAAGAAACCTTGCCGGAACGCCTTCCTGGCAAGTGCTCTTGCGCCAATGTGGTGTCCACATATGCCTCCTTGTATCTCTGCCAACAGCTTCTGTCCATCTTCCCGGGAAATGCATTTCAATCTGACACCATTGAGTCTTCTTCTGTACAGTTCATTGCCGACGAACTGGTACATACTTGACTGCCTGGTTACTTTCTCTATCTCTTCTGGTTCTTCGGGAAGTTCTCCAGTTTGAAGGAAACGGATAATTTGCTGTGCCCAGGTTGGAGCTTGAGGCTCAACAACAAGGACTAAAGGCATCAGTGCTACTGCGGGAACGTCAGCTTCTACGGCAAGAACCTGCAGCTCTGTCGGAGCTGAGTGTTCCCCGGCAAGCCTGCCGGAGCAAGACTCGCCGGGAACATCTTCTTCAACTGCACGAACCCTAGGGTTCGCAGGAGCAGACTGTTCCTCAGCAACTTGGTCGTCGATCCTGGGGATCTTGGCGGCGGCTTCAGGAAGATCCGCCGGCAAGTAGTCACCGGAGACCAACTTTCTTTTCTTGCTCTGCCCAACTGATGGTGTAACGGATGGCTGAGTTAGCTTGAGCACGAAGGTCCCTGGTTCCACAGGTAGTGTCAGGGATATGACTAGCAGGTATAAACCGGCTAGTATAAACCGGCTTTGTTAATGTTATACTTGTTTGTAATATTTAGTAAAGGCTACGGCCCATAAAGATCTTAGAGCCCATGTATAGAAGTAAGGTTTGTAAACCGCCCCGTGATGTAACTTGAGAGATAAGGAAGAAAAGACAGAGACCGAGGCGGACACAAATATGAGCCGGCCTCGGGACTCTGTAAACCGGACCAGGCGTACCCTCTATATAAAGGGGCGACCCGGCGACGGTTCAAGGACAAGCAATAATCAACCCGTCGACACGCAGGCAAGCGAATCCGCTCCCTGTAATTCGACGTCCAAGCAATACCAAACCAACTAGACGTAGGCTTTTACCTTCATCGAAGGGGCCGAACTAGTATAAACCTTCTGTGTCCCTTTGTGTGCTATGAACCCCTTCAAGCTAACCCGTGCGATGGTTCCATCATCAAGTCCGCTAAACCGGACATCTGCCGTGCTATTTCCACGACAGTTGGCGCCCACCGTGGGGCCTGCGCACGATGGTTTCGAGTTCTTGAAGGGCAGCTTCGAAGGGCTCAAGGGTTACGCGGTCGGCCGGATGACCAAGAGTCGCCGCGGCCGGATCTACATCGACGATGCAGGTTAGGGACCGGAAGCCGATTCGATCGAATATGGGTACCGGGTTCCCTTCGGCAGCATCCAAGTCTTCATCGGCAAAATCGGCGAACCGGGGCCTGAGCCGGACGTCTTCCCCAACATCGTCGAGCCGGCTCAGCGTGCGAGATTGGCCCGGATTCAGCCTGCCGTGAAGCACGTGTTCGTTGGAGCAATCCACAGAGGTCGAACCGAGGACGGATCGGAATCTGATGGTGCAACAGTTGTCTACTCTGATGACGGATCTTCATCCGGGGAAACTGAATCTCTGTATCAGTTGCAGGACGGCCGGTCTGAGGGCGAGTCCGATGGAAACAGTATTCCGGGCCCCTTTGGCCCGCCAAACCGGGTGGCGGTCTTCATGGCCGGTTCACAGCCTCCGGTGAACGGGATGACAGCGGAAGCTGGTGCAGGGGGAAGCGGCTCAACCCCCTCACTTACTGAAGTTCTATCCACCTTGATCGAGGAGTTCACAGCTAAAGCGATGGAAGCGGTAGCTCCGGCAGACAAGGCGCATCATGATGCAGAGCTCCTTCAGTTGAAAGGCCGGATTGATCAGTTAAAGGAAGACCTGAAGGCAGAAAGAGAGATGATAGCGGTGAGACAAGCGGAATTGGATGATCAAGCCTTTTACTTAAGGATGGAGCAAGCTTCTATGGAAGGAGTAAGGGGACGAAAGTACCGGTCCCGTATACCGCCGGTTTATGAGGCAACGAATCTGTTCGGGACACCTGGGTCTGGGACTAGTAATAATCCGGCTCTAAACCGAAGGGCACCCCCGGCCAGGGAGGAGCCGGTTCAGCAACCCACCGCAGAGCGGGAGCGCCGGATTACGTCGGCACCTTATGTTTCCGTCCCTCCGGGTCATTATTCGAACCCTCTGGATAACATCGCTGCAGCAGCAGCGCGTTTGGCCGCTTTACCTGCGGAAGAAACGTCTCCGGTGGCAATAGAGGCGCGCAGGGTCCAGAAGCTACTTAATACGGCGTTAATACAGCAGCAGGCATATTCTCATAGCAGGGAGAGGTTACATTCAACACCGCGTCCCAGCCGAAGTTATACTAGGCATTGGGAGGAGCCAGAAGTATCTAGCAGTGAACGCAGGAGGCATCAGTGCAGGCAGGATAATCCGGCAGGGGCGGCGGTACCAGCTCCAGACATAAACCGGGTTAGGTCAGGTGCCAGGGAGGAGATTCGTCAAACGACGCCGGTTCATACAGCCACTACAGAAACAGGAGTCACGACGAGTTCCTTCGGGGTGCAGTGTCTTGTCCCCGCTTTACGGAGTGTCAAGCTGCCTAAGGATTTCAAGGGGCCCCGCAAGGTACCTAATTACACAGCTGATTTGGCTCCGGAAGCTTGGGTTGAAAGTTATGAGATGGCCATGGAGATGCTGGACGTGGATGAATCGGCTTGTGCGAAATATTTTACTATGATGCTCGAAGGCACGGCCCGGACCTGGCTGAAGGCTCTACCACCGAACTCTATTGGGTCATGGGGGGAACTGCGCAGTCAGTTTATCAAAAACTTCAAAGATACATGCAAGCAGCCGATGTCAGTAGTAGATCTAGCAGCTTGTGTGCAAGGGGAGCAGGAATCTACAGCAGCTTGGGTACGGAGAGTAGCAGAGATTTTACACTCTTCGAATGGTATTAATCCTAGCACGGCAATAGTGACGTTGGAGAACAATTGCCGGTTTGAATCTTTAAAGTTAAAACTCGGACGGCTTAAAAGGGACTGCAATGATATGGGAACTTTAATGAG
The DNA here is from genome assembly GCA_902687465.1 of Secale cereale. Lineage (NCBI taxonomy): Eukaryota > Viridiplantae > Streptophyta > Magnoliopsida > Poales > Poaceae > Secale > Secale cereale. The sequence continues at coordinate 615,104,554 of LR738709.1, read as the reverse complement.
TGCCCTGGTGAAGTATGGAGACTCTGATAACACAAAGTATCCAGAAGCAGAAGGAGACAAGGCTGGGAAGGTCGGCAAGTCTGGTAAACCGGCGCTGAACAATCCGGTTACTTCAAGTTTTTTGGGCAAACAGAAAGCAGAGGGTGGTTCAGATTTCGTGGCCAACACTCAAGTTCAAGGGGGTTTTCAGCGTAACCCAGGAGATCCATCTTCACAAACCGGCGGAGGAGCTTTTGGCTGGGAACAGGAGTTAGATCAGCCTTGTCCAAAGCATAGCGGAAAAGGGAAGGTGGCGAAGCATACCATGAGAGAGTGCATACCCCTTATGAAGGCAATAGCGGGCCGGTTCAATCCTCATAATCGACCCCCGAATAGCGGCTCAGGGCCTGGGTTTTATGGTCCGGGTCATCAGGGGAACAGCTCCGGATCAGGATATAGGGGCAATAACGGTGGTTATCAACACCGGGCAGGCAGCCAAAATAGTCAAGGAAACTTTAATGGTCAGGGCAATCAATCACATCATCAAGGTGGTTACAATAATCAGAGTAATCAGCAGCAGGGCCAAGGGAATTATAATAATCAGGGAAATCAGCAGCAACAGCGTCAGCAACAGCAGCCGCAATCTGGATATCAGAGTAATCCGAAGGAGTTAAGCAGTGGGCAATATCATGTCTTCACCACAAGTTTGTGTAAGAGAGACAAGAAGGTTTTGAAGCGGGCTGTTAATGCAGTGGAACCGGCGACACCGCAATTTCTTCGATGGTCGGAGCAGCCCATTGTATGGAGCAGAGAGGACCACCCAATGCGGGTGGATAATCCGGGACATTTAGCCTTGGTAGTAGCACCTCAAGTGGGAGGTTACAAGTTTACTAAGGTCCTCATGGATGGTGGTAGCAGTATCAATATCTTATATTACGAGACTTTCCGTCGTATGGGTCTGACAGATAAAAAGCTAAGACAATCAAACACAGTGTTTCACGGAGTGGTCCCAGGTAAGTCAGCTTATCCGGTTGGAAAGATTGACTTAGAAGTTACCTTTGGGAACGAGTATGATTCCAGGTCAGAGATGATCACTTTCGAAGTCGTCAATATTAAAAGTCCATATCATGCTCTGTTTGGAAGGACGGTTTATGCTAAGTTTATGGCTAGGCCGTGTTATGTTTATATGCAGCTTAAAATGCCGGGTCATAAAGGCACGATTACGGTTCATGGAAGCCGCAAGATAGCAGTGGAATGTGAGGAAGGTGATGCAGCTTATGCAGAAGCAGTATGTGCCACAGAAGAGTTGAAATTTTATAAAGATAATGTTGATCCGGCAGATATGACTCCGCTGAAGAAGCCAACTACCGAGCATGATCCGGCGTTGAAGTTTAAATCAGCTGAAGAGACCAAGCAAGTTGATTTTGTGCCTGGGGATTCGTCCAAGCAATTCACTATTAGTGCTAACCTTGATCCCAAATAGGAAAGCGCGCTCATCGAGTTCATCCGTGAGAACCGGGATATCTTTGCATGGAAACCTTCCGACATGCCAGGTATACCGAGGGAACTCGCTGAGCACAAGTTAAACATTGATCCGAAGTTCAAACCGGTTAAACATTATCTGCGCCGCTTCAACGAAGAGAGGCGCAAGGCTATAGGAGAAGAAGTGGCCAGACTTTTGGCCGCAGGGTTCATAGTGGAAGTTTTTCATCCGGAGTGGTTGGCTAATCCGGTGCTGGTGTTAAAGAAGAATGGGAAGTGGAGGATGTGTGTGGACTACACGGACCTCAATAAAGCTTGCCCAACTGATCCTTTCGCTCTACCTCGCATCGATCAGATCATCGATGCCACGGCGGGGTGTGAGGGGCTAAGTTTTTTAGATGCATACTCAGGGTATCACCAGATCAAGATGGCAGTGGAGGACCAAGAGAAGACAGCTTTCATAACTCCTTTTGGTGCTTTTTGCTATGTGTCTATGCCTTTTGGGCTTAAGTGTGCACAGGCAACTTATCAGCGTTGCGTTCAGAATTGCCTGAAAGGGTAGATAGGGAGGAACGTTCATGCCTATGTGGATGACATTGTGGTCAAATCAAAGAAAGAAGGAACAATGATAGAGGATCTCAAGGAAACCTTTGATAATCTTCGAGCTTATAGGATGATGCTTAATCCGGAGAAATGTGCTTTTGGTGTTCCGGCTGGTAAGTTACTGGGATTCTTGGTCTCAAACAGAGGAATAGAAGCTAACCCAGAGAAGATCAAGGCCATCACGTCTTTAACTAAACCGGTTTGCATCAACGATGTTCAGCGCATAGCTGGCCGGATCACAGCGTTAAGCCGGTTCATCAGTCGCTTGGGAGAAAAGGCGATCCCACTTTACCAGATGTTAAGGAAAACAGACCGGTTTATCTGGAGCGATGAGGCAAATGCAGCATTTGAGGATCTGAAACGGCAACTAGCAAAACCACTGGTTTTAGCTGCTCCTATTGACAAGGAGCCTTTGCTGTTATACGTGGCTGCTAATACATGGGCTGTCAGCGTTGCAATTGTGGTAGAACGCAAGGAAGCAGGGAAGGAGTACCCGGTTCAGCGCCCGGTTTATTATGTGAGTGAAGTACTCATTGAGTCCAAGCAGAGGTACCCTCATTGGCAGAAGTTGGTCTATGGGGTGTTCATGGCAAATCGGAAACTGAAGCACTATTTCCAAGGACATCCAATAACTGTGGTGAGTTCAGCACCGTTGGGGGATATAATCCAGAACAGGGAAGCTACGGGCAGGGTAGCAAAATGGGCCATCGAGCTCAGCCCGCATGAGTTGAAATATGTACCACGCACTGCTATAAAATCTCAGGCATTGGTAGACTTCATCAATGACTGGACAGAGTTGCAGACTCCGGAAGAGAAGCCGGATCTAACTTACTGGACGATTCACTTTGACGGTTCAAAACAGTTGGAGGGCTCGGGGGCTGGAGTTGTTTTAACTTCCCCCAGAGGTGATAAATTTTGTTATGTCCTCCGCTTATTATTTCCTTGTACTAATAATGCAGCGGAATATGAAGCATTACTTCATGGTTTGCGGCTAGCAAAGGAAATGAACTTGAGCCGGGTTAAGTGCCTGGGCGACTCGGATCTGGTGGCACAGCAAGTTTCTGGCAAGTGGGATTCAAGAGATCCCCTCATGGCGGCTTATAGATGAGAGGTTGAAGCAGTCGCAGGATATTTTAAAGGATATCAGGTGGATCATATAGACCGGCGGAGGAACGAAGCGGCTGACGCTTTAAGTCGGCTAGGGTCGCAACGTAAACCGGTGCCACCAAACACCTTTTTGGATGAGTTGCACAGTCCGTCGGTTCAGATACCAACGGAAGAAGACCTAGCTGTTCCGGACCCAGAGGCACAGTTAGTTGCAGCACTCCATATTATTCCGGATTGGACGCTGCCCTATTTGGCATACCTGAGCCGAGGAGAGTTGCCTGATGACGAAGAGGAAGCACGACAGATAATCCGGCGCTCTAAGTCCATGACAATTGCAAACGGAGAACTTCACCATCGCAGTACTTCTGGAGTATTTCAGCGATGTGTGTCAGCTGAGGAAGGTTGTGAGATTCTTCGTGAGATTCATGAAGGGGATTGTGGTCATCATGCCGGTTCAAAATCATTGGTGGCTAAGGCATTCCGACATGGTTTCTATTGGTTAACTGCTCATGCAGATGCAGCAGATCTGGTCCGGAAGTGTGATGCTTGTCAGAAATTCTCAAGGCGTGCTCTGGTTCCGGCACAGGAACTCCGGATGATACCAATAACTTGGCCTTTCGCAACTTGGGGGCTTGATATGGTTGGGCCTTTCAAGCGACCCCAAGATCAGAAAACTCATCTACTAGTGGCAGTAGACAAGTTTACAAAGTGGGTTGAAGCGGAGCCTATAAGCAAGTGTGATGCGGCAACGGCAGTTAAATTCATCAAAAAAGTAATATTCCGGTTTGGCTTTCCACACAGCATCATCACAGACAATGGCACCAATTTATCTCAGGGTGAGATGGAAGAGTTCTGTCAACGAGAGCATATTCGTTTGGACGTATCTTCTGTGGCCCACCCCCAATCCAACGGTCAGGCTGAAAGGGCGAATCAGGAGATTTTGCGAGGGATCAAACCCCGGCTTATGACGCCTTTGCAGAGAACCCCAGGATGTTGGGTTGAGGAGTTGCCATCTGTTCTTTGGAGTATTAATACTACACCGAACCGGCCTACAGGTTACACGCCTTTCTTCATGGTTTATGGTGCTGAAGCAGTTCTTCCGAGCGATATACGTCATGATTCACCAAGGGTGACGGCCTATGTGGAAGCGATCAATGAGGAGTCAAGACAGGACGGTTTAGATCGGCTGGATGAAGAGCGTGATATAGCTGCAGCACGATCGGCGATTTATCAGCAAGACTTGCGCAGATATCATAGCCGCCGGATTAGAACAAGGACGTTCCAGGAAGGTGACTTGGTACTCCGGCTCATCCAAGATCAAACAGATATGCACAAGCTATCCCCACCTTGGGAAGGGCCCTTTGTGGTCAACAAGAATCTACACAACGGCTCATATTACTTGGTGGACGTTCGGGAACACAAGGATTCACGGACATCAGAAGAAGAGACGAAGAGGCCGTGGAACATCGCCCATTTGCGGCCGTACTATACTTGAGCTACGTGCTCCAATGTATCCTATGTATATATTATGAGTAATGAATAAACTGGCACCCTCGGTAAACCGGGGGCTTAGCCCTTTTTCCATATACAAAAATCTTGTGAAAGCAACCATACAAGTTTATTATCAAATACCATATTTCAATATATTGGTCAGTTTAGAAATTAATTTTTTGCAGAATATGCAAAGGAGCAGTAAAACTCTTTCAAAAACATAAGATCATATCCGGTTCAAGGAGAGAAGGCTTCACAAAGCACCCACCGGTTCAGGAAGAACCCTGGAGACCCTCTGAAAAGTTGGATAAATCCACATTCAGTGATTGGTTTACATTGACCCACCGGTTCAGGAGGAACCCTGGAGGCCCTCTGGGAGTGGTATCATCTACTCCCAGTGATCGGATCAGTTTCATAGTTTTATCGGCCCTGTGAAAAGTTGGATAATGCCACGTTCAGTGATTGGCTAGGCCCTCTGGGAGTGTTGGCTAATCCACATCCCATTGATTGGCTCAGTTTTTACATTGACCCACCGGTTCAGGAGGAACCCTGGAGGCCCTCTGGGAGTGGTATCATCTACTCCCAGTGATCGGATCAGTTTCATAGTTCTTTCGGCCCTCTGAAAAGTTGGATAATGCCACGTTCAGTGATTGGCTAGGCCCTCTGGGAGTGTTGGCTAATCCACGTCCCATTGATTGGCTCAGTTTTCATTTGCGGTTCTTTCGGCCCTCTGAAAAGTTGGATAAATCCACGTTCAGTGATTGGCTAGGCCCCCTGGGAGTGTTGGCTAATCCACGTCCCATTGATTGGCTGAACCTTGCTTTGAGCCTGGCAGCTCTTAAAAAGCCTCGACTACATGGTCTTATTTGCAAAATTTGCATCTTTTTGTGTTTTTGTTTTATGACCCTTTTTAAACCGGATTGGAATAGCTACAGAAGCTGACCACATATCTATGAAATGGAAAGTCTGGATCAGGAATACCAGCATCAGTAAAACCGGCGTTCATTATAACCCGGATCATCTATCAGGAAATAAGCCACAAATTTCTGAACAAAGTTTCAGAACGAGATAAACCGGAGTCTATCATCTCAACCCGGGTCTCTAATTAGATCCATGACGATCTTCATAAAGCGACTTCAAAGTCCTACCGGTTTAAAGAGTATTGACCACATATAATCTCAGGTATAAAAGTTATTTTTAGTACAAAGATATGCTTATTTAACGATTTAAGAGAACAACTTAATCCATCCAGTGGTAAGCCACTAGGACATATTTTCGATATTTTTTCTGTATGAGCAGAGGAAGGCAACCAATATTAGACAACAGGTCAACCGGCGAGTATTTCATAAAAGACAAAATATACGGATTGAAGCACATTAAGTTTCGGCTAACCTATTACAAGGCATGGCAAGCCCAACAGTTTGGAAACATTGTTTGGCGGAATACAGATTATGATTACAGCAATAAAATTCGAAGTTATGCTTCTCCTTGTTGAGGCGGCTGGCCATCGCCTTGATCCGGAACATCCTCATCGTCGTGAAGCGGTTGGAAGTCCGGCGCACGCCAGTCAATCTTCATTAAAGCCCGGAAATACATCTCGTCGTTGATAAGTTCAGAAGGGTCAATATCAGGAGCAAAAGTGTGAGGACGAACCGGCGGAGTTAAGTTGATAGTATCATAGACCGGCCGCTCCACCCGTTCGTTCTGTAAATTGTATCCTGGATGATATCTGGACAAGTCCGATTCAGCGGCAGGCTTGCTGGCGAGGGGACGCATCTCTTTCGTCAGGGCATAGAGATCCGTTTCGGTAAATGGTGAGCCGTCATCCTTTGTATCTGGAAATCCGGTTAAAGCCTCCTCCGGATCAAGATCCGGGACCCAAGCATTAGCCCTCGTAAGGGCCAGAAGAGCACCACCCCGCGCAGCAGATTTCTTGACTTCTTCGAGACGAACCGGCAAAACAGACAACTTGTTCAAAGTATCTTGGATCGTCGTAGGGGCCGGTTTACCAAAAGAAGTGGCACTGATGATCCTTTGAGTCCCGGAGTACAGCTGTTCGACCAAGGTATAACAAGCTTTAAGTTTTTTCCGTAAGTCATCCCCAAGATGGGAGACACGGCGCCCTGCACATAACTATCATAGTTAAACCGGTACAAAACACAGATTACAAAGATAAAAGCAGGAGTTCAGATTATACTTACCAAAGACAGCAGAGGTCATCAAGTCAATTTGCCGTCTTAATCCGGACAATTCTTCTGTCACCGGATTAAGCGCTCCTTCAGCATCCTGAACCCGTTTCTCCAGATCTTTCTTCTGGACCTCAAAAGTAGTCCGCTCTTCTTCAAAGTATTTCTTCAGGTCTTCAGCAGTCTTTAAGCTCACCTGAAGTTCTTTTTTAGCCTTTGAAGCGGCAGACTCTGTTTCAGTAAGACGGCTACGAAGTTCATTGATTTCAAGAGCATTCCGGTTCAACTCAGCCTGCAAACACAGTTAAAAAACAAGAGGTGAAAATTAGACAAGTCTCAAGCACACAACCAAGTTGTCTACTTGACACTTGGGGGCTAATGGTAGTTGAAGCAGTAAAGAAAAGACAATTCAAAGTTACAAGTCTCAAGCACACAACCAAGTTGTCTACTTGACACTTGGGGGCTAATGCATAGTTGAAGTATCGACAGCAACTTTTACAAGTATCAAATACATAAGCAAGTTATCTACTTGATACTTGGGAGCTAATGTAAAGATCAATGGTTCAATCTACAAAGTTCCGGTTCACCTTCAGCACGCAGCTGAATCGGAACTTGGGGGCTGTTATGAGATAAGAAATACATCAAAAGAACAAAGTCAGAAGAAGAGGTTTACCTCATATTTTTCCCTCATTAAGTTAACCAGGCTGGCTTCATAATCCCGGCTGCTGTGGAGCCGGTTTAGATACCCGGAGTAAATTTCTTGGGCGCTCATACTGGAAAGGCTGGATATCTCAGTACTCCATTTCCCCTTTTCTTGAGATAACTTTTCCGTTTTAGCCGTATGTTTGGCTAAAACGGTGGGCTCAGCCGGAGCAACAAAGGCAGCCCCAGTTACCACAACATCAGGAGAGGCAGGTACGTTGGGGGGAGTGGCAGTATGAGCCGGATTAGGAGACGCCGGATTAATCTGAGGAGAGTTAACCCGGGCCGGACTTGGTGGATTATGAGCATCTTCAGCTGTAGGATTTTCAGGAGCAGAGATGTGCTTTGTAGGCACAGGATCTTCAAGAGGGGCTACGGGCTCGCCCTCTGAAGGAACAGTTGTGGACGGATCAGCAACCGGATCAGCTGCAGTAGGTTCAGCAGGAGGCTTATTTGCCTTGGGCTTCTTGCTGGGTTTTGGTTTGCTGGAAAAGTATGCAAAATGAGTTGACATTATAAAGCAAAAGGGATCATAAACCGGAAAAGGTGAGAAAAGTTACCCTGGGACGGTTTTCAGTGGAGGAAGCTGCGTGGCGGTCGATTCACCAGAGGAAGACAGTGGAGTTTCCTGATAATCAGGGTCAGACGGTTTAAGAGGTTTTCGGATAAGCCCGGCCTTGGGATGAAGGGGAGTCGGAGAAAGTATCACCTCAGCACGGCGTTTTCGAACCGGAGTTAAAGAAATCCCGGATGATTCCACCGCCAGGCCGCTATGGCGAGTGGTCCGGCAAAGAGCTTCGTGCTGTTGTTTCTTCAAAATAAAGTTAGGGTCCAACTGAGCATAAGGATGAGAAAATTGGTATTTTCGGACGGTCCGACGACTTTTTTGTGGAAGAGGTTCTGAATCAGAAGAAAGAATGGTTACCTCAACTTCGGCCGGGTTATCACCTTCAGGCAACTCCTGTGAAAAAGTTATCGTTAGATAAAGTTATAAGTATACGAAAGCAAAATCTAAGCCGGATTAAAGCATACCTCAGAATCCGGGTCGTCATCTTCAGTGGGAGAATCGGCATCAACGGCTGCTTTTCTTTTCTTATTGGCGAAGGTTTTTCGGCGAACCTGTTTGCCGGTTTTCTCCTGAGGCTTCCTCTTCCAGAAGGGGTCATCAGCCTAAACAAAAGAAAGAAAGACAGTTGAAAGACGGTTTAAAAGAACGGATTACGAATACAGGGTAAAGTGAAACTTACTGCGGGCGGTTTGTTCTTCTTATAATATGGAGCTAACCCGACCTTGCTACAGTCTGCCAAAGAAACATTGAGAATTTTCTTGGCTGATTCTATAACTTCCGATTCGGAAAGCTTTTCCTAGGTAAACCTTTGAGGATCATCCGGTTTGCCAGAGTATTTGCACATTAGCTGTGATCGCCGGCTCAAGGGAAGGATGCTCCAAGACAGCCAGCAGCGTAGAAAATCAGTTCCAATCAAACCATTAGCTATGAAGGCTCTTAGCTTGGAAAGCTGTGATGAAAACCGGGTCCGTTCAACAGAGCCAAGCCGCTGCGGTAAAGGATGATTCTCCGGAATACGGGTTTCATGGTAACCCGGCAGAGGGTTCTCCCCTTCAGGAGAAGTGTCAATGCAGTAAAACCATGACTTGTTCCAATCTTTCGGATGAGTGTGTAAAGCGGCGTGAGGAAAAACAACGTCTCTCCTTTTCTGAATACTAACACCGCCAAGCTCCTGATGTGGTCCGCTGGTAAACTCAGTACGCCGGTTTAAATGAAAGAAGTCCCGGAACAGATCGACGGACGGTTCTTCCTGCAGATATACCTCCGAAAACACTTGGAAGTCGCAGATGTTTGAGACAGAATTGGGTCCAATGTCCTGAGGGTGTAGTTGGAAAGCAGCAAGAACATCCCGGAAAAACTTTGAACCGGGGGGAGAGAAGCCTCGAGATATATGATCAAAGAACACAATGACCTCCCCGGGCCTGGGAGTGGGGGGACATTCATTACCCGGGGCCCGCCACTTTAAAACAGACTGAGGTCCTAACGTGCCAACTTCAGAAATCTTGATCAAATCGTCCTCAGTAATAATAGAAGGAACCCAATCGCAGGAGACATACTGCTTGGCCATTGCAACGAAAAGGCAAAGTACTGGAAAGGATAAAACGCAGAAAACGGATTATGAAGATACAGCAGTATAAACCGGAAGCTATCTATAAAAGGCACGCAACGGTTTAACTGAGGACTAATGACATGGATAAACCGGCGATGACGAAAAACTACACCATTTCCGGTTAAAGACAATTGAAGGGGAACGGCTAAACCGTCGCGTTTAAATTACAGAGTTTCGCAAGGACTGGACATAACAGTTTAAACCGGAACATACTTAGCAGATCTACCAAGGAGAAAAACAGGTTTTAAAAGACAGCTAAGGAAGAACAGATCTGAGCATACTAGGAAAAGAGAAACAAATGTAAAAGTATACGGGAAAGAACTACAAGGGCTTTATACCAAGCGGATAAATCTACAGGTTATATAGGAACAACGGAGATCTGAAGCATTTACAGCAGGATAAAGGTACAGTTTAAAAGGCAAGATCTGAAGGTGAAGGTTACTAGAAATCATTGGCTTAAGGTTGAACAAGGTGAAGCTTCTATTTAAGCTCTAATGGCGGAGGCGCGGGAAGAAACCCTAGAAATTACAGACTGGTAATGAAGAAGAAGGACATACCTGGAGCGGCAAGGATCGGCGGCGGAGGTTCTCTGGTCAAGCTCAGGGTGATGCAGCGGCCGGCGAGGACTTGGATCCAGCAGTTGACGGCGGCGGTTCGAGCTCGGGCGACGATGGAGTTGGGCGACGGAGGAAGAAGACGGAGGAAGAAGACGGAGCAGGAAGAAGATAACGAATGGGGGTAGCGGTATTTATAAAGGAGAGTCAGATCTGAAGCGACAGGTGCGGGATTCGAGGAGGCAAAAAATCGGATAAAGATCCTCTGGCGCCTCGATTCTCGGGATAACCCTTAAAATAAGCTACAGTACAGCTCGCGGCGTTAAATGCGGAGATGATGTCACGGTCAGATTTAATGATCCCTGAGGATGACGTCAGAGCCGGTTTATAAGGATGCGAAGACAGAAGAAGATTATACAAGAGAAGACTGATATGAACAAGTTCAAATCATTCTGGGGCCTAATGTCAGGGATATGACTAGCAGGTATAAACCGGCTAGTATAAACCGGCTTTGTTAATGTTATACTTGTTTGTAATATTTAGTAAAGGCTACGGCCCATAAAGATCTTAGAGCCCATGTATAGAAGTAAGGTTTGTAAACCGCCCCGTGATGTAACTTGAGAGATAAGGAAGAAAAGACAGAGACCGAGGCGGACACAAATATGAGCCGGCCTCGGGACTCTGTAAACCGGACCAGGCGTACCCTCTATATAAAGGGGCGACCCGGCGACGGTTCAAGGACAAGCAATAATCAACCCGTCGAGACGCAGGCAAGCGAATCCGCTCCCTGTAATCCGACGTCCAAGCAATACCAAACCAACTAGACGTAGGCTTTTACCTTCATCGAAGGGGCCGAACTAGTATAAACCTTCTGTGTCCCTTTGTGTGCTATGAACCCCTTCAAGCTAACCCGTGCGATGGTTCCATCATCAAGTCCGCTAAACCGGACATCTGCCGTGCTATTTCCACGACAGGTAGCTTCAGTGCAGCACACTTTGACAGGCCGTCTGCGATGTCATTTTGAGCTCTGGGAACGTGCTCCATCTGCAGGCCTTCAAAGTGTTCTTCAAGTTTCCTTACTTCATCGACATAAGCTTCCATCAAAGGACTCTGGTAGCTCTTGTTTACTTGTCGGACCACCAACTGTGAATCTCCTCGCACAATCAGCTTCTTGATCCCAAGTTCGGCTGCAATTCTGAGGCCGGCAAGCAAACCTTCATACTCTGCAGTATTGTTTGTCGCTTGCTCCTTGGGAAAGTGCATTTGAACAACGTACTTGAGGTGCTCCCCGGTGGGCGCTACGAGTAACACATCAGCACCGGCGCCTTGCAGCGAGAAGGCACCATCGAAGTACATTATCCATTCCTTGCTTGCTTCTTTGACGGGAATGTTTGTTTCTGGAACTTCTTCGTCTGGTGTTGGCGTCCATTCTGTTATGAACTCTGCCAAAGCTCTGCTCTGTATAGTTAATGTGCTTTCAAACTTAAGACCAAAGCTTGACAGCTCCAGTGCCCACTCGACAATCCTACCTGTTGCTTCTGGGTTTTGCAATATCCTCTTCAGCGGAAAGCGAGTGACCACTGTTATCTCATGTGCTTGGAAGTAATGGCGTAGCTTTCTCGAGGCCATGAGGAGGCCGAAAAGCAGCTTCTGCACCCCAGAGTATCTTGATCTAGCCCCCTACAAGAGAGAACTTACAAAATAAACTGGGCGCTGCACCATCTTCTTTCGCACTTCTCCTTGTACCTGCGCAGACTCGTCCTTGTCGGGGCCAGAGCTTGTCGGGGGAGCCCCCTGCTTGTCGCTGGATGCGCTTGCCGGGGCTGTGGATTCCTCATCTGCCTCCCTCTCCGCTACCAACGCAGCACTAACCACTTGATTGGTTGCTGCTAAATACAGCAGCAACTTCTCTTGTGGCCTAGGTGCGACAAGTATTGGAGTGGAGGACATGTATCCTTTCAAGTCATGCAGCGCTGCCTCCGCTTCTGGAGTCCATTTCATAGGACCTGCCTCTTTCAAGATTTTGAAAAAAGGCAGGGCGCGTTCTGCAGACTTTGAAATGAACCTGCTGAGGGCAGCCACACAACCAGCAAGTCTCCGTACATCCTTGACGCGCTTCGGAGCTTCGATCTGCTCAATGGCTTTGATCTTGTCGGGATTGGATTCAATCCCCCTCTGGGACACAAAGAACCCGAGAAGCTTGCCGGAGGGGACTCCGAAGACGCACTTCTCGGGGTTCAGCTTGAGTTGTATCTTGCGCAGATTTGCAAAAGTCTCATCCAGGTCTTGGATCAGGGTATCCTTGTCCTTGCTCTTGACCACTATGTCATCCATGTAGGCTTCTACATTCCTGTGTATCTGTGGCTCCAAAGCAGTGTGGACAACTCTTGCAAATGTTGAGCCCGCATTCTTCAGTCCAAAAGGCATGCGTATGAAACAGTAAGTGCCACATGGAGTAATGAATGCGGTCTTCTCTTCGTCTTCCTCAGCCATGAATATCTGGTGATACCCGGAGTATGCGTCAAGAAATGAAAGCAACTCACATCCAGCCGTGGAGTCAACGATCTGGTCAAAGCGCGGCAAGGGAAATGGATCCTTGGGACAAGCTTTATTCACATCAGTGAAGTCTATACAAAGTCTCCACTTCCCATTAGCTTTGCGCACGACAACTGGATTGGCCAGCCACGTAGGATGAAGTACACCTCTAACAAGGCCTGCTGCTTCCAACTTCTTGATCTCTTCAGCAATGAACTCTTGGCGCTCCACCACTTGCTTCCTGACCTTCTGCTTGACGGGCTGCGCGTGAGGACAAACAGCAAGCTTGTGCTCAATTACCTCCCTGGGAACGCCGGGGATGTCCGACGGTTGCCATGCAAACACGTCGACATTCGCCCGCAGGAAGGCAACGAGCGCGCTTTCCTATTTGGGATCGAGCGTAGCACTGATGGTGAAGGTACCACCAGTGCCGTCCTCCTTGGCGGACACCTTCTTGGTTGCGGGTGGAGCTGCCATTCCCTTCTTGCACTTGCCGGTGGAGCTCGATGGTGCGTCCTCGACGGCAGCGCAGCACTCCGAAGAGGTGCGTTTGCCGGAGTGAGCCCCAGAGCTCTTGCCAGACTTGGTCTTGGTCTTCCTCCCGGGAGCTTCAGCGGCAAGTGCCTTGCTGTCTGCCGCGGCTGCTGCATCCCGGTAGATCTTGTCGGCGCAAATAAGCGCGTCCTTCTTGTCGCCGGGGACAGAGATGACGCTTATTGGCCCTGGCATCTTGAGCATGTTATACGCATAGTGAGAGGCTGCCATGAACTTGGCGAGCGCAGGACGGCCAAGTATCCCATTGTATGGCAATGGGATATCGGCGATGTCGAAGGTGATCCTCTCAGTCCTGAAGTTTAGCTCTCCGCCAAAGGTCACTGGCAGTGTGATCTTCCCCTTCGGCTTGCTCCTTCCCGGGTTGATTCCTTGGAAAGTTCCGGTTTCCTCGAGCTCGCTGTCGGGGATCTGCAGCTTCCGGATTACAGCTGAGGAGATCAAGTTTAGGCCGGCCCCGCCGTCAACCAACATCTTGGTGACCTTGAGGTTGCGGATGGTTGGCAAAACCAACATCGGGAAGCACCCGACCGCAGTTGTGCGGTCAGGGTGGTCCTCAAGGTCGAAGATGATGGGCGTGCTGGACCACTTCAGCAGCTTGCGCGACTCGACGGGTGGCTCAGCTGCATTCACTTCCCGCACCCATTGCTTGAGTTGGCGGTGGGAAGTGTGCAGGGAGGCACCTCCATCGACGCACAAAACTTCTGTGGCCTTCTGGAACTCCTGCTCGCTGTTGTCTCCGTCATCCATGTCCTCGTCATCGTCTTCGTCTTCATCCTTGTCGCGGCCCCGGGGAGGTCTATATCCTTGCCGCTGCTTGGCCTTGCCGCGGCGTCCTCCCCGGCCATTGAATGGCCGCTTCTTGCCGGACTCACCTCCGCCTCCCTGGGCCTTCTCCTTGTCGCGTCGCTCGTATTCAGCCTTCTGCTGCTCTACGAGGTATTCGACCCTGTTGCAGTACTGGAGATCGTGGCCCTTGGTGCGGTGGATCTTGCAGTACTGCTTGTCGGAGCTGTCCTGCTTGTCGGCGGCGGCTACAGTGGCAGGCTCCTTGCCGGAGCCACCAGCCTGAGTTTTCTTGTCGCCAGCCTCCTTGTCGGACTTCTCCACAGCCAGTACTTCCTTGTTCTTCTTCTTCTTATTGTTCCGCCGCCGTTTTTTCCTTGCCGGGGCAGCATCCTCGCTGTCCGTTCCTCTTGCTCCAGTATCCTCTCCGGGGAGTCTCCTCCCTTCTTCAGCGCGCGCACACTTGCCAGCCAGAGCGTAAAGCTCACTGACGTCCCGGATCTTGGTCATCGCCATCTCCTCCCTCATCCGGCGGTTACGCACGTTCTGGTGGAACGCGCTGATAACCGCGGCAGGGTGGACATCCAGGATGTTATGCTGAACGCGGCTGAACCTCTGGATGTACTTTCGCAGGGACTCTCCCTCCTTCTGGGCAAGAATGTGGAGATTGCTCTCCTGCCGTGGGGTTTGTGGCCGCCCGTGAAGGCGCCGACAAACTGGTGGCACAGGTCTGCCCAAGAAGAGATGGAGTTCTCCGGCAAGTGCATAAGCCAAGATCTGACGTTTGGCTTAAGCACGAGCGGGAAGTAATTCGCTAGAATCTTCTCGTCGCGTCCCCCGGCAGCCTGCACCGCAATGGTGTAGATGCTGAGGAACTCCGAGGGATGGGTCTTGCCGTCGTACTTCTCGGGTACGTCGGGCTTGAAGTTCTTCATGCTGGGCCACTGGACTTGCCGCAGCTCTCGGGTGAACGCAGGGCAACCTGCCGCATACGGCAAGTCGCCTGGTTCACCGGGCGCGTGCAAGTCGACAGCGGTCCCAGCGCGCTGGTCGGACTGTCGCCGTGCTTCTCTTCGACGCTCGATGCGAGTTCGAGCGTCCTCTTGTCGCGTGTCGTCGAGGACTTGGCGCTGATCGCGGCGAGCTCGCGGATCCGACGACGCCGTGGAGTCGTCGTCGACGTT
The DNA here is from genome assembly GCA_902687465.1 of Secale cereale. Classification (NCBI taxonomy): domain Eukaryota; kingdom Viridiplantae; phylum Streptophyta; class Magnoliopsida; order Poales; family Poaceae; genus Secale; species Secale cereale. Next base: position 615,089,216 of record LR738709.1, on the reverse strand, counting down.
GATCCGGCGAGTCGGCGATTTTTGCTTCTGCGGCGGGGATTGCACGGTAGTTGCACCCCCGGCGGTCTTGTCTCCATCAACCTTCGCTTGGCCGACTTGCCGCGGCGGTGATGTTGCCGGCTGCTGCGGCGTGTCGTTGTTGGCGAAGGCGATGAGGCTCTGGATTGTAGCCCTCCAGTCTTCGGCCTTATCCGCCGCTGGAGGGAAGTCGAGGAGCAGCTGAGCCCTAGCTAGAGCTTCTGCTGGAGAGGAGGGAAGCGGTGGCGAGCGGTGCGAGGAGCGAGATATGCTCGGACTTCTAACAGCGTTAGAAGGAGCAGGGTCTCGCCCCGGCGACCGCGCCTTGCTCGTACCGACGCGTTGGCCTTGAGCATCCCGCGACCCGTCGGCTTGGCCACGTCCCAGCAAGCGTAAGGTACCCTGGGTACCACGCCGCTGCTGGTCCGGCACCTCCTAAGAGGGGCACGGTGCGTGCACGGACGCCGAAGTCTTGGAATGGGCTCGGTCGTCCGTCTTGTCCTTCGACTTGGCGGCGCCGTGAGTTTCCTCGCCGGCGTCCACCCTTCCGCCAGCGTCTACCGCACCAACCGTTGGTTCTGGTGGAGGCGGGATCGACGCGGACGGGCCTCCGACTTCCGAAGCTTTCTTCTTCGGCGGCATGTCGATGTAGTCGATGAAGCTGACGAAGTTGGAGAAGGTTGCGCCCGCGTGAGCGCCGGATCAGGTTCGCACAACCTCGACGCCCCCTACCTGGCGCGCCAAAGATGTCGGGGAAACTAATCGCCCACGAACACCTATGGGACCGGAGCCCCTTTTCGGTACGGCAAGGGAGCGGAGGGAGCATAAAGAGCAGATCGAGGGGCACACGCGAGCAGTTTACCCAGGTTCGGGCCGCACGGATGCGTAAAACCCTACTCCTGCTTTGGTTGTATTGAGTTCTTGGCTCGGGAGCAAGAAGATCTACAGTACTAGCTACACCGAGCGTGGGAGTGATCAAGTTTTGGAACCCCCTCTACGTTGTGCATGGGCCTCCTTTTATAGTTCAAAGGGGTCACCGACAGGTGTCAACGTAGGCGAGGGTAAAAGCGTAAAATCGGTGGTAGTTGTAACAGTGCATGTACAGTGGTCTATACCTAACCCAGACGGTGGGGGACAAGGGCATTGAATGCCCGTCACCGTCGCCCCAAACAGTGTAAAAAGCGTCCGTTCGGGCGCCTCTATTCGCCACGACGGAGGCCTCGTCATCGTGGCTTGCCACCGTGTACCCCCAGGCTGCACAGCCATCCGCCACGTGCCCCACGAAGGGCCCCAGGGCGACGCGTGGGCAGGTGAGCTGGAGCGCAGGCGCACAGTGAAAGCTTGCCGCGGCAAGCACCTTTCCGCGGTCGCTACCTTGCCGGGCCCGGAAGCTTGCCGCTCTCCGGGTCTTGCCGGGGCGCGCGATGCGCCGCGGTATGTCTTCTGGAATGCTGTTCTTTGGCCTTCCTGGCAAGCTCCTCTTGCCAGGGTCTTGTGCTGAAGAGATCATCTCGAGCCTGGAGCGGCCTTCCCGGCAAGCTCCTCTTGCCGGGGTCTTGTTTCTTAACTTGAATACTTTGTTCTTGAATGGCTTCAAGGGAACCAGAGTGGGCTTAGGTGGGCGCGTGGTGAGCCTGACCACGGGACGCTGCTACTGCCCGTGCACAAGTCGGGATACTAAGGTACCCCTACTTTAGTACACCGACAATAAGATTCCAATTTCCTCTCAAGAAAGGGATGGAACACTTCCCTAGAAAGAAGATTAAGTTACCTTTTGAGTCCGTTATACGGGCTAGCTATTCTTTTACTCTTGATACAACTTGATCTCTTTGCATTATGCCTAGCTTAAAGGCATAAAAGAAAGCGCTTTTGGGAGGCAGCCCACAATGAATAAAATTTTATTTTGCTTTTGTTGTGTCTTGATGTTGTTACTACAGTAGCATCATCATTGTATCTTTACTTTTCAGCTTTGTGCCAAGTGTAGCCTCTGATTGCAAGAAAGTTCAAAAGTTGTGACGTGCTGTCCAGGAAACAGATTCTGTCCTTGGACAGAAAAATTCGTATAAAATCACCAGATCATCTTTTTGGTCTGAATTTTTTCGACAGCATGCTCTATACAATTGTCTTTCGGGCTTCTGTTCTGAGTTTTTTGATTTGAGTTGCAGAAGTGCCCCGAAAAAATCATTTACTACCTGCTGGTCTGTTTTTCACAGATTCTGTCCTGTTTTGCCTTTCCTTCATTTTGCAAATCTTGAGCTTGCTTTTTCTTTGCAAAAACCTTTTGACAATCTTTAGAAACAGTAGACCTTCAAGAATATACTTATTTCCAGCAAGGAAATATTATTTTATTAAGGGTACTAACCTCGCTAATCAGATTATGATGAGTTATGTATGAAGGGAGTTTTCAAGTGTGCGAGGGAAGATGATAAAAAGATTCAGGAGTGTCAAACGCTCAAGCTTGGGGATGCTCCCATGCACCCCCAAGAAATATTCAAGAAGACTCAAGCGTCTAAGCTTGGGGATGCCCCCGTGCATCCCCTTCTCCATCAACAATCATCAGTTCTTCTTTCGTTCCACTATATTTTTATCACTTCATGTGTTATGTGCTATGCTTGGAGCGTCTTGCTTTTAGTTTCCTTTTTAGTTTTCTTTAGCTTTGCTTGCTGTTCATAACGAGTTGGAACTCAGCTTTCTTTGTGTGGGAGAGAAACACGCTCCACTTCAACCTAGAACATAACATAGAATTTTCATGTCTATCCTTGCTGTGTGTGTTCTTTGTCTTTCAATAGCTACTATCATGTTCAGCTTTCTTTGTTTAGTTGGTCGCTGGAACTCTCTTTAGTTATCATGCTTATCTTGTTAAGAGAGTTGGCTTCTGTTGCACTGGTTGATATGTCTATGATAAAAATGCTATGTGCATAATGGTGCTTAGTAGTCCATGTTTTCTTATGGTTAGTCTCAAATAGCTGGGGGATTCTCAATGTGTTATTGGAGTACCAACATGATTTGTTTTGCCTATGATGTGGTATGGTTTAGTGATATCTTCCTTCAAGAATTTATTTTGATTGACTTGGTGTATGCTCACGCATATTTAAGACTGTAAAGAAAGTCTATCAAGCCTTGATGATCTTTAATTTCTGAGTAGCGATATAACTCCCATGCCCGATTCAATGTTGCTTTGTCGCTCTGCATGATTATGACCGTCATTGCTCTTTTAGTTGGTCGCTCCCAGTCTTTTGCTAACCTTCGCCTGTACTAAGCGGACTGACTGCTTGTGCATCCAAAATCCTTTAAACCAGTTATGCCATATGAGTCCACCATACCTTCCTATACATGGTATTTACCTGCCATTCCTAACGAAGACTTTCATGTACCATCTCGAAATTATTCAAGAAAAAGCATTTCTCTTTTGTGCCTCTGTTTTAGTTCATGAGGAAGTAGTAGTTAATTCATGATCTTTTTAAGTTGGACAAGCTTCACCCCGGGATTGCATGTCTAATGTGCAAACCCATAAGACGAGAAGGAACTGGCATAGAGTGCGCCCGGCTCATTAAAAAATAATATAAACAAACAAACCCTCCTTCACGCTTTGTTCATGAGAAATCAGAAAACTTTGGCAGTGATAAACAAAGGAGACTAAGAGGATGTGATCGTCCTCATTCGGGAGCCGCTCCTCGAAACTTGTCCAGCTCGAGAAGTAATTGAGTTATCTGCTAGCATTCGTTGACGAAACATGCATATTCAAAAAAAAAAATATTACCTCTGTTTTTAAAACCAAGAGCTCTGGTACATGTTTAGTTTTTGTTTCCGACCACGGGTTTTCAACCTTGCCATCAAAAGCCACGGTTCGAGAGTCTCCACCTTCTTTAAAGCACCAACTATTGAGAGCATGATTGTCATTCTGAGTGTAATGTGCATTGTCTCAAAGTAGCATTGTCTTTTGCATGATTATGATATCGTTTATTCTGAAATCATTGTATCTAGTCGTCACTTAAACCTTGGAGGTGCCCCTGCATTTATGTTTTGCTTCACTAAAGAGGGCAAGCGAGATACCACTTTATCATATTTGCACACCATGCTCATTACAAATCTATTGAGTGTTTCAGTATCATATTGTAAAACTTTCAGTTCTTTGTGATTTTCTCATGAGGCAAATTAATTACTACAGATTCATTATCTCAGTAAGCACTTGTCATGTGACTGTGAAAAGTTCTTATATGGTTAATAGCATGTCACCACAGAAATTATGCTTGTTATCATTTACCTACTCGAGGACGAGCAGGAATTAAGCTTGGGGATGTTGATACGTCCAAAACGTATCTATAATTTCTGCTTGCTCCATGCCTCTTTTGTGTGATATTGCTATGATATTTATGCACATCCATACACTTTTGATCATATTTGGACTAACCTATTAACTCAGTGCACCCCAGTGCCAGTTTCTGTTTTCTGCTGTTTTTGTATTTCAGGCACTGTTCAAGATATCTTCCGATATGCCGATAAATCGGCCGATTTATCGCTTACCGCTGTCTGGCCGATAAGATAAATCGGCCGATAAATGAGCCGATATGGCGATAAATCAGCCGATATGCCGATAAACTGTCCGATTTACCCCTTATCATGGGTCGACCGATAAGTTCCCGATAAGCGATATCCCCAACATTGATTTCAGGTTTTCCCATTACGTAAACTGCCAGAAAAATTCCGGGAAAAATATATAAAAAATCAGCGTTCCGGAAGCTTCCATGCAGCCAAAGTAGGGCCGGAGGGGGGCCACCAGGGCTCCAGTCGCCCTGGGGGCGCGGCCCCCCCTGGCCGCGCCGGGGGGGCGCCTGGGCCCCCCAGGTCTCTGCTGATGCCCCCTTTGGCATATATTTACACCGCGTCCCGAAACCCTCGAGGACGGAACCCTTTTTCGCGATCTCATCTATGTTCCGCCGCCGCCGCGCTTCCAAGATCGGGAGCACCAGGAGAACTCTTCCCGACACCCTGCCGGAGGGGAGGATCACCACCGGGAGCCTCTCCACCACCATGGACGCCTCCCGGATGAGTTGTGAGTAGTCTCCCTTGGACCATGGGTCCATGACCAGTAGCTATGTGATGTTCTCCTTCCCTCTTTGTTCTTCACTAATTAGACCTCGTGAGCTGCCCTACATGATCGAGGCACATATGTAATCCTTATGCTGTTGCTATGATGAGTTTGCTGGGATCCGATGGATTGTGAGATTATGTTCAGATTGTGTGTGAGTAATATATTTGATTTACCTCTTTTATATTTATGTTCTTGAGTAATTCTTGCATGTTCTCCGTTGCTGTTTATTGCTTTGGCCAAGTAGTAGGTAGTAACTCCAAGAGGGAACGTTATGCTTGATTGTGGGTTCATGCCCCTCGATGACTAGCTTGAGTGGCAGAAACATGAGTCTAGGGGATGTGCTGTTGCCACAAGGGGAAAACAACGGTGCTTGTACTCGCGGGTGCAAGGATTGTTTACTTTACGCAAAGTTCTTTTAATGCAGTTGTCTGTTGCTTTGAGTTTACACTATGGGTGGGACTCGCAACTTAATACCAGCGAGATGTTCTGGATAGATATCTCAAGGTGGATGATTAGTAGTAGATGCAGATGGATTTCGGTCTACTTACCTTGGCGTACCGCCCATGCTTTTGAGCCTCAACCTTTCTTGCAGCAAAGTTAGCATTGGTTTGCGCACATAATCCTGTCAATTGCCCAGCTGTAATTCGTTTACCTCACATAGCTGTTTGATCGTCTTTTGGGAGAGAGACATCACTAGTGAACATCATGGGACACCGGTCCATATTACCATCACTGATCACATCCGCTATTTACTTTCTGCTTTTACTTACTAGTTGCAATTATACCTATCACTATTATCTCTCCCGTTTGATCCTTTGTAAACGACAAGGCCGGAGGGACTGACAACCTCTCTGTACTCGTTGGGAGCAAAGTTATTTGTATCTGTGTGCAGGTCCAGTTAATTGCTAAGTATCTGGCGTCGTTAGCAGTTGACACCTTCTTGTTGAACCTTGGAGTCTCAGGGGAATTCGATCATTGGTATCTTTGCCAAGGGAAAACTACCGCTACACTGCATCTCAAACCTTCCACTTGGGGTAACCAACAAGGGGCGAGAAGCCATCAAGCAAAGTTTTCTGGCGCCGTTGCCGGGGACTCCACTCTTCAAGATAGGGGAGTTGCACGCTATCTTTTACCTTTGCTTTTTAGTCTTGTTAGTTTACCTTTCAGTTTTTGCTTTAGTATCCTTTATCGAAAATCACAAAAATAGTTATCTTGCTTGCTTGCTGCTATGGGTTCCACCGAGAACACCAAGTTGTGTGACTTCACTAGTCATAACAACGATGACTTTATCTGCACGCCTATCACTACACCTGCCACTTCAGCACCTTCTTATGAAATTAAACCTGCTTTACTGAATCTAGTTATGAAAGATCAATTCTCCGGTGCTGGAGATGATGCTGCTTTACACTTAAACAATTTTGTTGAACTCTGTGATATGCAAAAGTACCAAGAAATAGATGGTAATATTGTTAAGCTTAAGCTTTTTCCTTTCTCCTTGAGAGGAGGAGCTAAAATTTGGTTTCAATCCTTGCCTAGAAATAGCATAGATTCTTGGGACAAGTGCAAAGATGCTTTTATTGGAAAGTACTATCCACCTGCTAAAATTATCCAACTAAGAAGTAACATAATGAATTTTAAACAATTGGATAATGAACACGTTGCCCAAGCTTGGGAACGCATGAAGTCTCTTGTCAAGAACTGCCCTACTCATGGTTTGACTACTTGGATGGTTATCCAAACTTTTTATGCAGGCTTGAACTTTACCTCGCGGAACTTGTTAGATTCGGCCGCGGGAGGAACCTTTATGTCAACTACACTTGGTGCTGCCACGAAGCTTCTCGATGATATGATGACCAATTATTCCCAATGGCACACCGAACGCGCTCCAACAGGTAGGAAGGTAAACTCTGTCGAGGAGATTTCCTCCCTAAATGAAAAAGTTGACTTGATCATGTCTCTACTTTCCAAGCAATCTTCTGTTGATCCTCGTGATGTTCCTTTAAATTCTTTGATTGCTCAAGAACAAGTAGATGTGAACTTTATCTCTAGAAACAATTTCAATAACAACGCTTATAGGAGTAATTTTGGTAGCAATCCTAGACCGTTCCCCTCTAATTCCTATGGGAACAACAATGCTTATCCTAGCACCAAGAACTCAGGGGAATTAATTGCTAAGTATCTGGCGCCGTTAGCAGTTGACACCTTCTTGTTGAACCTTGGAGTCTCAGGGGAATTCGATCCTTGGTATCTTTGCCAAGGGAAAACTACCGCTACACTGCATCTCAAACCTTCCACTTGGGGTAACCAACGAGGGGCGAGAAGCCATCAACTACTCACAGATCATCAAAGAGGCTATGGTGTTGATGTAGAAGCCCTCCATGATCAATTCCCACTCCGGCGGAGCGCCGGAAAAGGCCCCAAGATGGGATCTCACGGGCACAGACGGTTGCGGTGGTGGAAATAGGGTTTCATGGTGCTCTCGGATGTTTTCAGGGTATATGAGTATATATAGGCGAAGGAAGTAGGTCGGTGGAGCTACGAGGGGGCCATGAGGGTGGGGGGCGCGCCTACCCCCTTGGTCGCGGCCTCCTGCCTCGTGTCCGCCTCGTGGCCGCCTCATTGCTTCCTTGATGTCCACTCCAGGTCTCCTGGTTTGCGTTTGATCCAAAAACGATCCTCGTGAAGGTTTCATTCCGTTTGATATTCCTTTTCTGCGAAACACTGAAATAGGCAAAAAAACAGCAATTTGCACTGGGCCTTTGGTTAGTAGGTTAGTCCCAAAAATAATATAAAAGTGCATATTAAAGCCCATTGAACATCTAAAACAGATAATATAATAGCATGGAACAATAAAAAATTATAGATACGTTGGAGACGTATCAAGCATCCCCAAGCTTAATTCCTGCTCGTCCTCGAGTAGGTAAATGATAAAAACAGAATTTTGATGTGGAATCCTACCTAACATAATTTTCAATATAATTCTCTTTATTGTGGCATGAATGTTCAGATCCGAAATATTCAAGAAAAAAGTTTAATATTGACATAAGAGTAATAATACTTCAAGCATGCTAACAAAGCAATTATGTCTTCTCAAAAATAACATGGCCAAAGAAAGTTCATCCCTACAAAATCATATAGTTTGGCTATGCTCCATCTTCGTCACAACAAATACCCAAATCATGCACAACCCCGGTTTCAGCCAAGCAATTGTTTCATACTTTAATTTTTTAAACTTTTTCAACTTTCACACAATACATGAGCGTGAGCCATGGACATAGCACTATAGGTGGAATAGAATGGCGGTTGTGTGAAAAGCTTTGATAATTTCCAAGAAGGGATTGATACGTCTCCAACGTATCTATAATTTTGATTGTTCCATGCTATTATTTATGAAGTCTTGGATGTTTAATGGGCTTTATCATTCACTTTTATATCATTTTTGGGACTAACCTACTAACCCAAAGGCCCAGTCCAGATTGCTGTTTTTGCCTATTTCAGGGTTTTGTAGAAAAGGAATATCAAAAGGAGTCCAAACGGAATGAAACCTTCGCGAGAGATATTTTTGGAGGAAATCATGCACGGGAAACGTCAGGACCAAGTCAGGGGGCAAGGGACCAGCCCTCGAAGGTGGGGGTGCGCTCCCCTTCCCAGGCGCGCCCCCTGCCTCGAGGCTAGCCCACACGGCCCCCGGTGTCCTCCTTCTTCCTATATGTACCTATGTACCCCAGAAACTCCATACGAGAGAGAAAACCCTAATTCCACCGTCGTAGCTTCTGTTCCCGTGGAGATCCCATCTTGGAGCCTGTTCCGGGAGGGGGATCCATCACGGAGGCCATCATCATCATCATCATCGCCCTCACCATGAGTTGTGAGTAGTTTACCATAGACCTTCGGGTCCATAGCTAGTATCTAGATGGCTTCTTCTCTCTCTCTCCGGATCTCAATACAAAGTTCTCCTCGGTCTTCGAGGAGATCTATTCGATGTAATCTCTTTTTTGCGGTGTGTTTGTCGAGATCCGATGAATTGTGAGTTTATGATCAAGGTTACCTATGAAAGATATTTGGTTCTTCTTTGAACCTTTTATGTGTTCTCATAATATCCTTGCAATTCTCTTCGAATTATTGGTTTGGTTTGGCCTACTAGATCTCTAGTTCTTGCAATGGAAGAAGTGCTTAGCTTTGGATTCAATCTTGCGGTGTCCTTTCCCAGTGACAGTAGGGGCAGCAAGGCACGTATTGTATTGTTGCCATCGAGGATAAAAAGATGGGGTTTTCATCATATTTCTTGAGTTTATCCCTATACATCATGTCATCTTGCTTAAGGCATTACTCTGTTCGTATGAACTCAATAAACTAGATGCATGCTGTATAGCGGTCGATGTGTGGAGTAATAGTAGTAGATGCAGGCAGGAGTCGGTCTACTTGTCTCGGACGTGATGCCTATATACAATGATCATGCCCAGATAGTCTCATAATTATTCGCTTTTCTATCAATTGCTCGACAGTAATTTGTTTACTCGCCGTAGAATATCGCTATCTTGAGAGAAGCCACTAGAGAAAGCTATGGCCCCGGGTCTATTCTCAACATATCAATCTACATCTACTTTACTTTTACCGCTTTTATTTGCTGTTTTATTAAAACTAAAAATACCAAAAATATAACTATCATCTCGATCATATCTCACTCTCGTAAGTGACCGTAAAGGGATTGACAACCCCTTATTGCGTTGGCTGCAAAGTTCTTATTTGTTTGTGTAGGTGCGAGGGACTGGCGCGTGCTCTCCTACTGGATTGATACCTTGGTTCTCAAAAACTGAGGGAAATACTTACGCTACTGCGCTGCATCTCCCTTTCCTCTTCGAGGGAATACAACGCAAGCTCGAGAGGTAGCAGGGATCTTCTGGAGCATGAGTCAAATAGGTTTGGTGCTTGGGTCCCATTACAAAGCAACATGTAGATTAAGAAGCTAGTAGAGGAAAAGAATCATTGAGTGGAGCTGGAATAGATATGCAGGATGCAAATGGAAAAATCTTTGCTCAGTATTGAAATTAGTGAGACTGATTCATTTTCGTCAGTGATACCGAGTTGGCAGCGTAAAGGATGATGCATATCGGTCAGACCGGGTATGTCCTTGTCGGTTGGACCGATGAACAATTTGCAATATAGCATTACAGTTCAGTATAGCCGAGAGGCAGAGATCGGTGCGACCGAGATCAATATGGAGGAAGGGTTTTGTCATTTCAGCTCACTATGCAAATAAGATATCACAAAGATTTGCAGGAAATTTACTGAAGGATTTGCAATGAATTTGATGCAGAAAATAACAGAGAAAAGAAAAGAAATCTAGATGAAGTTTTTTTTGAAAGGGGAATAAGCATGCAAAAGATGAATGCAAGAACATAGAGAAACACTAGAGAACTTCATCTAGAAATGGTTGGCGACAGAGTCACCTATGTTAGAGTATATAGACTTAGGAGTCAAGTGAGAACACTTGATCATAGGTCATACTCATCGTTTAAGCTCAAAATGGGGTTGCCATTTTTCGTTTAAGCATTTTGATGTATTCACATCTTGTTTAGCTGCTTTGACCCATGTCTTCGGGTAAAGCTTCTCTAAGATGGAATAACATACCTTGGGTGGTGGTGTTGATCTTGATCATGTAGTTGAACTAGTGTTGGATGCTCAAGGTTGATGTAGTTCACCAAGAGTTGGGAGCACCACTTGTAATTTGAGTTCATCTATCTACATGGGTTAGATTTGCAAGGAAGAGCACTTGTGTATCCAAAATGACAATCATGAAAATTTGATACCAAATGAAATTTGATATATAGAAATTGTCAAAGGATATATTGAAAGGATTCATGCTTCCTTGTCTTAAACCACCACATTGTAGAGACTTGGTGATGTAAAGATTGCATAGGATGTGAGTGAGTTGCAATCTCATAGATTTGGGCTCATCCAAGTACCTACAAGGGTTAGATAGCATGCAAGGGTACAAGTATAGATCCAAGACATATGATCATCATCATAAGAGAAATATCAAGGATTGGTCAAAGGATCATGCCTTGCATGCATTCAAAAAGAGTTACTACTCCAAGTTTGAGGCATCAATAATGTTCAATTCACCTCTCAAATGGCAAAATACTTTCTCATCAAGTGGTTTGGTGAATATATCCACCAATTGCTTATCCGTACGAACATGTTTAAGATCAATGTCTCCCTTAGCAACATGATCTCGAATGAAATGATGACGAACTTCAATATGCTTAGCTCGAGAATGTTGCACGGGATTGTGAGCAATATTAATAGCACTTTCATTATCACATAGCAATGGAACATGTTTCACATAGATCCCATAATCTTTAAGAGTTTGGGTCATCCAACGTAACTGAGCACAACATGAACCGGCGGCAATGTATTCCGCTTCGGCGGTGGATAAGGATACCGAGTTTTGTTTCTTGGAGGACCAAGACAGAAGAGATCTGCCAAGAAATAGACAAGTACCCGAAGTGGACTTTCTATCAACCTTGTCTCTGGCATAGTCCGAATCGGAGTAGCCAACAAGATCAAAAGAAGACCTCTTAGGATACAAAATGCCAACATTTGGTGTGTGAATTAAGTATCTCACTATCCTTTTCACAGCCTTAAGATGACATTATTTGGGGGCCGCTTGATATCGTGCACACATGCACACACTTAGCATAATGTCGGGACGGGAGGCACATAGATATCACAATGAACCAATCATAGAGTGGTAAATCTTTTGGTCAACCGGTTTGCCATCGTTAGTCAAGTCAAGATGTCCACTAGTAGGCATGGGTGTATTCATACCTTTGCATTCTTGCTTGTTGAACTTCTCGAATAAGTCCTTGGTATACTTTGTTTGAGAAACAAAGGTACCCTTGCCACTTCTTGAGCTTGCGTTGTATTTCCTCGAAGAGGAAATGGTGATGAAGCATAGTAGTGTAAGTATTTCCCTCAGTTTTTGAGAACCAAGGTATCAATCCAGTAGGACACCACGCGCGAGTCCCTCGCACCTGCACAAACAAATAAGAACCTCGCAGCCAACGTGATAAAGGGGTTGTCAATCCCTTCTCGGTCACTTACGAGAGTGAGATCTGATAGATATGATAAGATAATATTTTTTGGTAGTTTTGGTATAGAGATTAAAAGTAAATAATGCAAAGTAAAGTAAATAGTTGATGGAAGATTAATATGATGAGAATAGACCCGGGGGCCATAGGTTTCACTAGTGGCTTCTCTCATGATAGCAGAATTCTATGGTGGGTGAACAAATTATTGTCGAGCAAGAGATAGAAGAGCGCATCGTTGTGCGTATATCTAGGCATGATCATTGTATATAGGCACCACGTCCGTGACAAGTAGACTGAAACGATTCTACATCTACTACTATTACTCCACACATCGACCGCTATCCAACATGCATCTAGAGTATTAAGTTCATAAGAACAGAGTAACGCCTTAAGCAAGATGACATGATGTAGAGGTATAAACTCATGCAATATGATATAAACCCCATCTTTTTATCCTCGATGGCAACAATACAATACGTGCCTTGCTGCCCCTGTTGTCACTAGGAAAGGACACCGCAAGATTGAACCCGAAGCCAAGCACTTCTCCCATTGCAAGAACTATAGATCTAGTAGGCCAAACCAAACCGATAATTCGAAGAGACTTGCAAGGATATTTTAATCGTGCATAAAAGATTTCAGAAACGAATCCAATATTGTTCATAGATAATCTTGACCATAAACCCACAATTCATCGGATCTCGACAAACACACCGCAAAAATATTACATCGAATAGATCTCCACGAAGATCGTGGAGAACTTTGTATTGAGATACAAATAGAGAGAAGAAGCCATCTAGCTAATAACAATGGCCCGAAGGTCAGTGGTAAACTACTCACAACTCATCGGAGAGGCCATGGTGTTGAGGTAGAAACCCTCCATGATCGATGCCCCCTCCGGTGGACCTCCAGAACAGGCCCCAAGATGGGATCTCACGGGTATAGAAGGTTACGGCGGTGGAATTAGGGTTTCGTCCGTCTCCCTGATGTTTTCAGGGTATGAGAGTATATATAGGCTGAAGAGGCATGTGAGGGTAGTCAGAGGGGGCCAACGAGGGTGGGGGCGTGCCTACCCCCCTTGGGCGCGCCCCTGCCCTCGTGGCCGCCTCTCTCGCTTCCTGGCGTGTACTACAAGTCTTCTGTGTTGATATCGTTCCAAAAATAACTCTCCCGAAGGTTTCATTCCGTTTGGACTCCGTTTGATATTCCTTTTCTGTGAAACACTGAAATAGGCAAAAAACAGCAATTTGCATTGGGCCTTGGGTTAGTAGGTTAGTCCCAAAAATAATATAAAAGTGTATAATAAATCCCATTAAACATCCAAAACAGAATATATAATAGCATGGAACATTCAAAAATAATAGATACGTTGGAGACGTATCAAGCATCCCCAAGCTTAATTCCTGCTCGTCCTCGAGTAGGTAAATGATAAAAACAGAATTTTTGATGTGGAATGCTAACCAACATAATTCTCAAATGTAATTTCCTTTATCGTGGCATGAATTTTCAGATCCGTAAGATTCAAGACAAAAGTCTATATTGACATAAGAATAGTAATACTTCAAGCATACTAACAAAGCAATCATGTCTTCTCAAAATAACATGGCCAAAGAAAGTTCGTCCCTACAAAATCATATAGTTCGGCTATGCTCCATCTTCGTCACACAAAATACACAAATCATGCACAACCCCGGTTTCAGCCAAGCATTTATTTCATACTTAAATTTTTTCAAACTTTTTCAACTTTCACGCAATACATGAGCGTGAGCCATGGATATAGCACTATAGGTGGAATAGAGTGGTGGTTGTGGAGAAGGCAAAAGAGGAAGATGGTCTCACATCAACTAGCCGTATCAATGGGCTATGGAGATGCCCATCAATAGATATCAATGTGAGTAAGTAAGGATTGCCATGCAACGGATGCACTAGAGCTATAAGTGTGTGAAAACTCAACAAAAGAAACTAAGTGGGTGTGCATCCAACTTGCTTGCTCACGGAGACCTAGGGCATTTGAGGAAGCCCATCGTTGGAATATACAAGCCAAGTTCTATAATGAAAATTCCCACTAGTATATGAAAGTGACAAAACAAGAGACTCTCTATCATGAAGATCATGGTGCTACTTTGAAGCACAAGTGTGGAAAAAGATAGTAGCATTGTCCCTTTTTTTTTTCCTTTTTTCCTTTTTTTCTTTTTTTTTCTTTTTTTTTCTTTTTTCTTTTCTTTTTTTCTTTTCTTTCTTCTTCTTTTTTTTGGCCTTTCTTTTCTCTTTGGCCTTTTCTTCTTTTTTTCCTTCTTTTTTCTCTGGGACAATGCTCTAATAATGATGATCATCACACTTTTATCGATTTACAACTCGATACTAGAACAAAGTATGACTCTATATGAATGCCTTCGGCGGTGTACCGGTATGTGCAATGAATCAAGAGTGACATGTATGAAAAATTATGCATTGTGGCATAGCCACAAATACGATGTCAACTACATGATCATGCATGGCAATATGACAATGATGAAGCGTGTCATAATAAATGGAGCGGTGGAAAGTTGCATGGAAATATATCTCGGAATGGCTATGGAAATGCCATGATAGGTAGGTATGTTGGCTGTTTTGAGGAAGGTATATGGTGGGTGTATGGTACCGGCGAAAGTTGCGCGGTACAAGAGAGGCTAGCAATGGTGGAAGGGTGAGAGTGTGTATAATCCATGGACTCAACATTAGTAATAAAGAACTCACATACTTATTGCAAAAATCTTCAAGTCATGAAAACAAAGTACTAAACGCATGCTCCTAGGGGAAGGGTTGGTAGGAGTTAACCATCGCGCGATCCCGACCTCCACACAAAGGATTACACTCAATGAAATACCTCATGCTTCAAATTTGTCACACAACGGTTACAATACGTGCATGCTACGGGACTTGCAAACCTTAACACAAGTATCTCTCAAATTCACAACTACTCTTCTAGCATGACTCTAATATCACCATCCTCATATCTCAAAACAATCATCAAGAATCAAACTTCTCATAATATTCAATGCACTTTTATGGAAGTTCTTACTATACCCATCTTAGATGCCTATCTTATTAGGACTAATTTTATAACCAAAGCACATTACCATGCTGTTCTAAGAGAGTCTCAAAATAATATAAGTGAAGCATGAGAGATCAATAATTTCTACAAAATAAAATCACCACTGTGCTCTAAAATATATAAGTGAAGCACTAGAGCAAAACTTTCTAGCTCAAAAGATATAAGTGAAGCACATAGAGTATTCTATTAAATTTTGATTCATGTGTATCTCTCTCAAAAGGTGTGTCCAGCAAGGATGATTGTGTTAAAATAAAAAGCAAAGACTGAAATTATACATGAAGCTCCAAGCAAAACACATATCATGTGGTGAATAAAAATATAGTCTCAAGTAAAGTTACCGATAGATGAAAACGAAAGAGGGCATGCCTTCCTGGGGCATCCCCACGCTTAGGCTTTTGGTTGTCCTTGAATTTTACATTGGGGTGCCTTTGGCATCCCCAATATTAGGCTCTTGCCACTCTTTGTTCCATAGTCCATCAACTCCTTACTCAAAACTTCAAAACTTCACAACACAAAACTTAGCCAAAAATCTCGTGAGCTCCGTTACTATAAGAAAACAAACCACTACTCCAAGGTACTGTAATGAACTCATTCTTTGTTTATATTGGTGTTAAACCTACTATATTCCAATTTCTCTATGATTCATACCCCCCGATACTACTCATAGATTCATCAAAATAAGCAAACAACACACGAAAAACAGAATCTGTCAAAAACAAAATAGTCTGTAGCAATCTATAACTTTCAAATACTTCTATAAATCTAAAAAATTGAAATAAATTGGTGGACCTAAGGAATTTTTCTATTAATCATCTGCAAAAAGAATCAACTTAAAACCACTCTCCAGTAAAAAAATGGTAGCTAATCTCGTGAGCGCTAAAGTTTCTGTTTTTTACATCATGATGGCATAAACTTCACCCAAGTCTTCCCAAAGGTTCTACTTGGCACAAACACTAATTAAAGCACAAAACAACATCTAAACAGAAGCTAGATGCAATATTTATTACTAAAATATAAGTAAAAGCAAAGAAAATAAAATTGGGTTGCCTCCCAACAAGCGCTATCGTTTAACGCCCCTAGCCAGGCATTGATAATTTTAATGATGCTCACATGAAAGACAATACTTGAAGCACAAATTAAAGAGCATCGTAGAACATGTGACAAACACATCTAAGTCTAACATGCTTCCTATGCATAGGCATTTTATAGTAAAACAAATCAAGACAAGCAATATCTAGCATATGCATGGAAGAAAAAGGAAACAAGATCAATCTCAACATGAAGAGAGGTAATTTAGTAACATGAAGATTTCTACAACCATATTTTCCTCACTCATAATAATTGCATGTAGGATCATAAGCAAATTCAACAATATAGTTGTCACAAAACATATTCCCAACACGGTCCACATGCATACGAAGTCGACACTCTTCCAAAATAGTGGGATCAACATTAACTAAAGTCATGACCTCTCCAAACCCACTTTTATCAAAAATTACATAAGATTGAACATTCTCCAAATATGTGGGATCTAAAGTTGACACTCTTCTAAATCCACTTTCAATATTATTGCAAACACTATTTTCAATCTCATATTCATCATGGGGCTTAAATAAATTTTCAAGATCATAAGAAGAATCACCCCAATCATGATCATTGCAACAAATAGTAGTCATAGAAAACAAGCATCCCCAAGCTTGAGGTTTTGCATATCATTAACACAATTGGCATTAAGATAATTTATAATAACATCATTGCAAGCATGCTTTTCATTGAAGGAACTATCAAGTATGGGTGCAATAGCAACGATCTCATGTTTAACATAAGGAACTATAGCAAATTCATCTTCATAAATATTGGCATCATGGCCACAAGAATAGCAAGCATCATGTTCATCAAGGCATATTTCAATCAAATTATTGGAATCATAATTATCTATAGATTCATGCATATCATTATTTTCTTCCAAACAGCGGTCATTCTTTCAATAAATGCTTTGACATAGACATTATTGTTGGGGGAACGTTGCATGGGAAACAAAAAATTTTCCTACGTTCACCAAGATCAATCTAGGAGATGCATCTACGAGGGGAGAGTTGGATCCACATACCCTTGTAGATCGCTAAGCGGAAGCGTTCAAGAACGCGGTTGATGGAGTCGTACTCGCCGCGATTCAGATCGCTGAAGATCCAAGCACCGAAGCAACGGTGCCTCCGCGTTCTTCACACGTACAGCTCGGGGACGTCTCCTCCTTCTTGATCCAGCAAGGGGTGGAGGAGAGGTTGATGGAGACACCGGCAGCACGACGGCGTGGTGGAGATGGTGGTGGAGGATTCCAGCAGGGCTTCGCCAAGCACCGCGGGAATACGAAGATTGTAGTAGGAGAGGGAGGGCAGCACCGAGGCACGAACGTGTGTGGCTGCCCTCCCTCTACCCCTCTTTATATAGGGGGAAGAGAGGGGAGGGGGGCGCCCTAGGGTTTCCCCTAGGGGGGCCGGCGGCTAGGGCAGATGGGGGGGCGGCGGCCAGGGCTGCGCCAGGCCCTAGGGTTTCCCCCCCCTAGGTGCCTTGCCCCCCAAGCTAGGGGGTGCGGCAGCCCTAGGAGGGGCCAGCCCCCCTTGCGCACTAGGAGAGGGCCCAGGGGGGGCGCACAGCCCTATGAGGGCTGTTGTGTCCCCCTTTGTGGCCCATTAGGCCCGAAACCCCTTCCGGGACCCCCGAAACCCCTTTCGGTCATCCGCCGATTTCCCGATGCTCCCCGGAACACTTCCGGACTCCGAAACCTTTCATCCTATATATCAATCTTCGTCCCCGGACCATTCCGGAGACCCTCGTCACGTCCGGGATCTCATCCGGGACTCCGAACAACCTTCGGTAACCATGCACTGTTCTCACTAACAACCCTAGCGTCACCGAACCTTAAGTGTGTAGACCCTGCGGGTTCGGAAACTATGCAGACATGACCGAGACACTCCCAGGTCAATAACCAATAGCGGGATCTGGATACCCATATTGGTTCCCACATGTTCCTTGATGATCTCATCGGATGAACCACGATGTCAAGGATTCAGGCAATCCCGTATACAGTTCCCTTTGTCTCGTCGGTATGTTACTTGCCCGAGATTCGATCGTCGGCATCTCTATACCTAGTTCAATCTCGTTACCGGCAAGTCTCTTTACTCGTTACCGTAATACATAATCCCGTGACTAACTACTTAGTCACTTTGAGCTCATTGAGATGACGTATTACCGAGTGGGCCCGGAGATACCTCTCCGTCATACGGAGTGACAAATCCCAGTCTCGATCCATGTCAACTCAACAGACACCCTCGGAGATACCTGTAGAGTACCTTTATAGTCACCCAGTTACGTTGTGACGTTTGGCACACACAAAGCACTCCTACGGTGTCAGTGAGTTACATGATCTCATGGTCATAGGAACTTATACTTGACATGCAGAAAACTATAGCGATAACTGATACGATCAAAAGCTATGTTAACGTTTGGGTCTCGTCCATCACATCATTCTCCTAATGATGTGATCCCGTTATCAAATGACAACTCATGTCTATGACCTGGAAACCGCGGTCATCTTTGATCAACGAGCTAGTCCTGTAGAGGCTCACTAGGGACACAAAGTCTGTCTATTCATCCACACGTGTATTTGAGTTTCCAATCAATACAGTTATAGCATGGATAATAAACGATTATTATGAACAAGGAAATATAATAATAACTCTTTTATTATTGCCTCTAGGGCATATTTCCAACAGTCTCCCACTTGCACTAGAGTCAATAATCTAGCATTACAAGGTAATGAATCTAACACCCATAGAGTCTTGGTGTTGATCATGCTTAGCCCGTGGAAGAGGCTTAGTCAACGGATCTGCAACATTCAAATCCGTGTGTACTTTGCAAATGCTTATATCCTCCTCCTTGACTGAATCGCGGATGGAATTGAAGCGTCGCTTTATGTGTCTGGTCCTCTTGTGAAACCTTGGTTCCTTGGCTAGAGCAATGGCACCAGTGTTGTCACAGAACAGAGTCATTGGGTTTAGTGCACTAGGCACAACTCCAAGATCTGTCATGAACTCTTTCATCCAGACACCTTCCTTTGCCGCCTCCGAGGCAGCTATGTACTCCGCTTCACATGTAGAATCGGCTACCACGCTCTGCTTGGAACTGCACCAGCTTACCGCTCCCCCGTTGAGAATATATACGTATCCGGTTTGTGACTTAGAGTCATCCGGATCAGTGTCAAAGCTTGCATCGACGTAACCCTTTACGACGAGCTCTTGATCACCTCCATAAACGAGAAACATTTCCTTAGTCCTTTTCAGGTACTTTAGGATATTCTTGACCGCTGTCCAGTGATCCATACCAGGATTACTTTGAAACCTTCCGGCCATACTTATGGCAAGGCTGACATCTGGTCTTGTGCACAACATTGCATACATGATAGAGCCTATGGCTGAAGCATAGGGGACGACACTCATCTTTTCTCTATCTTCCGCAGTCACTGGGCATTGAGTCTTACTCAATTTTGTACCTTGCAATACCGGCAAGAACCCCTTCTTGGATTGATCCATTTTGAACTTTTTCAAAACTTTATCAAGGTATGTACTTTGTGAAAGTCCTATCAAGCGTCTTGATCTATCTCTATAGATCTTGATGCCCAATATGAAAGCAGCTTCACCGAGATCCTTCATCGAAAAACTCTTGTTCAAATACCCCTTCACGCTATCCAAAAATTCTATATTGTTTCCAATCAGCAATATGTCATCCACATATAATATTAGAAACGCTATAGAGCTCCCACTCACTTTCTTGTAAATACAAGCTTCTCCGTAAACTTGTACAAACCCAAACGCTTTGATCACCTCATCAAAGCGAAGATTCCAACTCCGAGATGCTTGCACCAGCCCATAAATGGAACGCTGGAGCTTGCATACTTTGTCAGCATTCTCTGGATCGACAAAACCTTCCGGTTGTATCATATACAACTCTTCCTTAAGAAAACCGTTAAGGAACGCTGTTTTGACATCCATCTGCCAAATTTCATAATCGAAATATGCTGCTATTGCTAACATGATTCGGACGGATTTAAGCATCGCTACGGGTGAGAAAGTCTCATCGTAGTCAATTCCTTGAACTTGTGAAAAACCCTTTGCCACAAGTCGAGCTTTATACACGATGACATTTCCGTCAGCGTCCGTCTTCCTCTTAAAAATCCATTTATTCTGAATGGCCTTCCGCCCTTCAGGTAATACTTCCAAAGTCCATACTTTGTTTTCATACATGGATCCCATCTCGGATTTCATGGCCTCTAACCATTTGTCGGAATCCGGGCCCACCATCGCTTCTCCATAGCTCGTAGGTTCACTGTTGTCCAACAACATGACCTCCAAGACAGGGTTACCATACCATTCAGGTGCAGTGCGTACCCTTGTCGACCTACGAGGTTCGGTAGTAACTTGATCAGAAGCTTCTTGATCATCATCATCGGCTTCCTCTTCAACCTCTGCAGGCTCCACAAAAACATCTTTCTGCGCTGCGCTACTCTTTGGTTGAAGCAGAGGTTCAATAACCTCATCAAGTTCCACCTTCCTCCCACTCAATTCTTTCGAGAGAAACTCTTTCTCGAGAAAGGACCCGTTCTTAGCGACAAACACTTTGCCCTCGGATCTGAGATAGAAGGTGTACCCAACCGTCTCTTTTGGGTATCCTATGAAGACACATTTGTCCGCTTTGGGTTCGAGCTTTTCTGGCTGAAGCCTTTTGACGTAAGCATCGCAACCCCAAACTTTGAGAAAAGACAACTTCGGTTTCTTACCAAACCATAGTTCATACGGTGTTGTCTCAACGGACTTGGATGGAGCCCTATTTAAAGTGAATGCAGCTGTCTCTAACGCATATCCCCAGAACGATAGTGGCAAATCGGCAAGAGACATCATAGAACGTACCATATCTAATAGGGTTCGATTACGACGTTCGGACACACCATTACGCTGTGGTGTTCCAGGTGGCGTAAACTGTGAAACAATTCCACATTTTCTTAAGTGATCGCCAAACTCATAACTCAGATATTCTCCCCCTCGATCAGATCGTAGGAACTTGATCTTCTTGTTACGATGATTTTCAACTTCACTCTGAAATTGCTTGAACTTTTCAAAAGTTTCAGACTTATGCTTCATCAAGTAAATATACCCATATCTACTTAAGTCGTCAGTGAAGGTGAGAAAACAACGATATCCACCGCGCGCCGTTACACTCATCGGACCACACACATCAGTATGTATGATTTCCAATAAGTCACTTGCCCGTTCCATTGTCCCTGAAAACGGGGTCCTTGTCATCTTGCCCATGAGGCACGGCTCGCATGTGTCAAGTGATTCAAAATCAAGAGACTCCAAAAGTCCATCAGCATGGAGCTTCCTCATGCGTTTCACGCCGATATGACCCAGACGGCAGTGCCACAAGAAAGTGGTATTATCATTATCAACTCTACATCTTTTGGCATCAATGTTATGAACATGTGTATCATCACTATCGAGATTCAACAAGAATAAACCCCTCACTTCGGGTGCATGACCATAAAAGATATTACCCATATAAATAGAACAACCTTTATTCTCTGATTTAAATGAGTAACCGTCTCGCAATAAACAAGATCCAGATATAATGTTCATGCTTAACGCAGGCACTAAATAACAATTATTCAGGTTCATAACTAATCCCGATGGTAATCGAAGAGCGAGCGTGCCGACGGCGATCACATCAACCTTGGAACCATTTCCCACGCGCATCGTCACTTCGTCCTTCGCCAGCCTCCGTTTATTCCGCAGTTCCTGTTTAGAGTTGCAAATGTGAGCAACCGAACCGGTATCAAATACCCAGGCACTACAACGAGAGTTGGTAAGGTACACATCAATAACATGTATATCACATATACCTTTGTTGTTGTTGTTGTTGGCCCCCTTCTTGTCTGCCAGATACTTGGGGCAGTTTCGCTTCCAGTGGCCGTTCCCCTTGCAATAGAAACACTCAGTCTCTGGCTTAGGCCCAGCCTTGGGTTTCTTCACTGGATGAGCAACTGCCTTGCCACCCTTTTTAGAGTTACCCTTCTTGCCCTTGCCATTCTTCTTGAAACTGGTGGTTTTATTGACCATCAACACTTGATACTCCTTCTGGATGTCTGCCTCAGCGACTTTCAGCATCGAAAACAGCTCGGCGATGGTTTTGTTCATCCCTTGCATGTTATACTGCTGCACGAAGCTCTTGTAGCTAGGCGGGAGTGACTGGAGAATTCTGTCAATGATAGCCTCATCCGGGAACACAAGTCCCAGATCAGCTATGCGGGTATAGTACCCAGACATCTTCAGTAAGTGCTCACTGACAGACGAATTCTCCTCCATCTTGCAGGCAAAGAATTTATCGGTGGTCTCATACCTCTCGATCTTAGCATTCTTTTCAAAGATGAACTTCAACTCCTGGTACATCTCATATGCCCCATGACGTTCAAAACGTCTTTGAAGTCCTCCTTCCAAACCATACAACATGGCACACTGCACTATTGAGTAGTCATCCGAACGCGACTGCCAGGCGTTCATAACGTCCGCAGAGGCTGTAGGAGCGGGGGGTTCACCTAGCGGTGCATTTAGGACATAAACCTTTTGGGCAGCTGTGAGGATGATCCTCAGATTGCGGAGCCAGTCCACAAAGTTGCTCCCATCATCTTTCAGTTTAGCTTTCTCTAGGAACGCATTAAAATTCAGGGGAGCTACTGCGCGAGCCATCTACAACAAAAGATTTGCAAAGACATTTTAGACTATTGTTCATGATAAGTGAGTTATTACCTAATCAAATTATTTATAACTCCCACTCAAATTGACATCCCTCTGGTCATTCGAGCGTGACATGATCCAGATCCACCAACTCAAGTCCGATCATCACGTGAGATGAGGTGGTGTCAATGGTGAACATCTACATGTTGATCATATCTACTATATGACTCATGCTCGACCTTTCGGTCTTCCGTGTTCCGAGGCCATGTCTGTACATGCTAGGCTCGTCAAGTCTAACCCGAGTGTTCTGCATGTGCAAAACTGGCTTGCACCCGTTGTATGCGAATGTAGAGTCTATCACACCCGATCATCACGTGGTGCTTCGAAACGACGAACCTTCGCAACGGCGCACACTCGGGGGGAACACAATTTTATCTTGAAATTTTAGTGAAGGATCATCTTATAATGCTACCGTCGTCCTAAGCAAAATAAGATGCATAAAAGGATTAACATCACATGCAAATCATAAGTGACATGATATGGCCATCAACTCGTGCTTTTGATCTCCATCCCCAAAGCACCGGCATGATCTCCATCGTCACCGGCGCCACACCATGATCCCCATCATCATGATCTCCATCATCGTGTCGCCATCGGGGTTGTCGCGCGCCCACCATGCTCTTACTACTATTGCTACCGTTTAGCGATAAAGTAAAGCATTACAAAGCGCTTAATGATTGACACGCAGGTCATACAAAAATTAAAGACAACCCTATGGCTCCTGCCGGTTGCCGTATACATCGACATGCAAGTCGATATTAATTATTACAACATGATCATCTCATACATCAAATATATCTCATCATGTCATTGGCCATATCATATCACATACATACCCTGCAAAAACAAGTTAGACGTCCTCTAATTTGTTGTTGCATGTTTTACGTGGCTGCTATGGGTATCTAGCAAGAACGCTTCTTACCTACGCAAAGCCACAACGGTGATATTCAAGTTGCTATTTAACCTTCTACAAGGACCGCCTTTGTCTATTCCGATTCAACTAAGATAGGAGAGACAGACACCCGCCAGCCATCTTATGCAACAAAAGTCACATGTCTGTCGATGGAACCGGTCTCATGTACGTGGACATGTAAAGTTGGTCCGGGCCGCTTCATCCCATAATACCGCTGAATCAAGAAAGACTAAGGAGGGCAGCAATTTAAACATCAACGCCCACAAACCCTTTTGTGTTCTACTTGTGAAAGCATCTACGCAAGATCCTAGCTCTGATACCACTGTTGGGGGAACGTTGCATGGGAAACAAAAAAATTTCCTACGTTCACCAAGATCAATCTAGGAGATGCATCTACGAGGGGAGAGTTGGATCCACATACCCTTGTAGATCGCTAAGCGGAAGCGTTCAAGAACGCGGTTGATGGAGTCGTACTCGCCGCGATTCAGATCACTGAAGATCCAAGCACCGAAGCAACGGTGCCTCCGCGTTCTTCACACGTACAGCTCGGGGACGTCTCCTCCTTCTTGATCCAGTAAGGGGTGGAGGAGAGGTTGATGGAGACACCGGCAGCACGACGGCGTGGTGGAGATGGTGGTGGAGGATTCCAGCAGGGCTTCGCCAAGCACCGCGGGAATACGAAGATTGTAGTAGGAGAGGGAGGGCAGCACCGAGGCACGAACGTGTGTGGCTGCCCTCCCTCTACCCCTCTTTATATAGGGGGAAGAGAGGGGAGGGGGGCGCCCTAGGGTTTCCCCTAGGGGGGCCGGCGGCTAGGGCAGATGGGGGGCGGCGGCCAGGGCTGCGCCAGGCCCTAGGGTTTCCCCCCCCTAGGTGCCTTGCCCCCCAAGCTAGGGGGTGCGGCAGCCCTAGGAGGGGCCAGCCCCCCTTGCGCACTAGGAGAGGGCCCAGGGGGGGGCGCACAGCCCTATGAGGGCTGTTGTGTCCCCCTTTGTGGCCCATTAGGCCCGAAACCCCTTCCGGGACCCCCGAAACCCCTTTCGGTCATCCGCCGATTTCCCGATGCTCCCCGGAACACTTCCGGACTCCGAAACCTTTCATCCTATATATCAATCTTCGTCCCCGGACCATTCCGGAGACCCTCGTCACGTCCGGGATCTCATCCGGGACTCCGAACAACCTTCGGTAACCATGCACTGTTCTCACTAACAACCCTAGCGTCACCGAACCTTAAGTGTGTAGACCCTGCGGGTTCGGAAACTATGCAGACATGACCGAGACACTCCCAGGTCAATAACCAATAGAGAGATCTGGATACCCATATTGGTTCCCACATGTTCCTCGATGATCTCATCGGATGAACCATGATGTCAAGGATTCAGGCAATCCCGTATACAGTTCCCTTTGTCTCGTCGGTATGTTACTTGCCCGAGATTCGATCGTCGGTATCTCTATACCTAGTTCAATCTCGTTACCGGCAAGTCTCTTTACTCGTTACCGTAACACATAATCCCGTGACCAACTACTTAGTCACTTTGAGCTCATTGAGATGACGTATTACCGAGTGGGCCCGGAGATACCTCTCCGTCACACGGAGTGACAAATCCCAGTCTCGATCCATGTCAACTCAACAGACACCCTCGGAGATACCTGTAGAGTACCTTTATAGTCACCCAGTTACGTTGTGACGTTTGGCACACACAAAGCACTCCTACGGTGTCAGTGAGTTACATGATCTCATGGTCATAGGAACTTATACTTGACATGCAGAAAACTATAGCGATAACTGACACGATCAAAAGCTATGTTAACGTTTGGGTCTCGTCCATCACATCATTCTCCTAATGATGTGATCCCGTTATCAAAAGACAACTCATGTCTATGACCTGGAAACCGCGGTCATCTTTGATCAACGAGCTAGTCCTGTAGAGGCTCACTAGGGACACAAAGTCTGTCTATTCATCCACACGTGTATTTGAGTTTCCAATCAATACAGTTATAGCATGGATAATAAACGATTATCATGAACAAGGAAATATAATAATAACTCTTTTATTATTGCCTCTAGGGCATATTTCCAACACAGCAACGAGGGATATCGTGAATCCGGCTTCCAGGGTAACTTGCTCGCGCCCACGAGCCATTTTGCGCCACTCGAAATGGCCTATTATTTTCGAACAGTACGAATGTAATGTAGAAGAGCTGGTATGCACAGTTTTGGCCAAGAACAACACATGTGCATGGACAAAAATGTGGGTGGTAGCGGTATGGGTGATAAACCATGCAAAACGGCAAGTTTTTGGGTGTTTGGTGCACCGAAGAGGGTTCTCCTTCCATCCAGACTAGCATGTAGGGCTTGCTGGTGCAGAAATAGAGTCATGTAACATTGTTCTGCACGTCATTGTCGCAGTATCTATCCGTGGGTGAGCTCACGGTAGGGTGGTAGACGCTAGAAGAGTGCACGCCAACCGCTAAATCATCCGAAACTCAATTCTGCAAGCCGTTTTCGGCCTCCGAAATTATTCCAAAACAGACGAAGTGTGTGACAGAAGGATACGAATTTTCGCTGCGGTCGTTTTGGCAGGTCATGGAGCCCAAACGGAGTTCGTATGGCCAGGGTACGGTCGTTCTACGGATACACCTCAAATGGATTTCAGCAACGAGGGATATCGTGAATCCGGCTTCCAGGGTAACTTGCTCGCGCCCACGAGCCATTTTGCGCCACTCGAAATGGCCTATTATTTTCGAACAGTACGAATGTAATGTAGAAGAGCTGGTATGCACAGTTTTGGCCAAGAAAAACACATGTGCATGGACAAAAATGTGGGTGGTAGCGGTATGGGTGATAAACCATGCAAAACGGCAAGTTTTTGGGTGTTTGGTGCACCGAAGAGGGTTCTCCTTCCATCCAGACTAGCATGTAGGGCTTGCTGGTGCAGAAATAGAGTCATGTAACATTGTTCTGCACTTCATTGTCGCAGTATGTGTCCGTGGGTGAGCTCACGGTAGGGTGGTAGACGCTAGAAGAGTGCACGCCAACCGCTAAAACATCCGAAACTCAATTCTGCAAGCCGTTTTCGGCCTCCGAAATTATTCCGAAACAGACAAAGTTTGTGACAGAAGGATACGAATTTTCGCTGCGGTCGTTTTGGCAGGTCATGGAGCCCAAACGGAGTTCGTATGGCCAGGGTACGGTCGTTCTACGGATACACCTCAAATGGATTTCAGCATGTTGGGGAACGTTGCATGGGAAACAAAAATTTTCCTACGGTTCACCAAGATCAATCTAGGAGATGCATCTACGAGAGGAGAGTTGGATCTACGTACCCTTGTAGATCGCTAAGCGGAAGCGTTCAAGAACGCGGTTGATGGAGTCGTACTCGCCGCGATTCAGATCGCTGAAGATCCAAGCACCGAAGCAACGGTGCCTCCGCGTTCTTCACACGTACGGCTCGGGGACGTCTCCTCCTTCTTGATCCAGCAAGGGGTGGAGGAGAGGTTGATGGAGAGACCGGCAGCACGATGGCGTGGTGGTGATGGTGGTGGAGGTTTCCAGCAGGGCTTCGCCTAAGCACCGCGGGAGAAGAAGAAGTTATGGGAGAGGGAGGGCAGCACCAAGGCACGAACTTGTGTTTGCTGCCCTCCCTTTGTCCCACTATATATAGGGGGGTGGAGAGGGGAGAGGGCGCCCTAGGGTTTCCCCTAGGGGCCGGCGGCCAGGGCAAGGGGGAAGGGGGCGGCGCCCCCTGGGGCTAGGGTTTCCCCCCCAGGTGCCTTGCCCCCCAAGGCTAAGGGGGTGCGGCCACCCTAGGGGGGTCCACCTCCCTTGGCGCACAAGGAGAGGGCCCAGGGGGAGGCGCACAGCCCTATGAGGGCTGTTGTGTCCCCCCTTGTGGCCCATTAGGCCCAGAACCACTTCCGGGACCCCCGAAACCCTTTTCGGTAATCCGCCGATTTCCCGATGCTCCCCGGAACACTTCCGGACTCCGAACACCTTCATCCTATATATCAATCTTCATCCCCGGACCATTCCGGAGACCCTCGTCATGTCCGGGATCTCATCCGGGACTCCGAACAACCTTCGGTAACCATGCACTGTTCTCACTAACAACCCTAGCGTCACCGAACCTTAAGTGTGTAGACCCTGCGGGTTCGGAAACCATGTGGACATGACCGAGACACTCCCAGGTCAATAACCAATAGCGGGATCTGGATACCCATATTGGTTCCCACATGTTTCTCGATGATCTCATCGGATGAACCACGATGTCAAGGATTCAGGCAATCCTGTATACAGTTCCCTTTGTCTCGTCGGTATGTTACTTGCCCGAGATTCGATCGTCGGTATCTCTATACCTAGTTCAATCTCGTTACCGGCAAGTCTCTTTACTCGTTACCGTAATACATAATCCCGTGACCAACCACTTAGTCACTTTGAGCTCATTGAGATGACGTATTACCGAGTGGGCCCGGAGATACCTCTCCGTCACACGGAGTGACAAATCCCAGTCTCGATCCATGTCAACTTAACAGACACCTTCGGAGATACCTGTAGAGTACCTTTATAGTCACCCAGTTACGTTGTGACGTTTGGCACACACAAAGCACTCCTACGGTGTCAGTGAGTTACATGATCTCATGGTCATAGGAACTTATACTTGACATGCAGAAAACTATAGCGATAACTGACACGATCAAAAGCTATGTTTAACGTTTGGGTCTCGTCCATCACATCATTCTCCTAATGATGTGATCCCGTTATCAAATGACAACTCATGTCTATGACCTGGAAACCGCGGTCATCTTTGATCAACGAGCTAGTCCTGTAGAGGCTCACTAGGGACACAAAGTTTGTCTATTTATCCACACATGTATATGAGTTTCCAATCAATACAATTATAGCATGGATAATAAACGATTATCATGAACAAGGAAATATAATAATAACTCTTTTATTATTGCCTCTAGGGCATATTTCCAACAATTATGAGCATAGTTTTCATAGCAATATTTAAGTATGTCAAGATTTTCAGATTCGTAGAGAGTAATATCATACTTTTCAATCAAAGAAGCAACTTCACAAGCACCCTTAAAAGCAACAAATTCTTCAATTTGTTCGATATTGTAGTAACTATAAACACCCTTTGCATAAGAAGATAAGATTTCATTATTAATAAACTCACATAGCTGGGGAGGTGTTTTTTAGGCTTCTTAGAGCAACAAGTAAAATCATAAATTTCACAAAGATTCCAAGCATAACACAACAATCTGTTTATTTCATCCCATAACAGTCTCCCTTTTTCAGATAAACGGTGACGCACAAAATGAGCATGCTCATCTAAGGATTTCCCATAAACTAGGCTAGTTGAGGTTTCAGCACGAGCGCATAAGGATCGAAGATGATCCAAGTAGAACACTTTAAGTGGATCCGTATCAATAGATTTTTAACAAGCAAAGATGCAAGCAAATAGAAGGCACATGGCAACACAAGCAAACAAAAAGGCAAATAGAAAAAAGGCAAAGGTGCAGTGGGGGAGAGGAAAACGAGAGGCAAATGGCAAATAATGTAATGCGAGGGATAAGAGTTTGTGATGGGTACTTGGTATATGACTTGTGCGTAGATCTCCCCGGCAACGGTGCCAGAAATTGGCTAGTTGACGGGAGATCAAATCTTGACTTGACTTGGCGTGAGTCTCCCCGGCAACGGCGCCAGAAATTCTTCTTGCTACTTCTCGAGCTTGCGTTGTATTCCCTCGAAGAGGAAAGGGTGATGCAGTTGTCGGTGTACTAAGGTAGGGGTACCCTAGTACCCCAACTTGTGCACGGGCAGTAGCAGCTTCCCGTGGCAGGGCTTACCACGCGCTCGCCAAGGCCCGCTCTGGTCCTTATGAAGCCATTCAAGAACAAAGTATTCAAGTTAAGAGACAAGACCCCGGCAAGAGGAGCTTGCCGGGAAGGCCGCTCCAGGCTCAAAGTTATCATTCCAGCACAAGGCCCTGGCAAGAGGAGCTTGCCAGGAAGCCCAAAAGAACGGCACTTCAAGGAAGAACATCGTGGCGCATCGCGCGCCCCGGCCGGACCCGGAGCGCGACAAGCTTCCGGGGCCGGCAAGGTTGCGACCCCGGCAAGGTGCTTGCCGGGGAAGCCTATGATGTGTCCCTCCGCTCCAGCTCATCTGGCCACGCGTCGCCCTGGGGCCCTTCCAGTGGCACGTGGCAGATGGCTGTGCAGCCTGGGGTACACGGTGGCAAACCGCGGTGACGAGGACATCGCCGTGGCGAACGGAGACGCATGGACGGACACTTTTTGGGGCGACGGCGACGGGCATTCAATGCCTTTGTCCCCCACCGTCAAGATTAGGTGAAGACCACTGTTCATCCACTATTTACACACTGTTCATGCACTGTTGCAACTACGACCGATTTTACATTTTTACCCTCCTCTACGTTGGCACCTGTCGGTGACCCCTTTGAGCTATAAAAGGAGGCCCATGCACAACGTAGAGGGGGTTCGATCCTAGAAACTTGCTCACTCCCTTACTCGGTGTAGCTGGTACTGTAGATCTTCAAGCTCCCGAGCCCGAGAACTAAATACAATCAAAGCAGGAGTAGGGTTTTACGCGTCATCGCGGCCCGAACCTGGGTAAACTGCCCGCGTGTGCCCCTCGATCTGCTCTCCGTGCTCCCTCCGCTCCCTTACCGCAACGTAGAAGGGGCTCCGGTCCCATAGGTGCTCGCGGGAGGACAGTTTCCCCCGACATCTTTGGCGCGCCAGGTAGGGGGGCGTCGAGGTTGTGCGAACCTGATCCGGCGTTCACGCGGGCGCAACCTTCAGCAACTTCACCAGCTTCATCAACCTCATCGACTACATCAACATGCCTCCGAAGAAGAAGGCTTCGGAGGTCGGAGGCCCGTCCGCGTCGATCCCACCACCACCAGAGCCGACGGTTGGTGGGGGAGGCGCCGGCGGAAGGGTGGACGCCGGTGGGGACACTCACGGCGCCACCAAGTCCAAGGACAAGACGGACGACCGGGCGAACTCCAAGACCTCGGTGTCCGTACACGCACCACGTCCCTCTCAGGAGGTGCCAGACCAGCAGCGACGTGGTACCGGAGGTACCATACGCTTGCTGGGACGTGGCCAGGCCGGCGAGTCACGGGACGCTCAAGGCCAACGCCCTGGCACGAGCAAGGTGCGGTCGCCGGGACGGGAACATGCTTCTTCTAACGCGGTTAGAAGTCCGAGTGTGTCCCGCTCCTCGCACCGTTCGCCACCGTTTCCCTCCTCTCCAGCAGAAGCCCTGGCCATGGCTCAGCTGCTCCTCGACTTCCCTCCAGCGGCGGACAAGGCCGAAGACTGGAGGGCGACTATCCAGAGCCTCATCGCCTTCGCCAACAACGACGCGCCGCAGCAGCCGGCAACTTCACGGCCGCGGCAAGTTTACCAAGCGAAGGCCGATGGCGATAAGACCGCCGGGGGGGGCAACTATCATGCACTCCCCGCCGCGGAAGCAGAAAACGCCGCCCCGCCGGATCAACGTCGACGACGACTCCACGGCGTCGTCGGATCCGCGGGCTCACCGCGATCAGCGCCAAGTCCTCGACGACAGGCGACAAGAGGACGCTCGAACCCGCATCGAGCGTCGAAGAGAAGCTCGAAGACAGTCCAATCAGCGTGCTGGGACCGCTGTCGACATGCACGCGCCCGGTGAACCAGGCGACTTGCCGTACGCGGCAGGTTGCCCTGCGTTCACCCGAGAGCTGCGGCAAGTCCAGTGGCCCAGCATGAAGAACTTTAAGCCCGACGTACCCGAGAAGTACGACGGCAAGACGCACCCCTCGGAGTTCCTCAGCATTTACACCATTGCGGTGCAGGCTGTCGGGGGACGCGACGAGAAGATTCTAGCCAACTATTTCCCGCTCGTGCTTAAGCCAAACGTCAGGTCTTGGCTTATGCACTTGCCGGAAAACTCCATTTCTTCATGGGCGGATTTGTGCCACCAGTTTGTTGGCGCCTTCACGGGCGGCCACAAACCTCACGGCCAGGAGAGCGATCTCCACATCCTTGCCCAGAAGGAGGGAGAGTCCCTGCGCAAATACATCCAAAGGTTCAGCCGTGTACAACACAATATCCCCGATGTCCACCCTGCCGCGGTTATCAGCGCGTTCCACCAGAACGTGCGTAACCGCCGGATGAGGGAGGAGATGGCCATGACCAAGATCCGGGACGTCAGTGAGCTTTACGCTCTGGCTGACAAATGTGCACGCGCTGAAGAGGGGAGGAGACTCCCCGGAGAGGATACCGGCGCAGGAGGAAGTGACAGCGAGGATGCCGCCCCGGCAAGGAAGGGCCGGCGGCGGAATAACAGGAAGAAGAAGAACAAGGAGGTACTGGTTGTCGAGCAGTCCGGCAAGGAGGCTCCCGCCAAGAAGACACAGGCTGGTGGCTCCGGCAAGGAGGCCGCCCCTGTAGCGGCAGCCGACAAGCAGGACGGCTCCGACAAGCAGTACTGCAAGATCCACCGCACCAAGGGCCACGACCTCCAAAACTGCAAAAGGGTAGAGTACCTCGTAGAGCAGCAGAAGGCTGAATACGAGCGTCGTGATAAGGAGAAGGCCCAAGGAGGCGGAGGAGAGCCCAGCAAGAAGCGGTCGTTCATTGGCCGGGGAGGACGCCGCGGCAAGGCCAAGCAGCGGCAAGGAGACAGACCTCCCCGGGGCCGCGACAAGGATGAAGACGAGGACGATGATGAGGATATGGATGAAGGAGACAACAGCGAGCAGGAGTTCCAGAAGGCCACAGAAGTTCTGTGCGTCGATGGAGGTGCCTCTCTGCACACTTCCCACCGCCAACTTAAACAATGGGTGCGGGAAGTGAATGCAGCTGAGCCACCCGTCGAGTCGCGCAGGCTGCTGAAATGGTCCGGCACGCCCATCATCTTCGACCTTGAGGACCACCCTGACCGCACAACTGTGGTCGGGTGTTTGCCGATGTTGGTTTCACCAACTATCCGCAACCTCAAGGTCACCAAGATGTTGGTTGACGGCGGGGCCGGCCTCAACTTGATCTCCTCCGCTGTAATCAAGAAACTACAGATCCCCGACAGCGAGCTTGAGGAAACCGGGACGTTCCAAGGAATCAACCCGGGAAGGAGCAAGCCGAAGGGGAAGATCACGCTGCCAGTGACCTTTGGTGGAGAGCTCAACTTCAGGACAGAGAGGATCACATTCGACGTTGCCGATATCCCATTGCCGTACAATGGGATACTTGGCCGTCCTGCACTCGCCAAATTCATGGCAGCTTCCCACTACGCGTACAACATGCTCAAGATGCCGGGGCCGATAAGCGTCATCTTTGTCCCCGGCGACAAGAAGGATGCGCTTATTTGCGCCGACAAGATCTACCGGGATGCAGCAGCCGCGGCAGACAGCCAAACACTTGCCGCTGAAGCTCCCGGGGGGAAGACCAAGACCAAGTCCGGCAAGAGCTCTGGGGCCCACTCCGGCAAACGCACCTCTTCGGAGTGCTGCGCTGCCGTCGAGGACGCACCATCGAGCTCCACCGGCAAGTGCAAGAAAGGAATGGCAGGTCCACCGGCAACCAAGAAGGTGTCCGCCAACGAGGACGGCACTAGTGGTACCTTCACCATCAGTGCTACACTCAACCCCAAATAGGAAAGCGCGCTCGTTGCCTTCCTGCGGGCGAATGTGGACGTGTTTGCGTGGCAACCGTCTGACATCCCCGGCGTTCCCAGGAAGGTAATTGAGCACAAGCTTGCTGTTTGTCCTCATGCGCGGCCCGTCAAGAATAAGGTCAGGAAGCAAGCCGTGGAGCGCCAAGAATTCATCGCCGAAGAAATCAAGAAGTTGGAAGCAGCAGGCCTGGTTAGAGGTGTACTACATCCCACGTGGTTGGCCAATCCAGTTGTCGTGCGCAAGGCTAATGGGAAGTGGAGATTTTGTATAGACTTCACCGATGTGAATAAAGCTTGTCCTAAGGATCCATTTCCCTTGCCGCGCATCGACCAGATTGTGGACTCCACGGCTGGATGTGAGTTGCTTTCATTTCTTGATGCATACTCAGGTTACCACCAGATATTCATGGCCGAGGAAGATGCGGAGAAGACTGCATTCATTACTCCAGGTGGCACATATTTCTTCATACGCATGCCCTTTGGATTGAAGAATGCAGGCTCAACATTTGCAAGGGTGATACACTGCTTTTGAGCCATAGACACACAAGAATGTAGAAGCCTACATGGATGATATAGTGGTCAAGAGCAAGAGCAAGGACACCCTGATTCAAGACTTGGAAGAAACCTTTGAGAATCTGCGCAAGATACAACTCAAGTTGAACCCTGAGAAGTGCGTCTTCGGAGTCCCCTCCGGCAAGCTTCTCGGGTTCTTCGTGTCCCAGAGGGGGATTGAAGCCAATCCCGACAAGATTAAAGCCATCGAGCAGATTGAAGCCCCGAAGCGTGTCAAGGACGTAAGGAGACTTGCTGGTTGTGTGGCTGCCCTCAGCAGGTTCATTTCAAAGTCTGCAGAACGCGCCCTGCCTTTCTTCAAAATCTTGAAAAAGGCAGGTCCTATGAAATGGACTCCGGAAGTGGAGGCTGCGCTGCAAGACTTGAAAGGATACCTATCATCCACTCCAATACTTGTCGCACCTAAGCCACAAGAGAAGTTGCTGCTATACTTAGCGGCGACCAATCAAGTGGTTAGTGCTGCGTTAGTAGCGGAGAGGGAGGCGGATGAGGAACCCACATCCCCGGCAAGCGCATCCAGCGGCAAGCAGGGGGCTTCCCCGACAAGCTCTGGCCCTGACAAGGACAAGTCTGCGCAGGAACAAGGAGAAGTGCGAAGGAAGATGGTGCAGCGCCCAGTTTATTTTGTAAGTTCCCTCTTGCAGGGGGCTAGGTCAAGATACTCTGGAGTGCAGAAGTTACTTTTTGGCCTCCTCATGGCCTCAAGAAAGCTGCGCCATTACTTCCAGGCACATGAGATAACAGTGGTCACTCGCTTTCCCTTGAAGAGGATATTGCAAAATCCAGAAGCAACAGGCAGGATCGTTGAGTGGGCGCTGGAGCTGTCAAGCTTTGGCCTCAAGTTTGAGAGTACTTCAACTATACAGAGCAGAGCTTTGGCAGAGTTTATAGCAGAATGGACCCCAACACCAGATGAAGAAGTCCCAGAGACAAGCATCCCCGTCCAAGAAGCAAGCAAGGAGTGGATAATGTACTTCGATGGTGCCTTCTCGCTGCAAGGCGCCGGCGCTGGCGTGTTACTCATAGCACCCACCGGAGAGCACCTCAAGTATGTTGTTCAAATGCACTTTCCCAAGGAGCAAGCGACAAACAATACTGCCGAGTATGAAGGTCTGCTTGCCGGTCTCAGAATTGCAGCCGAACTTGGGATCAAGAGGTTGATTGTGCGGGGAGACTCACAGTTGGTGGTCCGGCAAGTAAACAAGAGTTACCAGAGCCCTCTGATGGAAGCTTATGTCGATGAAGTGAGGAAGCTTCAAGAACACTTTGAAGGCCTACAGATGGAGCACGTTCCAAGAGCTCAGAATGACATCGCAGATGGCCTTTCAAAGTGTGCTGCAACGAAGTTACCTGTGGAACCAGGGATCTTCGTGCTCAAGCTAACTCAGTCATCCGTTACACCATCAGTTGGGCAGAGCAAGAAGAGGAAGTTGGTCTCCGGCGACTACTTGCCGGCGGATCTTCCCGAAGCCGCCGCCAAGGTTCCCAAGATCAGCGACCAAAATGTTGAGGAACAGTCTGCTCCTGCGGACCCAAGGGTCTGTACAGTTGAAGCAGGCGTTCCCGACAAGCCTTGCCCCGGCAGGCTTGCCGGGGAACCCTCAGCTCCGGCAGAGCCGCAGGTTCTTGCCGTAGAAGCTGAGGTTCCCGCAGCAGCCCTGATGCCTTTAGTCCTTGTTGTTGAGCCTCAAGCTCCAGCATGGGCACAGCAAATCGTCCGCTTTCTTCAGACTGGAGAACTTCCCGAAGAACCAGAAGAGATAGAGAGGATAACCAGGCAGTCAAGTATGTACCAGTTCGTTGGCAACGAACTATACAGAAGAAGACTCAATGGTGTCAGATTGAAGTGCATTTCCCGGGAAGATGGACGGAAGCTGTTGGCAGAGATACACGGAGGCATATGTGGTCACCACATTGGCGCAAGAGCACTAGCCGGGAAGGCGTTCCGGCAAGGTTTCTTTTGGCCAGAAGCCCTCCAAGATGCAACTGCACAAGTAACCAAGTGTGAAGCGTGCCAGTTCCATGCCAAGCAAATTCACCAGCCAGCTCAAGCTCTCCAGACGATCCCTTTGTCCTGGCCCTTCTCGGTCTGGGGGCTCGACATCCTCGGCCCCTTTCCCCGCGCTGTCGGGGGCTTTGAGTACTTGTACGTCGCAATCGACAAGTTCACAAAGTGGCCAGAAGTGGAACCAGTGAGGAAGGTGACAGCACAGTCAGCAGTCAGGTTCTTCAGATCAATAGTTTGCCGTTTCGGAATCCCTAACAGGATCATCACCGACAACGGCACACAGTTCACAAGCCGCACCTTCATGCAATACGTCCAAGGCCTTGGCGCCAAGGTCTGCTTCGCTTCTGTTGCTCACCCAAGGAGCAATGGTCAAGCGGAGAGGGCAAACGCTGAAGTGCTGCGCGGACTGAAGACAAGAACCTTTGACAGGCTGCACAAGTGTGGAAGAAACTGGATAGAGGAGTTGCCGGCGGCTCTTTGGTCAATCAGGACGACACCAAATCGAGCCACCGGACAGACACCCTTTGCTCTTGCCTATGGAGGAGAGGCAATTCTCCCCACGGAACTCGTATACGGATCTCCTCGAGTACTCGCTTACGACGAGCTCGAGCAAGAGCAACTGCGACAAGATGATGCATTGCTCCTCGAGGAGGAACGTCTCCAGGCTGCTGTACGAGCTGCTCGATACCAGCAGGCCTTGCGTCGCTATCATAGCCGCAAGGTCAAGGCCAGGAGTCTCGAGAAAGGCGACCTTGTTCTTTGGCGCGTTCAGTCCGCCAAGAACTCCAACAAGTTGACGCCGAAGTGGGAAGGCCCTTATCGGGTGAGACAAGTCACAAGGCATGGCGCTGTCCGCCTTGAAACCGAAGAAGGCTTACCGGTGAGCAACTCCTGGAACATAGAGCATCTTCGCAAGTTTCACCCATAAGGCGCGGTTGCCGTGATCCGCTCCGGCAACCACCTTTTGTACAAGTCTTGCCGATGTCGCATGTAAACCTTTGTACAAAGCCGGGCGCAGACCCCGTGCATCAGTAAAACTTTTGTGCTTCGCACCATTTGTCATTTCGTGCTTTTCCTTTTACTTGCATGTATCATCTGACATTTCGTGCAGCACACACTCCCGGTAAGCAGTAACAAGCCGCAAGGCTCCGTACTTGTATTTCCTTCTCTTTTGTCTTTCTCTCTGAAACAGAAGGACTGTTCCTTGCGCACAAGTTTGCCGGGGGGGAGGAGATAGAAGTATGGACCAAGTGCTGTTCAAGAAAGAAAAGTCTTGCCGGGAAGTAAACAACCCAATGAAAGCTAAGTTACCAAAGTTTGAGCATTCAAATTTTTAAATTTTAGTTATCTTCCTTGAACAACCACACTTTGTATGGAAAACCTGTGCGCGAAGGAACCTACCCGTGGCTAGCCGCACCCTTACTTTGTTTCGAGCATGCTCAACGGCTTAAGTGAGCTGCGACAAGTGTCGCGCCCTTACTTCGTTTTCGAGTTCGCTCAGCAATTTAAGTGTGCTGTGACTAGCTGCGGCAAGGTTACTTGCCGACAAGGTCTTTGCTAGCAGGCTGCTAAGAGTCCCGCACTCAGCGCTCGCGGCAAGGGCCCCTTGCCGGCAAGTTCCCCTAAAAGCGTAAGGTGAAAAGCATACAAAGTGAAGGACCAAAAGCAAGGGAGATAACACTGCATTGATTACCCAAAATAAAAGTATATATTACAGAGATAACTTGCCGCTGTTCTAAACAACTACTGCCTATGACTTAATTGGCAGTGGCGAGGGAAGCAAGGTGCCTAGTCTCTTCGGTCCCCGTCAATTCTCTGGATCTTGCCCACCTTGGCTACGATGTGGGCGACTTGGGCCTTCAACGCCTCCTGGTCAGCTTCGGGCGGCAAGGTCCGGAGGACGTTGACGAGGTTGATCCCGGGGTTGCGGTAGACAATCTTCGACAGCACCCGCTCCATGGTGCCCATGTAGAGCCGGCGCGCCTCGTCGGCCAGCTGCACGGGGATCTTCTCCCGCAGCCGCGCAAGCGCCGGCGCCACCCCCCTGAAGAACAGACTCAGTTTGGCGCTGTGAGGGAGGTTCTCATCGGGGGAGTACACGAGATGCTCCGCCCTCAACGCCATCATCTCCATGTCGATGTTGGCGGCGGAGGCGACGAGCTCCTCAGTCCATCGCTCCACCGTCTGCTGGAAGTGGTTTTGCGAGACGGCGGTGCTTTCCAGCAGAGCCCTCTCAGTGCGGAGATCGTCCTTCAGCTTCGTCTCGCGGTCCTGGGCAGCGTCAAGCGAGTCAGTAAGGGTGGAGACCTTCAGCTCTAAATCGGTGATGGAGTCCCTGGCGTCGATGAGCTCTTTACCCTTCTCGGAGAGGCGGATTTGCAGCTCCGAGTTGGTGTGGGCGTCCTTCTCCCGCTCCACGTTGAGCGCGGTGACTCTGTCTTCGTTCGCCTTCAAGTACAACTCCATCTGCGCCACCCTGGCCTCCAGATCCCTCTTGGCGGTCTCTGCGGCAGCGGCAGCATCCCTCGCCTCCTGCAGAGCCCCGCCAATAGCCTGCTCCCGAGCGGTGAGGTCGTCCTCGTGGCTGTCGAGGTCGACCTTCCGCTGGTTGAGCTCCCCTTCCCGCCGAGACAGCTCTTCGGCGGCCAGACGCTGCTGCTCCTCGACCTCGGCCTTTTCGAGGACGAATGCTTGCTGCGCCCCGGCAAGCTCTTCGCGCTCCTCCGCCAAGTTTCGGAGGGCCGCCTGGTTGGCGGCACGAAGCTCCGCGGCGCGCTTCTCCAGGTCAGCACCAGCCTTGGCAGCCAGAGCCTCCCGAGACTCCAACTTCGCCTGCCTGGCCCGGTACAAGGACAGGAGCCGGCGAAGGAGCCGCTCCTTTTCGGGCTCGTCGCTGCTTCCGGGCGCATCAACAACCTTCAATCCGGCGGAGGCAAGGACTTCTCCGTCGAACATCTCTCCCTCCGCGGGTGCCCTTGATGAGGACGCCCACGGGACTTGAATGAACACCCCGTTGGCGGCCTCCAGATAAACGCCCGACCCAGCCGCTGAGGCGGAGGGGTCGGCGGCCGGTGCAGCGTCCGGCGCTCCCGCGGCCTCCGGGCCAGCGGTATGGTCGCCGGTCCCTTCCCCAGCCGCGGCGTCGACGGTTGGGGCATTCTCCTCGGCAGCTGGCTCGTCAGCGCCGACCGTTCCTTCCGCGGCGGTGCCATCGCCAGTCTCGCCGAGCGCCTCCTCCTCGACGATGGTTTCCGTCTCCATCGGCTCCGGAGCGGGCGGGTCTGACAACAGAAGAAAAAGAAAAGAAAGATTTGTCAAGCAAATATCCAAAAAGAAGAATTCGAGAAGAAGAAACTACAAGGGCTTACCTGCGCGGGCCTCTTCGATGACGGGGTCCCTCGCCGGGGAGTTATCCCTTGGCGGCGTAGAAGAAGCCCCCGTCGGCGGAGGGCCTCCGGTGCCTTCCCTTGGCGGGGAGTCCGCCCTTGGCGGGGTGCTCGCCCTTGGCGGGGTACTCGCCCTTGGCGGAGTACCCATCCTTGGCGGAGCACCGTCCCTTGCCGGGGAGCTCATCCTTGGCGGGGAGGGTGGAACAAGCGGCTCGTCGGGGGCAACCTCCTGGTCCTCCTGCGGCTGCGGCTCCACTTCTGCATAAGACAACAAGACATCAGTACAGACAATAACCTCAAGCGCGCCCGTCAAGCAGAAAAATGAGTACCAGACTTACGCTGCGGGCTGCGCTGGGGGCTGCTCCTCGGAGCAGCAGGCTGATCCGGCAAGTCCGTCGCTGGCGCATCTCCTGCCGCTGCGACGGGCTCGTCGTCCTTGATATCGACCACAGGGATGTTGGCCCTCTTCGCCATCCGCTGGGTCAAGGTCCTGGAAGCCAAAACAAGATCAGAACCAAGCAAGAGAAATCAAGACAAAATCCAAGGAAATGAAAATTGCAAGTACTTACTCTTCCTCCTCTTCGTCGGAGCTAAGAGCGGAGATGTCAAATCCCGCCTCGTGTGCTCCAGCGCGAGGAGCTGGAGGAGAGGGCTCCCTCGGGCGCTTGGCGGGCTCCGGAGCTGCGGGCTGTGAAGACCCAGCACCGGTCGCCGCTGAGGACCGAGGAGCAGAAGGAACCCCAGAGTCACTCCGAGAAGACCCCCCTCCGCTTGTCGCTCGGGCACGGGGCGCCTCCTTGACGACCTTGCTCGTCGTGGTGGCGCGCGTCGCCCGGCGCTTCGGTCGTTGTTGGGGCGCCGGCGGCCTCACCGACTCGACGGCCTTGCGGAGGCGCTTCTTCGGTTGCGGCGGAGGGCTTGGGCTTGGTGGTGGCGGAGAGTTCTCCGAGGATGATGAGGCGTCGTCGTCAAGATTCAGAGACCCCCCAGAGTCTTCGTCAGAATCTCCGGACTCGGCGTCCTCCTCCTCCTCGGCGGGCCCGCTGGACTCGGTACCCTGCCCGGCGGCCTCGCTCGCCCCGGCAACCTCGCTCACCCCGGCAAGCTTCCCGGAAGGCTCCCCGGCAAACTCCTCGGGCGCAATCTTCAGCAGCTTGAGGATTTCCGCCTCCTCGGCTTGGCTCACCGCGTCCGCTGCCTCTGCTTCGTCCACAGTATATCCAAATTCACCCGCAGCCGCAGCTGCGGCGGCCTCCTCCATTCTGGAGGCAATGTATGCTACATCCCGCTCGGTGGTCTCCCGGGTGAGGCCCTTCTTCTCTTCGGCGTTGCGGGGCTTTTCGACCAAGTTGTCGAAGAAGGCTTGCACGGTCTCCGCTGAAGGCACCAGCCAAGTGGGGACGACCCCATGGGAGTCGCACTCGGGCATCACCGCGCGTATGGCACTGAGGGCGGTGTTGTTGCACAACGGCACCACTCCTCGGGATGGTCTGAACCACTCCGGGTGGTTGGGGTCATGCTTAAACAGCTCCCGGACCATCCCCTTCAGCTCCAAGACAGTGAAATTATAGTTCAGCCCGGGGCGCAGCCTCATACGATCTGCCGCATTGCCGAACTCCCAGGCAGGCCTCTGCCTTTCCTGTAGGGGCGCAATGCGGCGGCGGAGAAAATCGGCCCCAACTTCACCTACAGTCAGGTTGGCGGCCCGGAGGCGAAGAATCCTAGTCAAGGCAATCTCAAGCTTGTCGTCCTCCGGGGCCAACTCACTCCAATCCTTGCCGCGCACTATGGCAGTCTGGCGCGGCGAAGTAAACTGCTGGGGCTCCTCTTCCAAGACCCAGCACCAGTCAGCTCTCCACTCCTCCCACTTGCCGTGAAGCTCCCCTTTCAAGTACGCCTCCTTCTTGTTCAGCCTGAAGATCCAGGAGATGCCGCTGGAGAGTGGGGATCCGGACTCTACTCTAGGCGTGAAGAAGTGGCGGAAAAGAGCTACATTTGGGTGGACCCCGACAAAGTTTTCGCACAGATGTGCGAAAACAGCCATCGTAAGGACGGCGTTGGGGGTGAAATCTAGGAGGTGGAGGCCGTACGTGTTCATCACATCACAGAAGAACTCCGAGTACGGAGGGCAGAGACCGCAGTGAAAAAATGCAGCAAAGTAGTAGTAACCTCCCGGGAACATGTCGACGGCGACGGCGGGGAAGACTCTAGTGCGGGGATGAGCTTTCGTCTCCCTCGCCCAAAACAAGTAATACTTGTCCCGCAGCTCCCTCGCGCCGAGCCTCGGCGGGAAGACCACCCTCCTTCTTCGCATGGCTGCCAGCTTCGCCGCCTGCTCAGACTTCTCCTTCTTCGCCTTGTCGCTCTTCGCCTTGTCGCTTTTCGGAGCCATGGCGGGGGCGGCGAGGGAGGAGGCGAGGAGGTCGACGACGCCTCGGATGCTGGGGACGGCGGAGGAAGGAGATTCAAGACAGAATGAAGGCGATGGGGGGAAACTGCCCCTGCTTCCTCTGCTTTTAAGGGGGAAGTGGGGGACGTTCCGCATTTCCCATTAAAGAACAGGCCACGATCTCTCCCACGACGCCGCAATCGACGCGTGCCGTTAGGGAGGGATGCGGCGGATACGGAAGAGGGATACGGCTTGCCGTGGGCCGCGTGTGCCCGTGCACTGTCTTGGGCCTGGCCCAACAGCGCTCGGCACCGTGTGTGGCCCAGGCCCGGGGGCTCCTGTCGGTGTACTAAGGTAGGGGTACCCTAGTACCCCAACTTGTGCACGGGCAGTAGTAGCTTCCCGTGGCAGGGCTTACCACGCGCTCGCCAAGGCCCGCTCTGGTCCTTATGAAGCCATTCAAGAACAAAGTATTCAAGTTAAGAGACAAGACCCCGGCAAGAGGAGCTTGCCGGGAAGGCCGCTCTAGGCTCAAAGTTATCATTCCAGCACAAGGCCCTGGCAAGACGCGCTTGCCAGGAAGGCCAAAAGAACGGCACTTCAAGGAAGAACATCGTGGCGCATCGCGCGCCCCGGCCGGACCCGGAGCGCGACAAGCTTCCGGGCCCGGCAAGGTTGCGACCCCGGCAAGGTGCTTGCCGGGGAAGCCTATGCTGTGTCCCTCCGCTCCAGCTCATCTGGCCACGCGTCGCCCTGGGGCCCTTCCAGGGGCACGTGGCAGATGGCTGTGCAGCCTGGGGTACACGGTGGCAAACCGCGGTGACGAGGACATCGCCGTGGCGAATGGAGACGCATGGACGGACACTTTTTGGGGCGACGGCGACGGGCATTCAATGCCTTTGTCCCCCACCGTCAAGATTAGGTGAAGACCACTGTTCATCCACTATTTACACACTGTTCATGCACTGTTGCAACTACCACCGATTTTACATTTTTACCCTGCTCTACGTTGGCACCTGTCGGTGACCCCTTTGAGCTATAAAAGGAGGCCCATGCACAACGTAGAGGGGGTTCGATCCTAGAAACTTGCTCACTCCCTTACTC
This sequence comes from Secale cereale, assembly GCA_902687465.1. Lineage (NCBI taxonomy): Eukaryota > Viridiplantae > Streptophyta > Magnoliopsida > Poales > Poaceae > Secale > Secale cereale. The sequence goes on along the minus strand of LR738709.1, from coordinate 615,046,007 downwards.
GGTGTAGCTGGTACTGTAGATCTTCAAGCTCCCGAGCCCGAGAACTAAATACAATCAAAGCAGGAGTAGGGTTTTACGCGTCATCGCGGCCCGAACCTAAGTAAACTGCCCGCGTGTGCCCCTCGATCTGCTCTCCGTGCTCCCTCTGCTCCCTTACCGCAACGTAGAAGGGGCTCCAGTCCCATAGGTGCTCGCGGGAAGACAGTTTCCCCCGACAGCAGCATAGTAGCGTAAATATTTCCCTCCGTTTTTGAAAACCAAGGTATCAATCCAGTAGGAGACCACGCGCGAGTCCCTCGCACCTGCACAAACAAATAAGAACCTCGCAGCCAACACGATAAAAGGGGTTGTCAATCCCTTATCGGTCACTTACGAGAGTGAGATCTGATAGATATGATAAGATAAGATTTTTGGTATTTTTGGTATAGAGATTGAAAGTAAATAATGCAAAGTAAATTAAATAGTTGATGGAAGTTTATATTATGAGAATAGACCAGGGGGCATAGGTTTCACTAGTAGCTTCTCTCATGATAGGAGAATTCTACGGTGGGTGAACAAATTACTGTCGAGCAATTGATAGAAGAGCACATAGTAATGAGAATATCTAGGCATGATCATTGTATATAGGCATCACGTCCGTGACAAGTAGACCGAAACGATTCTGCATCTACTACTATTACTCCACACATCGACCACTATGCAGCATGCATCTAGAGTATCAAGTTCATAAGAACGGAGTAATGCCTTAAGCAAGATGACATGATGTAGAGGGATAAACTCATGCAATATGATATAAACCCCACCTTTTTATCCTCGATGGCAACAATACAATACGTGCCTTGCTGCCCCTGATTTCACTGGGAAAGGACACCGCAAGATTGAACCCAAAGCCAAGCACTTCTCCCATTGCAAGAACTATAGATCTAGTAGGCCAAACCAAACCGATAATTCGAAGAGACTTGCAAGGATATTAAAATCATGCATAAAAGATTTCAGAAAAGAATCCAATATTGTTCATAGATAATCTTGATCATAAACCCACAATTCATCGGATCTCGACAAACACACCTCAAAAAGATTACATCGAATAGATCTCCTCGAAGATCGAGGAGAACTTTGTATTGAGATCTAAAGAGAGAGAAGAAGCCATCTAGCTAATAACAATGGACCCAAAGGTCTATGGTAAACTACTCACAACTCATCGGAGAGGCCATGGTGTTGATGTAGAATCCCTCTGTGATCGATGCCCCCTCCGACGGAGCTCCGGAACAGGCCCCAAGATGTGATCTCACGGGTACAGAAGGTTACGGCGGTGGAATTAGGGTTTCGTCCGTCTCCCTGATGTTTTCAGGGTATGAGAGTATATATAGGCTGAAGAGGCATGTCACGGGAGCCAGAGGGGGCCCAAGAGGGTGGGGGGCGCACCTACCCCCTGGGTGCACCCCCTGCCCTCGTGGCCGCCTCTCTTGCTTCCTGGCGTGTACTCCAAGTCTTCTGTGTTGATATAGTTCCAAAAATAACTCTCCTAAAGGTTTCATTCCGTTTGGACTCCGTTTGATATTCCTTTTCTCCGAAACACTGAAATAGGCAAAAACAGCAATTTGCACTGGGCCTTGGGTTAGTAGGTTAGTCCGAAAAATAATATAAAAGTGTATAATAAAGCCCATTAAACATCCAAAACAGAATATATAATAGCATGGAACAATCAAAAATTATAGATACGTTGGAGACGTATCAACTCTCCATAGTTTGATTGATTTGCAAACCAAGACATAACTTGAGGTCACTTATATCTCGAACTTCTCCGACATTAGTCTTCCAAACTTTTCACTAAAATGAGGGTTAGTCGAGCCAAATATGATATCATAAACATAAATTTGGCACACAAGTAATTCACCATTAACTCTTTTAGTAAAAAGTGTTGAATCAATTTTCCCAATTTCAAAGCGTTTTTTAATAAGGAACTTGGTTAAGCATTTATACCACGCTCTAGGAGCTTGTTTAAGACCATAAAGAGATTTGTGAAGCTTGTAAACATGATTAGGTTTTTTGGGATTAACAAAGCCACGAGGTTGTTTAACATAAACTTCCTCCTCAATTTCACCGCTGAGAAAAGCACTTTTAATGTCCATTTGATATAAGGTGATATCATGATGATTGGCATAAGAAACTAAGATGCGTATGGACTCAAGTCTAGCAATTGGGGCATTTGTCTCACCGTAATCCACACCTTTGACTTGAGGGTAGCCTTGGGCGACGAGACGGGCCTTGTTGCGTACAACTTGTCCATATTCATCTTGCTTATTGTGAAGCGCCCATTTAGCACCGATGATGTTGTGGTTGTTGTCAGGTTTCTCAACCAATGTCCAAACTTGGTTTCTCTCAAAGTTAAGTAGTTCCTCATGCATAGCGTTCACCCAATCCGGATCATCAAGAGCGTATTCAACCTTCATAGGTTCAAGGTTAGATATGAAGGAGTAATGTTCATAAAAGTTAGCTAAACGAAATTTAGAGCGAGTGATTCTCCCAGTTGGATATCATCGTAGATTTGCTCTACGAGATGATCTCTAGCAATTCTTGCTCTAACTCGTGAGAGCTTTTGCTTGGGTAGGAGTGGAACATCCTCTTCATTTTCTTCTTCTTCTTGTCCTTCTTCATTGTTGTTGGCATTGTTGTCCTCTTGTGGAGGTGGAGAAGGAGGTCGATGAGGTTCATCTTGATGCACTTCCTCGTTTCCTTCATCTTGGCATGTCCCACTTGTGGATGCCTCCAAGTCAACTTGTGGTTCACCTTGACGTGAAGTTGAGGCTTCCACTTGAATGGACGAAGTATTCTCCTTCACCTCCGTTAGGCGAATCTTGCCAATAGACAAGTCTTGTATTGCTTCTGAAGGGTCTTTGTCTCCTACATCAATTGGCAATTGCTATACTTGTGAGCCGTTAGATTCATCAAACTTCACATCTACCTTATCTTCAACCTTTCGGGTTGTTGTAGACACGGTAAGTGTGAGAGTTTGAGCTGTAACCGAGTAGAAAACCTTCATGAGATTTAGGAGAAAATTTCGAATGGCGATGCTTGTCAAGAATGTAACACTTTGAGCCAAATACTCAAAAGTATCCAACTTGGGGTTTGTTACCGGTGAGAAGCTCGTATGCCGTCTTGCCGAGAAGCTTGTGAAGATATAGTCGATTTGTAGCATGACAAGCTGTCTCAACCGCTTTCGCCCAAAAGTGTTTTGGCGTCTTGTACTCATCAAGCATCATTCTCGCCATTTTGATGATTGTCTGGTTCTTCCTCTCAACAACTCCATTTTGTTGAGGTGTGTACGTAGCCGAGAACTCATGTGAAATCCCTTCTTCGTCAAGAAAGGTATCCACATTGGCGTTCTTGAACTCCATTCGGTTGTCGCTCTGAACCTTCTTGATTTTTACTTCAAATTGATTTTGGGCCTTCCTATCAAAGTTCTTGAAGATATTTTGGACCTGCGATTTATCAACAAGAAAGAACATCCACGTAAATTATAAAAAATCGTCAACAATGACCAATCCAAAAGAGTTACCACCGAGAATCTTGTAAGCGTTGGGACCAAAAAGATCCATGTGAAGTAGCTCAAGTGGTCTTCTCGTGGTCATGATGTTCTTCACGGTATGACTTCCTCCAACTTGTTTTCCTGCTTGACAAGCACTACAAAGTCTATTCTTGGAAAATATAACATCTTTAACACCCAGGATATGATCATCTTTAATAAGCTTATCAAGATTTCTCATTCCAACATGACCTAACCTTCTATGCCACAACCAACCTTTAGAAGATTTAGCAATAAAACAAGTGCGAGGTTGGGCTTTCTTAGTGAAGTCAACAGTGTATAGGTCACCTCTAGGAATGCCGGTAAAGACCATATCATGATTATCTCTACGAAATACTTGGCAATCAACATTAGTTAATTGCACATTTAAACCAAAAATAGCTAATCTAGACATGGAAAGAAGGTTATAGCCGAGAGATTCAACACGCATAACATTTTTAATAGAGCTATCATTGGATATGGCCACCTTACCAAGGCCAACAACTTTACCCTTAGAGTTGTTACCAAAGGTAACATACTTTTGTGGACCATCGTTTCCAGCAAGCTCATCAAACATGTCCTTATCTCTGGTCATATGACCCGTGCATCCACTACCAAGAACCCATTCCTTTCCTCCGGCTGCGTAACCACGAAGATTAGCCATAAGACCAAAGTGTCTCATTTGTTCATCAAGGTCAAAGTCACTATCATCATCCTCATCATAATATCCATGTTCAATGTCGTCTTGTGATTGATCATTACCTAGAGAGAGTGATTCATTAGTTATGTGATCATGACAATGTTCATCTTTATGAATTCTAATGACTTCCGACATGACATTACTAATGATTCCTACATCTCTTTGGCACGCATAAGGTCACGAAGCTCAATGTTCATCAGTAGTTGGATTCAAGGGGTCAATGGGGGCATATAAGGGCTAACAATATACTTGTTCAAATGATATTCATTGAAGATCTCAAGCATGTCATTTCTCCATTCCTTATAAAACTCTCCATCAAGCATAGGCACTCTACGGCTAATACTCCCAATCGTAGACTCATCCATCTTCCTCCAATGGTGATTAAACCAAAGCAATGGAGACCAAAGCTCTGATACCAATTGAGACGATCGAAGAAGAGGCGTCTAGAGGGGGTGATTAGACACTCAACAAGAAAAGTAGCAGTTTTAAAGTTCTTTAAGTTGAGATGGAGTTTTTAGCACAATTTCAAACATTCACAATACAATTCAAGCAAGCATGGCAAGAGTATATGAGCAGCCTAAAGTAAATCATGCAAGTTGCAACAAAGTAAAGGGATGAGATTGGATCACGAAGCTCAAATAAACATTCATCAAATTTGGGATCACTAGTGTTCATTTTATTTAAAGCAATGGACTTGTGAAGGATCACATCTAGATTTTTCAAAGAGTAGTCCGGAAATCATTCCTCAAGGAATTTCCATATAGTGTAAGCACATTTGAAAGTTGGTAAGCAAACAAGAAAATTTCTAGGCAATCCTCTAGTGATAAGGTCAACAGTTCTAATATTATGAAGCATGTCAAGATGTTCATCGGAAGTTGATTTCAAGGGGTCAATGGGGGGCACATAAGGGCTAACAATATACTTGTTCAAATGATATTCATTGAAGATCTCAAGCATGTCATTTTCCATTCCTTATAAAACTCTCTGATGACCCACAAGTGTAGGGGATCTATCGTAGGCCTTTCGATAAGTAAGAGTGTCGAACCCAACGAGGAGCAGAAGGAAACGATAGGCAGTTTTCAGTAAGGTATTGTCTGCAAGCACTGAAATTATCGATAACAGATAGTTTTGTGATAAGGTAATTGGTAACAAGTAACAAATGGTAAAAGTAAATAAGGTGCAGCAATATGGCCCAAACCTTTTTGTAGCAAAGGACAATCCTGGACAAACTCTTATATGAAGGAAAGCGCTCCCGAGGACACATGGGAATTATCGTCAAGCTAGTTTCCATCACGCTCATATGATTCGCGTTCGTTACTTTGATAATTTGGTATGTGTGTGGACCGGTGCTTGGGTGCTGCCCTTACTTGGACAAGCATCCCACTTATGATTAACCTCTATTGCAAGCATCCGCAACTGCAAAAGAAGTATTAAGGTAAACCTAACCATAGCATGAAACATATGGATCCAAATCAGCCCCTTACGAAGCAACGCATAAACTAGGGTTTAAGCTTATGTCACTCAAGCAACCCATCATCTACTTATTACTTCCCAATGCCTTCCTCTAGGCCCAAACAACGGTGAAGTGTCATGTAGTCGACGTTCATATGACACCACTAGAGGAAAGACAGCATACATCTCATCAAAATATCGATATTCACATGACTACTTATAGCAAGACTTCTCCCATGTCCTCAGGAACAAACGTAACTACTCACAAAGCATATTCATGTTCATAATCAGAGGGGTATTAATATGCATAATGGATCTGAACATATTATCTTCCACCAAATAAACCAACTAGTATCAACTACAAGGAGTAATCAACACTACTAGCAACCCACACGTACCAATCTGAGGTTTGGATACAAAGATTGGATACAAGAGATGAACTAGGGTTTGAGAGGAGATGGTGCTGGTGAAGATGTTGATGATGATAACCCTCCCCAAGATGGGAGAGTTGTTGGTGATGACGATGATGATGATTTCCCCCTCCCGGAGGGAAGTTTCCCCGGCAGAACAGCTCCGTCGAAGCCCTAGATTGGTTCCACCAAGGTTCTGCCTCGAGATGGTGGCGCTTCGTCCCGAAAGGCTCCTTATGATTTTTTTCCAGGTCAAAACACCTCATATAGCAGAATATGGGCATCGGGGGATGCCAAGTGGCCCACGAGGCAGGGGGCGCGCCCCCCACCCTTGTGGACGGTGGGTGGCCCCCCTCCTGTACTTCTTTCGCCAGATATTTTTTATATGTTCCAAAACTGACTTTCGTGGAGTTTTAGGGCTTTTTGAGCTATGCAGAATAGGTCTCCAATATTTGCTTCTTTTACAGCCCAGAATTCCAGCTGCCGGCATTCTCCCTCTTCATGTAAACCTTGTAAAATAAGAGAGAAAAGGCATAAGTATTATGACATAATGTGTAATAACAACCCATAATGCAATAAACAGCAATATAAAAGCATGATGCAAAATGGACGTATCAACTCCCCCAAGCTTAGACCTCGCTTGTCCTCAAGCGGAAGCCGATATCGAAAAATATATCCACATGTTTAGAAATAGAGGTGTCAATAAAATAAAATACGGACATGAGAGCATCATAGTCATTCTTATAACAACAATATATATAGGAGTAGGATTTTCTACAATAGCTTGCCACAGAACTAGTTCAGGTTTTCGACGGTGAAAAAGTTCTCAAAAATCCTGAAAAAATACTTAACCAAGACACCTAAAATATAACATGATCCAACGGAGGGATTGAAAAAATATGGCTGCATGTGTCCTGGACAAAAAGAACAAATTTTCAATATATATTGATATTGTAGTGAGCTGAAATGCTTGTTTTTTTACCATGATGCCCTCATGTCCGTATTTTATTTTATTGACACCTCTATCTCTAAACATGTGGACATATTTTTCGATATCGGCTTCCGCTTGAGGACAAGCGAGGTCAAAGCTTGGGGGAGTTGATACGTCCATTTGCATCATGCTTATATGTTGATATTTATTGCTTTATGGGTTGTTATTACATGTTATGTCACAATACTTATGCCTTTTCTCTCTTATTTTACAAGGTTTACATGAAGAGGAAGAATGCCGGCAGCTGGAATTCTGGGCTGGAAAAGGAGCAAACTCCGGAAACCTATTTTGCACAACTCCAAAAGCTCCGAAACTCCACAGAACTCCGTTTTAGAAAATATAAAAAATATCTGGCGAAAGAAGTTCACGAGGGGGGGCACCTGCTGTCCACGAGGGTGGGGGGCGCCCCCCCCTCTCTGGGCGCGCCCCCTGTCTCGTGGGCCCACCGATGGCCCCCCGATGCCCATATTCTCCTATATGATGTGTTTTGACCTGGAAAGTATCATAAGGAGGCTTTCGGGACCAGACGCCGCCGTCTCGAGGTGGAACCGAGGCAGAAACCAATCTAGGGCTCCGGCAGAGCTGTTCTGCCGGGGATACTTCCCTCCGGGAGGGGGAAATCGTCACCGCCGTCATCACCAACAACTCTCCCATCTTGGGAAGGGCTATCTTCATCAACATCTTCACCCGCACCATCTCCTTTCAAACCCTAGTTCATCTCTTGTATCAAATCTTTGTACCCAAACCTCAGATTGGTACCTGTGGGTTGCTAGTAGTGTTGATTACTCCTTGTAGTTGATGGTAGTTGGTTTATTTGGTGGAAGATCATATATTCAGATCCATTATGCATATTAATACCCCTCTGATCATGAACCATATTATGTCTTGTGAGTAGTTACTTTTGTTCCTGAGGACATGGGAGAAGTCTTGCTATTAGTAGTTGTCAGGGATATTACTAGCAGGTATAAACCGGCTAGTATAAACCGGATTATTGAAGTTTAGTCATATACTTGTAAATACCCAGTAGAAGTTACGGCCCATGAAGGCTTAGGGCCCATATGTAACGTTATGGTTTGTAAACCGCCTGATTATGTAACTTGAGAGATAAGGAAGAAAGAGCAGAGACCGAGGCGGACACAAGTATGAGCCGGCCTCGGGACTCTGTAAACCGGACCGGGCGTCACCTCTATATAAAGGGACGACCCGGTGACGGTTCAAGGACGAGCAAGAAACAACCCGTCGAGACACAGGCAAGCAATCCGCTCCCTGTTCATCGACGCCCAAGCAATACCAAACCAAACTAGACGTAGGCTTTTACCTTCCTCGAAGGGGCCGAACTAGTATAAAACCCTTTGTGTCCTTTGTGTGCTTTTAACCCCTTCAAGCTAACCCGTGCGATGGTTCCTCAACTAAGTCCGTTAAACCGGACATCTGCCGTGTTAATTCCACGACAGTGGCGCCCACCGTGGGGCCTCCGCACGACGGTTTCGAGTTCTTGAAGGGCAGCTTTGAAGGGTTCAAGGGTTACGCGGTCGGCCGGATGACCAAGAGTCGCCGCGGCCGGATCTACATCGACGACGCAGGTTGGGGACCGGATGCCGATTCAATTGAATACGGATACCGGGTTCCCTTCGGCAGCATCCACGTTTTCATCGGCAAGATTGGTGAACCGGGGCCTGAGCCGGACGCCTTCCCCAACATCATCGAGCCGGCTCAGCGTGCGAGATCGGCCCGGATTCAGCCTGCCATGAAGCGCGTTTTCGTTGGAGCAATTCACGGGGTCCAAACCGAGGCCGGATCGGATTCCGGTGGCGAGACAGTTATCTATTCCGACGATGAATCTTCATCCGGAGAGACTGAGTCTTTGTATCAGTTGTGGGACGGCCGGTCTGAGGGTGTGTCCGACGGAGACAGTATTCCGGACCCCTTTGATCCGCCAAACCGAGTGGCTGTCTTTATGGCCGGTTCACAACCTACGCCACAGTCCACGGTGAACGGGGCGACAGCAGAAGCTGGTGTAGGGGGGAGCGGCTCGGCCCTGTCGCCCTCTGACACTCTATCCTCCTTGATCGAGGAGTTCACAGCCCGAGCCATGGCAGAGGTAGCTCTAGCAGACAAGGCGCAACACGATGCAGAGCTCCTTCAGCTAAAGGGACGGATCGATCAAGCGAAAGAAAATCTGAAGGCAGAAAAGGCTATGATAGCAATGAGACAGGCAGAGCTGGATGATCAGGCTTTTCAGCTAAGGATGGAACAGGCCTCTGTACAAGGAGTAAGGAGTCGGAAGTACCAGTCTCGTCTACCGCCGGTTTACGAGGCGACGGATCTTTTCAGGACGCCAGGAGCGGGAACCAACAACGATCCGGCGACAAACCGGAGGGCGGCCCCGGCTAGGGATGAGCCGGTTCAGCAGCCCACTACAGAGCAAGATCGACGGGTCAGGCCTGCGCTTCATATCCCGACCCCTCCGGGTCATTACTCAAACCCTTTGGACAACATTGTTGCTGCCGCTTCACGCCTAGCCGCTTTACCCATTGAGGGGACAGCCCCCGTGGCGTTGGAGGCACGCAGGGTCAAGGATCTGCTTAATACGGCATTAACACAACAGCAAGCATATTCTCATAGCAGGGAGAGGCTCCATTCAACACCACGCCACAACCGGAGTTACACTAGGCATTGGGAGGAACCAGAAGTGTCTAGTAGTGAACGCAGGCGACACCGTCACAGGCAAAATAATCCGGCAGGCGCGGATGCACAAGCTCAGGATGCAAACCGGGTTAGATCAGTGGCCCGTGAGGAGATCCGTCAAGCGACGCCGGTTCACACAACCATAGCAGAGACAGGAGTCACAACGAGTTCCTTTGGGGTACAATGTCTTATCCCCGCTTTACGGAGCGTGAAGCTGCCCAAGGATTTTAAAGGTCCACGTAAGGTGCCTAATTACACAGCAGATTTGGCTCCAGAAGCTTGGGTTGAGAGTTACGAGATGGCCATGGAGATGATGGACGTGGATGAAGCGGCTTGTGCGAAATACTTCATCATGATGCTTGAAGGTACAGCCCGGACCTGGCTGAAGGGTTTACCCCCTAATTCTATCGGATCGTGGGGAGAGTTACGTCGCCAGTTTATCAAAAACTTCAAGGATACGTGCAAGCAGCCGATGTCAGTGGTAGATCTGGCAGCCTGTATACAAGGGGAACATGAGTCTACAAGTGCATGGGTGCGGCGAGTATCAGAAATCTTGCACTCTTCGAATGGCATCAATCCCAGTACGGCGATAGTGACACTGGAAAACAATTGCCGGTTTGAGTCTCTAAAGTTAAAACTGGGACGGCTTGAACGGGATTGTAATGATATGGGAACTCTCATGAGCGCTCTGGTGAAGTACGGGGACTCCGACAACAATAAGTATCCAGAAGCGGAGGAAGACAAGGCTGGAAAAGTCAATAAGCCTGGTAAACCGGCGTAGATTCACCCGGCTGGTACCAGTTTCTTAGGCAAGTGAAAAGCGGAGGGTGGCCCTGATTTCGTGGCCAATACCCAAGTTCAGGGGGGTTTTCAACGCAATAAGGGCAAACCACCTCCACAAACCGGCGGAGGGAATGTTAGCTGGGAGCAGGAGTTAAAGGATCCTTGTCCGAAACATAGCACAAGGGAGCGACCAGCAAAACACACTATAGGAGAATGCAAGCCTTTGATGGAAGCCATAATGAGCCGCTTCAGCTCTAACAACGGGCCTCCAAATGGCAGTTCAGGCCCGGGGTTTTACGGTCCGGGTCACCGGGGGAACGGCTCCGGATCAGGATACCGTGGCAATAACAGTGGTTATAATAACCGAGGCAATAATCAATATGGTCAAGGCGGTTACAATAACCAAGGCAATCAGCAGCATGGTCAAGGTGGTTACAATAACCAAAACAACCAACAGCAGGGCCAGGGTAATCACAATAACCAAGGCGGTCAGCAGAGTCAGCAGCAGCAGCAATCCGGATATCAGAGTAATCCGAAGGAGCTGAGTAGTGGGCAGTATCATGTGTTTACTACAAGTTTGTGTAAACGGGATCAGAAAGTTTTGAAGCGGGCGGTCCACGCGGTTGAACCGGCGACACCGCAATTCCTGCGCTGGTCAGAGCAGCCTATTGTGTGGAGCAGGGAGGATCACCCGCTGCGAGTTGATAATCCGGGCCACTTGGCCTTGGTAGTAGCACCACAGGTGGGTGGTTACAAGTTTACTAAAGTCCTCATGGACGGCGGTAGTAGCATCAATATCTTGTATTATGAGACTTTCCGCCGCATGGGGCTGACGGATAAAAAGCTAAGGCAATCAAACACGGTGTTTCATGGAGTGGTGCCAGGTAAATCAGCTTACCCAGTTGGAAAAATTGACCTAGAAGTTACCTTTGGAGATGAACAGGATTCCAGGTCAGAGATGATAACCTTTGAAGTGGTCAAGATCCGGAGCCCTTATCATGCTCTTTTTGGGAGGACGGTTTATGCCAAGTTTATGGCCAGGCCATGTTATGTTTATCTGCAGCTCAAGATGCCAGGTCACAAAGGAACAATCACGGTTCATGGAAGCCGCAAGATTGCATTGGAGTGTGAGGAAGGAGACACTGCCTACGCGGAGGCAGTGTGTGCTACGGAGGAGTTGAAGTTTTACAAAGACAATGTTGATCCGGCGGATATGTCCCCGTTGAAGAAGCCAACTACGGAGCATGATCCGGCGTTGAAGTTTAAATCCGCAGAAGAGACCAAGCAAGTTGATTTTGTGCCAGGCGATTCATCCAAGCAATTCACTATCAGCGCTAACCTTAATCCCAAATAGGAAAGCGCGCTCATCGAGTTCATCCGTGAGAACTGGGATATCTTTGCATGGAAACCTTCTGACATGCCAGGTATACCGAGGGAACTCGCTGAGCACAGTCTTAATATTGATCCAAAGTTTAAACCGGTCAAGCAGTATCTGCGCCGCTTCAACGAAGAAAGGCGCAAGGCTATAGGAGAAGAGGTAGCCAGGCTTTTGGCTGCAGGGTTCATAGTTGAAGTTTTTCACCCGGAGTGGCTGGCTAATCCGGTGCTGGTGTTAAAGAAAAATGGAAAGTGGAGAATGTGTGTGGATTACACGGACCTAAACAAAGCTTGCCCAACTGATCCTTTTGCTCTCCCTCGCATTGATCAGATCATCGATGCTACAGCGGGATGTGAGCGGCTAAGTTTTTTGGATGCATATTCAGGGTATCACCAGATCAAGATGGCGGTTAAAGATCAGGAGAAGACGTCCTTCATAACGCCTTTTGGTGCTTTCTGCTATGTTTCTATGCCCTTTGGGCTCAAGAGTGCCCAAGCAACTTATCAGCGTTGCGTGCAGAATTGTCTAAAGGGGCAGATAGGGAGGAATGTTCATGCCTATGTGGATGATATTGTGGTGAAGTCAAGGAAGGAGGAGACGCTGATAGAGGACCTGATACGTCCAAAACGTATCTATAATTTCTGCTTGCTCCATGCCTCTTTTGTGTGATATTGCTATGATATTTATACACTTCCATACACTTTTGATCATATTTGGACTAACCTATTAACTCAGTGCACCCCAGTGCCAGTTTCTGTTTTTGTATTTCAGGTTTTCCCATTACGTAAACTGCCAGAAAAATTCCGGAAAAATTATATAAAAAATCAGCGTTCCGGAAGCTTCCTTGCGGCCAAAGTAGGGCCGTAGGGGGGCCACCAGGGCTCCAGGCGCCCTGGGGGCGCGGCCCCCCTCCTGGCCGCGCCGGGGGGGGCGCCTGGGCCCCCAGGTCTACGCTGATGCCCCCTTTGGCATATATTTACACCGCGTCCCGAAACCCTCGAGGACGGAACCCTTTTTCGCGATCTCATCTCTGTTCCGCCGCCGCCGCGCTTCCAAGATCGGGAGCACGAGGAGAACTCTTCCCGGCACCCTGCCGGAGGGGAGGATCACCACCGGGAGCCTCTCCACCACCATGGACGCCTCCCGGATGAGTTGTGAGTAGTCTCCCTTGGACCATGGGTCCATGACCAGTAGCTATGTGATGTTCTCCTCCCCTCTTTGTTCTTCACTAATTAGACCTCGTGAGCTGCCCTACATGATCGAGGCACATATTTAATCCTTATGCTGTTGCTATGGTGAGTTTGCTGGGATCCGATGGATTGTGAGATTATGTTCAGATTGTGTGTGAGTAATATATTTGATTTACCTCTTTTATATTTATGTTCTTGAGTAATTCTTGCATGTTCTCCGTTGCTGTTTATTGCTTTGGCCAAGTAGTAGGTAGTAACTCCAAGAGGGGACGTTATGCTTGATTGTGGGTTCATGCCCCTCGATGACTAGCTTGAGTGACAGAAACATGAGTCTAGGGGATGTGCTGTTGCCACAAGGGGGAAAACAACGGTGCTTGTACTCACGGGTGCAAGGATTGTTTACTTTACGCAAAGTTCTTTTAAAGCAGTTGTCTGTTGCTTTGAGTTTGCACTATGGGTGGGACTCGCAACTTAATACCAGCGAGATGTTCTGGATAGATATCTCAAGGTGGATGATTAGTAGTAGATGCAGATGGATTTCGGTCTACTTACCTTGGCGTACCGCCCATGCTTTTGAGCCTCAACCTTTCTTGCAGCATAGTTAGCATTGGTTTGCGCACATAATCCTGTCAATTCCCAGCTGTAATTCGTTTACCTCACATAGCTGTTTTATCGTCTTTTGGGAGAGAGACATCACTAGTGAACATCATGGGACCCCGGTCCATATTACCATCACTGATCACATCCGCTATTTACTTTTTGTTTTTTACTTACTAGTTGCAGTAATACTTATTACTATTATCTCTTGCGTTTGATCCTTTGTAAACGACAAGGCCGGAGGGATTGACAACCTCTCTGTACTCGTTGGGAGCAAACTTATTTGTATCTGTGTGCAGGTCCAGTTAATTGCTAAGTATTTGGCGCCGTTAGCAGTTGACACCTTCTTGTTGAACCTTGGAGTCTCAGGGGAATTCCATCCTAGGTATCTTTGCCAAGGGAAAACTACCGCTACACTGCATCTCAAACCTTCCACTTGGGGTAACCAACGAGGGGCGATAAGCCATCAAGCAAAGTTTTCTGGCGCCATTGCCGGGGACTCCACTCTTCAAGATAGGGGAGTTGCACGCTATCTTTTACCTTTGCTTTTTAGTCTTGTTAGTTTACCTTTTAGTTTTTGCTTTAGTATCCTTTATCGAAAATCACAAAAATAGTTATCTTGCTTGCTTGCTGCTATGGGTTCCACCGAGAACACCAAGTTGTGTGACTTCACTAGTCATAACAACGATGACTTTATCTGCACGCCTATCACTACACCTGCCACTTCAGCACCTTCTTATAAAATTAAACCTGCTTTACTGAATCTAGTTATGAAAGATCAATTCTCCGGTGCTGGAGATGATGCTGCTTTACACTTAAACAATTTTGTTGAACTCTGTGATATGCAAAAGTACCAAGAAATAGATGGTAATATTGTTAAGCTGAAGCTTTTTCCTTTCTCCTTGAGAGGAGGAGCTAAAATTTGGTTTCAATCCTTGCCTAGAAATAGCATAGATTCTTGGGACAAGTGCAAGGATGCTTTTATTGGAAAATACTATCCACCTGCTAAAATTTTCCAACTAAGAAGTAACATAATGAATTTTAAACAATTGGATAATGAACACGTTGCCCAAGCTTGGGAACGCATGAAGTCTCTTGTCAAGAACTGCCCTACTCATGGTTTGACTACTTGGATGGTTATCCAAACTTTTTATGCAGGCTTGAACTTTACCTCGCGGAACTTGTTAGATTCGGCTGCGGGAGGAACCTTTATGTCAACTACACTTGGTGCTGCCACGAAGCTTCTCGATGATATGATGACCAATTATTCCCAATGGCACACCGAACGCGCTCCAACAGGTAGGAAGGTAAACTCTGTCGAGGAGATTTCCTCCCTAAATGAAAAAGTTGACTTGATCATGTCTCTACTTTCCAAGCAATCTTCTGTTGATCCTCGTGATGTTCCTTTAAATTCTTTGATTGCTCAAGAACAAGTAGATGTGAACTTTATCTCTAGAAACAATTTCAATAGCAATGCTTATAGGAGTAATTTTGGTAGCAATCCTAGACCGTTCCCCTCTAATTCCTATGGGAACAACAATGCTTATCCTAGCACCAAGAACTCCACTTCTGAACTAGAGAGTATGCTTAAAGATTTCATCACTACCCAAAAAGCCTTCAACAAGAGTGTAGAAGAAAAACTAAACAAACTAGATAATCTCTCTTCGAAGGTAGACAATTTAGCCCATGAGGTAGAATTGCTTAAAATTAGAACTTCTCCTCTTGAGGAGAGGAAGGTCACTCCTATGAATGCTATTCAAGTGCAAATTAATGAAAACATTAGGATGTTGGCTAAACTTAAAGAGAGATGGGCTAGAGAAAAGGAGGAAGAAGATAGAATTAAGAACCTTCCTACCCACCACACTGTTGCTACTATCCAAGTTGTTGAGGATATCCAAACTCTTAGCACCCAATGCACTCCTGGTCCCATTGGACCTATTAACGGTGATGCTATGACCATAGAAACTATCAAACAAGTTAGCCTATAGGACACCACTACCACTCTACTTGATAGTAGTGACCTTGATTTTGGTAATTGCACTCTTACCGAAGTTATTGATTTCATTCACAAGATGTCTAGAGATCCCCGCACTAGCATGCTTAACCTTGCCTTCACAGAGCATATCACTAATGCTCTCATCAAAGCTAGGGAGGAGAAACTTAGGGTAGAAGCCTCCATACCTAGAAAGCTAGAAGATGGTTGGGATCCTATGATTAAAATTAAGTTGAATAACTTCTCTTGCTATGCTTTATGTGATGTTGGAGCTAGTACCTCTGTTATGCCCAAAAGAATATATGATATGCTTAAATTGAAACCTTTTGATTCTTGTTCTTTTGGTGTTCGTCTTGTTGATTCTTCCATAAAGAAACCTTTGAGGAGGATCGACGATGTTCTTATCATTGTCAATGACAATTACGTTCCCGTTGATTTTTACTATTATGGATATTGAATGTGAACCTTCTTGTCCAATTATTTTGGGACGTCCTTTTCTTCGCACCGTTGGTGCCATCATTGACATGAAAGAGGGGAATATAAGATTCCAATTTCCTCTCAAGAAAGGGATGGAACACTTCCCTAGAAAGAATATTAAGTTACCTTTTGAGTCCGTTATACGGGCTAGCTATTCTTTTACTCTTGATAAAACTTGATCTCCATGCATTATGCCTAGCTTAAAGGCATAAAAGAAAGCGCTTTTGGGAGGCAGCCCACAATGAATAAAATTTTATTTTGCTTTTGTTGTGTCTTGATGTTGTTACTACAGTAGCATCATCATTGTATCTTTACTTTTCAGCTTTGTGCCAAGTGTAGCCTCTGATTGCAAGAAAGTTCAAAAGTTGTGACGTGCTGTCCAGGAAACAGATTCTGTCCTTGGAAAGAAAAAATCGTATAAAATCACCAAATCATCTTTTTGGTTTGACTTTTTTCGACAGCGTGCTCTATACAATTGTCTTTCGGGCGTCTGTTCTGAGTTTTTTGATTTGAGTTGCAGAAGTGCCCCGAAAAAATTATTTACTACCTGCTGGTCTGTTTTTCATAGATTCTGTCCTGTTTTGCCTTTCCTTCATTTTGCAAACCTTGAGCTTGCTTTTTCTTTGCAAAAACCTTTTGGCAATCTTGAGAAACAGTAGACCTTCAAGAATATCCTTATTTCCAGCAAGGAAAATTTATTTTATTAAGGGTACTAACCTCGCTAATCAGATTATGATGAGTTATGTATGAAGGGAGTTTTCAAGTGTGCGAGGGAAGATGATAAAAAGATTCAGGAGTGTCAAACGCTCAAGCTTGGGGATGCCCCCATGCACCCCCAAGAAATATTCAAGAAGACTCAAGCGTCTAAGCTTGGGGATGCCCCCGTGCATCCCCTTCTCCATCAACAATTATCAGTTCGTCTTTCGTTCCACTATATTTTTATCACTTCATGTGTTATGTGCTATGCTTGGAGCGTCTTGCTTTTAGTTTCCTTTTTAGTTTTCTTTAGCTTTGCTTGCTGTTCATAACGAGTTGGAACTCAGCTTTCTTTGTGTGGGAGAGAAACACGCTCCACTTCAACCTAGAACATAACATAGAATTTTCATGCCTATCCTTGATGTGTGTGTTCTTTGTCTTTCAATAGCTACTATCATGTTCAGCTCTTAGTTTTCATGCTTTACTTTTTAAAGAGCTTTTGTTTAGTTGGTCGCTGGAACTCTCTTTAGTTATCATGCTTATCTTATTAAGAGAGTTGGCTTCTGTTGCACTGGTTGATATGTCTATGATAAAAATGCTATGTGCATAATGGTGCTTAGTAGTTCATGTTTTCTTATGGTTAGTCTCAAATAGCTGGGGGGTTCTCAATGTGTTATTGGAGTACCAACATGATTTGTTTGCCTATGATGTGGTATGGTTTAGTGATATCTTCCTTCAATAATTTATTTTGATTGACTTGGCGTATGCTCACGCATATTTAAGACTGTAAAGAAAGTCTATCAAGCCTTGATGATCTTTAATTTCTGAGTAGCGATATAACTTCCATGCCTGATTCAATGTTGCTTTGTCGCTCTGCATGATTATGACCGCCATTGCTCTTTTAGTTGGTCGCTCCCAGTCTTTTGCTAACCTTCGCCTGTACTAAGCGGACTGACTGCTTGTGCATCCAAAATCCTTTAAACCAGTTATGCCATATGAGTCCACCATACCTTCCTATACATGGTATTTACCTGCCATTCCTAACGAAGAATTTCATGTACCATCTCGAAATTATTCAAAAAAGCAGTTCTCTTTTGTGCCTCTGTTTTAGTTCATGATGAAGTAGTAGTTAATTCATGATCTTTTTAAGTTGGACAAGCTTCACCCCGGGATTGCATGTCTAATGTGCAAACCCATAATACGAGAAGGAACTGGCATAGAGTGCGCCCGGCTCATTAAAAAATAATATAAACAAACAAACCCTCCTTCACGCTTTGTTCATGAGAAATCAGAAAACTTTGGCAGTGATAAACAAAGGAGATTAAGAGGATGTGATCGTCCTCATTCGGGAGCCGTTCCTCGAAACTTGTCCAGCTCAAGAAGTAATTGAGTTATCTGCTAGCATTCGTTGACGAAACATGCATATTCAAAAAAAAATTATTACCTCTGTTTTTAAAACCAAGAGCTCTGGTACATGTTTAGTTTTTGTTTCCGACCACGGGTTTTCAACCTTGCCATCAAAAGCCACGGTTCGAGAGTCTCCACCTTCTTTAAAGCACCAACTATTGAGAGCATGATTGTCATTCTGAGTGTAATGTGCATTGTCCCAAAGTAGCATTGTCTTTTGCATGATTATGATATCGTTTATTCTGAAATCATTGTATCTAGTCGTCACTTAAACCTTGGAGGTGCCCCTGTATTTATGTTTTGCTTCACTAAAGGGGGCAAGCGAGATACCACTTTATCATATTTGCACACCATGCTCATTACAAATCTATTGAGTGTTTCAGTATCATATTGTAAAACTTTCAGTTCTTTGTGATTTTCTCATGAGGCAACTTAATTACTACAGATTCATTATCTCAGTAAGCACTTGTCATGTGACTGTGAAAAATTCTTATATGGTTAATAGCATGTCACCACAGAAATTATGCTTGTTATCATTTACCTACTCGAGGACAAGCAGGAATTAAGCTTGGGGATGTTGATACGTCCAAAACGTATCTATAATTTCTGCTTGCTCCATGTCTCTTTTGTGTGATATTGCTATGATATTTATACACTTCCATACACTTTTGATCATATTTGGACTAACCTATTAACTCAGTGCACCCCAGTGCCAGTTTCTGTTTTCTGCTGTTTTTGTATTTCAGGTTTTCCCATTACGTAAACTGCCAGAAAAATTCCGGAAAAATTATATAAAAAATCAGCGTTCCGGAAGCTTCCTTGCGGCCAAAGTAGGGCCGGAGGGGGGCCACCAGGGCTCCAGGCGCCCTGGGGGCGCGGCCCCCCTCCTGGCCGCGCCGGGGGGGCGCCTGGGCCCCCAGGTCTCCGTTGATGCCCCCCTTTGGCATATATTTACACCGCGTCTCGAAACCCTCGAGGGCGGAACCCTTTTTCGCGATCTCATCTCTGTTCCGCCGCCGCCGCGCTTCCAAGATCGGGAGCACCAGGAGAACTCTTCCCGGCACCCTGCCGGAGGGGAGGATCACCACCGGGAGCCTCTCCACCACCATGGACGCCTCCCGGATGAGTTGTGAGTAGTCTCCCTTGGACCATGGGTCCATGACCAGTAGCTATGTGATGTTCTCCTCCCCTCTTTGTTCTTCACTAATTAGACCTCATGAGCTGCCCTACATGATCGAGGCACATATGTAATCCTTATGCTGTTGCTATGATGAGTTTGCTGGGATCCGATGGATTGTGAGATTATGTTCAGATTGTGTGTGAGTAATATATTTGATTTACCTCTTTTATATTTATGTTCTTGAGTAATTCTTGCATGTTCTCCGTTGCTGTTTATTGCTTTGGCCAAGTAGTAGGTAGTAACTCCAAGAGGGAACGTTATGCTTGGTTGTGGGTTCATGCCCCTCGATGACTAGCTTGAGTGACAGAAACATGAGTCTAGGGGATGTGCTGTTGCCACAAGGGGGAAAACAACAGTTCTTGTACTCGCGGGTGCAAGGATTGTTTACTTTACGCAAAGTTCTTTTAATGCAGTTGTCTGTTGCTTTGAGTTTACACTATGGGTGGGACTCGCAACTTAATACCAGCGAGATGTTCTGGATAGATATCTCAAGGTGGATGATTAGTAGTAGATGCAGATGGATTTCGGTCTACTTACCTTGGCATACTGCCCATGCTTTTGAGCCTCAACCTTTCTTGCTGCATAGTTAGCATTGGTTTGCGCACATAATCCTGTCAATTGCCCAGCTGTAATTCGTTTACCTCACATAGCTGTTTTATCGTCTTTTGGGAGAGAGACATCACTAGTGAACATCATGGGACCTCGGTCCATATTACCATCACTGATCACATCCGCTATTTACTTTCTGTTTTTACTTACTAGTTGCAGTAATACCTATCACTATTATCTCTTGCGTTTGATCCTTTGTAAACGACAAGGCCGGAGGGATTGACAACCTCTCTGTACTCGTTGGGAGCAAACTTATTTGTATCTGTGTGCAGGTCCAGTTAATTGCTAAGTATCTGGCGCCGTTAGCAGTTGACACCTTCTTGTTGAACCTTGGAGTCTCAGGGGAATTTGTTCCTTGGTATCTTTGCCAAGGGAAAACTACCGCTACACTGCATCTCAAACCTTCCACTTGGGGTAACCAACGAGGGGCGAGAGGCCATCAGGGCCTCAAAGAGACTTTTGACAATCTTCGAGCCTATAAAATGATGCTTAATCCGGAGAAGTGTGCTTTTGGTGTTCCGGCGGGCAAGCTCCTTGGATTCTTGGTGTCAAACAGAGGAATAGAAGCTAATCCGGAGAAGATCAAGGCAATCACATCTTTGACTAAACCGGCTTGCATCAACGATGTTCAGCGTATCGCCGGCCGGATCACAGCATTGAGCCGGTTCATCAGCCGTTTGGGAGAGAAGGCGATTCCGCTTTATCAGATGCTGAAAAAGACGGACCGGTTTATATGGAGTGATGAGGCAAACGCTGCGTTTGAGGATTTGAAGCGGCAGCTAGCAAAGCCGCCGGTCCTGGCCGCCCTTGTAGATAATGAACCGTTGCTGTTGTACGTCGCTGCCAATGCACGGGCAGTCAGCGTGGCAATCGTGGTGGAGCGCAAGGAAGCAGGGAAGGAATACCCGGTTCAGCGTCCGGTCTATTACGTCAGTGAAGTTCTCACTGAGTCCAAGCAAAGGTACCCACATTGGCAGAAGCTGGTATATGGTGTGTTCATGGCAAACCAGAAGTTGAAGCATTATTTCCAAGGCCATCCAATAACTGTTGTTAGTTCAGCACCATTGGGGGATATAATCCAGAACAGGGAAGCTACGGGCAGAGTGGCTAAGTGGGCCATTGAGCTCAGCCCACACGAATTGAAATATGTGCCGCGCACCGCTATCAAATCTCAAGCATTGGTGGATTTCATCAATGATTGGACAGAACTGCAAATACCAGAGGAGAAGCCGGATCTTACATACTGGACGATTCACTTTGACGGTTCAAGGCAGTTAGAAGGCTCGGGGGCTGGAGTTGTTTTAACTTCCCCGCGAGGAGACAAGTTTTGTTATGTCCTCCGTTAATTGTTTCCTTGTACTAATAATGCAGCAGAGTATGAAGCATTGCTTCATGGCTTGCGGATGGCCGAGGAAATGAACTTGAGCCGGGTCAAGTGTTTCAGCGATTCAGATTTGGTGTTACAACAAGTATCCGGCAAGTGGGATTCAAGAGATCCTCTCATGGCAGCTTACAGATGAGAAGTGGAAGCAGTTGTAGGATATTTCAAAGGGTATCAGGTGGATCACATAGACCGGCGAAGGAATGAAGCGGCTGATGTTTTAAGCCGGTTGGGTTCTCAACGTAAACCGGTACCACCGAATACTTTTTTGGATGAGCTGCACAGTCCATCAGTTCAAGTACCATCGGAGAAAGATCTGGCTGTTCCTGATCCGGAGGCACAGCTAGTTGCGGCACTTCATGTTATTCCGGATTGGACGCTACCTTATCTAGCGTATCTAAGCCGGGGAGAGCTACCGGACGACGAGATCGAAGCACGACAGATAGTCCGGCGTTCTAAGTCCATGACAATTGCAAACGGAGAGCTTCATCATCGCAGTGTTTCTGGAGCGTTTCAACGATGTGTATCAGCTGAGGAAGGATGTGATATTCTTCGTGAGATCCATGAAGGGTATTGTGGCCATCATGCCAGTTCAAAATCCTTGGTGGCTAAGGCTTTTCGACATGGGTTCTATTGGTTGAAAGCCCAAGCTGATGCGGCGGATCTAGTCCGAAAGTGTGATGCTTGTCAGAAGTTTTCACGACGTGCTCTTGTTCCGGCACAGGAGCTCCGGATGATACCGATAACTTGGCCGTTCGCAACTTGGGGGCTTGATATGGTTGGACCTTTTAAGAGATCCGAAGATCAAAAAACTCATCTACTGGTGGCTGTGGATAAATTTACAAAGTGGATTGAGGCAGAGCCTGTGAGCAAGTGTGATGCGGCGACAGCGGTTAAATTCATCAAAAAGGTAATTTTCCGGTTTGGCTTTCCACACAGCATCATCACAGACAACGGCACCAATTTATCTAAGGGTGAGATGGAAGAATTTTGTCAACGGGAACATATTCGCCTAGACGTGTCTTCTGTGGCCCACCCTCAATCCAATGGTCAAGCTGAAAGAGCAAATCAGGAGATTTTGCAAGGTATCAAGCCCCGGCTTATGACTCCCTTGCAAAGAACACCAGGGTGCTGGGTTGAGGAGTTACCTTCTGTCATTTGGAGTATCAATACTACGCCAAACCGGTCCACAGGTTACACACCTTTCTTTATGGTATATGATGCTGAAGCGGTCCTTCCAAGTGATATCCGTCATGATTCGCCAAGGGTGACGGCCTATGTTGAAGCGGCCAACGAGCAGGCGAGACAAGAAAGTTTGGACCGGCTGGATGAAGAGCGTGATATAGCAGCAGCACGGTCTGCGTTTTATCAACAAGACTTGCGCAGATATCACAGCCGCCGGATCAAGACCAGGACGTTCCAGGAGGGAGACTTAGTACTCTGGCTCATCCAAGATCAAACAGATATGCACAAGCTATCCCCACCTTGGGAAGGGCCCTTTGTGGTCAGCAAGAATCTGCACAACGGTTCGTATTACCTGGTGGACGTTCGAGAACACAAGGACTCACGGACATCGGAAGAAGAGACAAAGAGGCCGTGGAACATCGCCCTCTTGCGGCCCTACTATACCTGAGCCATGAGCTCCGCTGTATCCTATGTATATATTATGATTAATGAATAAACCGGCACCCTCGGTAAACCGGGGGCTCAGCCTTTTTTCCAATACAAGTATCTTATGGTGAAAACCATACATTTCTTATCATATGTCATATTTCAAACACTTCGATCGGTTTAAACTGATTGTGCAGGGCATATGTACTCTGGAGCAATAACTCACTGAAGGGCTTCCTGTTCAAACATAGGTCGTATTCGAACCAAAGAGAACATAGCCAAACTTACTGAAGGGATTCCTGTTCAAACATAGGTCGTATTCAAACCAAAGAGGACATGGCATAAGGCCCTCTGGATGGTACCCGCATCCATTGGTTGGCTAAAGTTTTATATGGCCCGCAGGGGGCAGGATTGTACCCGAATCCTAGCTAAAACCCCTGTGGTTGTCTCTGTTTCCTATGGTTGTACCCGAACTATAAGGCCCTCTGGATGGTACCCGCATCCATTGATTGGCTAAAGTTTTATATGGCCAGCAGGGGGCAGGATTGTACCCGAATCCTAGCTTAACCCCCGTTGGTTGTATTCGGTTCCTATGGTCGTATCCGAACCATAAGGCCCTCTGGATGGTACCCGCATCCATTGATTGGCTGAACCTTGCTTTGAGCCTGGCAGCTCACAAAAAGCCTCGACTACATGGTTTTATTTGCAAACTTGCATTTCTGGTATTTATGTTTTATGGTTCTTTAATCCGGAGTGGGACAACTCCAGAGTTGACCACATATCTTCAAAAGTCTGGACAGAGTTTCAGCACGATATAAACCGGAGCTTCTATTAAACCCGGAATTATTATTGGGTCTATCACAAAGGTTCCCTCAGAAAACTGCAAATTTTGCCGGATCAAGAGTATCAAGCATACTTGATCTCAGGTATAAAGTCATTTCTGGTACAAACAGAACACTTATTTGATATATTGTGAGAGCAATTTAATTGGTCCGGCGGTAAACCGCTAGGACATATTTTCAGTGTTATCACATCTCTTCTGTGATAAGTTCGGACGGATCAATATCTGGGGTGAAAGTATGAGGGCGCACTGGTGGGATTAGATTCAAGGTATCATAAACCGGCCGATCCACCCGCTCGTTCTGTAAATCATATTCCGGATGATACCTAGATAAGTCTGTTTCGGTAGCAAGCTTGCTAGCGAGAGGACGCATCTCCTTGGTCAAAGCATGAAGATCCTTGGCAGTGAAAGCTGATCCGTCTTCTTTAGTACCGGGATACCCGTTCAAGGCCTCTTCCGGATCAAAATCTGGAACCCATGCTTTGTCTCTAGTAAGCGCCATGAGAGAACCGGCTCGAGCAGCAGATTTCTTCACTTCCTCCAAGCGCACGGGCAAGACAGACAGTTTCTCTAATGTGCCTTGGATAGTAGTGAGGGCTGGTTTATTGAAAGATGTTGCGCTTATGATCCTTTGAGCGCCGGAGTACAGCTGCTCGACCAGAGTATAACACGCCTTGAGTTTTTTCCGTAAATCATCCCCAAGATGGGTGACACGGCGCCCTGCATATGATTATCACAGTTAAACCGGAACGGATTAAAGAGTGCAAGAATGAAAGCAGGAATACAAATTAAGTACTTACCAAAGACATCAGAAGTCATCAGCTCTATCTGCCGCTTTAAATCGGTTAACTCTTCAGTCACCGGATTAAGGGCTTCCTCAGCATCCTTTGCCCTTTTTTCCAGATCCTTCTTTTGCACCTCAAAAGCTGCCCGCTCCTCTTCAAAGTATTTCTTCAGTTGTTCAGCAGTCTTTAAGCTCAGCGCCAAGTCTTTCTTGGCCTTAGAAACAGCAGACTCCGTTTCAGTAAGTCTGTTCCGGAGTTCAGTGATTTCTTCAGCCCTCCGGTTCAAATCAGCCTGCAATGAAAATCAAGTGGAATAAAGAGTAAAAGTCAGACAAGTCTCAAGCACATTACCAAGTTATCCACTTGACACTTGGGGGCTAATGGGCAGTTGAAGCGTCAAACAGTAGCAATTCAAAGACAAGTCTCAAGCACACAAACAAGTTGTCTACTTGACACTTGGGGGCTAATGGATAGTTGAAGTATCAAAGGAAAAATTCAGACAAGTCCCAGGCACATAAACCGAATTATGCTCCTGGCACTTGGGGGCTAATGTAAGATCATCTGCTCAAACAGGAAGTACCGATTCACCTTCTAAATGCAGCTAAACCGGAACTTGGGGGCTACCATGGTATGGACAGACACACAACAAAAGTAAAACAAAGACAAGGGGGTTACCTTGTATTTTTCTTTCATCATGCTGATTAAGCCCGCTTCATAGTCACGGCCGGTGTGAAGCCGGTTCAAATACCCAGAATAGAGCTCTTGGGCACTCAGATCAGCAAAACCAGACAACTCCGTGCTCCATTTACCCTTCTCTTGATGGATTTTCTCCGCTTTAGCTGTGTGTTTAGCTCAAACAGTGGGTTCAGCAAGAGCAGTATAAGCAGTACCAGTTATCTGGACATCCGGAGAAGGGGCAGTTGCTGGTGGTGGAGTAGTGGTGTGAACCGGACTACTACGAGCAGGGCTAGTTTGAGGAGGATCGACCCGGGCAGGACTCGCCGGTTCATGGACGTTCTCACTGTTGGGATTTTCAGGCACAGTAGTATGGTCCATAGGAGCAGGGTCTTCAAGCGGAATTGTGGGCTCGCCTTCCGGAGGGACGGTTGTATCCGGGTCAACCGCCGGATCATCAGTGGCAGTCTCATCAGTTGGTTTGTTGGCCTTTGCCCTTTTGCTAGCCTTAGGCTTGCTGAAAGAAATTAGAAAAAGAAGTCAGAACTGTAAAGCAAAGTACAATCATAAACCGGATAAATTAAAAGACTTACCCTGGGACAGTTTTCAGGGGTGGGAGTTGTGTGGCAGTTGATTCGCCGGAAGAAGATAAAGGAGTCTCCTGATAATTAGGGTCAGACGGTTTAAGTGGTTTGCGTATAAGCCCGGCCTTGGGATGAAGGATAGTTGGGGAGAGTATAACCTCAGAGCGGCGCCTCCGAGCCGGAGTAAGAGATATTCCGGACGATTCAACTGCAAGGCCGCTATGGCGGGTAGTCCGGCGAAGGGCTTCATGTTGCTGTTTCTTCAAAAGAAAATTCGGGTCCAGTTGAGCATAAGGGTGAGAAAACTAATATTTCCGGACTGTCCGACGAATTTTTGGTGGAGGTGGTTCTGAATCTGAAGAAAGAATAGTTACCTCAATGTCTGCCGGTTTATCTCCTTCAGCCAACTCCTGTGAAAAGAAACCGTTAACACAAATCTGGATAAAGTGAACAAGTCATAGCCGGATTAACTCATACCTCAGAGTCCGGATCGTCATCTTCAGCATGAGAACCGGAGCCAGTAGCTGCCTTTTTCTTCTTGACAGCGTAAGCTTTCCGGCGCGGCTGTTTGCCTGTTTTCTCCTGAGGTTTCCTTTTCCAGAAAGGATCGTCGGCCTGTTCAAAAAAGATAGTTAATTGGAAAACGGTTTATATGAACGGATTAAAAACATACGGAAGAGAGTAAGACTTACTGCAGGCAGCTTATTCTTCTTATAATAAAGAGCCAATCCGGTTTGGCTACATTCTTCCAAGGAGACATTGAGCATCTTCTTAGCAGATTCAATGACTTCCGATTCAGAAAGTTTATCCTTGGAAAAACGTTGAGGATCATCCGGTTTACCAGAATATTTACACATCAGACTCGGGCGTGGACTCAGAGGAAGGATACTCCAAGAAAGCCAGCAGCGCATAAAATCAATTGCGGTTAAACCGTTGGCCATAAAAGCCTTCAGCCTGGCAAGTTGAGAGGCAAACCGGGGCCGTTCAGATGAGCTAAGACGCTGTGGAAGAGGGTGATCTTCAGGAAGACGATGCTCACGGTAACCCGGCAGTGGGTTTTCCCCTTCAGGTGAAGTGTCAAGGCAATAAAACCAAGACTTATTCCAATCTTTAGGGTGTGTGTGCAGAGCGGCATGAGGAAAGACTGCATCCCTTCTCCTTTGGATGCTAACCCCTCCCAATTCTTGATGAGGACCACCAGTAAACTCGGTTCGCCGGTTCAAGTGGAAGAAATCCCGGAACAAGTCAACTAATGGTTCCTCTTGCAAATACACCTCTGAGAAAACTTGAAAGTCGCAGATGTTTGAAATAGAATTTGGACCTATGTCCTGAGGGTGAATCTGAAAAGTGGCAAGCACGTCCCGGAAGAACCTTGAACCGGGAGGAGAAAAACCACGGGCCATGTGATCAAAGAAGACAATAACCTCTCCTTCTTTAGGAGCAGGGGGCATTCGTTTCCTGGGGCCCGCCATTTCAAAACTGACCGAGGGCCCAGAGTGCCGACTGATGCAGCACTGATTAAATCTTCTTCTGTAATGGTGGAACGGACCAAGTCACAAGCAACAAATTATTTGGCAGACATAGTAGCAGAATGGAAGTGCTGAAAGGATAAAATATAAACTCCGGATTATTCAAGTACAGATATATAAACCGGAGCGCATATGCCAAATCACACCGACGGTTTAGACAAGGGACTAATGGCATAGCTAACCCGGCAGTAAGCAGGAAACACATTACCGCCGGTTCAGAAGTAACAAAAGAGAGGAGCTAAACCGACGTGTTCATTGACGATGCATTACAGAAACGATATTTCACTGGCTAAACCGGAGAATATTTTACAGATCTATAAGGGTGAAGAAACAAGTTTTTACAGATAGCTAAAGTAAAACAGATCTGAGCGCCCAAGAAAAAAGAAAAAGAAATGCAAGACTATTACAGGAAGAACTGCAAGGATCCTATACAGAGTGGACAAATCTGAAAGATTGAATCTAAAACGCCGAAATCTAAGCATACGGCAGCAGAACAGAGGCGAGTATTAAGGGTAAGATCTAAAGGCTGAAACTACCTCGAACTTGGTGCCTAGGGCGAACAGATGAAGCTTTTTCCAAGGTCTAATGGCGGAGGCGATAGAAGAACCCTAAAAGCTATAGATCTACAGCGAGGAAGATGAAGTACCTGGAACAGCAAGAAGCGGCGGCGGAGTTTCTCTGGTCGCACTCAGGTTGATGCAGCGGCCGGCGAAGAAGAGCTTTACGGACGACGGCGAAGAAGAGCTTGACGGACGACGGCGGAGGTTCGAGCTCGGGCGACGGAAGAAGGATGAACGGAAGGAGACGACGAGGAGAAGCAACAGTATTTATAAGGGGGCAGAGATGAAACGGCAGGCGCGAGATTTGAGGAGGCAGAAGATTGGATAAAGATTCCTTGTCGCCTCGATTCTCAGGATAACCTTTAAACAAAGGTGATAGACAGCTGCGCGCGTAAAATGCGGAGGTGATGTCACGGTTAAATTAAGTGATTTTCAAGGATGACGTCATAATCCGGTTTACAAAAATGAGAAGACACAAGAAGAAAAGATCATGCAAGACTGAGAAGACTGATGTGAACAAGTTCAAATCATTCTGGGGCCTAATGTCAGGGATATTACTAGCAGGTATAAACCGGCTAGTATAAACCGGATTATGGTAGTTTAGTCATATACTTGTAAATACCCAGTAGAAGTTACGGCCCATGAAGGCTTAGGGCCCATATGTAACGTTATGGTTTGTAAACCGCCTGATTATGTAACTTGAGAGATAAGGAAGAAAGAGCAGAGACCGAGGCGGACACAAGTATGAGCCGGCCTCGGGACTCTGTAAACCTGACCGGGCGTCACCTCTATATAAAGGGACGACCCGGTGACGGTTCAAGGACGAGCAAGAAACAACCCGTCGAGACACAGGCAAGCAATCCGCTCCCTGTTCATCGACGCCCAAGCAATACCAAACCAAACTAGACGTAGGCTTTTACCTTCCTCGAAGGGGGCAAACTAGTATAAAACCCTCTGTGTCCTTTGTGTGCTTTTAACCCCTTCAAGCTAACCCGTGCGATGGTTCCTCAACTAAGTCCGTTAAACCGGACATCTGGCGTGTTAATTCCACGACAGTAGTCATGTGAATTTGGTCTCCGTTCGATATTTTGATGTGATGTATGATGTCTCTCCTCTAGTGGTGTCATGTGAACGTCGACTACATGACACTTCACCATTATTTGGGCCTAGAGGAAGGCATTGGGAAGTAATAAGTAGACGATGTGTTGCTAGAGTGACAGAAGCTTAAACCCTAGGTTATGCGTTGCTTCGTAAGGGGCTGATTTGGATCCATATGTTTCATGCTATGGTTAGGTTTACCTTAATACTTCTTTTGTAGTTGTGGATGCTTGCATTAGAGGTTAATCATAAGTGGGAGGCTTGTCCAAGTAAGGACAGCACCCAAGCACCGGCCCACCCACATACCAAATTATTAAAGTACCGAACGCGAATCA
This sequence comes from Secale cereale, assembly GCA_902687465.1. Classification (NCBI taxonomy): domain Eukaryota; kingdom Viridiplantae; phylum Streptophyta; class Magnoliopsida; order Poales; family Poaceae; genus Secale; species Secale cereale. Next base: position 615,016,492 of record LR738709.1, on the reverse strand, counting down.
GATGATCGTGATGAAAACTAGCTTGACGATAATTCCCATGTGTCCTCGGGAGCGCTTTCCTTTATATAAGAGTTTGTCCAGGCTTGTCTTTTGCTACAAAAAGGATTGGGCCACCTTGCTGCACCTTATTTACTTTTACCCTTTTGTCACTTGCTACCAATTATCTTATCACAAAACTATCTTCTACCTATAATTTCAGTGCTTGCAGAAAATACCTTACTGAAAACTGCCTATCATTTCCTTCCGCTCCTCATTGGGTTCGACACTCTTACTTATCGAAAGGATTACGATAGATCCCCTACACTTGTGGGTCATCCAGACTCTTTTCTGGCGCCGTTGCCGGGGAGTGAAGCGTCTTTGGTAAGTGGAATTTGGTAAGGAAAAATTTATATAGTGTGCTGAAATTTATTATCACTTGTTACTATGGCTCATAATCCTTAGAGGGGTTTGTTCGGGGTATCTTCACCCCGACCAGGAGACCAAATTGTTTCTCCTCAACCTACTGCACCTATTGAAAATGTTTGCTTTGAAATTCCTTCGGGTATGATAGAGAAACTGCTTAAAAATCCTTTTACACGAGACGGAACACTGCATCCCGATTTACACCTAATGTATGTGGATGAAGTTTGTGGATTCTTTAAGCTTGCAGGTATGCCCGACGATGTTATCAAGAAGAAGGTCTTCCCTTTATCTTTGAAGGGACACGCATTGACATGGTTTAGGCTATGTGATGATATTGGATCATGGAATTATAATCGTCTGAAGTTGGAATTTCATCAGAAGTTCTACCCTATGCACCAGGTTCATCGTGATCATAATTATATTTATAATTTTTGGCCTCGCGAAGGAGAAAGCATCGCTCAAGCTAGGGGGAGGCTTAAGTCAATGTTATATTCATGCCCCAATCATGAGCTCTCAAAAGAAATGATCATTCAAAAAATTTATGCTCGGCTTTCTCTCAATAATCGCTCCATGCTCGATACTTCTTGTTCTGGTTCTTTTATGATGAAGACTGTTGAATTCAAATGGGACTTATTGGAAAGAATTAAACGCAACTCCGAAGATTGGGATCGCGACGAAGGTAAGGAGTCAGGTATGACCCCTAAGTTTGATTGTGTTAAAGCTTTTATGGATACTGATGTTTTCCGTGAGTTTAGCACTAAATATGGACTTGATTCGGAGATCGTAGCTTCTTTCTATGAATCATTTGCTACTCATGTTGATCTCCCCAAGGAGAAGTGGTTTAAATACCATCCCCCTATTGAAGTAAAAGTAGTTGAACCTGTTAAAGTTGAAGAAAAGACTATTACTTATAATATTGATCCTATTATTCCTACTGCTTACATTGAGAAACCACCTTTCCCTGTTAGAATAAAGGATCATGCAAAAGCTTCAACTGTAGTTTGTAAGAGTACTACGAGAACACCTACACCCTATGAGCAAATTAAAGTTGAACCTAGTGTTGCTATGGTTAAAGATCTCTTGGTAGAAGATTTAGATGGACATGTTATTTACCTCCAAGAAGAGTCTGCTAGAATAGCCAAACCCAATGCTAGGAATAAACATAGACCTATTGTAGGCTTGCCTGTTATCTCCGTTAAGATAGGAGATCATTGTTATCATGGTTTATGTGACGTGGGTGCTAATGCGAGTATTATACCTCATACCTTATATCATGAAATTATGCATGACATTGCACCTGTTGAGCTAGAAGGGATTGACGTTACTATTAAGCTTGCTAATAGAGACACCATTTCACCAGTTGGGATTGTTAGAGATGTTGAAGTCTTGTGTGGGAAGGTTAAATACCCTGCTGATTTTCTTGTTCTTAGTTCCCCACAAGATGAATTTTGTCCCATTATATTTGGTAGACCCTTCTTGAATACTATTAATGCTAAGATAGACTGCGTGAAAGATATTGTTACTGTTGGGTTAGGGGATATGTCTCATGATTTTAACTTTGCTAAATTCCGTAGACAACCCCTTGATAAAGAATTACCTAGTAAGGATGAAATTATTGGTCTTGCTTCTATTGTTGTGCCTCCTAATGATCCTTTAGAACAATACTTGCTAGACCATGAAAATGATATGCATATAAATGAGAGAAGGGAAATAGATGAAATATTCTTTAATTAGGGACCCGTATTGAAAAACAACTTCCCTGTTGAAATCCTAGGGGATCCTCCTCCACCCAAGGGTGATCCCGTGTTTGAACTCAAACCTTTACCTGATAATCTTAAGTATGTTTATCTTGATGAAATGAAGATATATCCTGTTATTATTAGTGCTAACCTTTTAGAGCAAGAAGAAGAAAAAATATTGAAAACTCTGAAGAAGCACTGTGCTGCTATTGGATATACTCTGGATGATCTTAAGGGCATTCGTCGCACCTTATGCCAACACAAGATAAAATTGGAAGAAAATGCTAAACCGGTTATTGATCATCAGTGACAGTTAAATCCTAAGATGAAAGAAGTGGTAAGGAAGGAAATACTAAAGCTTCTAGAGGCAGGTATTATCTATCCCGTTGCTGATAGCCAGTGGGTAATTCTTGTCCATTGTGTCCCTAAGAAGGGAGGTATGACTGTTGTTCCTAATGATAAAGATGAATTGATCCCGCAAAGAATTGTTACAGGTTATAGGATGGTAATTGATTTCCGCAAATTAAATAAAGCCACTAAGAAAGATCACTATCCTTTGCCTTTTATTGATCAAATGCTAGAAACGTTATCCAAACATACTCATTTTTGCTTTCTAGATGGTTATTCTCGTTTCTCTCAAATACCTGTGTCAAAAGGGGATCAAGAAAAGACCACTTTTACTTGTCCTTTTGGTACCTTTGCTTATAGATGTATTCCTTTTGGTTTATGTAATGCACCTGCTACCTTTCAAAGATGCACGATGGCTATATTATCTGATTTTTGTGAAAAGATTGTTGAGGTTTTCATGGATGATTTTTCCGTTACAGAAATTCTTTTGATGATTGCTTGAGCAACTGTGATCAAGTTTTGCAGAGATGTGAAGACACTAATCTTGTCTTGAATTGGGGGAAGTGCCACTTTATGGTTAATGAAGGCATTGTCTTGGGACATAAAATTTCTTAAAGAGGTGTTGAAGTTGACAAGGCTAAGGTTGATGCTATTGAAAATATGTTGTATCCCAAGGACATCAAAGGTATAAGAAGTTTCCTGGGTCATGTCAGGTTTTATAGGAGGTCCATTAAGGATTTCTCTAAAATCTCCAGGCCTCTGACTAATCTCTTACAAAAAGATGTTCCTTTTGATTTTGATGATGATTGTTTAGAAGCATTTGAAATACTTAAGAAAGCATTGATCTCTGCACCTATTGTCCAGCCCCCTGACTGGAATTTACCCTTTGAGATTATGTGCGATGCTAGTGATTATGCTGTAGGTGTTGTTCTAGGACAAAGAGTTGCTAAGAAATTGAATGTTATCACATATGCTAGTAAAACTCTAGGCAGTGCCCAGAGAAATTATGCTACTAATGAGAAGGAATTTTTAGCAGTTGTATTTGCTTGTGATAAGTTTAGACCTTATATTGTTGATTCTACAGGAACTATTCACACTGATCATGCTGCTATCAAATACCTTATGGAAAAGAAAGATGCTAAACCTAGACTTATTAGATGGGTTCTCCTGCTGCAAGAATTTGATTTGCATATTATTGATAGAAAGGGAACTGAGAACCCCGTTACAGGTTATATGATGGTAATTGATTTCCGAAAGTTAAATAAAGCCACTGAGAAAGATCATTACCGCTTGCCATTTGTTGATCAAATGCTAGAAAGGTTATCCAAACATACTCATTTTTGCTTTCTAGATGGTTATTCTGGTTTCTCTCAAATACCTGTGTCAAACGGGGATCAAGAAAAGAGCACTTTTACGTGTCCTTTCGGTACCTTTGCTTATAGACGTATGCCTTTTGGTTTATGTAATGCATCTGCTACCTTTCAAAGATGCATGATGGCTATATTCTCTGATTTTTGTGAAAAGATTGTTGAGGTGTTCATGGATGATTTCTCCGTTTACGGAACTTCTTTTGATGATTGCTTAAGCAACCTTGATCGAGTTTTGCAGAGATGTGAAGACACTAATCTTGTCTTGAATTGGGAGAAGTGCCACTTTATGGTTAATGAAGGCATTGTCTTGGGACATAAAATTTCTAAAAGAGGTATTGAAGTTGACAAGGCTAAGGTTGATGCTATTAAAAAGATGCCGTGCCCCAAGGACATCAAAGGTATACGAAGTTTCCTTGGTCATGCCGGGTTTTATAGCAGGTTCATAAAAGACTTCTCCAAAATCTCCAGGCCTCTGACTAATCTCTTACAAAAAAGATATTCCTTTTGTCTTTGATGATGATTGTCTAGAGGCATTTGAAATACTTAAGAAATCATTAATCTCTGCACCTATTGTCCAGCCTCCTGACTGGATTTACCTTTTGAGATTATGTGCGATGCTAGAGATTATGCTGTAGGTGATGTCTTAGGGCAAAGAGTTGATAAGAAATTGAATGTTATCTAGTATGCTAGTAAAACTCTAGATAGTGCCCAAAGAAATTATGCTACTACCGAGAAAGAATTTTTAGCAGTTGTATTTGCTTGTGATAAGTTTAGACCCTATATTGTTGATTCTAAAGTAACTATTCACACTGATCATGCTGCTATCAAATACCTTATGGAAAAGAAAGATGCTAAACCTAGACTTATTAGATGGGTTCTCTTGCTGCAAGAATTTGACTTGCATATTATTGATAGAAAGGGAGCTGAGAACCCCGTTGTAGATAACTTGTCTAGGTTAGAGAATATACTTGATGACCCACAACCTATTGATGATAGCTTTCCTGGTGAACAATTAGATGTCATAAATACTTCTCGTACTGCTCCATGGTATGCTGATTATGCTAATTATATTGTTGCTAAGTTTATACCTCCTAGCTTCGCATACCAGCAAAAGAAAAGGTTCTTCTATGATTTGAGACATTACTTCTGGGATGACCCACATCTTTATAAAGAAGGAGTAGATGGTATTATTAGACGTTGTGTACCTGAGCATGAACAGGAACAGATCCTACGCAAGTGCCACTCCGAAGCTTATGGAGGACACCATGCGGGAGATAGAACTGCACACAAGGTATTGCAATCTGGTTTTTATTGGCCTACTCTCTTCAAGGATGCCCGTAAGTTTGTCTTATCTTGTGATGAATGTCAAAGAATTGGTAATATCAGTAGATGTCAAGAAATGCCTATGAATTATTCACTTGTTATTGAACCATTTGATGTTTGGGGGTTTTGATTATATGGGACCGTTTCCTGCCTCTAATGGGTACACACATATTCTAGTTGCTGTCGATTACGTTACTAAGTGGGTAGAAGCTATTCCAACTAGTAGTGCTAATCATAACACCTCTATTAAGATGCTTAAAGAAGTTATTTTCCCGAGGTTTGGAGTCCCTAGATATCTAATGACTGATGGTGGTTCACACTTTATTCATGGTGCTTTCTGAAGGAAATATGCCCTAGAGGCAATAATAAAGTTGTTATTTATATTTCCTTATATCATGATAAATGTTTATTATTCATGCTAGAATTGTATTAACCGGAAACTTAGTACATGTGTGAATACATAGACAAAACAGAGTGTCCCTAGTATGCCTCTACTAGACTAGCTCATTGATCAAAGATGGTTATGTTTCCTAACCATAGACATGAGTTGTCATTTGATCAATGGGATCACATCATTAGGAGAATGATGTGATGGACAAGACCCATCCGTTAGCTTAGCACTATGATCGTATAGTTTTACTGCTATTGCTTTCTTCATGACTTATACATGTTCCTATGACTATGAGATTATGCAACTCCCGAATACCGTAGGAACACCTTGTGTGCTATCAAACGTCACAACGTAACTGGGTGATCATAAAGATGCTCTACAGGTGTCTCCGAAAGTGTTCGTGGTGTTGGCATAGATCAAGACTAGGATTTGTCACTCCGAGTGTCGGAGAGGTATCTCTGGGCCCTCTCGGTAATGCACATCATAATAAGCCTTGCAAGCAAAAGACTAATGAGTTAGTCACGAGATGATGTATTATGGAACGAGTAAAGAGACTTGCCGGTAACGAGATTGAACTAGGTATAGAGATACCGACGATCGAATCTTGGGCAAGTAACATACCAATGACAAAAGGAACAACGTATGTTGTTATGCGGTTTGACCGATAAAGATCTTCGTAGAATATGTAGGAGCCAATATGAGCATCCAGGTTCCGCTATTGGTTATTGACCGGAGATGAGTCTCGGTCATGTCTACATAGTTCTCGAACCCGTAGGGTCCGCACGCTTAACGTTTGATGACGATCGGTATTACGAGTTTATGAGTTTTGATGTACCGAAGGAGTTCGGAGTCCCGGATGAGACCGGGGACATGACGAGGAGTCTCGAAATGGTCGAGACGTAAAGATCGATATATTGGACGACTATATTCGGACATCGGAAAGGTTCCGAGTGATTCGGGTATTTTTCGGAGTATATGGGCCTTATTGGGCCATACGGGAATAGAGGAGAAAGGCCAAAAGGAAGGAGGCGCGCGCCCCCCCTCTGGTCCGAATTGGACAAGGGGTGCAGCCCCCTTTTCCTTCTCCCTCTCCACCTCTTTCCTTCTCTCCTACTCCGGAAAGGAAAGGGGAATCCTACTAGGACTTGGGAGTCCTAGTAGGACTCCCCACACTTGGCGCGCCCCCTCTAGGGCCGGCCTCTCCCTTTCTCCTTTATATACGGGGGCAGGGGGCACCCTAGGACACACAAGTTGAATTGTTCTAGCCATGTGCGGTGCCCCCCTCCACAGAAACACACCTCGGTCATACCGTCGCAGTGCTTAGGCGAAGCCCTGCGCCGGTAGATACATCATATCCGTCACCACACCGTCGTGCTGGCGAAACTCTCCCGTGAAGCTCAACTGGATCAAGAGCTCGTGGGACGTCATCAAGCTGAACGTGTGCTGAACGCGGAGGTGCCGTACGTTCGGTGCTTGATCGGTTGGATCGCGAGGAAGTTCGACTACATCAGCCGCGTCACTTGACGCTTCCGCTTCCGGTCTACGAGGGTACGTAGACACACTCTCCCCCTCGTTGCTATGCATCTAGTAGATAGATCTTGTGTGATCGTAGGAAAATTTTGAAAATACTACGTTCCCCAACAGTGGCATCATGAGCGAGGTCTATGCGTAGATGATATGCACGAGTTGAACACAATGAGTTGTGGGCGATACTAGTCATACTGCTTACCAGCATGTCATACTTTGCTTCGGCGGTATTGTGAGATGAAGCGGCCCAGACCGACATTACGCGTACGCTTACGCGAGACTGGTTTCACCGTTACGAGCACTCGTTGCTTAAAGGTGACTAGCGGGTGTCTGTCTCTCTCACTTTAGCTTAATCAAGTGTGGCTATGCCCGGTCCTTGTGAAGGTTAAAACAGCACATACTTGACGAAACATCGTTGTGGTTTTTGTATGCGTAGGTAAGAACGGTTCTTGCTAAGCCCGTAGCAGCCACGTAAAACTTGCAACAACAAAGTAGAGGACGTCTAACTTGTTTTTGCAGGGCATGTTGTGATGTGATATGGTCAAGACATGATGAGTTATACGGTTTTGTATGAGATGATCATGTTTTGTAATGTTATCGGCAACTGGCAGGAGCCATATAGTTGTCGCTTTATTGTATGAAATGCAATCGCCATGTAATTGCTTTACTTTATCACTAAGCGGTAGCGATAGTCGTAGAAGCAATAGTTGGCGAGACGACAACGATGCTACGATGGAGATCAATGTGTCGCGCCGGTGACGAAGGTGATCATGACGGTGCTTTGGAGATGGAGATCAAAAGCACAAGATGATGATGGCCATATCATGTCACATATTTTTATTTGCATGTGATGTTTATCTTATTATGCTTCTTATTTTGCTTAGAACGACGGTAGCATTATAAGATGATCCCTTACAAAATTTCAAGGTACAAGTGTTATCCCTGAGTATGCACCGTTGCGAAAGTTCTTCGTGCTGAGACACCACGTGATGATCGGGTCGGAACACTGGAGACCGAAAGGTCGAGCGTGAATCATATAGTAGATATGATCAACATAAGATGTTCACCATTGAAACTACTCCATCTCACGTGATGATCGGACATGGTTTAGTTGATTTGGATCACGTGATCATTTAGATGACTAGAGGGATGTCTATCTAAGTGGGAGTTCTTAAGTAATATGATTAAATTGAACTTTAATTTATCATGAACTTAGTCCTGGTAGTATTAGCATATCTATGTTGTAGATCAATAGCTCGCGATGTTGCTCCCCGTTTATTTTTTATATGTTCCTAGAGAAAACTAAGTTGAAAGATGTTAGTAGCAATGATGCGGAATTGTTCCGTGATCTGAGGATTATCCTCATTGCTGCACAGAGAATTATGTCCTTGATGCACCGCTAGGTGACAGACCTATTGCAGGAGCAGATGTAGACGTTATGAACATTTTGACAAAAGCTCGGTATGATGACTACTTGATAGTTTAAGTGCACCATGCTTTACGGCTTAGAACCGGGACTTCAAAAACGTTTTGAACGCCACGGAGCATATAAGATGTTCCAAGAGTTGAAATTAGTATTTCATACTCATGCCCGTGTCGAGAGGTATAAGACTTCTGACAGTACTTTGCCTACAAGATGGAGGAGAATAGCTCAACCAGTGAGCATGTGCTCAGATTGTTTGGGTACTACAATTACTTGAATCAAGTGGGAGTTAATCTTCCAGATAAGATAGTAATTGACAAAGTTCTCTAGTCACTATCACTAAGTTAGTAGAACTTCGTGATGAACTATAATATGCAAGGGATGACGAAAGGAATTCCCGAGCTCTTCGCGATGCTGAAGTCGGCGAAGGTAGAAATCATGAAAAAGCATCAAGTGTTGATGGTTAACAAGACCACTTGTTTCAAGTAAAGGGCAAAGGGATAGAAAGGGAACTTCAAGAAGAATGAAAAGCAAGTTGTCACTCCCGTGAAGAAACCCAAAGCTAAAACTCAAGCCTGAAACTAAGTGCTTCTACTGCAAAGGAAATGGTCACTGGAAGTGGAACTGCCCTAGATACTTGGTGAATAAGAAGGATGGCAAAGTGAACAAAGGTATATTTTGATATACAGATTATTGATGTGTACTTTACTAGTGTTCATAGCAACCCCTGGGTATTTGATACCGGTTCAGTTGCTAAAATTAGTAACTCGAAACGAGAATTGCATAATGAACAGAGACTAGTTAAAGGTGAAGTGACGATGTGTGTTGGAAGTGGTTCCAAGATTGATATGATCATCATCGCACACTCCCTATACTTTCGGGATTAGTGTAAAACCTAAATAAATGTTATTTGGCATTTGCGTTGAGCATGAATATGATTTGATCATATTTGTTGCAATACGGTTATTCATTTAAAGTCATAGAATAATTGTTATTCTGTTTACATGAATAAAACCTTTGATGGTCATACACCCAATGAAAATAGTTTGCTGGATCTCGATCGTGGTGATACACATATTCATAATATTGAAGCCAAAGATGCAAGGTTAATAATGATAATGCAACTTATTTGTGGCACCGCCGTTTAGGTCATAATGGTGTAAAGCACATGAAGAAACTCCATAGTGATGGACTTTTGGAATCACTTGATTATGAATCACTTGGTACTTGCAAACCATGCCTCATGGGCAAGATGACTAAAACTACGTTCTCCGGAACAATGGAGCGAGCAACAGATTTGTTGGAGATCATACATACAGATGTATGTGGACCAATGAGTGTTGAAGCTCGCGGTGGGTATCGTTATTTTCTGACCTTCACTGATGATTTGAGCAGATATGGGTATATCTACTTAATGAAGCACAAGTCTGAAACATTTGAAAAGTTCAAAGAATTTCAGAGTGAAGTGGAGAATCATCGTAACAAGAAAATAAAAGTTTCTACGATATGATCGTAGAGGTAAAATATTTGAGTTAGCGAGTTTGGCCTTCAGTAAAAACAATGTGAAATAGTTTCACTACTCACGCCACTTGGAACACCATAGTGTAATGGTGTGTCTGAACGTCATAACCGTACTTTATTAGATATGGTGCGATCGATGATGTCTCTTACCGATCTACCACTATCGCTTTTGGGGTTATGCATTAGAGACAGCTACATTCACGTTAAATAGGGCACCATCTAAATCCGTGGAGATGACACCGTATGAACTGTGGTTTGACGAGAAACCTAAGCTGTCATTTCTTTAAGTTTGGGACTGCGATGCTTATGTGAAAAAGTTTCAACATGATAAGCTCAAACCCAAATCAGAGAAGTAAATCTTCATAGGATACCCAAAAGAAACTGTTGGGTATACCTTCTATCACAGATCCGAAGGCAAGGTCTTTGTTGCTAAGAGTGGATCCTTTCTAGAGAAGGAGTTTCTCTCGAAAGAAGTGAGTGGGAGGAAAGTAGAACTTGATGAGGTAATTGTACCTTCTCCCAAATTGGAAAGTGGAACATCACAGAAACTAGTTCCAGTGATTCCTACACCAATTAGTGAGGAAGCTAATGATGATGATCATGAAACTTCAGATCAAGTTTCTGCTGAACTTCGTAGATCAACCAGAGTTCGTTTCGCATCAGAGTGGTACGGCAACCCGGTTCTGGAAGTCATGTTACTGGACCATGATGAACCTACGAACTACGAGGAAGTGATGATGAGCCCAGATTCCGCAAAATGGCTTGAGGCCATGAAATCTGAGATGGGATCCATGTATGAGAACAAAGTGTGGACTTTGGTTGACTTGCCCGATGATCGGCAAGCCATCGAAAATAAATGGATCTTCAAGAAGAAGACTGACGCTGACGGTAATGTTACTGTTTACAAAGCTCGACTTGTTGCGAAAGTTTTTCAACAAGTTCAAGGAGTTGACTACGATGAGACTTTCTCACCCGTAGCGATGCTTAAGTATGTCCGAATCATGTTAGCAATTGCCGCATTTTATGAAATCTGGCAAATGGATAACAAAATTGCATTCTTTAATGGATTTATTAAAGAAGGCTTGTATATGATGCAACTAGAAGGTTTTGTCAATCCTAAAGGTGCTAACAAAATGTGCAAGCTCCAGCGATCCATCTATGGACTGGTGCAAGCATCTCGGAGTTGGAATATACGCTTTGATAAGTTGATCAAAGCATATAGATTTATACAGACTTGCGGTGAAGCCTGTATTTACAAGAAGTGAGTGGGAGCACTACAACCTTTCTGATAAGTATATGTGAATGACATATTGTCGATCGGAAATGATGTAGAATTTTCTGGAAAGCATAAAGGAGTGTTGAAAGGAGTTTTTCAAAGAAAGACCTTGGTGAAGCTGCTTACATATTGGGCATCAAGATCTATAGAGATAGATCAAGACGCTTGATAAGACTTTCGATGAGTACATACCTTGATAAGATTTTGAAGTAGTTCAAAATGGATCAGTCAAAGAAGGAGTTCTTGCCTGACTTGTAAGGTGTGAAGTTGAGTAAGACTCAAAGCCAGACCACGGCAGAAAAATATAGAGAGAATGAAAGTCATTCCCTATGCCTCAGCCATAGGTTCTATAAAGTATGCCATGCTGTGTACCAAACATGTTGTGTACCTAGCCATGAGTTTGTCAAGGGGGTACAATAGTGATCCAGGAGTAGATCACTGTACAGCGGTCAAAATTATCCTTAGTAACTGGATGACTAAGGAAATGTTTCTCGATTATGGAGGTGATAAAGAGTTCGTCGTAAAGGGTTACGCCGATGCAAGATTTGACACTAAATCCAGATGACTCTAAGTATCAATCTGGATGCGTATTGAAAGTGGGAGCAATTAGCTAGAGTAGCTCTATGCAGAGCATTGTAGACATAGAAATTTGCGAAATACATACGGATCTGAATGTGACAGACCCGTTGACTAAACTTCTCTCACAAGCAAAACATGATCACACCTTATTACTCTTGGGTATTAATCACATAGCGATGTGAAATAGATTATTGACTCTAGTAAACCCTTTGGGTGTTGGTCACATGGCGATGTGATCTATGGGTGTTATTCACATAACGATGTGAACTATCGGTATTAAATCACATGGCGATGTGAGCTAGATTATTGACTCTAGTGCAAGTGGGAGACTGAAGGAAATATGCCCTAGAGGCAATAATAATGTTGTTATTTATATTTCCTTATATCATGATAAATGTTTATTATTCTTGCTAGAATTGTATTAACCGGAAACTTAGTACATGTGTGAATACATAGACAAAACAGAGTGTCCCTAGTATGCCTCTACTAGACTAGCTCATTGATCAAAGATGGTTATGTTTCCTAACCATAGACATGAGTTGTCATTTGATCAATGGGATCACATCATTAGGAGAATGATGTGATGGACAAGACCCATCCGTTAGCTTAGCACTATGATCGTTTAGTTTTACTGCTATTGCTTTCTTCATGACTTATACATGTTCCTATGACTATGAGATTATGCAACTCCCGAATACCGTAGGAACACCTTGTGTGCTATCAAACGTCACAACGTAACTGGGTGATCATAAAGATGCTCTACAGGTGTCTCCGAAAGTGTTCGTGGTGTTGGCATAGATCAAGACTAGGATTTGTCACTCCGAGTGTCGAAGAGGTATCTCTGGGCCCTCTCGGTAATGCACATCATAATAAGCCTTGCAAGCAAAAGACTAATGAGTTAGTCACGAGATGATGTATTACGGAACGAGTAAAGAGACTTGCCGGTAACGAGATTGAACTAGGTATAGAGATACCGACGATCGAATCTTGGGCAAGTAACATACCAATGACAAAAGGAACAACGTATGTTGTTATGCGGTTTGACCGATAAAGATCTTCGTAGAATATGTAGGAGCCAATATGAGCATCCAGGTTCCGCTATTGGTTATTGACCGGAGATGAGTCTCGGTCATGTCTACATAGTTCTCGAACCCGTAGGGTCCGCACGCTTAACGTTTGATGACGATCGGTATTACGAGTTTATGAGTTTTGATGTACCGAAGGAGTTCGGAGTCCCGGATGAGACCGGGGACATGACGAGGAGTCTCGAAATGGTCGAGACGTAAAGATCGATATATTGGACGACTATATTCGGCCATCGGAAAGGTTCCGAGTGATTCGGGTATTTTTCGGAGTATATGGGCCTTATTGGGCCATACGGGAATAGAGGAGAAAGGCCAAAAGGAAGGAGGCGCGCGCCCCCCCTCTGGTCCGAATTGGACAAGGGGTGCAGCCCCCTTTTCCTTCTCCCTCTCCACCTCTTTCCTTCTCTCCTACTCCGGAAAGGAAAGGGGAATCCTACTAGGACTTGGGAGTCCTAGTAGGACTCCCCACACTTGGCGCGCCCCCTCTAGGGCCAGCCTCTCCCTTGCTCCTTTATATACGGGGGCAGGGGGCACCCTAGGACACACAAGTTGAATTGTTCTAGCCGTGTGCGGTGCCCCCCTCCACAGAAACACACCTCGGTCATACCGTCGCAGTGCTTAGGCGAAGCCCTGCGCCGGTAGATACATCATATCCGTCACCACGCCGTCGTGCTGGCGAAACTCTCCCGTGAAGCTCAACTGGATCAAGAGCTCGTGGGACGTCATCAAGCTGAACGTGTGCTGAACGCGGAGGTGCCGTACGTTCGGTGCTTGATCGGTTGGATCGCGAAGAATTTCGACTACATCAGCCGCGTCACTTGACGCTTCCGCTTCCGGTCTACGAGGGTACGTAGACACACTCTCCCCCTCGTTGCTATGCATCTAGTAGATAGATCTTGTGTGATCGTAGGAAAATTTTGAAAATACTACGTTCCCCAACACTTTCCGTAAGATGCTTGCAAAATATGATGTGAATCATAGAATTGCATCCCCTTATCACCCACAGACTAGTGGTCAAGTAGAACTAAGTAATAGAGAGTTAAAATTAATTTTGCAAAAGACAGTTAATAGGTCTAGAAAGAATTGGTCTAAGAAACTTGATGATGCATTATGGGCCTATAGAACTGCATACAAAAATCCTATGTGTATGTCTCCATATAAGATGGTTTATGGAAAAGCTTGTCACTTACCTCTTGAGCTAGAACATAAGGCATATTGGGCTATCAAGGAGCTCAACTACGATTTCAAACTTGCCGGTGAGAAGAGGTTATTTGACATTAGCTCTCTTGATGAATGGAGAACTCAGGCCTATGAGAATTCCAAGCTGTTTAAAGAAAAAGTTAAAAGATGGCGTGACAAAAGGATACAAAAGCGTGAGTTTAACGTAGGTGATTATGTCTTGCTATACAACTCTCGTTTAAAATTTTTTGCAGGAAAACTTCTCTCCAAGTGGGAAGGACCTTACGTCATCGAGGAGGTCTACCGTTCCGGTGCCATAACAATCAACAACTTCGAAGGCACAAATCCGAAGGTGGTGAACGGCCAAAGAATCAAACATTATATCTCAGGTAATCCTATAAATGTTGGAACCAATGTTATTGAAACCGTAACCCCGGAGGAATACATAAGGGATACTTTCCGGAACGATCCAGACTCCAAAAAGGAAGAGGTATGTGGTACGGTAAGTAAACCGACTCCAAAACAGTTCTAAAGGCAATTTTTCTCCGTTTTGGAATATTTAGAAAAATATAAAAATAAGCAGCAGTCCGGAAGAGACACGAGCCATCCACGAGGGTGGAGAGCGCGCCCCCCTTCCCTGGGCCCGCCCCCTGCCTCGTGGGCAGCTCGTGTGCCTCCCAGACTTCGATTTCTCATATGTTACTCCTTTTGGTCGGTAAAAATTCATTATATAAACTCCCGAAGGTTTTGATCTCTGTATCACGCAAAAATCATCTGTTCTTGTTTCGAGCTGTTTTCTGATAGGGTTTGTGAAGCCAGGCACCATGTCGTCTCCCTCCGCCAACAACGAAGGCAACGATGCTTGGCTAATGATGATAGATCTGAAGAGGCAAGGACCCAAGGAGACCCACAAGGAGAAGAAGATCAAGAAGGAGGTGGAAGATCTGGCTCCGGCATTGGAAGAAGAAGCCCATCAACCTCTTCCCAACCTCTTTACCTCAACTGAGATTGAAGCTTTCAGGATGATTGAGTTAGCTCAAATTCGAAACAAGCATCTCACAAGTGAAAATATTTTGTTGAAGGAATATATAGCTGCACTCAAAGGTATTATCCGCAAGCTGGAGGATCTTCTACGCTCGATATATGATGATCCGGCGTCACTACTTTCAAATCCTACATCACCACCCCCGAAGAAGGAGACATAATCATATGGGTATGGGCACTCCCCTTGGCAACTGCCAAGCTTGGGGGAGTGACTCCGGTATCGTATCATCATCACTCCTATCTTTACCGTTTTTCTTAGTTCGGTCCTTTTGGTAGTATCTTGATCTAGTAGAATAAAGTTAGCATGATCTAGTTGTGAGTTTTTGCCTTATGATTTTTACCCTTTGTAATCGAGTCCGTGAGCTATATAATAAAGATTAGTGTTGAGTCAAGGGCTTGATTTCCTCACGTGGGTCATGATAAAACGAAAACATAAAGAGTATCCAAGAGATCATATTGATCTTATGGGAAGTTATGACTTCACATATAAGAGTATGATAAATAAAAATTGTTGGGAGCTGACAAACAAAGTTTTGGTCATCGTTGCAATTAATAGGAAGTAATAAAAGAAGAGAGGCTTCCCATACAAATATACTATCTTGGACATCTTTTATGATTGTGAGCACTCATTAAAGTATGACATGCTAGAGAGTTGATGTTGGACAAGGAAGACAACATAATGGGTTATGTTTTCTTATATCCGAAATAAAGTATATTGTCATGGATCATCCAACATGTTGAGCTTGCCTTTCCCCCTCATGCTAGCCAAAACTCCTCGCACTAAGTAGAGATACTACTTGTGCTTCCATACATCCTTAAACCCAGTTTTGCCATGAGAGTCCACCATACCTACCTATGGATTGAGAAAGATCCTTCCAAGTAAGTTGTCATGTTGCAAACTCGCTAGAATATGTATGATTTATTAGTATGGAGGAAATTAGCTTTATACGATCTTGTGCTATGGAAGTAATAAAAGCGAGGGACTGCATAATAAAGGTCCTTATCACAAGTGGCAATATAAAGTGATGTTCTTCTATGCTAAGACTTTGTGCATCCAACCATAAAAACACATGACAACCTCTGATTCCCTCTGCGAAGGGCCTATCTATTATTCTTGCCTTTTAAGAGTCGAGGTGAAATTCACCTTTCCTTTTTACATTTTATCCTTTGGCAAGCACATTGTGTTGGAAAGATCCTGACATATATACCCACTTGGATGTAAGTTTTCATGGTCTATTACTGTTGACATTACCCTTGAGGTAAAAGGTTGGGAGGCAAGACCATAAGTCCCTATCTTTCTCTGTGTCCGATTAAAACTCCATAACCATAAGTATTGCGTGAGTGTGAGCAATTGTGAAAGACTATATGATAGTTGAGTATGTAGGCTTGCTGAAAAGCTCTTATATTGACTCTTTCCGATGTTACGATAAATTGCAATTGCTTCAATGACCGAGATCAAAGTTTGTTAGTTTTCAATGAAGTTTACGATTCATGCTTGATATGGTGAATGAATTGTTACTTTAGCATAAGAATCATATGACAATACATACATATATATATATATATATATATATGTTGCTGTTATGAGAATGATCATGATGCCCTCATGTCCGTATTTTGTTTTTATCGACACCTCTATCTCTAAACATGTGGTAATATTTTTCGATATCGGCTTTCGCTTGAGGACAAGCGAGGTCTAACCTTGGGGGAGTTGATATGTCCATTTTGCATCATGCTTATATGTTGATATTTATTGCATTATGGGCTGTTATTACATGTTATGTCACAATACTTATGCCTTTTCTCCCTTATTTTACAAGGTTTCCATGAAGAGGGAGAATGCCGGCAGCTGGAATTCTGGGTTGGAAAAGGAGCAAACTCTGGAAACCTATTCTGCACAACTCCAAAAGCTCTGAAACTCCACAGAACTCCGTTTCAGAAAATATAAAAAATATCTGGCGAAAGAAGTTCACGAGGGGGGGGCACCTGCTGTCCACGAGGGTGGGGGCGCGCACCCCTCTCTGGGCGCGCCCCCTGTCTCGTGGGCCCACCGACGGCCCCCCGATGCCCATCTTCTCCTATATGAGGTGTTTTAACCTGGAAAATATCATAAGGAGGCTTTCGGGACCAGACGCCGCTGTCTCGAGGCGAAACCGAGGCGGAAACCAATCTAGGCTCCAGCAGAGCTGTTCTGCCGGGGATACTTCCCTCCGGGAGGGGGAAATCGTCACCGTCGTCATCACCAACAACTCTCCCATCTTCGGGAGGGCTATCATCATCAACATCTTGACCAGCACCATCTCCTCTCAAACCCTAGTTCATCTCTTGTATCAAATCTTTGTACCCAAACCTCAGATTGGTACCTGTGGGTTGCTAGTAGTGTTGATTACTCCTTGTAGTTGATGCTAGTTGGTTTATTTGGTGGAAGATCATATATTCACATCCATTATGGATATTAATACCCCTCTGATCATGAACCATATTATGTCTTGTGAGTAGTTACTTTTGTTCATGAGGACATGGGAGAAGTCTTGCTATTAGTAGTCATGTGAATTTGGTCTCAGTTCGATATTTTGATGAGATGTATGTTGTCTCTCCTCTAGTGATGTCATGTGAACGTCGACTACATGACACTTCACCATTATTTGGGCGTAGAGGAGGGCATTGGGAAGTAATAAGTAGATGATGGGTTGCTAGAGTGACAGAAGCTTAAACCCTAGTTTATGCGTTGCTTCGTAAGGGGCTGATTTGGATCCACTTGTTTCATGTCATGGTTAGGTTTACCTTAATACTTCTTTTGTAGTTGCGGATGCTTGCATTAGAGGTTAATCATAAGTGGGAGGCTTGTCCAAGTAAGGACAGCACCCAAGCACCAGTCCACCCACATATCAAATAATCAAAGTACCGAACGCGAATCAGATGATCGTGATGAAAACTAGCTTGACGGTAAGTCCTATGTGTCCTCGGGAGCGCTTTCCTTTATATAAGAGTTTGTCCAGGCTTTTCATTTGCTACAAAAAGGATTGGGCCACCTTGCTGCACCTTATTTACTTTTACCCTTTTGTCACTTGCTACCAATTATATTATCACAAAACTATCTGTTACCTATAATTTCAGTGCTTGCAGAAAATACCTTACTGGAAACTGCCTATCATTTCCTTCTGCTCCTCGTTGGGTTCGACTCTCTTACTTATCGAAAGGACTACGATAGATCCCCTACACTTGTGGGTCATCACTTAGTAGCTTTATTTAATTTGCGGAAATCAATTACCATCCTATAACCTGTAATAATTCTTTGTGGGATCAATTCATCTTTATCATTAGGAACAATAGTAATACCTCCCTTCTTAGGGACACAATGAACAAGACATACCCACTGACTATCAGCAACTGGATAAATTATACCTGCCTCTAGAAGCTTTAGTATTTCTTTCCTTAGTACCTCTTTCATCTTAGGATTTAACCGCCGTTGGTGATCAACAACCGGTTTAGCATCCTTCTCCAATTTTATCTTGTGTTGGCATAGAGTGGGACTAATGCCCTTAAGATCATCAAGAGTATATCCAATAGCAGCACGGTGCTTCTTCAGAGTTTTCAATAATTTCTCTTCTTCCTGCTCTGAAAGGTTAGCACTAATAATAACAGGATATATTTTATTTTCATCGAGATAAGCATACTTAAGGGTGTCAAGTAGAGGTTTGAGTTCAAACACTGGATCATCCTTGGGTGGAGGAGGATCCCTTAGAATTTCAACAGGCAAGTTGTGTTTCAATAAAGGTCATTGTTTAAAGAATATTTTATCTATTTCCCTTCTCTCATTCATATACATATCATTTTCATGGTCTAGGAGATATTGTTCTAAAGGATTGTTAGGAGGCACAACAATAGAAGCAAGACCAATAATTTCATCCTTACTAGGCAATTCCTTGTCATGGGGTTGTCTACGAAATTTAGCAAAGTTAAAATCATGAGACATATTCCCTAAACCAACAGTAACAATGTCCTTTTCGCAGTCTATCTTAGCATTAACAGTATTCAAGAAGGGTCTACCAAATATAATGGGGCAAAAATCATCTTGTGGGGAACCAAGAATAAGAAAATTGGCAATGTATTTAACTTTCCCACACAAGCTTTCAACATATCTAACAATCCCAACTGGTGAAATAGTGTCTCTATTGGCAAGCTTAATTGTAACATCAATACCTTCTAGTTCAGCAGGTGCAATATCGTGCATAATTTCTTCATATAAGGAATGAGGTATTGCACCAGCACTAGCACCCATGTCACATAAGCCATGATAGCAATGCTCTCCTATTTTAACCGAAATAACAGGCATGCCTACAACATGTCTATGTTTATTCTTAGTATTGGGTCTAGTAATTCTAGCAGCTTCATCACAAAGGTAAATAACATGCCCATCAATATTATCGACCAAGAGATCCTTAACCACAGCAACACTAGGTTCAACTTTAATTTGCCTAGAGGGTGTAGGTGTTCTAGTATTACTCTTACGAACCACAGTTGAAGCTTTAGCATGATCCTTTATTCTAGCAGGAAAGGGTGGTTTCTCAATGTAAGTAGTAGGAACAATAGGATCAACATTATAAGTGATAGTCTTTTCTTCAACTCTAACAGGTTCAATTACTTTTACTTCAATGGGAGGATGAAATTTAAACCACTTTTCCTTAGGGAGATCAACATGAGTAGCAAATGATTGACAGAAAGAAGCTACTATCTCAGAGTCAAGTCCATATTTGGTGCTAAATTCACGAAAAACATCGGTATCCATAAAAGATTTAACACAATCAAACTTAGGTGTTATACCTGACTCCTTACCTTCGTCGAGATCCCAATTTTCAGAGTTGCGTTTAATTATTTCTAATAAATCCCATTTAAATCAATAGTCTTCATCATGAAAGAACCAGTACAAGAAGTATCGAGCATGGAGCGATTATTGAGAGAAAGCCGAGCATAAAAAAATTGAATAATCATTTCTCTTCATAGCTCATGATTGGGGCATGAATAAAACATTGAATTAAGCCTCCCCAAAGCTTGAGCGATACTTTCTCCTTCGCAAGGCCAAAAATTATATATATAATTGGGATTTTTACATCTGTGCCCCTGGTTCCTTAGCTCTACTCACCCATGCCCACGCTCTTAACTTTTGGTCAGTTTTCCCCACTTACTTGCCCGAAACCCTCAGAAGAGGTCACAACGGACGTCGTCGTCGGGTCAGTGCTTTGACCGTTAACTCTGACGAGTGGGGCCGCGTTGGGGGTGTAGCTATTCGACCCTTGGGTCGTGGTTTCGTTGGGCCGTCCCTTGCATTAACCGCCTACGCGCGCCGCCTGCCTGCCTGCATCGAGATGCGCCGACCGAGCGTGCATGCGCTGATGCATGCCGCCACGATGCACTGACCGAGCCGCTTTCGTGCACGCCAGCCGCCATGGATGCAGCTACAGTCGCTGCCGCTGGTTCCTCTCTTCTCGCACACTTGTCTCCTTGATTTAGAACCCATTTTTCTACGACAAATAAATTGAACAAATATGTTGTGGCTGCATGCACTAGCTAGGTCGCTACATATTTGTGGCTTGTGTAAGAAAAGAAGGGTTTGTTGTGGCTGCATGCACTAGGTGGTTACTAACAAAGCGAGCTCTCTGAGAAAACAATCAACATACATGTAGATAGGGCCATCAAGCCCATAGCACGATCACATAGTTGAAACTAGGAGGAACATCATAATAGAATAGATAGAAAACTTAATAATAGAACTTGATAAAAGGGCCAACAAGCCCATAGCATCTCTCACCTAGTTCAATGGGATTACAACTTAACATAACATAGACTCAAAAAATAGATAGAGAGTTTAGAAATCTAGACGCCGCCTTCTCCACCTCTCTCCTTCTCCGGGCGCCCTTCACAGCTCCTCCGGGGCGTTGTCAATGGGGTACGGAAGAGTGTGCATGCGGGACACGGTGGGGAAGATGTTGGTGTACTCCGTGAACATGTTGTGGGTGGTGAAACCGATGAACTCGCAGCCACACCAAAACACCTGGTCGAGGAGGTAGAAGGCATCGAATGTGTTGGTGAAGTGGGCAAGGAGAGCAACCACCACCCCATTTTGGATGACCTCCTCGACATGGAACATCCTTGGAGATCCCCGCGCAAGGTGGTGGTAGCCGGACCCGAGGAAGAACTCGGTGAAGTTCCTTGCGGTCCTCCACCTTGATATTGCCCACACACGTAGTGTGTGCTCAACATACACACCAGGAGGGTAGAGCCTCTCCGGCACGATGGGTGGGAAGTGTTAGGTTGGTCCGGTGTACTGCATGGCTGAGGATGTGCTAGAAGAAGGAGAACTGGTCGAAGAGCAAGAAGGGCAGATGGCAGAGAGGATGGGAGATGGATGAAGGATGGCAGACGCAGAGGGTGGCTTAAATAGCCGTAGTGCAACGTGTTATTTGGTCGTGGCAATAACGGGGTCAAATGTGAAGTAACCCGTTTTCAAACCGACCACAACATCGGGAGTGTACACGCGTGGGAAATGGTGGTTTGAAAAAGAAGTAAAAGAAGCTAATTGCACGCGTGGGAATCCGTGGTCATATATATTATAGGAAAGAGACAAATTTTGAATAGTTTGTGGCCATTTTGCATGATAAAAATAAATTTATCCCTTAAACATTGGTCATTTTCTACGCAATGTCAATTGATTTCAAACGATGCAAAAATACAGAGCCATCATGTTCACAAAAAACAGAGCAAACGATGCAAAAATATAGAGCCAGCACGTTCACAAAAAACAAAGCAAACGATGCAAAAAAAACGACGCAAATCGACGGCCCAACCAGAGCTTGGTTTCCTTTTGGGCCCAATAACAATGGTTTTTTTCACGGAGTCAGTGGTGGGCGAGCAGCCGAGCACAACGAATAGGATTGCCTCTCGCGGATCGCCCCGTGATCCAACGATGCGGAGCCGTCCTTGTGATCCAACGGCGCGGAGCCTGCACACAGCCAGCCCACCTAGTTCCTTCTAGAAGGCCAGATCTGACGGTTGTCGCTTGGCGCGAGGGTATGATCGGACGTCTGACGTTGGGAGCTAGGGTTAGGCGAAACCCCGCGGGGTTTAGAGGGGTTTCGAGCTGGTCAACGGGGTTTCGAAGGCTTTGACTGAGCATAACTAATTTAAAAAAATCGAAAAAATATGAAACATTCGCCGTTCTTCGTGTTATAAGACACACAAACGAGGAAAAATACTAAACTTGGTCTATGGTCATTTTCATGAAAAAAAAACCTAGCTTGCACGATCGAGGTCAAATGAGCACCATTAATTTGAAAAATCAAAAACATATAAAACCTGCGCACAATGTTGTCTTATGTGACATGTTACCAACCAAAAATCATAAACTTGGTCTATGGTCATTTTCATGAGAAAACCTTCACACATATGAGCTATCACCTACATGATTTCATAGAGTTCAAGGAGAGGAGTTGGTGTTACCTTCTGTTTTTGAAAAATAAAAAAAATAAAAAAAATCACTAAACCTTTGTTTTAAAGTGAATAAGAAGGATATGAAGTTAGTTTTCCATTTTCATATTTTAAACATGTTTGTAATAGTTTTTATATTAAAGCATTTTTTGGAAAAGAAAATGTAAAAATATGAAGATTAATTTAAAAAATAGTGAGACTTCGAATCTACACTATATAGATTGAATAGGTGTTAATAAAAAACATTTGGCTCATTTAGAGTAGGTCCAAAAAAACTTGATTACAAATGGGTTGTTTACCCTAGCCTGGGAGCTTATTTGGAGCATATTTCTCAAATTCAAATTTCTTTGACCTCCTCTAAATCACCTCAAATTTTGCACACATGATCTCCTACACAAACATATATAGTTGATAATACATCTTCATTAAAATGTTGTTTTTTGCTCTGTTATTGGAATATTTGATAAAAAGGAACCCTTGATAAAATGATGGATTGTAGCATATTTACAGCATATGTGTGATCATTGCAGAAATTTCAAAACACTGAAACAAATCATAACAGATAAATTTAAAAACACAAAAATACCCAACATAGATAGCCACATGCATATAAAATTCATCGAACCACCAAAAGTTAACCCACAAACATGGGGCCCCACAAACATAGTTCACCAACATAGTACAGCAAACAACATACAGTACTTAAAACACATCAAGGAAGGGGAGACAGGACTTTGGATAGGGCAACATGCTGCCCCATGATCTTGTAGTCCTCGCCGTGGATGGCCACATCTTCTGCATGAGCTAGAAGGTGAGCGAAGCGGCTGGACTTTGGCTTTGTCTTGGTGGTGCAGTAGGGGCAGCGCCAAGTTTTGGTCCTGCTCTTGTAGTAGTAACCCACGGCCTTGACCGTGATCTTCTCCTCTTCCTTCTCTTTGAAGGGGGTGAAGTTGCCGCAGTCCACATCCACATCTTCCCCAGAGACATACTGCACACACGAATGAATTAAATTAGTACATTATAGATTCATGGGAATACACCATGTCAACGAACTAAATGAACAATCTAAATTTCAAGTAGGCTTACCTCATACTCTTCGTCGTCATCGTACGCCGGATCGTACAGGTTGTCGAAAGTATAGTCTATCTTCCTCTTCTTCCCACAACCATCATCCTCCTGAATATACAATTGCATCCATCACTAGTAAATACATAGGACTATTTGCATTTTCCATTGTCATGCACACACATTGAACAACAGAGCTAATATAACTACATATTGAAATTTAGATATGCACACTTGATCATAGGGCTTGCATTTTCCATTGTCATGCACACACATTGAACAACGGAGCTAATATAACTACATACTGTGGACATATTGTGAACAACAGAGCTAATATAACTTGAATCAAATAACTTCTTAATCAATCTAATAAGGCCCAATTTTTTCACAACATCTGGCATTTTTGCAACTAATCTAATAAGCATAAAAAACAAGTCTAATAAGCATGATAGCATTAAAAAATCAATCTGTGAGCACTAAAAACAAATCTAATAAGCATCATAGCATTAAAAAACAATATGTTCACAACATCTAGCATTTTTGTAACGAATTTATCCAAATCTAAAAACAAAAATCTAAAAACCCCAATCATTGCAGCACCTAAAATCATAGTTCACAACATCTAGCTAGCATTTATCCAACAAACCCTAGTCCAAAAAAACCCCATCCCCCCAACCCATACAAAAAACCCCGGCCCATCCGTCAAACCAACTACTCTAACCATCTGAACTACCGTATGAATCGACAATCTAACCAATGCAACTAACTCTACAAGCTAATATCCTAAAGCAAAGCAAGTGCAAATACCTCCTGCTCCTCGCCGGGCTGCGCATAGGGGGCATCAGGATGGACTGCGGCGCTCATCGCCGTCACCTTCTGCGCTGAGGCGGATCCCGCCACCTCGTACCCCACATCCGCGGTGGTTGCGAGTTTCCCCGCACCGCCAAGGACGCCGCCGACATCTGCGGCTACCGTGCCCTGCTGCTTCACCACTTCTCCGGCCGTTGCGCTGGCGTCGCCACGAGCTTTGTCCATCGGATAGATGGAGGCGATAAAGGTGAGGAAGAGGATGCGGTGGGGGAGAGCGAGACGGTGCGGTGGAGGCAGTGGAGGAGACCGAGACGACGCCGGTTGGGGAGAGGAAGACGATGCGGCGGGGAGGGGATTTGGGGGAAATGGTAGGGGCGATGGAGGTGGTTGCCCCTCTTTATATGATGGGACGTTTCGGGCATGTCCACAGACACGTGCTACCCCACGACCACGCACGACTGCGCTCTTGCATGCGCCCACCCCCAACACGGCCCCACTCGTCAGTGTTAACGGTCAAAGGCATTGACCCGACGACAACGTCCGTTATAACCTGTTTTGAGGGTTTCGGGCAAGGGAGTGGGGAAAAGTGAGCAAAAGTTAATAGAGTTGGGACGAATGCGTAGAGCTAAGGAACTAGGGGCACAGAAATAACAATCCCTATATAATTACGATCACGATTAACCTGATGCATAGGATAAAACTTCTCATGAAATTCCAATTTCAACCGGTTGTAGTTACAGGATCCAATATCATCGCATAGCCTAAACCATGTCAATGCCTCTCCCTTCAAAGATAAAGGGAAGACCTTCTTCTTGATCACATCCTCGGGCATACCAGCAAGCTTAAATAATCCACAAACTTCATCCACATAGATTAGGTGCAAGTCGGGATGCAATATTCCATCTCTCGTAAAGGGATTAGCTAGCAATTTCTCTATCATACCCGAAGGAATTTCAAAGTAAACATTTCAGTAGGTTCAGTAGGTTGAGGAGCAACTCTTTGCTCTATTGGTCGGGGTGAAGATACCCCTAACAAGTCCCTCAAAGGATTATGTTCCATTGTAACAAGTGATAGTAAATTTCAGCACACGATATAAAATTTTCCTTACCAAAGGCACTTCACTCCCCGGCAACGGCGCCAGAAAAGAGTCTTGATGACCCACAAGTTGAGGGGATCTATCTAGTCCTTTCGATAAGTAAGAGTGTCGAACCCAACAAGAAGCAGAAGGAAATGATAGGCAGTTTTCAGTAAGGTATTTTCTGCAAGCACTGAAATTATCGGTAACAGATAGTTTTATGATCAGGTAATTGGTAACAAGTAACAAATGGTAAAAGTAAATAAGGTGCAGCAATATGGCCCAATCCTTTTTGTAGCAAAGGACAAGCCTGGACAAACACTTATGTGAAGGAAAGCGCTCCCGAGGACACATGGGAATTATCATCAAGCTAGTTTTCATCACGCTCATATGATTCGCGTTCGCTACTTTGATAATTTGGTATGTGGGTGGACCAGTGATTTGGTGCTACCCTTACTTGGACAAGCATCCCACTTATGATTAACCACTATTGCAATCATCCGCAACTACAAAAGAAGTATTAAGGTAAACCTAACCATAGCATGAAACATATGGATCCAAATCAGCCCCTTATGAAGCAACGCATAAACTAGGGTTTAAGCTTCTGTCACTCTAGCAACCCATCATCTACTTATTACTTCCCAATGCCTTCCTCTAGGCCCAAACAATGGTGAAGTGTCATGTAGATGACGTTCACATGACACCACTAAAGGAAAGACAACATACATCTCATCAAAATATCAAACGAATACCAAATTCACATGACTACTTATAGCAAGACTTCTCCCATGTCCTCGGGAACAAACGTAACTACTCACAAAGCATATTCATGTTCATAATCAGATGGGTATTAATATGCATAATGGATCTGAACATATGATCTTCCACCAAATAAACCAACTAGCATCAACTACAAGGAGTAATCAACACTACTAGCAACCCATAGGTACCAATTTGAGGTTTGGATACAAAGATTGGATATACGAGACGAACTAGGGTTTGAGAGGAGATGGTGCTGGTGAAGATGTTGATGATGAAAACCCTCCCTAAGATGGGAGAGTTGTTGGTGACGACAATGGCGATTATTTCCCCCTCCCGGAGGGAAGTTTCCCCGGCAGAACAGCTCTGCCGGAGCCCTAGATTGGTTCCGCCAAGTTTCCACCTCGAGACGGTTGCGCTTTGTCCCGAAAGACTCCTTATGATTTTTTCCAGGCTAAAACACCTCATATAGCATAAGATGGGCATCGGGGGACTGCCAAGTGGCCCACGAGGCAGGGGGCGCGCCCAGGGTGGTAGGGCGTGCCCCCACCCTCGTGGACGGTGGGTGGCCCCCCTCCTGTGCTTCTTTCGCCAGATATTTTTTATATTTTCCAAAACTGACTTTCATGGAGTTTCAGGGTTTTTTGAGCTGTGAAGAAAAGGTCTCCAATATTTGCTCTTTTCTAGCCCAGAATTCCAGCTGCCGGCATTGTCCCTCTTCATGTAAACCTTGCAAAATAAGAGAGAAAAAGGCATAATTATTATGACATAATGTGTACTAACAGCCCATAATGCAATAGACATCAATATAAAAGCATGATGCAAAATGGACGTATCACTCTCCATCAAGCATAGGCACTCTATGTCTAATACTCCCAATCGTAGACTCATCCATCTTCCTCCAATGGTGATTAAACCAAAGCAATGGAGACCAAAGCTTTGATACCAATTGAGAGGAGCAAAGAAGAGGTGTCTAAAGGGGGGTGATTAGATACTCAACAAGAAAAGTAGCAGTTTTTAAGTTCTTTGAGTTGAGATGGAGTTTTTAGCACAATTTCAAACATTCACAATACATTTCAAGCAAGCATGGCAAGAGTATATGAGCAGCGGAAAGTAAATCATCCAAGTTGCAACAAAGTAAAGGGATGGGATTGGAGTGTGCAAACGCAATTGGAGACACGGATGTTGTTGGCGTGGTTCCGATAGGTGGTGCTATCGTACATCCACGTTGATGGAGACTTCAACCCACGAAGGGTAACGGTTGCGCGAGTCCACGGAGGGCTCCACCCACGAAGGGTCCACGAATAAGCAACCTTGTCTATCCCACCATGGATGTCGCCCATGAAGAACTTGCCTCACTAGGGTAGATCTTCATGAAGTAGGCGATCTCCTTGCCCTTATAAACTCATTGCTTCAACTCCACAATCTTTGTCGGAGGCTCCCAAGTGACACCTAACCAATCTAGGAGACACCACTCTCCAAAAGGTAATAAATGGTGTGTTGATGATGAACTCCTTGCTATTGTGCTTCAAATGATAGTCTCCCCAACACTCAACTCTCTCTCATAGATTTGGATATGGTGGAAAGAAGATTTGAGTTGGAAGCAACTTGGGGAAGGCTTGAGATCAAGATTCTTGTGGTTGGATTGGAATATGTTGGTCTCAACACATGAGTAGGTGGTTCTCTCTCAGAAAATTAATAGTGGAAGTGTAGGCACGTTCTGATGGCCCTCTCTTTGATGGAGAAGGGGTGGAGGGGTATATATTGCCTCCACACGAAATCTAGTCGTTACACAAATTTGACCCAACTCGGTCAGACTGAATAAACAAAATCGGTCAGACCGAAGCAATTCAAAATGTGAGCGTTAGACATTTCGGTGGGACCAACAGTATCAACTCGGTGAGACCGATGCGTTAGGGTTAGGGCAAAACCTCAACTTGGTTTGACCGATTACACAACTCGGTGAGACCGATTTTGGTAATAGGTTAATAGAGTGTTGGTCAGGCAAACTCGATGGGACCGATTCGCTCATCTCGGCGAGACCAAAACATTACGAAGAGGAAACAGAGGGTTTTCAATGCCAACTCGGTCGACCCGATTTGCTCATCTCGGTTAGACCGAAACGTTACAAAGAGGGAATAGAGAGTTTGCATTCCCATCTCGGTGAGACCGAATTGATTAGGGTTTGTGGCAGTGGCTATGACAAGTGAACTCGGTGGTGCCACATAGATCAAATCGGTGGGGCCGAGTTTGACTTTTAGGTTTGGGACATATGTGGAGATGAGAAAGTGGTTGATGACTTTGGAGCATATTGATACGTCTCCAACGTATCTATAATTTTTTATTGTTCCATGCTATTATATTATCTGTTTTGGATATTTAATGGGCTTTATTATACTCTTTTATATTATTTTTGGGACTAATCTACTAACCCAAGGCCCAGTGCAAATTGTTGTTTTTTTGCCTATTTCAGTGTTTCGCAGAAAAGGAATATCAAACGGAGTCCAAACTGAATGAAACCTTCGCGAGGATCGTTTTTGGAACAAATGCAACCCAGGAGACTTGGAGTACATGCTAGGGAAGCCACGAGGCAAGGGGGCGCGCCCAGGGGGGTAGGCGCGTGATACGTCTCCAACGTATCTATAATTTTTTATTGTTCCATGCTATTATTTATGATGTTTTGGATGTTTAATGGGCTTTGTTATACACTTTTATATTATTTTTTGGACTAACCTACTAACCCAAAGGCCCAGTCCAGATTGTTGTTTGTTGCCTATTTCAGGGTTTTACAGAAAAGGAAAATCAAACGGAGTCCAAACGGAATGAAACCTTGGGGAGAGATATTTTTGGAGCAAAATACGCACGGGAGACTTGAGAACCACGGAGTAGGGCACACGTGGCGTCCACGAGGGTGGGGGCGCCCCCCTATAGGGCGCGCCCCCTGCCTCGTGGGCCCCACGTCTGGCCCCCGGTGCCCTCCTTCCTCCTATATATACCTACGTACCCCGAAACTATCAGAACAACACAGAAAACCCTAGTTCCACCGCCGCAACCTTCTGTTCCCGTGAGATCCCATCTTGGGGCCTGTTCCGGAGCTCCACCGGAGGGGGGATCTTCCACAGAGTGCTTCTACATCATCATCATCGCCTCACCATGAGTTGTGAGTAGTTTACCACAGACCTTCGGGTCCATAGCTAGTATCTAGATGGCTTCTTCTCTCTCTTTGGATCTCAATACAAAGTTCTCCTTGGTCTTCGAGGAGATCTATTCGATGTAATCTCTTTTTGCGGTGTGTTTGTCGAGATCCGATGAATTGTGGGTTTATGATCAAGATTATCTATGAGAAATATTTGGTTCTTCTCTGAACTCTTTATGTATGATTATAATATCCTTGCAAGTCTCTTCGAATTATTGGTTTGGTTTGGCCTACTAGATCTATAGTTCTTGCAATGGGAGAAGTGCTTGGCTTTGGGTTCAATCTTGCGGTGTCCTTTCCCAGTGACAGTAGGGGCAGCAAGGCACGTATTGTATTGTTTCCATCGAGGATAAAAAGATGGGGTTTATATCACTATGTTTGAGTTTATCCCTCTACATCATGTCATCTTGCTTAAGGCGTTACTCTGTTCTTATGAGCTTAATACACTAAATGCATGCTGGATAGCGGTCGATGTGTGGAGTAATAGTAGTAGATGCAGAATCGTTTCGGTCTACTTGTCTCGGACGTGATGCCTATATATAATGATCATGCCTAGATAGTCTCATAATTATTCGCTTTTCTATCAATTGCTCGACAGTAATTTGTTTACCCACCGTAGAATATCGCTATCATGAGAGAAGCCACTAGAGAACACTATGGCCCCCGGGTCTATTCTCAACATATCAATCTACAATCTGCTTTACTTTTCCGCTTTTATTTTCTTTTCTTATAACCAAAAATACCAAAAATATCAAACTATCATCTCTATCAGATCTCACTTTCGTAAGTTACCGTAAAGGGATTGACAACCCCTTATCGCGTTGACTGCGAAGTTCTTATTTGTTTGTGCAGGTGCGAGGGATTCGCGCATGGTATCCTACTGGATTGATACCTTGGTTCTCAAAAACTGAGGGAAATACTTACGCTACTGTGATGCATCTCCCTTTCCTCTTCGAGAGAATACAACGCAAGCTCGAGAAGTAGCAGCACGCCCCCACCCTTGTGGGCCCCTCGTAGGTCCACCGACGTACCTCTTCCTCCTATATATACGCATATACCCTGATAACATCCGAGAGGACCACGAAACCCTATTTCCACCGCCACAACCTTCTGTACCCATGAGATCCCATCTTGAGACCTGTTCCGGAGCTCCACCGGAGGGGGCATCGATCACGGAGGGCTTCTACATCAACACCATAGCATCTCCGATGAGTCGTGAGTAGTTTACCACAGACCTTCGGGTCCATAGTTATTAGCTAGATGGCTTCTACTCTGTCTTTGGATTTCAATACAAAGTTCTCCTCGATCTTCTTGGAGATCTATTCGATGTAATTTTTTTTATGGTCTGTTTGTCGAGATTTGATGAATTGTGGGTTTATGATCAAGATTATCTATGAACAATATTTGGTTCTTCTCTGAATTCGTATATGCATGATTTAAATATCTTTGCAAGTCTCTTCGAATTATCAGTTTGGTTTCGCCTACTAGATTGATGTTTCTTGCAATGGGAGAAGTGCTTAGTTTTGGGTCCAATCTTTCGGTGTCCTTTCCCAGTGATAGCAGGGGCAGCAAGGCACGTATTGTATTGTTGCCATCGAGGATAAAAATATGGGGTTTATGTCATATTGCATGAGTTTATCCCTCTACATCATGTCATCTTGCTTAAAATGTTACTCTGTTCTTATGAACTTAATACTCTATATGCATGCTGGATAGCGGTCGATGTGTGGAGTAATATTAGTAGATGCAGAATCGTTTCGGTCTACCCTTCACGGACGTGATGCCTATATACATGATCATGCCTAGATATGCTCATAACTATGCGCTTTTCTATCAATTGCTCGACAGTAATTTGTTCACCCACCGTAGAATCTGCTATCTGGAGAGAAGCCACTAGTGAAACCTATGCCCCCCGGGTTTATATTCCATCATATTAATCTTCCATCAACTAGTTATC
Source organism: Secale cereale (assembly GCA_902687465.1). Taxonomy (NCBI): domain Eukaryota; kingdom Viridiplantae; phylum Streptophyta; class Magnoliopsida; order Poales; family Poaceae; genus Secale; species Secale cereale. Next base: position 614,984,938 of record LR738709.1, on the reverse strand, counting down.
TTTACTGTTCTTTTATTTTTCAATCTTTACTTTTCAATCTATACAACAAAACCAAAAATATTTATCCTATTATCTCTATCAGATCTCACTTTTGCAAGTGGCCGAGAAGGGATTGACAACCCCTTTATCGTGTTGGTTGCAAGGTTCTTATTTGTTTGTGCAGGTACGAGGGACTTGAGTGTAGTCTCCTACTTGATTGATACCTTGGTTCTCAAAACTAAGGGAAATACTTATGCTACTTTGCTGCATCACCCTTTCCTCTTCAAGGGAAAACCAACGCATGCTCGAGAAGTAGCACATATCACTGAGCACTTTGAGCAAGTAGACCATTAAGCAACACCTCATCCCCTTTTAATAGTATTGACTTTCCTATGGACTCAATGTGATCTTGGATCACTAAAATATAAATGAAGAGTCTTGAGCTTTTGCCAATCTTTGTCCTTAGCTTCTTGCAAAGGGTTCCACATCCTCTTGTCCTGCCACTCCACTGTTGAACTCATCTGAAATATACTAGATGAAAATATTAGTCCAACAAGAGATATGTTGTCATTAATTACCAAAATCACCCAGGGAGCACTTGTGCTTTCAATCTCCCCCCTTTTTCGTAATTGATGAGAATCATACATCAAAGCTTCAGATAAAGATATGAAGGATAACAAGTAAAGCTTTGGAAAAACATGTTACAAGCATATGCTCCCCCTACATGTATGCAATCATGTAAATATAGAATATAAGAGCATGTTAATGCATAAGCATGCCTGAGCAAGCAATGAGTTACATGTATCTTGGCTATATGCATCAGAGCAAATGATGTTGAATGTAGAAAATGCACCTCCATGTTTATTAGTCCTCCTTGCAAACAATATGTACAGCAGCAAGAGATCATCATGCAGATGGATGTGATGCATATATGATGGCTTCTCGCCCCTCGTTGGTTACCCCAAGTGGAAGGTTGAGATGTAGTGTAGCGGCAAATTTCCCTTGGCAAAGATACCAAGGATCGAATCCCGTGAGACTCCGAGGGTCGACAAGTAGGTGTCAACGGCGCCAGAAACTTAGCGGTTGACGGGACCTGCACACAGATACAGATAACTTTGCTCCCAACGAGTACAGAGAGGTTGTCAATCCCTCCGGCCTTGTTGTTTACAAAGGATCAAACACAAGAGATAATAATGATAGCTATGACTGCAACTAGGAAATAAAAACAGGAAGTAAATAGAAGGTGTGATCAGCGGTGGTAATATGGACCGGGGTCCCATGATGTTCACTAGTGATGTCTCTCTCCCAAAAGACGATAAAACAGCAAAGCGAGGTAAACAAATTACAGCTGGGCAATTGACAGGATTATGTGCGCAAACCAATGCTAACTATGCTGCAAAGAAAGGTAGAGGCTCAAAAGCATGGGCGGTACGCCAAGGCAAGTAGACCGAAATCCATCTGCATCTACTACTAATCATCCACCTTGAGATATCTATCCAGAACATCTCGCTGAAATTAAGTTGCGAATCCCACCCAAAGTGTAAACTCAAAGCAACAGACAACTGCATTAAAAGAACTTTGCGTAAAGTAAACAATCCTTGCACCCGCAAGTACAAGCACCGTTGTTTTCTCCCTTGTGGCAACAGCACATCCCCTAAACTCATGTTTCTGTCACTCAAGCTAGTCATCAGGGGGCATGAACCCACAAACAAGCATAACGCTCCCTCTTGGAGTTACTACCTACTACTTGGCCAAAGCAATAAACAGCAACGGAGAACATGCAAGAATTACTCAAGAACAAAGATATAAAAGAGGTGAATCAAATATATTACTCAAACACAATCTGAACATAGTCTCATAATCCATCAGATCCCAGCAAACTCAGCAAAGCAATAGCAGAAAGATTACATATGTGCCTCGATCATGTAGGGCAGCTCACGAGGTCTAAACCATGAAGAGCAAAGAGGGGAGGAGAACATCACATAGCTACTGATCATGGACCCATGGTCCAAGGTGGACTACTCACGACTCATCCGGGAAGCGTCCATGGTGGTGGAGAAGCTCCCGGTGGTGGTTCTCCCCTCCGGCAGGGTGCCGGGAAGAGTTCTCCTGATGCTCCCGATCTTGGAAGCGCTGCGGCGGCGGAACAGAGGCGAGATCGCGAAAAAGGGTTCTGTCCTCGAGGGTTTCGGGACGAGAGAGATATATAGGCGAAGGGGGGCAGCCAGAGGCGGAGCAGGGGCCCCAGGCGCCCCCCTGGCGCGGCCAGGGGTGGGGCCGCGCCAGGTGGCCGCCTGGGCCTCCCCTGGCTCCCCTCTGGCCCATCTTTGGTTCTTCGCGAAGCTTCCTGTACGCTGATTTTTCCTATATTTTTCCTGAAATTTTTGGAGCACTTTTAATATGGGGGAAACCTGAAATAGAAAAACAGCAGAAAACAGGAACTGGCACTGTGGTGCACTGAGTTAATAGGTTAGTCCAAATATGATCAAAAGTGCATGGAAGTGCATCAATATCATAGCAATATCACACAAAATAAGCATGGAGAAAGCAGAAATTATAGATACGTTTTGGACGTATCAATATACTTACCTTGTGGTCTTGAGTTGGCTTTGGAGAGGGTGAGCTTGAGAAAAACAGGGTTAGATAATACAAGATCACCTACTAAACAAAGCACAATGAGTAACCACAAAAGTACAAAGATTGGGATGATATGTAGAAAGTGAGTACTTAGTACTCCATATGGTTATAGACATGTTCCCAAAGAGATAAAGATGTGCAATGAGTTCCAAAGATTTTCTTCGTTAAGTGTCTTTCTCCCCCTGAATTTTATATTGGCTAATGGGAGAAGATAGGGTAGGAGAAAATCAGAGCAAACTAGCAAAATAGAAAAACGGAGCAAAACAATCATAATATGTACTAACATGTATTTCCCCTCTTGAAGGCATGTGACTTCTCTCCTCTTTAGGTAATAAGCATCTAGAGATAAGCTTTGATGTGCTCTCTCTCCTCTTTGTGTGAAAAGCTTTGATGTGCTCTCTCTCCCCCTTTGGCATCAATTTCCAAGAAGGGATCTTCTGGAGCATGAGTCAAATAGGATTGGTCCTTGGGTCACATTACAAAGCAACATGTAGATTAAGATGCTAGTAGAGGAAAAGAATCATTGAGTGGAGCTGGAATAGATATGCAGGATGCAAATGGCAAAATATTTGCTCAGTATTGAAATCAGTTAGACTGATTTATTTTCATCGGTAATACCGAGTTGGCAGTGTCAAGGATGATGCATCTCGGTCAGACCGGGTTTGTCCTTTTCGGTTGGACCGATGAACAATTTGCAATATAGCATTACAGTTCAGTCTAGCCGAGATGCAGAGATCGGTGCGACCGGGTTCAATATGGAGGAAGGATTTTGTCATTTCAGCTCACTAGGAAAATAATATCTCACAAAGATTTGTAGGGAATTAACTGAAGGATTTGCAATCAATTTGATGCAAAAAATAACAGAGAAAAGAAAAGAAATCTAGATGAAGATTTTTTTAAAGGGGAATAGGCATGCAAAAGATGAATGCAAGAACATAGAGAAACACTAGAGAACTTCATCTAGAAATGGTCGGAGACAGAGTCACCTATGTTAGAGTATATTGACTTAGGAGTCAAAGTGAGAACACTTGATCATAGGTCGTACTCATCGTTTAAGCTCAAAATGGGGTTGCCATTTTTCGTTTAAGCATTTAGATGTATTCAATCTGATACGTCCAAAACGTATCTATAATTTCTGCTTGCTCCATGCCTCTTTTGTGTGATATTGCTATGATATTTATACACTTCCATACACTTTTGATCATATTTGGACTAACCTATTAACTCAGTGCACCCCAGTGCCAGTTTCTGTTTTCTGCTGTTTTGTATTTCAGGTTTTCCCATTACGTAAACTGCCAGAAAAATTCTGGAAAAAATATATAAAAAATCAGCGTTCCGGAAGCTTCCTTGCGGCCAAAGTAGGGCCGGAGGGGGGCCACCAGGGCTGCAGGCGCCCTGGGAGCGCGGCCCCCCTCCTGGCCGCGCCGGGGGGGCGCCTGGGCCCCCCAGGTCTCCGCTGATGCCCCCCTTTGGCATATATTTACATCGCGTCCCGAAACCCTCGAGGACGGAACCCTTTTTCGTGATCTCATCTTTGTTCCGCCGCCGCCGCGCTTCCAAGATCGGGAGCACCAGGAGAACTCTTCCCGGCACCCTGCCAGAGGGGAGGATCACCACCGGGAGCCTCTCCACCACCATGGACGCCTCCCGGATGAGTTGTGAGTAGTCTCCCTTGGACCATGGGTCCATGACCAGTAGCTATGTGATGTTCTCCTCCCCTCTTTGTTCTTCACTAATTAGACCTCGTGAGCTGCCCTACATGATCGAGGCACATATGTAATCCTTATGCTGTTGCTATGTTGAGTTTGCTGGGATCCGATGGATTGTGAGATTATGTTCAGATTGTGTGTGAGTAATATATTTGATTTACCTCTTTTATATTTATGTTCTTGAGTAATTCTTGCATGTTCTTCGTTGCTGTTTATTGCTTTGGCCAAGTAGTAGGTAGTAACTCCAAGAGGGAACGTTATGCTTGATTGTGGGTTCATGCCCCTCGATGACTAGCTTGAGTGACAGAAACATGAGTCTAGGGGATGTGCTGTTGCCACAAGGGGGAAAACAACGGTGCTTGTACTCGCGGGTGCAAGGATTGTTTACTTTACGCAAAGTTCTTTTAATGCAGTTGTCTGTTGCTTTGAGTTTACACTATGGGTGGGACTCGCAACTTAATACCAGCGAGATGTTCTGGATAGATATCTCAAGGTGGATGATTAGTAGTAGATGCAGATGGATTTCGGTCTACTTACCTTGGCGTACCGCCCATGCTTTTGAGCCTCAACCTTTCTTGCAGCATAGTCAGCATTGGTTTGCGCACATAATCCTGTCAATTGCCCGGCTGTAATTAGTTTACCTCACATAGCTGTTTTATCGTCTTTTGGGAGAGAGACATCACTAGTGAACATCATGGGACCCCGGTCCATATTACCATCACTGATCACATCCGCTATTTACTTTCTGTTTTTACTTACTAGTTGCAGTAATGCCTATCACTATTATCTCTTGCGTTTGATCCTTTGTAAACGACAATGCCGGAGGGATTGACAACCTCTCTGTACTCGTTGGGAGCAAAGTTATTTGTATCTGTGTGCAGGTCCAGTTAATTGCTAAGTATCTGGCGCCATTAGCAGTTGACACCTTCTTGTTGAACCTTGGAGTCTCAGGGGAATTCGATCCTTGGTATCTTTGCCAAGGGAAAACTACCGCTACACTGCATCTCAAACCTTCCACTTGGGGTAACCAACGAGGGGCGAGAAGCCATCAAGCAAAGTTTTCTGGCGCCGTTGCCAGGGACTCCACTCTTCAAGATAGGGGAGTTGCACGCTATCTTTTACCTTTGCTTTTTAGTCTTGTTAGTTTACCTTTCAGTTTTTGCTTTAGTGTCTTCTATCAAAAATCACAAAAAAAAAATTATTTGCTAGTAGTCCTTTCTGTTTAGTCAAGCATGTTAGGATTTGGTGCTTTGAGGGAATCAGAAGTCCTAGATTTCCATCAAAGGGATGGAGAAAATATGAAGAAGGCATGGGACAGAATTTCTGATGCACATAGGAGAATTATGCCTTGGATACCTATAAAAATTGTGCTTAGAAATTTTTACCATGGTCTTTTTAAATGGTGTAAACACTCTCTTGATATTATAGCTGAAGGAGATTTCCTAGAGTGTGATGAAGCTAGAGCTCTTGAAATTATACATGGTCTATCTAGTTACTTTGTTTATGATCATAACTTTGATACTGTCATAGATAGACTTGCTACTATTGAGAAGAGAATGGATGCTCTAGACTTGATGAAGGTAGAGAAACCCAAACCCAATAAGAGAGATATTTTGGAAATAGACAATGATTGGGAGCCTTTTGTTAGGATTAGCATCTCTAATCAAGACTTCCTTGCTTATTATGATATTGGATCTATGGTTTCTACTATGCCAAAAATTGTTCACGATCCTTTAAAATTTAACATGGATAGATTATCATCTTATCATGAACACACTAATGGAGATATTTCTGAAATCCAGGGAAGAATAAAAGACGTGCCAGTTAAATTCCTTAAAGGGATTGCAATGATTGATTTCTTCATCATGAAGCCAAACCAAGGAAATATAGTGCTTGGAAGGGACTTCCTCCGAGCAGTAAAAGGCTTCATCGATATAGGTAAGGGACAAATCCGCTTACGTGGGAAGGCAAAAGGTGTGTACCCCTTTCCTAGAAGGAACAAGAGTGAACTTGTTGAGGAACCATTTGAAGCAATTTATAACTCCGATTATTATGATGATTATTGATTCCTCTTTGCATTATGCCTAGCTTAAAGGCATAAAAGAAAGCGCTTTTGGGAGGCAGCCCACAATGAATAAAATTTTATTTTGCTTTTGTTGTGTCTTGATGTTGTTACTACAGTAGCATCATCATTGTATCTTTACTTTTCAGCTTTGTGCCAAGTGTAGCCTCTGATTGCAAGAAAGTTCAAAAGTTGTGACGTGCTGTCCAGGAAACAGATTCTGTCCTTGGACAGAAAAATTCGTATAAAATTACCAGATCATCTTTTTGGTCTGAATTTTTTCGACAGCGTCCTCTATACAATTGTCTTTCGGGCGTCTGTTCTGAGTTTTTTGATTTGAGTTGCAGAAGTGCCCCGAAAAAATCATTTACTACCTGCTGGTCTGTTTTTCACAGATTCTGTCCTGTTTTGCCTTTCCTTCATTTTGCAAACCTTGAGCTTGCTTTTTCTTTGCAAAAACCTTTTGGCAATCTTGAGAAACAGTAGACCTTCAAGAATATCCTTATTTCCAGCAAGGAAAAATTATTTTATTAAGGGTACTAACCTCGCTAATCAGATTATGATGAGTTATGTATGAAGGGAGTTTTCAAGTGTGCGAGGGAAGATGATAAAAAGATTCAGGAGTGTCAAACGCTCAAGCTTGGGGATGCCCCCATGCACCCCCAAGAAATATTCAAGAAGACTCAAGCGTCTAAGCTTGAGGATGCCCCCGTGCATCCCTTTCTCCATCAACAACTATCAGTTCGTCTTTCGTTCCACTATATTTTTATCACTTCATGTGTTATGTGCTATGCTTGGAGCGTCTTGCTTTTAGTTTCCTTTTTAGTTTTTTTTAGCTTTGCTTGCTTTTCATAACGAGTTGGAACTCAGCCTTCTTTGTGTGGGAGAGAAACACGCTCCACTTCAACCTAGAACATAACATAGAATTTTCATGCCTATCCTTGCTGTGTGTGTTCTTTGTCTTTCAATAGCTACTATCATGTTCAGCTCTTAGTTTTCATGCTTATCTTTTTAAAGAGCTTTTGTTTAGTTGGTCGCTGGAACTCTCTTTAGTTATCATGCTTATCTTATTAAGAGAGTTGGCTTCTGTTGCACTGGTTGATATGTCTATGATAAAAATGCTAGGTGCATAATGGTGCTTAGTAGTTCATGTTTTCTTATGGTTAGTCTCAAATAGCTGGGGGGTTCTCAATGTGTTAATGGAGTACCAACATGATTTGTTTGCCTATGATGTGGTATGGTCTAGTGATATCTTCCTTCAAGAATTTATTTTGATTGACTTGGCGTATGCTCACGCATATTTAAGACTGTAAAGAAAGTCTATCAAGCCTTGATGATCTTTAATTTCTGAGTAGCGATATAACTTCCATGCCCGATTCAATGTTGCTTTGTCGCTCTGCATGATTATGACCGTCATTGCTCTTTTAGTTGGTCGCTCCCAGTATTTTGCTAACCTTCGCCTGTACTAAGCGGACTGACTGCTTGTGCATCCAAAATCCTTTAAACCAGTTATGCCATATGAGTCCACCATACCTTCCTATACATGGTATTTACCTGCCATTCCTAACGAAGACTTTCATGTACCATCTCGAAATTATTCAAAAAAGCATTTCTATTTTGTGCCTCTGTTTTAGCTCATGAGGAAGTAGTAGTTAATTCATGATCTTTTTAAGTTGGACAAGCTTCACCCCGGGATTGCATGTCTAATGTGCAAACCCATAATACGAGAAGGAACTGGCATAGAGTGCGCCCGGCTCATTAAAAAATAATATAAACAAACAAACCCTCCTTCACGCTTTGTTCATGAGAAATCAGAAAACTTTGGCAGTGATAAACAATGGAGATTAAGAGGATGTGATCGTCCTCATTCGGGAGCCGTTATTCGAAACTTGTCCAGCTCAAGAAGTGATTGAGTTATCTGCTAGCATTCATTGACGAAACATGCATATTCAAAAAAAAATTATTACCTATGTTTTTAAAACCAAGAGCTCTCGTACATGTTTAGTTTTTGTTTCCGACCACGGGTTTTCAACCTTGCCATCAAAAGCCACGGTTCGAGAGTCTCCACCTTATTTAAAGCACCAACTATTAAGAGCATGATTGTCATTCTGAGTGTAATGTGCATTGTCCCAAAGTAGCATTGTCTTTTGCATGATTATGATATCGTTTATTCTGAAATCATTGTATCTAGTCGTCACTTAAACCTTGGAGGTGCCCCTGCATTTATGTTTTGCTTCACTAAAGGGGGCAAGCGAGATACCACTTTATCATATTTGCACACCATGCTCATTACAAATCTATTGAGTGTTTCAGTATCATATTGTAAAACTTTCAGTTCTTTGTGATTTTCTCATGAGGCAACTTAATTACTACAGATTCATTATCTCAGTAAGCACTTGTCATGTGACTGTGAAAAATTCTTATATGGTTAATAGCATGTCACCACAGAAATTATGCTTGTGATCATTTACCTACTCGAGGACGAGCAGGAATTAAGCTTGGGGATGTTGATACGTCGAAAACGTATCTATAATTGCTGCTTGCTCCATGCCTCTTTTGTGTGATATTGCTATGATATTTATACACTTCCATACACTTTTGATCATATTTGGACTAACCTATTAACTCAGTGCACCCCAGTGCCAGTTTCTGTTTTCTGCTGTTTTTGTATTTCAGGTTTTCCCATTACGTAAACTGCCAGAAAAATTCCGGAAAAATTATATAAAAAATCAGCGTTCCGGAAGCTTCCTTGCGGCCAAAGTAGGGCCGGAGGGGGGCCACCAGGGCTCCAGGCGCCCTGGGGGCACGGCCCCCCCTCCTGGCCGCGCCGGGGGGGCGCCTGGGCCCCCCAGGTCTCCGCTGATGCCCCCCTTTGGCATATATTTACACCGCGTCCCGAAACCCTCGAGGACGGAACCCTTTTTCGCGATCTCATCTCTGTTCCGCCGCCGCCGCGCTTCCAAGATCGGGAGCACCAGGAGAACTCTTCCCGGCACCCTGCCAGAGGGGAGGATCACCACCGGGAGCCTCTCCACCACCATGGACGCCTCCCGGATGAGTTGTGAGTAGTCTCCCTTGGACCATGGGTCCATGACCAGTAGCTATGTGATGTTCTCCTCCCCTCTTTGTTCTTCACTAATTAGACCTCGTGAGCTGCCCTACATGATCGAGGCACATATGTAATCCTTATGCTGTTGCTATGTTGAGTTTGCTGGGATCCGATGGATTGTGAGATTATGTTCAGATTGTGTGTGAGTAATATATTTGATTTACCTCTTTTATATTTATGTTCTTGAGTAATTCTTGCATGTTCTCCGTTGTTGTTTATTGCTTTGGCCAAGTAGTAGGTAATAACTCCAAGAGGGAACGTTATGCTTGATTGTGGGTTCATGCCCCTCGATGACTAGCTTGAGTGACAGAAACATGAGTCTAGGGGATGTGCTGTTGCCACAAGGGGGAAAACAACGGTGCTTGTACTCGCGGGTGCAAGGGTTGTTTACTTTACGCAAAGTTCTTTTAATGCAGTTGTCTGTTGCTTTGAGTTTACACTATGGGTGGGACTCGCAACTTAATACCAGCGAGATGTTCTGGATAGATATCTCAAGGTGGATGATTAGTAGTAGATGCAGATGGATTTCGGTCTACTTACCTTGGCGTACCGCCCATGCTTTTGAGCCTCAACCTTTCTTGCAGCATAGTTAGCATTGGTTTGCGCACATAATCCTGTCAATTGCCGAGCTGTAATTCGTTTACCTCACATAGCTGTTTTATCGTCTTTTGGGAGAGAGACATCACTAGTGAACATCATGGGACCTCGGTCCATATTACCATCACTGATCACATCCGCTATTTACTTTCTGTTTTTACTTACTAGTTGCAGTAATACCTATCACTATTATCTCTTGCGTTTGATCCTTTGTAAACGACAAGGCCGGAGGGATTGACAACCTCTCTGTACTCGTTGGGAGCAAAGTTATTTGTATCTGTGTGCAGGTCCAGTTAATTGCTAAGTATCTGGCGCCGTTAGCAGTTGACACCTTCTTGTTGAACCTTGGAGTCTCAGGGGAATTCGATCCTTGGTATCTTTGCCAAGGGAAAACTACCGCTACACTGCATCTCAAACCTTCCACTTGGGGTAACCAACGAGGGGCGAGAAGCCATCAACATCTTGTTGAGCTGCTTTGACCCATGTCTTGGGGGTAAAGCTTCTCTAAGATGGAATAACATACCTTGGGTGGTAGGGTTGATCTTGATCATGTAGTTGAACTTGTGCTGGATGCTCAAGGTTGATGTAGTTCATCAAGAGTTGGGAGCACCACTTGTAATTTGAGTTCATCTACCTACATGGGTTAGATTTGCAAGGAAGAGCACTTGTGTATCCAAAATGACAATCATGAAAATTTGATACCAAATGAAATTTGATACATAGAAATTGTCAAAGGATATATTGAAAGGATTCATGCTTCCTTGTCTTCAACCACCATATTGTAGATACTTGGTGATGTAAAGATTGCATAGGATGTGAGTGAGTTGCAATCTCATATATTTGGGCTCATCCAAGTACCTACAAGGGTTAGATAGCATGCAAGGGTACAAGTATAGATCCAAGACATATGATCATCATCATAAGAGAAATATCAAGGATTGGTCAAAGGATCATGCCTTGCATGCATTCAAAAAGAGTTACTACTCCAAGTTTGAGGCATCAATAATGTTCAATTCACCTCTCAAACGAAAAAATATTTTCCCATCAAGTGGTTTTGTGAATATATCCACCAATTGCTTATCGGTATGAACATGTTTAAGATCAATGTCTCCCTTAGCAACATGATCTCGAATGAAATGATGACGAACTTCAATATGCTTAGTTCAAGAATGTTGCACGGGATTGTGAGCAATCTTAATAGCACTTTCATTATCACAAAGCAATGGAACATGTTTCACATAGATACCATAATCTTTAAGAGTTTGGGTCATCCAAAGTAACTGAGCACAACATGAACCGGCGGCAATGTATTCCGCTTCGGCGGTGGATAAGGATACCGAGTTTTGTTTCTTGGAGGACCAAGACACAAGAGATATACCAAGAAATTGACAAGTACCTGAAGTGGACTTTCTATCAACCTTGTCTCCGGCATGGTCCAAATCGGAGTAGCCAACAATATGAAAATAAGACCTCTTATGATACCAAATGCCAAAGTTTGGTGTGTGAATTAAGTATCTCACTATCCTTTTCACGGCCTTAAGATGACATTCTTTGGGGGGCGCTTGATGTCGTGCACACATGCACACACTTAGCATAATGTCTGATGTCTACGCACGCTTCTACTCTTGTAGACTATGTTGGGCCTCCAAGCGCAGAGGTTTGTAGGACAGCGGCAATTTCCCTCAAGTGGATGACCTAAGGTTTATCGAACTTAGGGAAGTAGAGGTTGAAGATGGTCTCTCTCAAACAACCCTGCAACTAAGATACAAGAAGTCTCTTGTGTCCCCAACACACCTAATACAACTAGGAGTTGTATAGGTGCACTAGTTCGGCGAAGAGATGGTAAAATATGGATGATAGGAGTGGCAAAGCAAAGTAATATAAATCTGTAATAAAAAGTGCAGCAAGCAAACAAGTGGTAAACGTGAGCACAAATGGTATTGCAATGGTGGAAACAAGGCCTAGGCTTCATACTTTCACTAGTGGCAACTCCCAACAACATTAACATAATCGAATCACATGATATTTCCCATAAAACATGCAAAGGGGACGCACTCGGAGGTCATTCCTTCGTGGTCAAGAGAGGACGAGAATTATGTAGGGCTACAAAAGCACACATCAAAGTTCGTAGTTCTCAATCTAAGGATTTCCCAATGTCACCGCGGCCATCCAAAGAGAGTCCCACAATCACCACAACATATCTAAAGGATAGTCAAAGACAAGCACCAAGAGACTCTCAATCTTCAATCAACACACAAGAGAGGAAATCACTCATGAAAATACTTTTCTAATCCATGTCCAATAGACCGCTGTCACCTTGGTCTCGGGGATTATACTAGATAAAGACAAGTGAGTACATCAATCCAATACATAGAGGAAGGGGAAATATCATGGGATCACCCTAGATTAACATAGCCTATGATCACAACGAAGATCACATCATGGGAGAGAGAGATAACCACATAGCTACTGGTAGAAACCTCAGCCCCGAGGAGGAACTACTCCCGCCTCATGGAGGGAGGAAGCAACGTCGATGGAGATGAATCCGGGGGCACTTCCCCGTCCCGGCAGGGTGCCGGCACAGGAATTCTGGTCTCTCGAAGCTTGATGGCGATGGCGGCGGAGATCGGAATTGCGTCTGGAGAAAAGGGGTCCGGAATCAGGGTTTCCTCGAGACGCTTTAAATATATGCCAAAGGGGGTCGCCATGGGAGCTACGGGGGGCCCAGGCGCCCCCCCGGCGCGGCCAGGGGGGGCCGCCTGGGCAGGCCGCCTGGAGCCCCTCTGGCCCCCCTCTGGCCCTACTTTGGCCGCATGGAAGCTTCCGGAACGCTGATTTTTTATATAATTTTTCCGGATTTTTTCTGGCAGTCCTCGTAACGTGAAAACCTGAAATACAAAAACAGCCGAAAACAGAAACTGGCACTGGGGTGCACTGAGTTAATAGGTTAGTCCAAATATGATCAAAAGTGTATGGAAGTGTATAAATATCATAGCAATATCACCCAAAAGAGGCATGGAGCAAGCAGAAATTATAGATACGTTTTGGACGTATCAACATCCCCAAGCTTAATTTATGCTCGTCCTCGAGTAGGTAAATGATAACAAGCATAATTTCTGTGGTGACATGCTATTAACCATATAGGACTTTTTCATAGTCATATGACAAAAGCTTACTGAGACAATGAATCTATAGTAATTAAGTTGCCTCATGAGAAAATCACAAAGAACTGAAAGTTTTACAATATGATATTGAAACATCAAATAGATTTGTAATGAACATGATGTGCAAATATGATAAAGTGATATCTAGCTTGCCCCCTTTAGTGAAGCAAAACATAAATGCAGGGGCACCTCCAAGGTTTAAGTGATGACTAGATACAATAATTTCAAAATAAACGATATCACAATCATGCAAAAGACAATGCTACTTTGGGGACAATGCACATTACACTCAGAATGACAATCATGCTCTCAGTAGTTGGTGCTTTTAAAAGAAGGTGGAGACTCTCGAACCGTGGCTTTTGTTGGCAAGGTTGAAAACCCGTAGTCGGAAACAAAGACAAAACATGTACCAGAGCTCTTGGTTTTAAAAACAGAGGTAATAATTATTTTTTTGATTATGCATGTTCCGTCAACGAATGCTAGCAGATAACTCAATCACTTCTTGAGATGGACAAGTTTCGAGGAACGGCTCCCGAATGAGGACGATCACATCCTCTTAATCTCCTTTGTTTATCACTGCCAAAGTTTTCTGATTTCTCATGAACAAAGCGTGAAGGAGGGTTTGTTTGTTATATTATCTTTTTGAGCCGGGCGCACTCAATGCATGTTCCTTCTCGTATTATGGGTTTGCACATTATACATGCAATCCCGGGGTGAAGCTTGTCCAACTTAAAAAGATCATGAATTAACTACTACTTCCTCGTGAACTTAAAACAGAGGCACAAAATAGGAATGCATTTTCTTTGAATAATTTCGAGATGGCACATGCAAGTCTCCGTTAGGAATGGCAGGTAAATACCATGTAGGAAGGTATGGTGGACTCATATGGCATAACTGGTTTAAAGGAATGTGGATGCACAAGTAGTCAGTCCGCTTAGTACAGGCGAAGGTTAGCAAAAGACTGGGAGCGACCAACTAAGAGAGCAATGACGGTCATAATCATGCAGAGCGACAAAGCAACATTGAATCAGGCATGGTAGTTATATCGCTACTCAGAAACAAAAGATCATCAAGGCTTGACAGACTTTCTTTACAGTCTTAAATATGCGTGAGCATACGCCAAGTCAATCAAAATAAATTCTTGAAGGAAGATATTACTAAACCATACCACATCATAGGCAAACAAATCATGTTGGTACTCCAATAACACATTGGAAACCCCTCAGCTATTTGAGACTAACCATAAGAAAACATGAACTACTAGGCGCCATTATGCACGTAGCATCTTTATCATAGACATATCAACCAATGCAACGGAAGCAAACTCTCTTAATAAGATAAGCATGATAACTAGAGAGAGTTCAAGCAACCAACTAAACAAAAGCTCTTTAAAAAGAAGCATGAATACTAAGAGCTGAACATGATAGTAGCTATTGAAAGACAAAGAACACACACAGCAAAGATAGACATGAAAATTCTATGTTATGTTCTAGGTAGAAGTGGAGCGTGTTTCTCTTCCACATAAACAAAGCTGAGTTCCGACTCGTTATGAAAAGCTAAAGTAAATTAAAAGGAAAACTAAAAGCAAGACGCTCCAAGCATAGCACATAACACATGAAGTGATAAAAATATAGTGGAACGAAGGACGAACTGATAATGTTGATGGAGAAGGGGATGCACGGGGGCATCCCCAAGCTTAGACGCTTGAGTCTTCTTGAATATTTCTTGGGGGTGCATGGGGGCATCCCCAAGCTTGAGCGCTTGACACTCCTGAATCTTTTTATCATCTTCCCTCGCACACTTGAAAACTCCCTTCATACATAACTCATCATAATCTGATTAGCGAGGTTAGTACCCATAATAAAATAATTATACCTTGCTGGAAATAAAGATATTCTTGAAGGTCTACTGTTTCTCAAGATTGCCAAAAGGTTTTTGCAAAGAAAAAGCAAGCTCTTGGTTTGCAAAATGAAGGAAAAGCAAAACAGGACAGAATCTGTGAAAAACAGAACAGCAGGTAGTAATTGATTTGTTCGGGGCACTTCTGCAACTCTAATCAAAAAACTCAGAACAGACGCACGAAAGACAATTATATAGAGCACGCTGTCGAAAAATTCAGACCAAAAAGATGATCTGGTGATTTTATACGAATTTTTCTATCCAAGGACAGAATCTGTTTCCTGGACAGCACGTCACAACTTTTGAACTTTCTTGCAATCAGAGGCTAAACTTGGCACAAAGCTGAAAAATAAAGATACAATGATGTTGCTACAGTAGTAACAAACATCAAGACCACTAAAACTGAAAGTAAACATAACAAGGGTTGTCTCCCTAGAGCTCTTTCTTTATAGCCATAAAGATAGGCTTAAGACTTTAATGATGCTCTCGTAGGAATAAGAGCTGAAGAACAAAAGAGAGCATCAAGAAGCAAATACCAAACACATTTAAGCCTAACATGCTTCCTATGCATAGGAATATTGCAATATAATAATTCATTGAAGCACAAAGCAACTAGCATAGGAAGGCAAAACAAGCATAACTTCAAAATATTCACCATAAAGAGAGGAAACTTCTTATTATTAAGATATTTAGAACCAAGTCTCCCTCTCTCATTATAAATTTCAGTGGCATCATGGATGAACTCAACAATATAAGCATCACATAAAGCATTGTTACCACGATCCACATGCAAAAAGGTACTCTTACTCTCCACATAAGCATAATCTTTCTCATTGGTAATAGTGGGAGTAGGACTATCATAAACAACTTGAACACTATAGATTAATTGTGTATTAGGAGGGTGGTGTTCAACAAGGGAGTAATTCCCTCCATGATTATGACAAGTTTCATAAGGATAATTTCTCCTTATGTCATAGGTACCTTTATAATCACTATAGATTGGAGTTATAACATCATCATAGTAGAGAAGAGCATTATCATTGCTAGCAACTATATTTGTAATTATGTTGTCTTTATTCTTACTAGCAAAAGAATTATCAATTATCACATCACTAGTGGGTAAAGGATTTGCAATCCTATCATCCCCAAGCTTAGAACTTTCCATATCATCACTTTCAAAGTTGGTACCAAAAAGATTTTCAAGATCATAAGTAGCATTATCATCATTTTCCCAATCACAATAAGTAACATGCATATCATAATCAAAATCATCTTCAATAGTACCTACGGACGTATCATCAAGATGATAATTATAGCAATAAACTTCACCTTCTTCTTCAAACTTACAACCGTTAGGATAAAAGTTGATGGGAGGAATATGCTCAGGCCAGGTTGATACCCATTCTTCTTCCTTCTTGCTCCTCTTCCTCCTCCTCTTCTTTTTCTTCTTCTTCACCTTAGGAGGGAGTGGTTGGAGATGAAGCTTCTCCACATATCCTGGTTTATCATTAGAAACAATAGGGGAAACTTGGGAGAAACTCTCCTTTTTATTAGCAGAAATATAAGAGACATTTTTATACTTTGGTAAAGTTCCCTCCTTTCTAATCTTACTTATGTAATCATTTTCATGGCAATTAACAACACAATAGAGATGGCAATTTTGCAAAGTGTTTTTTATTCCTATGGCATTATCATCCAGCCAAGAAGTCTTTTCTGATAACTCTTCACACATCAAAAATAACATAAGCTCATCATAAAGATCAGACGTGATCATGTTATCACACAACCGGTTAACAGTTATGTTTTGAAAGTTCATGCATTGAAAATTAAAGTGACCCTCTATACGGCAAAGTTCACAAGTAAAAGGATAAAGGTCACACAATTCTGTAGCAATTTCATTTAAATCTCTGACCCAAGTGATTGTTCTTTCATGCTTATGTTGCTTACAATACTTCTCTTCTTCAATCATAGGCCTTTCACAAGGTCTATCCACTCCACAAAAATTAACATGCTTATATAAAACTTCATTTTTAGGAATTGGATCGTGCATGTTGCAATCATCATGAACAATTTCATTTTCTTTGCAAGTCTCTTTAAAAGGTTTATGATACTTGATCCAATCCTCCTTAGGCATATTAAGATGTGAAGCAAAAGATTTGAGGAAATCAACAAGGAGTTGAGAATCAAGCCCAAACTTAGCACTAAACTTATTAAAACTTGTAGTTTCAACAAAGGACTTAATGCAATCATACTCATAAATTATACCTGACTCTTTACCTTTGTCGATCTCCCAATCTTTAGCATCAATCTTTTTGTTCGTGAAAGAACCCATAGAGGAAGCGTCGAGCAAATCTTTATCCTGTCGAGAAAGCCTCGCATAGAAATTAGTAATAATCATATCTTTGGGGAGCCCATGGTTAGGACATTTTAGCATTAACGTTTTCAGTCTCCCCCAAGCTTGAGCTATGCTCTCTCTGTCATGAGGATAAAAATTATAAACATAATTCCTATTCTCATGGACTTCATGAAGAGGATAAAACTTGGAGTAAAAGAGAGACTGGATCTCTTCCCACTCCAGCAGGTGAGAGTCATTTAGTAGCCTATACCATTCCAATGCTTTTCCTTTCAGTGACAAGGCAAATAATTTCCTCATGACAAACTCCCTTGATACACCTGCAAGCTTAAATAATGAACATAGTTGTGACAGATATAGCAAGTGTTCACCGGGATGTCTGTCTCCTGCATAACGATCAGCCAAAACATAATCAATAATACCAGCTGGTATTTTATAGGGCACAATTTCAGTAGGGGGAGGAGCAACCACCACGGGTGTGGGGCGTCTTCCCGCAAGCAATGATCCAATAACAAGGTTGTCCATAAGCATAACTAGTGAAATAAAAACAAGAAACAAAAAGATTTAATTGCAAGATCTAAAGATATACCTTCAAGCGCTCACCTCCCCGGCAATGGCGCCAGAAATAGCTTGATGTCTACACACGCTTCTACTCTTGTAGACTATGTTGGGCCTCCAAGCGCAGAGGTTTGTAGGACAGCGGCAATTTCCCTCAAGTGGATGACCTAAGGTTTATCGAACTCAGGGAAGTAGAGGTTGAAGATGGTCTCTCTCAAACAACCCTGCAACTAAGATACAAGAAGTCTCTTGTGTCCCCAACACACCTAATACAACTAGGAGTTGTATAGGTGCACTAGTTCAGCGAAGAGATGGTAAAATATGGATGATAGGAGTGGCAAAGCAAAGTAATATAAATCTGTAATAAAAAGTGCAGCAAGCAAACAAGTGGTAAACGTGAGCACAAATGGTATTGCAATGGTGGAAACAAGGCCTAGGCTTCATACTTTCACTAGTGGCAACTCCCAACAACATTAACATAATCGAATCACATGATGTTTCCCATAAAACATGCAAAGGGGACGCACTCGGAGGTCATTCCTTCGTGGTCAAGAGAGGACGAGAATTATGTAGGGCTACAAAAGCACACCTCAAAGTTCGTAGTTCTCAATCTAAGGATTTCCCAATGTCACCGCGGCCATCCAAAGAGAGTCCCACAATCACCACAACATATCTAAAGGATAGTCAAAGACAAGCACCAAGAGACTCTCAATCTTCAATCAACACACAAGAGAGGAAATCACTGATGAAAATACTTTTCTAATCCATGTCCAATAGACCGCTGTCACCTTGGTCTCGGGGATTATACTAGATAAAGACAAGTGAGTACATCAATCCAATACATAGAGGAAGGGGAAATATCATGGGATCACCCTAGATTAACATAGCCTATGATCACAACGAAGATCACATCATGGGAGAGAGAGATAACCACATAGCTACGGGTAGAAACCTCAGCCCCGAGGAGGAACTACTCCCGCCTCATGGAGGGAGGAAGCAACGTCGATGGAGATGAATCCGGGGGCACTTCCCCGTCCCGGCAGGGTGCCGGCACAGGAATTCTGGTCTCCCGAAGCTTGATGGCGATGACGGCGGAGATCGGAATCGCGTCTGGAGAAAAGGGGTCCGGAATCAGGGTTTCCTCGAGACGCTTTAAATATATGCCAAAGGGGGTCGCCAGGGGAGCTACGGGGGGCCCAGGCGCCCCCCCGGCGCGGCCAAGGGGGGGGCGCCTGGGCAGGCCGCCTGGAGCCCCTCTGGCCCCCCTCTGGCCCTACTTTGGCCGCATGGAAGCTTCCGGAACGCTGATTTTTTATATAATTTTTTCGGATTTTTTCTGGCAGTTCTCGTAACGTGAAAACCTGAAATACAAAAATAGCCGAAAACAGAAACTGGCACTGGGTGCACTGAGTTAATAGGTTAGTCCAAATATGATCAAAAGTGTATGGAAGTGTATAAATATCATAGCAATATCACCCAAAAGAGGCATGGAGCAAGCAGAAATTATAGATACGTTTTGGACGTATCAATGTCGGGACGGGAGGCACATAGATATAATAATGAACCAATCATAGAGCGGTAAACCTTTTGGTCAACCGGTTCGCCATCCTTAGTCAAGTCAAGATGTCCACTAGTAGGCATGGGTGTATTCATACCTTTGCATTCTTGCTTATTGAACTTCTTGAATAAGTCCTTGGTATACTTTGTTTGAGAAACAAAGGTACCCTCCATAGTTTCCTTGATTTGCAAACCAAGACATAACTTGAGTTCACTCATCATAGACATCTCGAAATTCTCCGACATTAGTCTTCCAAACTTTTCACTAAAATGAGGATTAGTCGAGCCAAATATGATATCATAAACATAAGTTTGGCACACAAATAATTCACCATTAACTCTTTTATTAAAAAGTGTTGAATCAATTTTCCCAATTTCAAAGCCTTTTTTAATAAGGACCTTGGTCAAGCATTTATACCACGCTCTAGGAGCTTGTTTAAGACCATAAAGAGATTTGTGAAGCTTGTAAACATGATTAGGTTTCTTGGGATCAACAAAGCCGGGAGGTTGTTTAACATAAACTTCCTCCTCAATTTCACCGTTGAGAAAAGCACTTTTAATGTCCATTTGATATAAGGTGATATCATGATGATTGGCATAAGCAAGTAAGATGCGTATGGACTCAAGTCTAGCAACTAGGGCATTTGTCTCACCGTAATCATACCTTCGACTTGAGTGTAGCCTTGGGCGACGAGACAGGCCTTGTTGCGTACAACTTTTCCATATTCATCTTGCTTATTGTGAAACACCCATTTGGCACCGATGATGTTGTGGTTGTTGTCGGGCTTCTCAACCAATGTCCAAACTTAGTTTCTCTCGAAGTTATGTAGTTCCTCGTGCATAGCATTCACCCAATCCGGATCATCGAGAGCGTCTTCAACCTTCATAGGTTCAAGGTTAGATATGAAGGAGTAATGTTCACAAAAGTTGGCTAAATGAGATTTAGAACGAGTGATTCTCCCGGTTTGGATATCATCGTAGATTTGCTCTACGGGATGATCTCTAGCAATTCTTGCTCTAACTCGTGAGAGCTTTTGCTTGGGTTAGAGTGGAACATCCTCTTCATTTTCTTATTCTTCTTGTCCTTCTTCATTGTTGTTGGCGTTGTTGTCCTCTTGTGGAGGTGGAGAAGGAGGTCGATGAGCTTCATCTTGATGCACTTCCTCGTTTCCTTCATCTTGGGATATCCCACTTGTGGATGCCTCCAAGTCAACTTGTGGTTCACCTTGACGTAAAGTTCAGGCTTCCACTTGAATGGACGAAGTATTCTCCTTCACCTCCGTTGGGCGAATCTTGCCAATATACAAGTCTTGTATTGCTTCTGAAGGGTCTTTGTCTCCTACATCAATTGGCAATTGCTCTACTTGTGAGCCGTTAGATTCATCAAACTTCACATTTACCGTCTCTTCAACCTTTCGGGTGAAATTGTTGTAGACGCGGTGAGTGTGCGAGTTTGAGCCGTAACCGAGTAGTAAACCATCATGAGATTTAGGAGCAAATTTCGAATGACGATGCTTGTCAAGAATGTAAAACTTTGAGCCAAATACTCGAAAGTATATGTTACCTCTTGAGCTTGCGGTGTCTTCCCTCGAAGAGGAAAGGGAGATGCAGCACAATAGCGTAAGTATTTCCCTCAGTTTTTGAGAACCAAGGTATCAATCCAGTAGGAGACCACGCGCCAGTCCCTCGCACCTGCACAAACAAATAAGAACTTCGCAGCCAACGCGATAAGGGGTTGTCAATCCCTTTACGGTCACTTACGATAGTGAGATCTGATAGAGATGATAATTATATTTTTGGTATTTTTGGTTTAATAAAACAGCAAATAAACAACGGCAAAAGAAATTAACTCGAAAGTAATATGATAGAGATAGACCCGGGGGCCATAGTTTTCTCTAGTGGCTTCTCTCATGATAGCGATATTCTACGGCGGGTAAACAAATTACTGTCGAGCAATTGATAGAAAAGCGAATAATTATGAGACTATCTAGGCATGATCATTGTATATAAGCATCACGTCCGAGACAAGTAGACCGACTCCTGCCTGCATCTACTACTATTACTCCACACATCGACCGCTATCCAGCATGCATCTAGTGTATTGAGTTCATACGAACAGAGTAACGCCTTAAGCAAGATGACATGATGTAGAGGGATAAACTCAAGCAATATGATGAAAACCCCATCTTTTTATCCTCGATGGCAACAATACAATACGTGCCTTGCTGCCCCTACTGTCACTGGGAAAGGACACCGTAAGATTGAACCCAAAGCCAAGCACTTCTCCCATTGCAAGAACTATAGATCTAGTAGGCCAAACCAAACCAATAATTCGAAGAGACTTGCAAGGATATTATGAGCACACATAAAAAGTTTAGAGAAGAACCAAATGTCTTTCATAGATAACCTTGATCATAAACTCACAATTCATCGGATCTCGACAAACACACCGCAAAAAGAGATTACATCGAATAGATCTCCCTGATGACCGAGGAGAACTTTGTATTGAGATCCAGAGAGAGAGAGAAGAAGCCATCTAGATACTAGCTATGGACCCGAAGGTCTGTGGTAAACTACTCACAACTCATGGTGAGGGCGATGATGATGATTAAGAAGGTCTCCGTGATGGATCCCCCTCCCGGAACAGGCTCCAAGATGGGATCTCCACGGGAACAGCAGCTACGGCGGTGGAATTAGGGTTTTCTCTCTCTCTCTCTCTCTCTCTCTCTCTCTCTCTCTCTCTCTCTCTCTCTTCGGAGTTTCTGTGGTACGTAGGTATATATAGGAGGAAGAGGGGCACCGGGGGCCGTGGGGCCAGCCCTCGAGGCAGGGGGCGCGCCCTGGGAAGGGGGGCGCGCCCCCCACCCTCGAGGGTGGCCCTGTTGTCTCTTGGCTTGGCCCCGAAGTCTATCCTGCGTGATTTTCTCCAAAAATATCTCCTGCGAAGGTTTCATTCCGTTTGGACTCTGTTTGATATTCCTTTTCTGCAAAACCCTGAAATAGGCAAAAAAAAACAGCAATCTGGACTGGGCCTTTGGGTTAGTAGGTTAGTCCCAAAAATGATATAAAAGTGGATGATAAAGCCCATTAAACATCTAAGACTTCATAAATAATAGCATGGAACAATCAAAAATTATAGATACGTTGGAGACGTATCAGTATCCAACTTGGGGTTTGTTACCGGTGAGAAGCTCGTATGCCGTCTTGCTGAGAAGCTTGTGAAGATATAGTCGATTTGTAGCATGACTAGATGTCTCAACCGCTTTCGCCCAAAAGTGTATTGGCGTCCTGTACTCATCAAGCATCGTTCTCGCCATTTCGATGAGTGTCCGGTTCTTCCTCTCAACAACTCCATTTTGTTGAGGTGTGTACGTAGCCAAGAACTCATGTGAAATCCCTTCTTCGTCAAGAAAGGTATCCGCATTGGCGTTCTTGAACTCCTTTTCGTTGTCGCTCCGAACCTTCTTGATTTTCACTTCAAATTGATTTTGGGCCTTCCTATCGAAATTCTTGAAGATCTTTTGGACCTGTGATTTATCATCAAGAAAGAGCACCCACGTAAATTATGAAAAATCATCAACAATGACCAATCCAAAAGATTTACCACCGAGACTCTTGTAAGCATTGGGACCAAAAAGATCCATGTGAAGTAGATCAAGCGGTCTTCTCGTGGTCATGATGTTCTTCATGGTATGACTTCCTCCAACTTGTTTTCCTGCTTGAAAAGCACTACAAAGTCTATTTTTTCAAATATAACATCTTTAACACCAAGGA
This sequence comes from Secale cereale, assembly GCA_902687465.1. Classification (NCBI taxonomy): domain Eukaryota; kingdom Viridiplantae; phylum Streptophyta; class Magnoliopsida; order Poales; family Poaceae; genus Secale; species Secale cereale. The sequence continues at coordinate 614,961,540 of LR738709.1, read as the reverse complement.
TATGATCACCTTTAATAAGCTTATCAAGATTTCTCATGCCGACATGACCTAACCTTCTATGCCACAACCAACCTTTAGAAGTTTTAGCAATAAAACAAGTGCGAGGTTGGGCTTTCTTAGTGAAGTCAACAATGTATAGGTTACCTCTATGAATGCCGGTAAAGACCATATTATGATTATCTCTACGAAAGACTTGGAAATCAACATGAGTTAATAGCACATTTAAACCAAAATTAGCTAATCTAGACATGGAAAGAAGGTTATAGCCGAGAGATTCAACAAGCATAACATTTTTGATAGAGCTATCGTTGGATATGGCCACCTTACCAAGGCCAACAACTTTACCCTTAGAGTTGTCACCAAAAGTAACATACATTCGTGGACTATCGTTTCTAGCAAGCTCATCAAACATGTCCTTATCTCCGGTCATATGATCTGTGCATCCACTATCAAGAACCCATTCCTTTCCTCCGGCTGCGTAACCACGAAGAGTAGCCATAAGACCAAAGTGTCTCATTTGTTCATCAAGGTCAAAGTCACTATCATCATCCTCATCATAATATCCATGTTCAATGTCGTCTTGTGATTGATCATTACCTAGAGAGAGTGATTCATTAGTTATGTGATCATGACAATGATCATCTTTATGAATTCTAATGACTTCCGACATGACATTACTAATGATTCCTACATCTCTTTGGCACGCATAAGGTCACGAAGCTCAATGTTCATCAGTAGTTGGATTCAAGGGGTCAATGGGGGCATATAAGGGCTAACAATATACTTGTTCAAATGATATTCATTGAAGATCTCAAGCATGTCATTTCTCCATTCCTTTTAAAACTCTCCATCAAGCATAGGCACTCTACGGCTAATACTCCCAATCGTAGACTCATCCATCTTCCTCCAATGGTGATTAAAACAAAGCAATGGAGACCAAAGCTCTGATACAAATTGAGAGGATCGAAGAAGAGGCGTCTAGAGGGGGTGATTAGACACTCAACAAGAAAAGTAGCAGTTTTAAAGTTCTTTAAGTTGAGATGGAGTTTTTAGCACAATTTCAAACATTCACAATACAATTCAAGCAAGCATGGCAAGAGTATATGAGCAGCCGAAAGTAAATCATGCAAGTTGCAACAAAGTAAAGGGATGAGATTGGAGTGTGCAAACGCAATTGGAGACATGGATGTTTTTGGTGTGGTTCTGATAGGTGGTGCTATCGTACATCCACGTTGATGGAGACTTCAACCCACGAAGGGTAACGGCTGTGCGTGTCCACAGAGGGCTCCACCCATGAAGGGTCCACGAAGAAGCAACCTTGTCTATCCCACCATGGTCGTCGCCCATGAAGGACTTGCCTCACTAGGGTAGATCTTCATGAAGTAGGGGATCTCCTAGCCCTTAGAAACTCATTGGTTCAACTCCATAATCTTGTCGGAGGCTCCCAAGTGACACCTAACCAATCTAGGAGACACCACTCTCCAAAAGGTAATAAATGGTGTGTTGACGATGAACTCCATGCTCTTGTGCTTTAAATGATAGTTGATGACCCACAAGTGTAGGGGATCTATCATAGTCCTTTCGATAAGTAAGAGTGTCGAACCCAACGAGGAGCAGAAGGAAATGATAGGCAGTTTTCAGTAAGGTATTTTCTGCAAGCACTGAAATTATAGGTAACAGATAGTTTTGTGATAAGATAATTGGTAACAAGTGACAAACAGTAAAAGTAAATAAGGTGCAGCAAGGTGGCCCAATCCTTTTTGTAGCAAAGGACAAGCCTGGACAAACTCTTATGCAAGGTAAAGTGCTCCCGAGGACATATGAAAATTATCGTCAAGCTAGTTTTCATCACGATCTTTGATTCGCGTTCGGTACTTTGATAATTTGGTATGTGGGTGGACCGGTGCTTGGGTGCTGCCCTTACTTGGACAAGCCTCCCACTTATGATTAACCTCTAATGCAAGCATCCGCAACTATAAAAGAAGTATTAAGGTAAACCTAACCATAGGCTGAAACATATGGATCCAAATCAGCCCCTTACGAAGCAACGCATAAACTAGGGTTTAAGCTTCTGTCACTCTAGCAACCCATCATCTACTTATTACTTCCCAATGCCTTCCTCTAGGCCCAAATAATGGTGAAGTGTCATGTAGTCGATGTTCACATGACACCACTAGAGGAGAGACAACATACATCTCATCAAAATATCGAACGAAGACCAAATTCACATGACTACTAATAGCAAGACTTCTCCCATGTCCTCGGGAACAAAAGCAACTACTCACAAGACATAATATTGTTCATGATCAGAGGGGTATTAATGTGCATAATGGATCTGAACATATGATCTTCCACCAAATAAACCAACTACCATCAACTACAAGGAGTAATCAACACTACTAGCAACCCATAGGTACCAATCTGAGGTTTTGATACAAAGATTGGATACAAGAGATGAAGTAGGGTTTGAGAGGAGATGGTGCTGGTGAAGATGTTGATGAAGATAGCTCTCCCCGAGATGGGAGAGTTGTTGGTGATGACGGCGGTGACGATTTCCCCCTCCCGGAGCCCTAGATTGGTTTCCGCCTCGGTTCCGCCTCGAGACGGCTGCGTCTGGTCCCGAAAGCCTCCTCTTGATTTTTTTTCCAGGTCAAAACGCTTCATATAGGAGAAGATGGTCACCTGGGGCCCACCGGCTGTCCCTCGAGGCAGGGGGGCGCGCCCCCCACCCTCTAGGCCAGCCAGTGGCCCCCCTTGTGGGTTTCTTCCGCCAGGTATTTTTTATATTTTCCAAAAAAATGTTCTGTGGAGTTTCGGGGCTTTTGGAGTTATGTAGAATAGGTTTCCAGAGTTTGCTCCTTTTCCAGCCCAGAATTCCAGTTGCCGGCATTCTCCCTTCTTCATGTAAACCTTGCAAAATAAGAGGGAAAAGGCATAAGTATTGTGACAAAACATGTATGAACAGCCCATAATGCAATAAATATCAACTTATAAGCATGATGCAAAATGGACGTATCAACTCCCCCAAGCTTAGACCTCGCTTGTCCTCAAGCGAAAGCCGATATCAAAAAATATGCCCACATGTTTAGAGATAGAGGTGTCGATAAAAACAGAATACGGACATGAGGGCATCATGATCATTCTCAGAGCAGGATCTTAAATGAATGTAGTCATATGATCATTATGCAAAAGTAATAATTCATCCACAATATCAAGTATGCATCATAAACTTCATTGGAAACTAACAAACTTTGGTCTCGGTCATTGAAGCAATTGCAATTTATCGTAACATCGGAAAGAGTCAATATAAGAGCTTTTCAGCAAGCTTACATACTCAACTATCATATAATCTTTCATAATTGCTCACACTCACGCAATACTTATGTTTATGGAGTTTTAATCGGACACAGATAAAGATAGGGGCTTATGGTGTTGCCTCCCAACCTTTTACCTCAAGGGTAATGTCAACAGTAATAGATTATGAAAACTTACATCCAAGTGGGTATGTATATCAGGATCTTTCCAACACAGTGTGCTTGCCAAAGTATAAAATGAAAAAGGAAAGGTGGATATCACCTTGACACTTATAATAGAAGAATAAAAGATAGGCCCTTCGCACAGGGAAGCAGAGGTTGTCATGTGTTTTTATGGTTGGATGCACAAAGTCTTAGCATAGAAGAACTTCGCTTTATATTGCCACTTGTGATAAGGACCTTTATTATGCAGTCCGTCGCTTTTATTACTTCCATATCACAAGCTCGTATAAAGCTAATTTCTCCCACACTAATAAATCATACATATTTAGCGGGTTTACAACATGACAACTTACTTGGAAGGATGTTTCTCAATCCATAGGTAGGTATGGTGGACTCTCATGGCAAAACTGGGTTTAAGGATATATGGAGGCACAAGTAGTATCTCTACTTAGTGCGAGGAGTTTTGTCTAGCATGAGGGAGAAAGGCAAGCTCAACATGTTGGAAGATCCGTGACAATATACTTTATTTTGGATATAAGAAGACATAACCCATTATGTTGTCTTCCTTGTCCAACATCAACTCTTTAGCATGTCATACTTTAATGAGTGCTCACAATCATAAAAGATGTCCAAGATAGTATATTTGTATGTGAAGCCTCTCTTCTTTAATTACTTCCTATTAATTGCAACGATGACCAAAACTAAGTTTGTCACCTCCCAACAACTTTTATTTATCATACTCTTGTATGTGAGGTCATTACTTCCCATAAGATCGATATGATCTCTTTGATACTCTTATTGTTTTCTTTATTTTTATCATGACCCAAGTGAGGAAATCAAGCCCTTGACTCAACACTAATCTTTATTATAAAACTCACGGACTCGATTACAAAGGATAAAGCTCACAAGGCAAAAGCTCACGATTAGATCATGCTAACTTTATTCTAATAGATCAAGATACTACCAAAAGGATCGAACTAAGTAAAATGGTAAAGATAAGAGTGATGGTGATACAATACCGGGGTCACTCCCCCAAGCTTGGCAGTTGCCAAGGGGAGTGCCCATACCCATATGATTATGTCTCCTTCTTCGGGGTTGGTGATGTAATATTCTTGGCAATGATACCCCTCAGGATATGATTCTCCTCCTCGAGCTTGTTAATTTGCTGTTTAAGGTCCATAATTTCCTTGCGGAGCTTGCCCGTAACGGCTAAAGCTCCTTTCACCCAAGGATGCTGCATAGCTGCGGGAGAACAAGTAACACTCTTTTTCATATTTTCATAAGAAAGAAACCTGACATTCGTAGGGAGGACTGAGTTTGGAATAGCCGAGCTCTGTAATTCCCATATGGTGAATCCAGCTGGAAATCGAGAGGTAACTTCTGGATCTTCCTCCATGGCATCTATCCTCTTCAAGTCAGCCTCCATCTCTTCCTCCGTTGATGGACCAAAGTGGTTGGCATCGCTGTTTGCTCTTGAGTCAGGTGTTGGATGAGACACCCGACTCTCTCCATCAGACTCATGAAAAGACATCTTGATCTTATCTGCGACAGAAACAGCTCGAAACGAAAACAGAGGAATTCTGCGTGATACAGAGATCAAAACCTTCGGGGGTATATATAATGAATTTTTCCCGAACAAAAGGAGTAACCCACAAGAAAACGGAGTCCAGGGGACACACGGGGTGCCCTCGAGGCAGGGGGGCGCGCCCTGGGAAGGGGGGGCGCGCCCCCTACCCTCGAGGCCACCTCGTGTCTCCTCCGGACTGCGGTTTATTTTTCTATTTTTCTAAATATTTCAGAACGGAGAAAAATTGCCTTTAGAACTGTTTTGGAGTTGGTTTACTTACCGTATCACGTACCTCTTCCTTTTCGGAGGCTGAATCGTTCTGGAAAGTGTCCCTTATGTGTACCTCCGGGGTTATGGTTTCAATAATATTAGTTTCAACATTTATAGGATTACCTGAGATATAATGCTTGATCCTTTGACCATTCACCACCTTCGGATTTGTGCCTTCAAAGTTGTTGATCTTTATGGCACCGGAACGATAGACCTCCTCGATAACGTAAGGTCCTTCCCACTTGGGGAGAAGTTTTCCTGCAAAAAATCTTAAACGAGAGTTGAATAGCAAAACATAATCACCTACGTTGAACTCACGCTTTTGTATCCTTTTGTCATGTCATCTTTTAACCTTTTCTTTAAATAACTTGGCATTCTCGTAGGCCTGGGTTCTCCATTCATCGAGACAGCTAATATCAAATAGTCTCTTTTCACCGGCAAGTTTGAAATCATAATTGAGCTCTTTAATAGCCCAATATGCCTTATGTTCTAGCTCAAGAGGTAAGTGACAAGCTTTTTCATATACCATCTTATATGGAAACATACCCATAGGATTTTTATATGCAGTTCTATAGGCCCATAGTGCATCATCTAGTTTCTTGGACCAATTCTTTCTAGACATATTAACTGTCTTCTGCAAGATTAATTTCAACTCCCTATTACTTAGTTCTACCTGACCACTAGTCTGAGGGTGATAAGGTGATGCAATTCTATGGTTGACATTGTACTTAGCAAGCATCTTACGGAAAGCACCATGAATAAAGTGTGAACCACCATTAGCCATTAGATATCTAGGGACTCCAAACCTCGGGAATATAACTTCTTTAAGCATCTTAATAGAGGTGCTATGATCAGAAATACTAGTTGGAATAGCTTCCACCCACTTAGTAACGTAATCAACATTAACTAGAATATGTGTGTACCCATTAGAGGCAGGAAAAGGTCCCATATAATCAAAGCCCCAGACATCAAATGGTTCAATAACAAGTGAATAATTCATAGGCATTTCTTGACGTCTACTAATATTACCGATTCTTTGACATTCATCACATGATAAGACAAACTTACGGGCATCCTTGAAGAGAGTAGGCCAATAAAAACCGGATTGCAATACCTTGTGTGCGGTTCTGTCTCCCGCATGTGTCCTCCGTAAGCTTCGGAGTGACACTTGCGTAAGATATGTTCCTGTTCATGCTTAGGCACACATCGTCTAATAATACCATCTACTCCTTCTTTATAAAGATGTGGGTCATCCCAAAAATAATGTCTCAAATCATAGAAGAACTTTTTCTCTTGTTGGTATGTGAAGCTAGGAGGTATAAACTTAGCAACAATATAATTAGCATAATCAGCATACCAAGGAGTAGTACGAGAAGTATTTATGACAGCTAGTTGTTCATCAGGGAAGCTATCATCAATAGGTTGTGGGTGATGTCTACTACACGCTTCTATTCCTGTAGACAGTGTTGGGCCTCCAAGAGCAGAGGTTTGTAGGACAGCAGCAAATTTCCCCTAAGTGAGTAACCCAAGGTTTATCGAACTCAGGGAAGTGGAGGTTGAACGTACCCCTTTCAAGCAACCCTGCAATCAAGATACAAAAAGTCTCTTGTGTCCCCAACACACCTAATACACTTGTCAGATGTATAGGTCCACTAGTTCGGAGAAGAGATGTTAAATGGCAAGTGATATGGATGGCAAAAGATGTATTTGTAAATCTGAAATAAAAAGTGCAGCAAGCAAACAAGTGGTAAACGTGAGCACAAATGGTATTGCAATGGTGGAAACAAGGCCTAGGCTTCATACTTTCACTAGTGGCAACTCACAACAACATTGACATAGTCTAATCACATGATATTTCCCATAAAATATGCAATGGAGACGCACTCGGAGGTCATTCCTTTGTGGTCAAGAGAGGACGAGAATTATGTAGGGCTACAAAAGCACACCTCAAAGTTCGTAGTTCTCAATCTATGGATTTCCCAATGTCACCGCGGCCATCCAAAGAGAGTCCCACAATCACCACAACATATCTCCAGGATAGTCAAAGACAAGCACCAAGAGACTCTCAATCTTCAATCAACACACAAAAGAGGAAATCACTCATGAAAATATTCTTCTAATCCATGTCCAATAGACCGTTGTCACCTTGGTCTCGGGGATTATACTAGATAAAGACAAGTGAGTACATCAATTCAATACATAGAGGAAGGGGAAATATCATGGGATAACCCTAGATTAACATAGCCTATGATCACAATGAAGATCACATCATGGGAGAGAGAGATAACCACATAGCTACACGTACAAGCCCTCAGCCCCGGAGAAGACTACTCACACATGGCCATGGTGAGCAAGAGATTGATGGTGGTGTTGATGGAGAGGTGCAGCCCGGAGAGGAGGAGGCGGCCGGCGGCAGCCGTGGCGGCGGCGGCAGCCCTCCGGGGCGGCGGCGGCCCTAGGGGGCAGCGGCTCCTTGGCCCCCCTTCTTCCTTGTGGATGGTGCTGCAATGGTGCTGGTCCTCCCCTCCAAGACGGCGGCTTGGGAGGAGGAAAATTCGTGGCCCTTGGTGACCTAGGTTTCCTCTCTTTATATAGACTCTCGGATTCCCGTCATCAGATTTTGGGATTCAGTAAAACGGGCTTTTCTCGGCCGTCCGGACTCCGATTTGGACGAATTTTATATCCAGAAGCATCCTCTCGAAATTCCCCACAACTTTCGCGACTAGGCTTTTTCCGTTTGACGTCGTCTTCGGGCCGGAACGTGACCATCTTCTAAAAACGTTCTCAGACATATTTCAGAAAAGTCAGAGTCCTACTCCAATACGACTCCTTTTGCGTTTTTGTCAATTTCCAAGTAATTCCTACACAATAAAGTGTAAAACAAGAACATTGTGCACTTTTGCAACCATTAGTAGGTTAGTCCAATAAATGCCTAAAAAGATAGAAAACTTTGATATAAACATGAGACAATGATGCAAAACAAGCATGTCGCAAGCAAAAATTATGGATACGTTTGGGACGTATCAACATCCCCAAGCTTAATTCCTACTCGTCCTCGAGTAGGTAGAATGATAACATAGATAATTTTTGAGGTGACATGCTACTAACACAATCTTGATCAAGTAATATAGTAAAGCACATGAACTGAAATAAAGTGAACCAAAACAATTGTCTATAGTTGGAAGCAAGTAAACAATGAATAACCAAGTGATCATCTAAGTAAATTCTTTTCATGAATAGTACAATTGAAGACATGAAACTATAAAGTTAAGCACAACTGTTAGCCCCAAAGGAGTTCTCTCATCAAAAGCATTCTAGTTAACACAAAAGGAAGATAAAGTTTCAGCAATGCTTTCCACTTTTCAACATTTTATCTCATGGATAAGTTCAATGCACAAGGATTATATATAACTAAGCAGAAATTTTGAACATAATCAACTTGAACCCAGGGTTAACACTAGATGCTTGCTTATGGTGGAGGAAGAAGATTAGAACATAGGAAAACTGACTCAACATTTAAAAGTAAAAGATAGGCCCTTCGCAGAGGGAAGCAGGGATTACTCATGTGCTAGAGCTTTTTATTTTTTTAAACATAGAGATATAAAAGCAATTTTGAGAGATGTATGCTTATGTCAACGAATGGTAATAAACAATGCACTACTACTCATGCCAAACAGAACTTAAGAGCGGCTCCCATAGAGGAATGATAACACTCCCCTTTCTCCTTTGTTTATCACTAGCCAAAGTTTGTCTGATTTCTCAGGTACGATGTGTGAAGGAGGTTTTTGATATTGATATTGATGACATGTAAAGTGGGCTGGGCATACCCTTTTGCCAGCTCTTTTTGCAAAATTAAGGACATGCACATTATTCATGCACGTCAGGGGTCGTTCTGTCCAACACAAGTAATAATGAACTATCTACCACTTCCTCATGAGCTAAAACAGAGACACGAATAAGGATAAATTTTGAAGGTTTTAAAGGTAGCACATGAGCAATTTACTTGGAATGGCTATTAAATACCATGCATAGGTAGGTATGGTGGACACATATGGCAGAATTTTGGCTATGGCATTTGGATGCACGAGCAGCATTCCCGCTCAGTACAGAGTTTTTGGTTTAGCAAGTTTTTAGCAAGCACATGTTAACCGGTACAAGAGAATTATAACATCCTTTCGGCATAATTATAAGACTTCTACACTGTCTTCCTTGTCAACCATCTTACTTCTAAAAAGAGAACAAGAACTTTAAAACTACCAATGGTGAAAAACTAAACAATTGCAAACTTCAAAGGTATTTCTTCACTAATAAGACTTTATTAAATGATCTACATGTTTAGGCATCACTACTTAATTTCTCATTACAATTGATAGGGATCAAGTTACTCAATGATCTTCAAACTATGCAAGCTTTTTATTCTTTGCACCACGGCCACACTTGGCATTTACTTTACCAACATATTATTTAGCAATTCAAACCAATTCAACTCTCCAAAAAGATATAAGTGAAGCAAGGGAGTACTTTCTATAAAAGAACTAATAGCTATGAAATAAAAACAAGAGCTAGAAGCATATAACAAGGTAGCTAAAACACTCAAAAAGATATAAGTGAAGAACATGAGTGTTTCATGAAAAAGCGGAGCGTGTCTCTCTCCCAAACAAGAATGATCAGATGCAACTTATTTACGACCAGCAAGCAAAGCTAAAGAAAACTAAAAAGGAAACTAAGAGCAAGACGCTCCAAGCATAGCACATAACACATGAAGTGATAATTATAGTGGAACGAAAGACGAACTGATAATTGTTGATGGAGAAGGCGATGCATGGGGGCATCCCCAAGCTTAGACGCTTGAGTCTACTTGAATATTTCTTGGGGGTGCATGGGGGCATCCCCAAGCTTGAGCGTTTGACACTCCTGAATCTTCTTTTATCATCTTCCCTCGCACACTTGAAAACTCCCTTCATACATAACTCATCATAATCTGATTAGCGAGGTTAGTACCCACAATAAAATAATTTTTCCCTACTGGAAATAAAGATAATCTTGAAGAGCTACTGTTTCTCAAGATTTCCAAAAGGTTTCTGCAAAGAAAAAGCAAGCTCAAGGTTTGCAAAACGAAGAAAAGGCAAAACAGGACAGAATCTGTGAAAAACAGACCAGCAGGTAGTAAATAATTTTTTCGGGGCACTTATGCAACTCAAATCAAAAAACTCAGAACAGACGTTCGAAATCCAATTGTATAGAGCACGCTGTCAAAAAAATTCAGATCAAAAAGATGATCTGGTGATTTTATTCGAATTTTTCTGTCCAAGGACAGAATCTGTTTTCTGGACAGCATGTCACAACTTTTGAACTTTCTTGCAATCGGAGGCTAAACTTGGCACAAAGCTGAAAAGAAAAGATACAATGATGTTGCTACAGTAGTAACAAACATCAAGACCACTAAAAACTGAAAGAACAAACTGAAAGCAAAGAAAGGTGGGTTGTCTCCCAAAAGCACTTTTGTTTCATGCCTTTAAGTTAGGCATAGTGATTTTTTTAAGCAACTCTCACAAAGATAATAATTGAAGCATATAAGAGAGCATCATGAAGCATATATAAAACATATTTAAGTCTAACATACTTCCTATGCATGGGAATCTTGTAAGAAAATAAATTATTGAAGCATAAAGCAACTAGCATAGGAAGGCAAAACAAGCATAACTTCAAAATATTCACCATAAAGAGAGGAAACTTCTTATTATTAAGATATTTAGAACCATGTCTCCCTCTCTCATTATAAATTTTAGTGGCATCATGGATGAACTCAACAATATAACTATCACATAAGGCATTATTTCCATGATCCAAAAGCATAAAAGTATCATTACTCTTCATATAAGCAAAATCTTTCTTATTAGGAATAGTGAGAGTAAAGCAATCATAACCATCATGGTAATCATCATATTTAGGAGGCATATCATAATCATAATAAATTTTATCCTCAATAGTAGGTGGACTAAAAAGCTCACATTTATCATTGTAATCATCATATATAGGAAGCAAAGTATCATCAAAGTAAATTTTCCCTTCAAAAGTTGGGGGACTAAAAATATCATGTTCATCAAACGTGTCATCCCCAAGCTTAGAGCTTTCCATGTCATTAGCAATATTGATATTAAAAAAACATACTAATAACATCACCACCATCATGATTGTTATGCAAATAATAAAGTTCCAAAGGTTTTTTAATTTTCTCTTCAAACACATCATGTCCAAGTTCAAGGTAGAGCTTATAAAGCTCTCTCATATTTTTGTTGTTTTCCATTAAGAAAAACTAGTGAAATAAAAACAAGAAACAAAAAGATTTAATTGCAAGATCTAGAGAAGGTACCTTCACTTACCTCACTTCCCCGGCAACGGCGCCAGAAATAGCTTGATGTCTACTACACGCTTCTATTCCTGTAGACAGTGTTGGGCCTCCAAGAGCAGAGGTTTGTAGGACAGCAGCAAATTTCCCTTAAGTGAGTAACCCAAGGTTTATCGAACTCAGGGAAGTGGAGGTTGAACGTACCCCTTTCAAGCAACCCTGCAATCAAGATACAAGAAGTCTCTTGTGTCCCCAACACACCTAATACACTTGTCAGATGTATAGGTGCACTAGTTCGGCGAAGAGATGTTAAATGGCAAGTGATATGGATGGCAAAAGATGTATTTGTAAATCTGAAATAAAAAGTGCAGCAAGCAAACAAGTGGTAAACGTGAGCACAAATGGTATTGCAATGGTGGAAACAAGGCCTAGGCTTCATACTTTCACTAGTGGCAACTCCCAACAACATTGACATAGTCTAATCACATGATATTTCCCATAAAACATGCAATGGAGACGCACTCGGAGGTCATTCCTTTGTGGTCAAGAGAGGACGAGAATTATGTAGGGCTACAAAAGCACACCTCAAAGTTCGTAGTTCTCAATCTATGGATTTCCCAATGTCACCGCGGCCATCCAAAGAGAGTCCCACAATCACCACAACATATCTCCAGGATAGTCAAAGACAAGCACCAAGAGACTCTCAATCTTCAATCAACACACAAAAGAGGAAATCACTCATGAAAATATTCTTCTAATCCATGTCCAATAGACCGCTGTCACCTTGGTCTCGGGGATTATACTAGATAAAGACAAGTGAGTACACCAATTCAATACATAGAGGAAGGGGAAATATCATGGGATCACCCTAGATTAACATAGCCTATGATCACAACGAAGATCACATCATGGGAGAGAGAGATAACCACATAGCTACACGTACAAGCCCTCAGCCCCGGAGAAGACTACTCACACATGGCCATGGTGAGCAAGAGATTTATGGTGGTGTTGATGGAGAGGTGCAGCCCGGAGAGGAGGAGGCGGCCGGCGGCAGCCGTGGCGGCGGCGGCAGCCCTCCGGGGCGGCGTCGGCCCTAGGGGGCAGCGGCTCCTTGGCCCCCCTTCTTCCTTGTGGATGGTGCTGCAATGGTGCTGGTCCTCCCCTCCAAGACGGCGGCTTAGGAGGAGGAAAATTCGTGGCCCTTGGTGACCTAGGTTTCCTCTCTTTATATAGACTCTCGGATTCCCGTCATCAGATTTTGGGATTCAGTAAAACGGGCTTTTCTCGGCCGTCCGGACTCCAATTTGGACGAATTTTATATCCAGAAGCATCCTCTCGAAATTCCCCACAACTTTCGCAACTAGGCTTTTTCCGTTTGACGTAGTCTTCGGGCCGGAACGTGACCATCTTCTAAAAATGTTCTCAGACAGATGTCAGACAAGTCAGAGTCCTACTCCAATACGACTCCTTTTGCGTTTTTGTCAATTTCCAAGTAATTCCTACACAATAAAGTGTAAAACAAGAACATTGTGCACTTTTGCAACCATTAGTAGGTTAGTCCAATAAATGCCTAAAAAGATAGAAAACTTTGATATAAACATGAGACAATGATGCAAAACAAGCATGTCACAAGCAAAAATTATGGATACGTTTGGGACGTATCAGTGGGTCATCAAGTATATTCTCTAACCTAGACAAGTTATCGGCTACGGGGTTCTCAGCTCCCTTTCTATCAATAATATGCAAGTCAAATTTTTGCAGCAAGAGAACCCATCTAATAAGTCTAGGTTTAGCATCTTTCTTTTCCATAAGGTATTTGATAGCAAGATGATCAGTGTGAATAGTTACTTTGGAATCAACGATATAGGGTCTAAACTTATCAGAAGCAAACACAACTGCTAGAAATTCTTTCTCAGTGGTAGCATAATTTTTTTGGCGCTATCTAGAGTTTTACTAGCATACTGGATAACATTCAATTTCTTATCAACTCTTTGCCCTAGAACAGCTCCTACAGCATAATCACTAGCATCGCACATAATCTCAAAGGGTAAGTTCCAGTCAGGAGGCTGAACAATGGGTGCACAGATCAATGCTTTCTTAAGTATTTCAAATGCTTCTAGACAATCATCATCAAAGACAAAAGGAATATCTTTCTGTAAAAGATTAGTCAGAGGCCTGGAGATTTTGGAGAAGTCTTTAATGAACCTCCTATAAAACCCGGCATGACCAAGGAAACTTCGTATACCTTTGATATCCTCAGGGCATGGCATCTTTTCAATAGCATCCACTTTAGCTTTGTCAACTTCAATACCTCTTTCAGAAATTTTATGTCCCAAGACAATGCCTTCATTAACCATAAAGTGGCACTTCTCCCAATTCAAGACAAGGTTAATGTCTTCACATCTCTGCAAAACTCGATCAAGGTTGCTTAAGCAATCAACAAAAGAAGCTCCATAAACGGAGAAATTATCCATGAATACCTCAACAATCTTTTCACAAAAATCAGAGAATATAGCCATCATGCATCTTTGAAAGGTAGCAGGTGCGTTACATAAACCAAAAGGCATACGTCTATAAGCAAAGGTACCGAAAGGACACGTAAAGGTGGTCTTTTCTTGATCTCCCTTTGACACGGGTATTTGAGAGAAACCAGAGTAACCATCTAGAAAGCAGAAATGAGTATGTTTGGATAATCTTTCTAGCATTTGATCAATGGATGGCAAGGGGTAATGATCTTTCTTAGTAGCTTTATTTAACTTGTGGAAATCAATTACCATCCTATAACCTGTAACTATTCTTTGCGGGATCAATTCATCTTTATCATTAGGGACAATAGTCATACCTCCTTTCTTAGGAACACAATGGACATGACTTACCCACTGGCTATCAGCAATGGGATAGATAATACCTGCCTCTAGAAGCTTTAGAATTTCCTTCCTTACCACTTCTTTCATCTTAGGATTTAACCGTCGCTGATGATCAATAACTGGTTTAGCATTTTCTTCCAATTTTATCTTGTGTTGACATATAGTGGGACTAATGCCCTTAAGATCATCCAGAGTATATCCAATAGCAGCTCAGTGCTTCTTCAGAGTTTTCAATAATCTTTCTTCTTCATGCTCTGTAAGTTTCGCACTAATAATAACAGGATATATCTTCTTTTCATCAAGATAAACATACTTAAGATTATCAGGCAAGGGTGTAAGTTCAAACACGGGATCACCCTTGGGTGGAGGAGGATCCCCTAGGATTTCAACAGGCAAGTTGTTTTTCAATACGGGTCCCTGTGTAAGAAATATTTCATCTATCTCTCTTCTCTCATTCATATGCATATCATTTTCATGGTCTAGCAAGTATTGTTCTAAGGGATCATTAGGTGGCACGGCAATAGAAGCAAGACCAATAAGTTCATCCTTACTGGATGGTGCCTTTTCAAGGGGTTGTCTACGAAATTTAGCAAAGTTAAAATCATGAGACGTATCCCCTAATCCGACAGTGACAATATCTTTCACATAGTCTATCTTGGCATTAACGGTATTCAAGAAGGGTCTACCAAATATAATGGGATAGAAAGCATCTTGTGGGGAACTAAGAACAAGAAAGTCAGCGGGGTATTTAACCTTCCCACATAGAACTTCAATATCTCTAACAATCCCAACTGGTGAAATAGTATCTCTATTAGCAAGCTTAATAGTAACATCAATCCCCTCTAACTCAACCGGTGCAATATCATGCATAATTTCGTTATACAAGTCAAGAGGGATAATACTTGCACTAGCACCTACGTCACATAAACCATGATAGCAATGATCTCCTATATTGACAAAGATAACAGGCAAGCCTACAACAAGTTTATGTCTATTCCTAGCATTGGGTTTAGCTATTCTAGCAGACTCTTCTTGGAGATAAATAACATGTCCATCTAAATCTTCTACCAAGAGATCTTTAACCATAGCAACACTATGTTCAACTTTAATTTTCTCAGAGGGTGTAGGTGTTCTAGTATTACTCTTACGGACTACAGTTGAAGCTTGAACATGATCCTTTATCCTAACAAGGAAAGGTGGTTTCTCGATATACATGGTAGGGATAACTGGATCAACATTATAAGTGATAGTCTTTTCTTCAACTTTAATAGGTTCAACTACTTTTACTTCAATAGGGGGATGGTATTTAAACCACTTCTCCTTGGGGAGATCAACATGAGTAGCAAAGGATTCACAGAAAGAAGCTACTATCTCAGAGTCAAGTCCATATTTAGTGCTAAACTCACGGAAAACATCGGTATCCATAAAAGCTTTAACACAATCAAACTTAGGGATCATACCTGACTCCTTACCTTCATCGAGATCCCAATCTTCGGAGTTGCGTTTAATCCTTTCCAATAAATCCCATTTAAAGTCAATAGTTTCCATCATATAAGAGCCAGAACAAGAAGTATCGAGCATGGAGCGATTATTATGAGAAAGCGGAGCATAAAATTTTTGAATGATCATTTCTCTTGAGAGCTCATGATTGGGGCATGAATATAACATTGACTTAAGCCTCCCCCAAGCTTGAGCGATGCTTTCTCCTTCGCGAGGCCAGAAATTATAAATATAATTACGATCACGATGAACCTGGTGCATAGGGTACAACTTCTGATGAAATTCCAACTTCAGACGATTATAATTCCAAGATCCCATATCATCGCATAGCCTAAACCATGTCAATGCGTCTCCCTTCAAAGATAAAGGGAAAACCTTCTTCTTGATAACATCCTCGGGCATACCTGCAAGCTTAAACAATCCACAAACTTCATCCACATAGATTAGATGTAAATCGGGGTGAAGTGTCCCATCTCCTGTATAGGGATTTTCAAGCAGTTTCTCTATCATACCCGAAGGAACCTCAAAGAAAACATTTTCAATAGGTGCAGTAGGTTGAGGAGCAACTCTTTGCTCTTCTGCTCGGGGTGAAGATACCCCGAACAAGCCCCTCAAAGGATTTTGAGCCATAGTAACAAGTGAAAATAAATTTCAGCACACTATATAAATTTTTCCTTACCAAAGGCGCTTCACTCCCCGGCAACGGTGCCAGAAAAGAGTCTTGATGACCCACAAGTGTAGGGGATCTATCGTAGTCCTTTCGATAAGTAAGAGTGTCGAACCCAACGAGGAGCAGAAGGAAATGATAGGCAGTTTTTAGTAAGGTATTTTCTGCAAGCATTGAAATTATAGGTAACAGATAGTTTTGTGATAAGATAATTGGTAACAAGTGACAAACTATAAAAGTAAATAAGGTGCAGCAAGGTGGCCCAATCCTCTTTGTAGCAAAGGACAAGCCTGGACAAACTCTTATGCAAGGTAAAGTGCTCCCGAGGACATATGGGAATTATCGTCAAGCTAGTTTTCATCACGATCGTTTGATTCGCGTTCGGTACTTTGATAATTTGGTATGTGGGTGGACCGGTGCTTGGGTGCTGCCCTTACTTGGACAAGCCTCCCACTTATGATTAACCTCTAATGCAAGCATCCGCAACTACAAAAGAAGTATTAAGGTAAACCTAACCATAGCCTGAAACATATGGATCCAAATCAGCCCCTTGCGAAGCAACGCATAAACTAGGGTTTAAGCTTCTGTCACTCTAGCAACCCATCACCTACTTATTACTTCCCAATGCCTTCCTCTAGGCCCAAATAATGGTGAAGTGTCATGTAGTCGACATTCACATGACACCACTAGAGGAGAGACAACATACATCTCATCAAAATATCGAACGACGACCAAATTCACATGACTACTAATAGCAAGACTTCTCCCATGTCCTCAGGAACAAAAGCAACTACTCACAAGACATAATATTGTTCATGATCAGATGGGTATTAATATGCATAATGGATCTGAACATATGATCTTCCACCAAATAAACCAACTAGCATCAACTACAAGGAGTAATTAACCCTACTAGCAACCCACAGGTACCAATCTGAGGTTTTGATACAAAGATTGGATACAAGAGATGAACTAGGGTTTGAGAGAAGATGGTGCTGGTGAAGATGTTGATGAATATAGCTCTCCCCAAGATGGGAGAGTTGTTGGTGATGACGGCGGTGACGATTTCCGCCTCCCGGAGGGAAGTATCCCCGGCAGAACAGCTCTGTCAGAGCCCTAGATTGGTTTCCGCCTCGGTTCCGCCTTGAGACGGCGGTGTCTGGTCCCGAAAGCCTCCTCTTGATTTTTTCCAGGTCAAAACGCTTCATGTAGGAGAATATGGTCACCTGGGGCCCACCGGCTGGCCCTCGAGGCAGGGGCGCGCCTCCCACCCTCGAGGCCAGCCAGTGGCCCCCTCGTGGGTTTCTTCCGCCAGGTATTTTTTATATTTTCCGAAAAAATGTTCTGTGGAGTTTCGGGGCTTTTGGAGTTATGCAGAATAGGTTTCTAGAGTTTGCTCCTTTTCCAGCCCAGAATTCCAGCTGCCGGCATTCTCCCTTCTTCATGTAAACCTTGCAAAATAAGAGGGAAAAGGCATAAGTATTGTGACAAAACATGTATGAACAGCCCATAATGCAATAAATATCAACTTATAAGCATGATGCAAAATGGACGTATCAATAGTCTCCCCAACACTCAACTCTCTCACACATATTTGGATATGGTGGAAAGAAGATTTGAGTGGAAAGCAACTTGGGGAAGGCTAGAGATAAAGATTCTTGTGGTTGGATTGGAATATGTTGGTCTCAACACATGAGCAGGTGGTTCTCTCTCAGAAAATGAATAGTGGAAGTGTAGGCACGTTATGATGGCCCTCTCTCTGATGGAGAAGGGGTGGAGGGGTATATATTGCTTCCACACAAAATCTAGCCGTTACACACATTTGACCCAACTCGGTCAGACCGAATAAATGAACTCGGTCATACCGAAGAAGTTCAAAATGTGAATGTTAGACATTTCGGTGGGACCGACAGTATCAACTCGGTGAGACCGATGCGTTAGGGTTAGGGCAAAACCTCAACTCGGTTTGACCGATTACACAAACTCGGTGAGACCGATTTTGATAATAGGCTAACAAAGTGTTGGTCAGGCAAACTCGATGGGACCGATTCACTCATCTCGATGAGACCAAAACGTTACGAAGAGGAAACAGAGAGTTTGCAATGCCAACTCGATGGGACCAATTTGCTCATCTTGGTTAGACCGAAATGTTACAAAGAGGAAATAGAGAGTTTGCATTACCATCTCGGTGAGACCGAGATCCCTATTGGTGAGACCAAATTGATTAGGGTTTGTGGCAGTGGTTATGTCAAGTGAACTCGGTGGCGCGGGATAGATCAAATCAGTGAGGCCGAGTTTGACTTTTAGGTTTGGGACATATGTGGAAATGAGAAAGTAGTTGACGACTTTGGAGCATATCACTGAGCACTTTGAGCAAGTAGACAATTAAGCAACACCTCATCCCCTTTTAGTAGTATTGACTTTCCTATGGACTCAATGTGATCTTGGATCAGTAAAATAGAAATGAAGAGTCTTGAGCTTTTGCCAATCTTTTTCCTTAGCTTCTTGAAAAGGGTTCCACATCCTCTTGTCCTGCCACTCCACTATTGAACTCATCTGAAATATACTAGATGAAAATATTAGTCCAACAAGAGATATGTTGTCATTAATTACCATAATCACCCAGGGAGCACTTGTGCTTTCAGTTGTGTGTATGAATCTTGGCACTGTAGCCCCGTGAGATTTCTCTTCGACGAGTATGTGTTAATTCCGAATGGAGGAAGTAGTATATTATTGTGCTTGCTAGAGTCTTGCAGTCGTCGGGAGTAGCCAGCACACGTTTCTCATAGGGCCTTCGCATGTTCTATCTAAAAACCTAACACGCCCTTTTTTAGAGAAACTCTATTATTCCAAATTAGGGCATCTCCAAGGGAGACCCATCAAACCCCCGCAACCGTTCGGACCTGGCTATCCGAACAGTGGAAGCCATCCAACGACGACTTGTATTAGTCCGTGGAGAAGTCCGGGCGCAATTTTCCCCGCAAACCGGAGACAAACATGGGGGAGGTTTGCGGGAGTCCGGACCTATCCCAACCCGTTTTCTGACTGCCCAGGCCCATCAAAACCCCCTTCCCCTCCCGCGCGCGCTCCCACCCGGCGCGAGCTGCCAGCATTTATGCCACTGTAGAGCGCACCGCTCAAAATTGAAGACGGCTCAGGGAGGACGCTTCACCATTGAGCAGGCGCATGCGTAGTTCAACATAGCCATGGCGGAGGTCCAGCCTACGCCGACACCTTTGTCGGCATTCTAGCAGGCAGGAGGAACATGTTGTACCGGCTGGCGGGGGCTAGATCTACAGTGAGCGCGCGAGCGAGGAGGCCATGGCGGCCATTGCTGCGACGAATCCAAATTTCGTCACGGAGCAGCGTGCGTCATCCACGCTCAAGCCACCGCTCGGCAGGAAGCGGCAGCCATGAAGGCGGAGCTACAGGCGATCGCGGAGGAGAACATAGCGACATGTGCCTCCGGTGCGCCGCCGACGGACCATCAGTCGGCCCGGTGGGTTGAAGACAGCCAAGGCGCCACCATTTCCCTTGTGGACCTCTCGTCCGCCGGCGACGGACAAGGCGCAGACTTCTCCGAGGATGAGTAGGCCACTTGAGGCGGCGGGGCCTGGTATCCCATGAGGGCCGGTCCATCTCCCGTGTTCTATTCTTCCTCGCTGGAGACCACACCTTCATTTCATCGGTCTTATCGCTGGTGCTCATGGAGACGGCGGAAGGAGGACGACAGGGGCTTGGATGCCAGATGTCGCCGCCATACGATAGGTTTATGGACGGGTCTTTTTTTGTTCTAAATGTTTGAAATTTAGTTAAATCCGCCGTGTTTGTATGAAATCTTTCATGTTTGTACAAAATTCACCCGTGTTTGCATGAATTTCATCTGGTTTGTTGAAAAATGGTTTGAAATGTATGCGGCTAGCATTGGATGGCTGCATCGCATCCATCTCCGCGGACTGGTCCCCCTATCAGCAGACGGATGCGGGAAGTTTTTTGTGGGTTGTCGTTGAAGATGCCCTTAGAAGGCATCCCCTCCATGGGTTCCTTGAAAAAAAATCATGCTTGATGTATAAATACATGCGTAAGAGAAATTATAATAAATTTCTATAAATGTAAATCTCTAATGCAGGGATGCTCCATAGTAAACATTGATTTTTAGATGAAATTATGTTATTTATACCCTGCCTCAGGAATATAGATATTAATCAGGTGATGATGATCCAATGACGTGTTATTTTCCCTTGTTAAGTGGGACAAGGGATCTAAGGTGTTACCATATGTTTCTTAATTTTGGAATTTTTTATTGTTATGTTGTTTTTGTTTTTGATGTGTAATGAAAGAACAAAGACCATTTGAGCTCAATTAAACATCAAGGAGGGGGTTGTACCACCTATAAAGCATGTTTTTTGCGTTGAACTCGCAACAAGGGAGAGAGACAGAGAGATTTCACGAAAAGAAAACATGAGAGAGAGAGAGAGCTTTCACAAAAAAAAAGAGGAGCGAGAGAGAGGATAAACCCGATAGTGAGTGAGCGATGAGCACAGCGGAGAGTGGACCTTGTATGTTAGGTACAACTACTACATAATTACTAATCCTCTCAACATGGGACATGGATCATCTGACATACTATAGCGTCCAGTCCGATCACTGACATGTGGGTCCGTCTGTCGGATGGCCCACATGTCGGTGACCCAACTGCACCCCGCAGCACGTCAGGGGAGTTGAGTCCTCAACACTTTGGTGAAACATTAATTACTACTCCCTTCATCCGAAACCAGTATATTTTTTTCTATCTCCTGCTAACCACTCCAACAATTCTATAAATGGAGACAAAGAGATGAGTCTTTTCTCCAAATTGACATACTCGTAGTAGCCTTCAGCTCGAGCTTGCACTTTAGGCCCGTGCAAGCTTCTCCACTCCACCACCTTTCTGGTTTGTAAGTGCAAGTAGGAACACGAGGATGAGCAGCATCGATGTATGCATGGATGGTGCTTGCCTGGAGAAAATACTTGAGAAATGGGATGCATAGGGAATTTGAGTTAATCCTCAAGATGGTCGCCTCGTGGCATCGCGATGGTTCAAGAGAGATAGCCGTTATGTTGGCACTTGTAGAGTTCGTGGTTGCGAAGATGTACTAATAGCGGCAGAAGTGCAGGGGTGAAGCTACGCGCAGAACGGATGTTTGTGCCTTGTAGTGACTCTGGTTTTTAGGGGACTGCTGGTTCATCTTTTTAGTTATCTCTGCGACTCTGCCTGAGCACCGCCTGACGCCCGGAGTATATGGAACTGTCTATAATTGTAGCGCAGGTTTAAATTTTTTTTTTTGTTTCACATTGATCCCAAATTCATGTGTATTTTGGGACGCAGACGTATCTCAAAAAAAAAATTGGTTTGAGAAACCAGCTACCACTCCACTAGTGATGCATGAGCGGCTCTATCCGAGGCCAGGAGCCGCTCACCACTGTCGCTGGCGCTAAAAACAGAGGCGGCCACACGGGACGGGCCACAGGGTGCAAAGATTCTGGCCCGGGGAGACACGATGGTCCCTGATCTCATCTCTGACCTCACATCGTGCGGCCCGGCTGCGGTCTCACCTTCACGGCAGTGGGACGGGCGAATCGCGAATCGTGCTTTTCTTCTCGCCGAAAAAGACGTCCAGGTTCAACGTACCCACACGAACCGGGGTCAATCCACCCGTCGCACCAACTCCGCATCTCGGCCGCCTCATGCGTTCGCCTCCGAATAAACAAACCCAGCGCTCGGCGGCCACGGGCGTGCGCCCCAGCAGTCACCGCCAGGTGGGGTCACGACCTACGAGACCCACTTGTCACCCTGTGTCCCGGGACGTGTGGCCGCCACAGTCGTCAGCTCTGATGCTCTCCGCAGCTGACCCCGTCTTCCCCTCCCGACCCGCCTGAGCCACGCGCATGCACCGGCATCCCACCGGCCCACCTGTCAGTGCGTGCCTACTTTGCATAACTTGTCCGGTCTACGGTGCACGGCGTGCACGGGAATACATTCCCATTACTTATCCGGCGTGGGCCAGGGCGGGCGTGGCCTCCCCCATAAAGCCCCCGCGGCCCGTCTTCCCGGCCCCTCGACCGTCCGAAGCGCCCCGCGGCAACAAAAAAATCTATCGCTCGCTCGCTCGCTCGCCCGCCCGCACTGACACTCCTCGCCCCGCATCTCCGACCGGTCCCTGCTCCGGCGATGTCGGCGGCCGTGGGCGGCGCCGAGTTCCACGGCTTCGGCGGGGCGGCGCAGCTCCCGCGGTCCCGGATGCTCGGCAGGCCCGTCAGGGTGGCGCCGTCTGGGGCGACGCCGGCTGGCGGCGGCGGCCCCTCGGCGGCCAGCATTCGCGCCGTGTCCACGGTGAGTTCTGTGCTGCGGTGGGCTGGTGGGTGCGTCCGAGTCTAGGGTTTTGCCGTTTCTGCGGGGTTGATTTTCGGGTTCGGGCGTAGGGAATGGAATCAGTTTTTTTAGGGACAGTTTTAAGTCTAGTGAAAAAATTGATGGGCCTTTAAAAAAATTGATGCGATTAGATGTCGGTGTGATAGTAATATGTTTAACCTGCGGATTTTGGGTGTGAGACAAATCAGTCCCCGTGCACAGCGTTGATTTCAATTCCCATCACCTAGGAACACTGACTGACTGCCTATGTCATTGATTGGAAATAAATCCATTTTAAATAGACGTATAAAATGGCTTTCTTGGTCACTTACCCCCGTAATGTTTATTCAAACGTAGTGGTTGTATTATATACCGATAGTTGTTCTTGTTCAATGGAAAATACAACTACTATGCAATGTACACGTCTACTGATGCTCTGAATTCTGAAACCTTTCGCCGTTCCTGCAGCCTCTGAAGAAGGATGCAAAGGAAGTTAAGCGAAGCAAGGTGGAGATAATCAAGGAGAAGAGCAATTTCCTTCGGTACCCGCTCAACGAGGAGCTGGTCTCAGAGGCTCCCAATGTCAACGAGACTGCTGTCCAGCTCATCAAGTTCCACGGAAGCTACCAGCAAAGCGACCGAGAAGTTCGTGGGCAAAAGAACTACTCCTTCATGCTCCGGACAAAGAATCCTTCCGGAAAAGTTCCGAACCAGACTTACTTGGCCATGGATACACTGGCTGATGAGTTCGGGATTGGAACGCTCCGTCTGACAACCAGGCAGACATTTCAGCTGCACGGCGTTCTTAAGAAGAACTTGAAGCATGTCATCAGCACTGTGATCAAGAATATGGGATCAACCTTAGGTGCCTGTGGAGACCTCAACAGGAATGTGCTTGCGCCTGCAGCGCCATATGTGAGAAAGGATATTCTGTTTGCTCAAGAAACAGCTGACAATATTGCTGCACTTCTTGCGCCACAGTCGGGGGCTTATTATGACCTGTGGGTGGATGGAGAGAAGATAATGTCAGCGGAAGAGCCTCCTGAGGTCACCAAAGCCCGGAATGACAACTCACATGGAACAAACTTCCCTGATTCCCCTGAACCAATCTACGGGACCCAATATCTGCCCAGAAAGTTCAAGATTGCGGTCACGGTTGCTGGTGATAACTCTGTTGATATTCTGACCAATGACATCGGTGTTGTTGTTGTTTCAGATAGTGCAGGGGAGCCTGTTGGCTTTAACCTCTACGTGAGTGCCCAAGAAAATTCTGTTCCATCTTGTACTGCCTTTGGCAATGCCTACCTTCTTTATTTATCCCTTGACATCTGGCTATACCTATTTTTCAGGTTGGAGGTGGCATGGGAAGGACACACAGAATAGAAACCACATTCCCTCGTCTGGCTGATCCACTTGGTTATGTTCCTAAGGAGGATATATTATATGCTATAAAGGCAATCGTTGTCACTCAGAGGGAGAATGGAAGAAGGGATGACCGCAGGTATAGCAGAATGAAGTATCTGATTGACAGCTGGGGTATTGACAAGTTCCGGGCTGAGGTTGAAAAATACTATGGAAAGAAGTTTGAAGATTTCCGTCCATTGCCAGAATGGCAGTTCAACGGCTACCTTGGCTGGCAGGAGCAGGTATAATTCCATTATAATGTATTTTTTAGTCAGCGGTGGCAAAGAAAATATGAAAAAAAAAATCTTGTTTGGGGAGGGTGTGGCGGTTTGCTGACATTTTCCTGCTGTTCATCATTTGTAATTTAGTTTGCTTCCCCTTGTACTTGCAAAAAAAAAAAAACCCGGCATTGGTACTTCCAATTTTGGCATGATTGCATATTTGTTTACTCTATCCCTGTAATCTACTCCCTCTGTCCCATAATATAAGAGCGTTTTTGACAATAGTGTAGTGTCAAAAACGCTCTTATATTATGGGACGGAGGGAGTACATAAGAGCATTTAACCAATATTGTCATATCCCTTGTATGCTTGTTCTTTCACAACATCTGCGTATCAATTGATTATTTCTTTTAACTCTGATTTTCATTTATTTTCTCTTCACTGTCAATTGTAGGGCGATGGTAAATTATTCTATGGAGTGCATGTTGATAATGGTCGTCTTGGGGGGCAAGCAAAGAAAACTCTGCGAGAGATAATTGAGAAGTATAACTTGGATGTTAGCATTACTCCAAACCAAAATCTTATCTTATGTGGGGTTGATCAGGCATGGAGAGAACCCATAACTGCAGCACTTGCTCAAGCTGGTCTGTTGGTAAGATTTCTTTTGTCTATTTCATTCCCCTGTCCTGTGATGTTGACTATACTCTTTTTTAGTAGATATCAGGTCCCTGTAAATCGTTCTATCTTGAAATTCTCCTTGCTGGTTTTGCTATTCTAAACTTCTACTCCCTCCGTCCGAAAATACTTGTCATCAAAATGCACAAAAATAGACGTATCTAGAACTAAAATACATCTAGATACATCCCCTTTTATTCATTTTGATGACAAGTATTTCCGGACGGAGGGAGTAATAGATAATGTTGATCTTATTGCTACTCTTTCCTATGCACTGTTTCTTTTTTCTCACATTTAAAATTTAAATGCAAGGCTGATTATTAAAGTCAGAAATGAAAAAAGTGCAAGGCTTTTGTATATATATTGTCTGCAGTGCAAGTAAATAGAGTGTTCTTTTTCTTCCCACTGAAAGTTGTGTCTTCATGTATGTAGGAACCAAAGGATGTTGATCTCTTGAACATAACCTCCATGGCATGTCCTGCCTTACCTCTGTGCCCTCTAGCACAAACAGAAGCTGAGCGAGGGATCCTACCAATTCTTAAACGAATCAGAGCAGTTTTTGACAAGGTATTCATCTGTCGTCCTGCCAAAAATCGTTTAACACTTGAGAATATGCTGTGCATACTTTGTGTCTTTCTTGTCACTTGAGAACTGAGAGATAATTTTGCCTGCTAATCAGGTTGGCATCAAGGAGGAGGAGTCTGTGGTGGTGAGGATAACTGGCTGCCCCAATGGATGTGCCAGACCATATATGGCCGAGGTTGGCTTCGTTGGTGATGGCCCAAACAGTTACCAGGTAAAATCGTTGCTGAAATATTCTGACATCATTTGTACAGCAATGATACTTCCTTTTTCTCACTTATTTTATTTTTCTCAATCGAGCTTTTCTTTATTGTGACCGTAGATTTGGCTTGGAGGAACACCAAACCAGACAACCTTGGCAGAAACGTTTATGAATAAAGTGAAGCTTCAAGATATAGAGAAGGTTTTGGAACCACTGTTTTCTTATTGGAATAGCACACGGCAGGAAGGCGAATCTTTTGGGAGCTTCACAAACAGAATGGTAAGTGGATTCCATTCTTCCGTCAAATACTACTGCAGTTTATTAGTAGTTTAGTGATTTCGGAAGGAATCTTTTGGACCTTGAGAGGCCATTTAGCAGCTCTAACTGTTCTCTTCCCTGCTCTGCACCATTTTTCTGGGGCTGCTTAGTAGGAGTAGTTAGTACGAAACCAGCAAGATTGCTAAATTGTCACTCTTCATCAGTGTAAGGGCTAGAGAAATTGTGCCAAGCAACAAACCCAAAACATTTGTCGCGTGGTGTTAGTTATGTAAGCAAGAGCTCTGTTGAGCTTGTTGGCTAGGCGCACAGGTAGCCAGCCCGTCCGCGCTCGAGCCTCGGCTGACGCATGGTGCTCAAGGATTTCTCTTCTACTCCATATAAAATAATGCCTCCAAGGGCTAGTATTGGATGGTCTCATTTTCTTTGGCTATGCAAGAACTGGCCTTTTACTCACTGTCTTATCCCATCTGTTACATTTCAGGGATTTGAGCAACTGAAAGAGGTGGTGAACAAGTGGGAGGGGTCAGCGTCAGCCGCATGAGAGCTGTCTTTGCTGGACAAAATCCCTGCGCCATTTTTGCTGGGGTGAGAATCTGGTGGCTGCCAGGGACTCTTCTATCGGATATATATAAAAACAAGGAGAGGAGGAGGAAACCTGTCAATTCCGTTGACAGGCGGAGGACGAAGGAAGAGCCGGGCCTGAAGAAGTTGCTCGTTTGTGTTTGTTGAGGTTTTCTTTTTCGTGTGTACTTGTATGGATAACTCCCGTTGGCCCCTTTGTTTAGCCTGAGAATAAATTCCTTGCAAAAATGAAATACTACTTGTGATAATAAATTTGTCCAAGGCAGGGGTCCTTTTGGGTTTGGCACTTTGGAAAGTAATTATTTTTATATGAGGTTTTTGCCGAAATCACTAATTGAGGAGTACTCGTTGCAAAGATCACTTCAAATCCTCAGGTCGTAACATGAGCGTTTTTCCTTTTTTCATAGATTTGTTTATTTAAAATATTTTATCTCTTAAACCGTGCGTCTAAATCTCGAACCGTTTTCACCGTTGAATTCCTTGCATCGAGATCTTTAAAACTAGATCTCATGTTGATAGGTTTTAATAAAAAAATTCAAAAAAAAAAACAGACAAAAAAACCGAACCTAGCGCACCGGTTTTTTCTGTTTCCTAAAGAGGCATGCCCGTGCCTCTCGCGAATCACAACCGTG
>LR738709.1:614898426-614933735 GCA_902687465.1 Secale cereale | reverse complement strand
AGAGGCACGGCCGTCACTCTCGCGAAAGCACAACCATGCCTCTTGCGGAAACAAAACCGTGATTCTCACGGAAAAAAAAACAGAAAATGTTTTTTTTTTTTTCCGAAAGGCACGACCGTGACTCTCGCGAAAGCACAACCGTGCCTCTCGCGAAAGCAAAACCATGACTCTCACATAAAAAACAGAAAACACATTTTTTTTCGTTTCCGAGAGGCACGGTTGTGACTCTCGCGAAAGCACAACCGTGCCTCTCGCGGAAGCAAAACCGTGACTCTCGTGAAAGAAAAAAAACACAGAAAATACGTTTTTGTTTCCGTTTTTGAGAGGCACGGCCGTGACTCTCGCGAAAAAGCAACGCGTTTTTTTGCATAATTTTTTTTCCGATCGGAAAGCTAAGGAAGACCGTTGGAAAACTAAAATCGAGAAAAAAACGTTTAATAAGCAGAAAACGCGTGCGAAAAAAATAAAAAAACATAATCCGGAGGGAACGCCCAGAGCGCGACACGTGGCAAATGGCTGAGAGCGTGCCAAGTGGCGCTAATTGTTGGGAGGCTCTCGAAGGAGCGCTCGTTAACTAATTGCTCCTTATTTTGGCACGATGGGAAGTTATTTTTCAGCTGTTGGCGTTTGGGCCTTTTTCTTTAGAAATCTCGCCCACTTTTATTGATTGATAGCAATGTTCATAGGTACACGGTTCAGGTCGTGAGGGTTATCCAACCACACATGTCTACCTAAGCCTAAATTACAAGCAAACTTGGCGAGATTATGAGCCTCGAAATTAAAATTCCTACGCTCATGAATAAAAGAGCAAGACATATAAGAAGATCTGCGTGTCGCGATCTTTTAAATGATAGCTTAGGCCTTGTACAATGCGAGGTGTTTAGAGAGGTGCTTAAAAAAATAAACCGATTTTTTCTGAAGCACCGGTGCCTATTTATATAGGAGAGACGCTTAGTTAATCGTCTACCATGTACAAATAAGCACCGGTGCTTAAGAAAAGCCTGGTTTATTTCTCTAAGCACCTCCCCTAAACACCTCTCATTGTACAAGGCCTTAGGACCTTAGTCCAACTCCACCGCGCGACCCCATCCTGTCCGGCCCCGTCCGTTTGGGGTAAAACGGACGAATAGCGCAGCCTAGCGCGCGGCCTCAAACTGACTTTTGTCCGTTTTGTGTCCGCTTTCGACCCATCCCCGGCCCAAGTTTGCGGCGCTTTTGGGGTGAAACGGACACCAGCGGACGCGCCGGCCATCTGCGCGTGTCCTCCCCTGGTCCGCCCGTCGGTGGCACAGGGCGGGCCTTTTTCTATCCGCCCCCTCCCTCCCTCTGGTCGCACCCCCCTCCATTCTTCCCCCACTCCTCCCCTCGCTGTCGTCGCCGCCGCCGCTGCCATTGCAGTCGTGCCGTTCGGACGCGCACTCACCCAGGCCCTTCCCGTCGGCGCCGCCGAGCTACCCAACCACGGCCACCTGGTTTGCGCACCCGCCGGCCGGATTTGGGGCGGATCCGGTCGGTCTTGAGCTCGCCCTGTAAGTGCATCTAGTGCCACTCCTAGTTGGTTTTGGAGTATTGACGACAAACCTGGTTGAGAGACTAATGTGTTTGTGAGAATTGCAGGATAACACAGGTAGTAGTCCCTTATTGATTCGGTTTACCTACCGAAGATGACCCCTAAAAATGTATGAAGACATTGACGACAATGGTGGTATATGAAGATAATCATATTGAAGACTATGACGAGAGAAGTCATTGTGTGAAGACTATGGAGCGCGAAGACTTAGACGTTTCGTTGTTTCCTTTTCTTCTTTGTTGAGTCATAGGAACCACCGTACTGTTAAGTGGGGTCCAAGTGAACAAAGTCAGAGTGACTGAAGTGATGCTCAACCAAACCCTATGTCTTCGAGCGAAGACAATGAGAGCAAATCTTATCCAGAGCTGGATGAGTCAGCTTTACTTGTAGCCCAAGTAAAGTTGTCGCGTGTGTTTGAAATCTGACCGTTGGAACACGTGTCAGTTCCAGGGTCACTTCGGACAAATCAGGTCGGGTTGCCCAGTGGCTATAAATAGCACACCCCCTACACCATAAATTGGTGGCTGCTCAGAGTTATTACACGGCTTTTGTCGTTTGAGAGCAACCCACCTCCGAAGCATTTGAGAGAGAGATCCTTGCGAGGACAAAGCCCAAACACCCAGAGCCAAAGAGTGTTAGGCATCACTGAAGTCTTTCTGTCTGAGTGACCTGAAGACTTGTTACACTTGAGGATTGTGTTTCCTCCAGCCGGTTAGGCGTCGCGTTCTGGGCATCCAAGAGTCATTGTGGATCGCCGGTGAACGAAGTCTGTGAAGGTTTGGAAGTCTACCTTGAAGACTTACCAGAGTGATTGGGCGAGGACTCGGTGTCCTTAGCTCAAGGGGAATAAGGTGAAGACGCGGTCTTCTGAGTTAAATCTCAGCCTCCCTAACCAGACGTACAGTTGTCACAACAACTGCAACTGGTCTAACAAATCACTGTCTTCCCCAAGCTACTGGTTCTATCTCTTCCCTCTCTTTATTTACTGTCTATCTTTGTGAAGTCATTGCCTGCTTGGCCTATCTGTTTGACTTCACTGTGTGACTACTTGTTCTGATTGGCTTCATACAATCTTCCACCCTGATCCATACTGCCTAGCTACTATTAATCTTCATGCTTTCACTTCATTGAATACTTGACTATGGCTTGTCTAGAGTAGTCTATCTTCCGCTGCATACAAATAGGATTGGTTCTATCGTTTGTCTTCGAAACTTCCATGTTTTGAAGACTTTCATAAAAATTGCCTATTCACCCCCCTCTAGTCCATATACATCACTTTCAATTGGTATCAGAGCAAGGTACTCCCTTGTTCTGTGTGGTTCGGTTTAACCACCTGGAGTTTTAGCTATGTCGACTGCAGGGATAAGCAAAGTCTCTGCTGTGTGCCCCGTCTTCGATGGCACTGAATACCCCTACTGGAAGAACAAGATGCGCATGCATCTTTAAGCCATTGATGTGGACCTCTGGTTTGTCGTCAAGAACGGCGTTCCCAAGACTGGTGAAGGTCTCACTCCTGCTGATGTCAAGAAGCTCGTCCAATTGGATTCCACTGCCAAGAATATCATCTGTGTTCATCTGACCAAAGGACAGTATGGTCGTGTGAGTGCTCTGGAAACGTCGAAGGAAGTCTGGGACTGGCTCTCTAAGGTCAACGAAGGCGTCTCAACCCAGAGAGATCAAAGAATCAGTGTCCTTCGTAACCTCTTCAATCGCTTCAAGAGACACGACAATGAGAATGTCCAGCACACATTCGGTCGCTTCACTGACATCACAAATGAGCTTCAGGCACTTGGCGCCACTGAGATCGCCAAGCATGAAATCGTCAAGACACTACTGAGATAACTTGAGAGCTCATTTGACATCCTTGCCCTGATGATTCAAGAACGCCCTGACTTCAAGACTCTCAATCCGTCTGACATACTTGAGAGGCTCAACACACATGAGTTCCAGCTATCTGAGAAACGTGACATCTATGGTCCCAACTATGGCCGAACTCGCACTTTGAAGGCATAGGCTGCTTCCTCATCTAAAGAAGAATCTGACTGCAGTTCTGATGATCCTGAAGACATTGGAAAGGAGCTTGCCATGCTTGTGAAGAAGTTCCAGAAATTCACTAGGAAGAAAGGCTTCAGAAAGTCTTCACGATCCAGCTCAAGAAATGATGAAGCTTCTACCCATGACTACGAGAAGATAACATGTCATAAGTGCAAGAAACCTGGTCACTACATCTCTGAGTGTCCTCAATGGGACAATGAGAAGAAGAAGAAGAAGAAGAAGAAGAAGAAGAGCAAGGAATATGATTCTGATGACAAGAAAAAGAAGAAATCCTCAAATTTTTCTTCCAAGTCTTCATCGAAGTCTTCATCACACAAGAAGAATTCATCTGGCAAGGCTCGTGCGTTTGTTGGCAAGGAGATGGATTCAGAGGAGAGTCTGCTTCAGAAGAAGCGGAGGTGGAGTCTGAGGAGGAGTCTGATTCTGGTGTTGCAAGTCTGGCTCTAGCCACAACCTACGTTGCCAAGTCCATCTTCAACACTGAAGACAATGGCTCCGTCACCAACACTGATGATAATGAGAATGACGACTCTGCTCCCACCTACTGCTTCATGGCACGCGGTGCCAAGGTAAAATCACGCGATGCTTAGTTTCAAACATCCAGTGAAGATGACTCAGATTGTGAATCCGAACCTAGCTACAAAACACTTGCTAAAATCGCCACCGAACAACAGAAAGCTATGGAACATATTCAAAAACTGTTAGACAAAAGCGATGACCTGTTGGATGCGGAAATGACCCGTTCTCAGTCCTTAATTGAAGACATAAAAAATCTTCATGTTAAGTACGAGGAACTTGAAAGTCTTCATGAATCGCTCTAAAAAACTCATGGAAAGCTTTCCCACGATTATCTTCAAAGGAAGCGAGATCTTGAGAAATTGAAAGCGACTCATGAAGATCTTCAAAAAGAAAATGAGTCACTCCGCGCTCAACAGATCAGCTCCGCTCAGGAAGGATTTGAACCACCATGTCTAAAATGCATTGAGCGTGATAACGCTGCATCTGTTGTTGAATGTTCTATTGTTGCTACTGTTGCAATATCTTCAACTGCTGATGTGGTAACTAACCCCTCTGCTGAGGATACCACTACTATTGCTGATGAAAATGCTAGGTTGAAGACTTTGCTTGAAACAGGGATGTACAAAAGCCTCAAAGGGCATCAGACTTTATGTGATGTCCTCAAAAAGCAAATTCTGAACCGAAACCCTAGGAAAGAGGGTGTAGGGTTCGAAAGGAAAATGAATGTTGATGGTTCATACTGGATGCCTGAGCAGTATCCCAAAACCACATGGGTTGCTGCAAAGGAACCTTTAGTGGATCCGTCGACCTTATCTGACTTCACTTGTGCTAATCCTATTACCATTGATGAATCCTTTGATGCAAACTATAAACTGTTTAAGAATCAGAATGGTGAAGTGTTTGCCAGGTATATTGGTACTAACTGTAGGAACGGGCCACCTATGAAGAAGATCAGGGTTCCCAAGGGTTGTCTTGAGAAGCTTCCAGTAAATGTCATCATGACACCACTTGGGAAGAAGACAAACCCCGGACCAAAGGCTTCATACGGTCCTAAGGCTTCATACAGACAGAGGACTCACCTGAGTCACCCTAACGCCAATGTTTTGCAGGGAAATTGTACTCACACTCATGAATATGAGCGTGTTTCCTCAAACCGCTATATTCATAAAACAAAGAACTTTTCTGCTTATTCTTATGAGTATTATTCTTCTCCTGCAAGGCTATTTGCTAGGGCTCCAAAGCCAAAATTCTCAGATGCTGCACTTAGACTCATTGCTTCTAAGCCACCCCTGAAGATGTGGGTGGTTAAGAAAAATTAACTTTCTCTTGCAGGGAAAGGTCTCCAACCGAAAATCAAAGGCGTCTGATGCTATTGCTGGGGACCTAAAACAACTTGTAGGGCACAAGATCAAATGCCCAAATGGTCTTACTATGTATTTTGTTCCTGAATCGCTTGCTAATCACCCTATCAGTCCCAACTTGGATCTAAGCTTTCATAATCCGCTTGTTCGTCAAATGTTTATGCTTCACATGCTCTTTGCCAAGCCTATTCCCCTAACTCCACTGTAGGGTATGACACCAAAGACTTCAGAATGGATTATGGACAGTGGATGCACTAATCATATGACTGGTGATCGAAGTCTTCTTATGGACACAACCTTACATCCATCTGACAAAAGTCACATCACATTTGCTGACACTGGTAAAAGCAAGGTATTGGGTCTAGGTAGAGTTGCAATCTCAAGGGATTAACACATGGATAAAGTCATGCTTGTTGAATCCCTTGGTTTCAACTTAATGTCTGTCTCAATGCTTTGTGACTTAAACATGATTGTGATATTTGGAAAATATCGTTGCCTTGTACTAATGGAATCTGACAAGTCTCTAGTCTTTGAAGGATATCGGAAAGATGATCTGTATATGGTAGATTTCTCAGCAGGACCACAGATGGCCGTATGTCTTCTAGCAAAAGCTTCAGAGTGCTGGCTCTGGCATCGGAGGCTAGGACATGCCGGCATGAGGAACTTACACACTCTCACGAAGAAGAAGCACGTCGTAGGCATCGAGGGCGTCAAGTTCAAGAAAGATCATCTGTGTGGTGCCTGTGAAGCTGGGAAGATGACTAGGGCCAAGCATCCCTCGAAGACAATCATGATGACCTCCCAACCCTTCGAGCTGCTTCACATGGACTTATTTGGCCCTACTCACTACTCTACGTTCACTACCACAGCTTGTCTCTATGGCTTCGTCATTGTTGATGATTATTCAAGATACACATGGGTGCACATAATTCTCTACAAGATTGAAGTGCGGGATGTCTTCAGACGCTTCTCCAACCGTGCCATGAACAACTATGGTGTCAAGATCAAGCATATCAGAAGTGACAATGGAACTGAGTTCAAGAATACCGGCCTTGATCTTTATCTGGATACAATGGGAATCACTCATGAGTTCTCAGCTTCGTACACACCTCAGCAGAATGGCATCGTAGAGCGCAAGAACATAACCCTTATTGAGATGGCTTGAACGATGCTTGATGAATACAAGACACCAAGAAAGTTTTGGCCCGAAGCTATTGATACAGCATGCCATATCATCAACTGTGTTTATCTTCACAAGCTTGTGAAGAAAACGTCCTATGAACTCCTTACTGGCAAGAAGCCAAATGTCGGTTACTTCAAAGTATTTGGAGCTAGGTGCTGGATCAAGGATCCACATCACAAATCAAAATTTGCACCAAAAGCACATGAAGGTTTCATGCTCGGCTACGGAAAGGACTCGCACTCCTACAGAGTCTTCAACATCTTTCCCTATAAAGTGGTTAAAACTGTGGGTGTGCGGTTTGATGAAACGAATGGCTCACAAAGAGAGTTCCTGCCAAATGTGTTGGATGAAGCTCCACCTAGTGAATCTATCAAGCTAATGGGAACAGGTGAAATCATGCCTTCTGAAGCACAGCCTGACAAGGAACTCATCATTTCTGCTCCCAATCAACCTGAAGACAATCCTCCTGATGATGACAATGACCAGCAAGAGCAAAATCTTCGTCCAGTTCATCCTCGTGTTGCAAATGAAGTACAAGTTGAGAAGATAATTGACAGCATCAATGCACCTGGTCCACTCACTCGTACAAGAGCAACACATCTAGCAAATTTCTGTGGGCATTTTGCATTTGTCTCGATATCTGAACCCAAGAAAGTTGCTGAAGCCTTCATGGAACCTGAATGGATTCAAGCTATGCAAGAAGAGCTTCAACAGTTTGAGCTGAACAACGTATGGGAACTTGTCAAGCGTCCTGACCCCCGCAAGCACAACATAATAGGCACAAAATGGATATATCGCAACAAGCAAGATGAGCATGGTCAAGTTGTCAGAAACAAAGCTCGTCTCGTTGCTCAAGGATACACTCAAATTGAAGGGATTGACTTCGATGAAACATTTGCTCATGTGGCTAGGCTTGAAGCTATTCGCATACTGCTAGCCTATGCAAACCATCACAACATCCTTCTGTATCAAATGGATGTGAAGAGTGCCTTTCTCAATGGCAAGATTGAAGAAGAAGTGTATGTTGCACAACCACCTGGCTTTGAAGATCCAAAACATCCTGATATGGTATACAAGCTCAACAAGGCACTGTATGGCCTCAAACAAGCCCCTCGTGCTTGGTATGACACTCTCAAGGACTTCCTGAAGAGCAAAGGCTTCAAACCTGGTTCCCTGGATCCCACACTCTTCACGAAGACATATGATGGTGAACTGTTTGTCTGTCAAATATATGTGGATGACATTATCTTTGGCTGCACTGATAAAAGATACAGTGATGAGTTCGGTCACATGATGCAAGAGCAATATCAGATGTCCATGATGGGTGAGCTGAAGTTCTTCCTTGGTCTTAAAATTCGTCAGCAAAGCAACGACATCTTCATATCTCAAGAGAAATACCTCAAAGATTGCCTGAAGAAGTTTGGTATGCAAGAATGCAAAGGATATACGACGCCTATGGCAACTAAAAGTCATCTGAGTCCCGACGCCAATGGTAAAGATTTCGATCAAAAGGTATACCGCTCCATGCTTGGTTCTTTACTTTATTTATGTGCATCTAGGCCAGATATTATGCTTAGTGTTTGCATGTGTGCTCGATTCCAAGCGGCACCAAAGGAGTCGCATCACTTAGCTGTGAAGCGAATTCTTCGATATTTGGCTTACACCCCAACACTAGGATTATGGTATCCAAAGGGCTCAGAGTTTGATCTAGTTGGATTCTCACATGCTGATTATGCTGGTGACAAAGTTGATCGTAAGTCTACATCAGGCACATGTCACTTTCTGGGACGATCACTTGTCTGTTGGTCTTCAAAGAAGCAGAACTGTATATCACTCTCTACTATTGAATCTGAATACATTGCTGCTGGATCTTGTTGCGCTCAGCTTCTCTGGATGAAGCAAACTCACAAGGACTATGGTGTCCATCTGAAGCATGTGCCACTCTACTGCGACAATGAAAGTGCCAGCAAGATTGCCAACAACCCAGTTCAGCACTCGAAGACAAAGCACATTGAAATTCGTCATCACTTTCTCAGAGATCATGTCATGAAGGAAGATATTGATATCATACACGTCAACACTGAAGAGCAGTTGGCAGATATCTTCACAAAGCCCTTGGATGAGAAAAGGTTTTGCAAGTTGCGGTGTGAGCTAAATATCTTAGAATCCTCGAATGTCCTATAATCAGGCACACTTCCTAACACTTATGCATGTTCATGACTTAGATGTGCAACACACGAAGTAAAGTATGTCTTCAATCAATGAAGACTTACATTCTGAGTGTGAATACATTAATGCGGAATTTGACTTCGGAGCGCCATGATAATTGTGCGCCGTGTCTGGGTCTAATACTTCCTATACGGTGGGTAACGCCACCACCAAATCTTTGCTTGAAGCGTTTCTCCTGGCGTTACATTTGCAAAAGCTTCGCATTTGATTTATCTTCATATATGTCTTATATAGACTTGTGTTCTGTCCTCTACAGCATTCACTTATAGCTATGTCTTCTTATTTGAATCTTTTGAACTAAGTGAATGTGATCGGACCCTAACCTCTCTATGCTTTCTCACCTCAAACTCTATCTATCCAAATCATATGCTTTCTGTTGGAACCGTCGAATGTCTTCTCTGTGTCCTAGTCAGCAGAAGATACAGAGACAAACATTAAATATGTTTTAATGCTCTATCCTCATTGCCTGAAATCCGGAGAAGCCGGAACGACCACCCCGATAGTCCAGGCGTGCGTGGGCACATGGAACAACTCCCCATGTATTGCACGTCCGCCACGTGTCCCTCAGATGTGAACCGCCAGGGCACCTGCGTAATTGCGCTGTGTCGTCTCCCATCCTTATAAATGCCCATCCCATCACGGTCAAAAACTCTTCTACCACCTCTCCACCTCGACCAACCCTAGCGCCTCTGCTAGCTCTTGACGACGCCGGCGACGAAGCGCTTAGCTATCGCGACCTTGTCGACGCCGTCTTCACGCCGGCCGCGGACATCGTCTTCTCCGCCGCCACCGTAGGTGTCCTCCGTCGCCAAGTTAGGGCACGGAAGATCGAACTGCTCGGCCTCAACTCCGTCTCCGTCTAGAAGTTCATCGTGTGGTAAATTAAAACTCTCTTTTTACCGTCATGTTGATCCAATAGATTCATCCTCTTTACCATAAGAAGTTTCTATCTCCACATATTTGGATCTATCCTGTCTGCATCTCATATTTTGCCTAGTACATTCACATATGCTTCACACATAGTTAGATTCCTCACTTGTACCTATTCTTGGATTCGTACAAATCTGGAACCAACTCTCAACATAAAAGTGAATGTCTTTGCGCTATGAGGTCAATGTTTTCTAAACTGATTTATCTTCAAAATCTTCTGATAATGCATATGACCTCTTCCCCTTCCCTCGCATCTCCAATGCTGTCACAGGTACATGTCCGAGGGAGAATCCCTTAGTTCTCATAGTCTGCATTCATTTGCAGAATTCTTACAGCATCACATTAACTCTCCCGAAGCCAGTTCCTGTCTGACCAGCAGACCGAAGCCTTTGACTGTGTTGAAGCCTTTCAGTTTGAACCCAATGGCAACTGAAATATCTGTTAGGAAGGGTGGCAGACAGCGCCGTGGAAACACCTCCAGAGATTTGCCTCCTGACCTCCATGAAATGTACAAGACTAATCCAGAGGAGGACTATAATCAGAGGAAGACTCGAATCCAATGGATTCGAAGATATTGGGCAGAACAGTGGTTCAAGTACAAGTTTGTGACCCAGGAGTATGCTGAGAAGAATGCCATCAAGCGACCATGGGGGGGCATTTTGTACAAAAATCTTCCTCCCAGGACCCAAGCTGAAGCCATTGCTCAAGGCTTCTATCCTTGCATGGTCCGAGGGCCACAACTAGCAGATGCCGACCCATCATCATTGCTATGGTGTCGTGATGACAATCTGTTCAAGCGCAACCTCCAGTATGCCAAGAACTCGGCCAAGGAGAACAAGAAGACTTGGGGATTAGACTTCAATCCTGGCCCCTCTGCGCCTCGTGCCGATGGCACACGCGAAGCTGAACCAAACCTTGTTGGGCCCTTCTACAACTTAGAAGGTCTCATTTCTCACATAAGGGTTCAAGGGGCGGATGTGGATCAACCTGCAGACGACGCTGACTCTGATGAAGCGCCTGCATCTCCGAAGTCAAAGAAGAAGAAGAAATCCAAAGCTTCGAAAATCACTACACCTACAGCTTCGAGAGTGAAGCCTTTGGCCACTACTCCACCTGCCCCGAGTGTGCAATCTGAAGAGCACTCTCGCATCTCCAAGAGCAAGCAGCTAAAGAAGAAGCCCTTTTATACGTCCAAAACGTATCTATAATTTCTGCTTGCTCCATGCCTCTTTTGTGTGATATTACTATGATATTTATACACTTCCATATACTTTTGATCATATTTGGACTAACCTATTAACTCAGTGCACTCCAGTGCCAGTTTCTGTTTTCTGCTGTTTTTGTATTTCAGGTTTTCCCATTACGTAAACTGCCAGAAAAATTCCGGGAAAAATATATAAAAAATCAGCGTTCCGGAAGCTTCAATGCGGCCAAAGTAGGGCTGGGGGGGGGGGGCACCAAGGCTCCAGGCGGCCAGAGGGCGCGCCCCCTCCTGGCCGCGCCGCCAGGGCGCCTAGGCCCCCCAGGCCCCCTCTGACCCCCCCTTTGGCATATATTTACACCGCGTCCCGAAACCCTCGAGGACGAAACCCTTTTTCGCGATCTCATCTCTATTCCGCCACCGCCGCGCTTCCAAGATCGGGAGCACCAGGAGAACTCTTCCCGGCACCCTGCCGGAGGGGAGGATCACCACCGGGAGCCTCTCCACCACCATGGACGCCTCCCGGATGAGTTGTGAGTAGTCTCCCTTGGACCATGGGTCCATGACCAGTAGCTATGTGATGTTCTCCTCCCCTCTTTGTTCTTCACCGATTAGACCTCGTGAGCTGCCCTACATGATCGAGGCACATATGTAATCCTTATGTTGTTGCTATGATGAGTTTGCTGGGATCCGATGGATTATAAGATTATGTTCAGATTGTGTGTGAGTAATATATTTGATTTACCTCTTTTATATTTATGTTCTTGAGTAATTCTTGCATGTTCCCCGTTGCTGTTTATTGCTTTGGCCAAGTAGTAGGTAGTAACTCCAAGAGGGAACGTTATGCTTGATTGTGGGTTCATGCCCCTCGATGATTAGCTTGAGTGACAGAAACATGAGTCTAGGGGATGTGCTGTTGCCACAAGGGGGAAAACAACGGTGCTTGTACTCGCGGGTGCAAGGATTGTTTACTTTACGCAATGTTCTTTTAATGCAGTTGTCTGTTGCTTTGAGTTTACACTATGGGTGGGACTCGCAACTTAATACCAGCGAGATGTTCTGGATAGATATCTCAAGGTGGATGATTAGTAGTAGATGCAGATGGATTTCGGTCTACTTACCTTGGCGTACCGCCCATGCTTTTGAGCCTCTACCTTTCTTTGTAGCATAGTTAGCATTGGTTTGCGCACATAATCCTGTCAATTGCCCAGCTGTAATTTGTTTACCTCGCTTAGCTGTTTTATCGTCTTTTGGGAGAGAGACATCACTAGTGAACATCATGGGACCCCGGTCCATATTACCATCACTGATCACATCCGCTATTTACTTTCAGTTCTTACTTACTAGTTGCAATCATACCTATCACTATTATCTCTTGCGTTTGATCCTTTGTAAACGACAAGGCCGGAGGGATTGACAACCTCTCTGTACTCGTTGGGAGCAAAGTTATTTGTATCTGTGTGCAGGTCCGGTTGATCACTAGTTGCGCCGCTAGCAGTTGACACCTTCTTGTTGAACCTTGGAGTCTCAGGGGAATTCGATCCTTGGTATCTTTGCCAAGGGAAAACTACCGCTACACTGCATCTCAAACCTTCCACTTGGGGTAACCAACGAGGGGCAAGAAGCCATCAAGCAAAGTTTTCTGGCGCCGTTGCCGGGGACTCCACTCTTCAAGATAGGGGAGTTGCACGCTATCTTTTACCTTTGCTTTTTAGTCTTGTTAGTTTACCTTTCAGTTTTTGCTTTAGTATCCTTCATCGACAATCAAAAAAATAGTTATCTTGCTTGCTTGCTGCTATGGGTTCCACCGAGAACACCAAGTTGTGTGACTTCACTAGTCATAACAACGATGAATTTATCTGCACGCCTATCACTACACCTGCCACTTCAGCACCTTCTTATGAAATTAAACCTGCTTTACTGAACCTAGTTATGAAAGATCAATTATCCGGTGCTGGAGATGATGCTGCTTTGCACTTAAACAACTTCGTTGAACTCTGTGATATGCAAAAGTACCAAGAAATAGATGGTAATATTGTTAAGCTTAAGCTTTTTCCTTTCTCCTTGAGAGGAGGAGCTAAAATTTGGTTTCAATCCTTGCCTAGAAATAGCATAGATTCTTGGGACAAGTGCAAGGATACTTTTATTGGAAAGTACTATCCACCTGCTAAAATTATCCAACTAAGGAGTAACATAATGAATTTCAAACAATTGGATAATTAACACGTTGCCCAAGCTTGGGAACGCATGAAATCTCTTGTCAAGAACTGCCCTACTCATGGTTTGACTACTTGGATGGTTATCCAAACTTTTTATGCAGGCTTGAACTTTACCTCGCGGAACTTGTTAGATTCGGCCGCGGGAGGAACCTTTATGTCAACTACACTTGGTGCTGCCACGAAGCTTCTCGATGAGATGATGACCAATTATTCCCAATGGCACACCGAACGCGCTCCAACAGGTAGGAAGGTAAACTCTGTCGAGGAGATTTCCTCCCTAAATGAAAAAGTTGACTTGATCATGTCTCTACTTTCCAAGCAATCTTCTATTGATCCTCGTGATGTTCCTTTAAATTCTTTGATTGCTCAAGAACAAGTAGATGTGAACTTTATCTCTAGAAACAATTTTAATAATAATGCTTATAGGAGTAATTTTGGTAGCAATCCTATACCGTTCCCCTCTAATTCCTATGGGAACAACAATGCTTATCCTAGCACCAAGAACTCCACTTCTGAACTAGAGAGTATGCCTAAAGATTTCATCACTACCCAAAAAGCCTTTAATAAGAATGTAGAAGAAAAACTAGCCAAACTAGATGATCTCTCTTCGAAGGTAGACAATTTAGCCCATGAGGTAGAGTTGCTTAAAATTAGAACTTCCCCTCTTGAGGAGAGGAAGACCACTCCTATGAATGCTATTCAAGTGCAAATTAATGAAAACATTAGGATGTTGGCTAAACTTAAAGAGAGATGGGCTAGAGAAAAGGAGGAAGAAGATAGAATTAAGAACCTTCCTACCCACCACACTGTTGCTACTATCCAAGTTGTTGAGGATATCCAAACTCTTAGCACCCAATGCACTCCTGGTCCCATTGGACCTATTAATGGTGATGCTATGACCATAGAAACTACCAAACAAGTGAGCCTAAAGGACACCACTACCACTTTACTTGATAGTAGTGACCTTGATTTTGATTATTGCACCCTTACCAAAGTTATTGATTTCCTTCACAAGATGTCTAGAGATCCCCGCACTAGCACACTTAACCTTGCCTTCACCGAGCATATCACTAATGCTCTCATCAAAGCTAGGGAGGAGAAAGTTAGGGTAGAAGCCTCCATACCTAGAAAGCTAGAAGATGGTTGGGATCCTATGATTAAAATCAAGTTGAATAACTTCTCTTGCTATGCACTATGTGATCTTGGAGCTAGTACCTCCGTTATGCCCAAAAGAATATATGATATGCTTAAATTGAAACATTTTGATTCTTGTTCTTTTGGTGTTCGTCTTGTTGATTCTTCCATAAAGAAACCCTTGGGGAGGATCGATGATGTTCTTATCATTGTCAATGACAATTACGTTCCCGTTGATTTTACTATTATGGATATTGAATGTGAACCTTCTTGTCCAATTATTTTGGGACGTCCTTTTCTTCGCACCGTTGGTGCCATCATTGACATGAAAGAAGGGAATATAAGATTCCAATTTCCTCTCAAGAAAGGGATGGAACACTTCCCTAGAAAGAAGATTAAGTTACCTTTTGAGTCCGTTATACGGGCTAGCTATTCTTTTACTCTTGATAAAACTTGATCTCTTTGCATTATGCCTAGCTTAAAGGCATAAAAGAAAGTGCTTTTGGGAGGCAGCCCACAATGAATAAAATTTTATTTTGCTTTTGTTGTGTCTTGATGTAGTTACTACAGTAGCATCATCATTGTATCTTTACTTTTCAGCTTTGTGCCAAGTGTAGCCTCTGATTGCAAGAAAGTTCAAAAGTTGTGACGTGCTGTCCAGGAAACAGATTCTGTCCTTGGACAGAAAAATTCGTATAAAATCACCAGATCATCTTTTTGGTCTGAATTTTTTCGACAGCGTGCTCTATACAATTTTCTTTCGGGCGTCTGTTCTAAGTTTTTTGATTTGCGTTGCAGAAGTGCCCCGAAAAAATTATTTACTACCTGCTGGTCTGTTTTTCACAGATTCTGTCCTGTTTTGCCTTTCCTTTGTTTTGCAAACCTTGAGCTTGCTTTTTCTTTGCAAAAACCTTTTGGCAATCTTGAGAAACAGTAGACCTTCAAGAATATCCTTATTTCCAGCAAGGAAAAATTATTGTATTAAGGGTACTAACCTCGCTAATCAGATTATGATGAGTTATGTATGAAGAGAGTTTTCAAGTGTGCGAGGGAAGATGATAAAAAGATTCAGGAGTGTCAAACGCTCAAGCTTGGGGATGCCCCCGTGCACCCCCAAGAAATATTCAAGAAGACTCAAGCGTCTAAGCTTGGGGATGCCCCCGTGCATCCCCTTCTCCATCAACAATTATCAGTTCGTCTTTCGTTCCACTATATTTTTATCACTTCATGTGTTATGTGCTATGCTTGGAGCGTCTTGCTTTTAGTTTCCTTTTTAGTTTTCTTTAGCTTTGCTTGCTTTTCATAACGAGTTGGAACTCAGCTTTCTTTGTGTGGGAGAGAAACACGCTCCACTTCAACCTAGAACACAACATAGAATTTTCATGTCTATCTTTGCTGTGTGTGTTCTTTGTCTTTCAGTAGCTACTATCATGTTCAGCTCTTAGTTTTCATGCTTTACTTTTTGAAGAGCTTTTGTTTAGTTGGTCGCTGGAACTCTCTTTAGTTATCATGCTTATCTTGTTAAGAATAGTTGGCTTCTGTTGCACTGGTTGATATGTCTATGATAAAAATGCTATGTGGATAATGGTGCTTAGTAGTTCATGTTTTCTTATGGTTAGTCTCAAATAGCTGGGGGGTTCTCAATGTGTTATTGAAGTACCAACATGATTTGTTTGCCTATGATGTGGTATGGTTTAGTGATATCTTCCTTCAAGAATTTATTTTGATTGACTTGGCGTATGCTCACGCATAT
This sequence comes from Secale cereale, assembly GCA_902687465.1. NCBI lineage: Eukaryota > Viridiplantae > Streptophyta > Magnoliopsida > Poales > Poaceae > Secale > Secale cereale. Next base: position 614,917,581 of record LR738709.1, on the reverse strand, counting down.
TTAAGACTGTAAAGAAAGTCTATCAAGCCTTGATGATCTTTAATTTCTGAGTAGCGATATAACTTCCATGCCCGATTCAATGTTGCTTTGTCGCTCTGCATGATTATGACCGTCATTGCTCTTTTAGTTGGTCGCTCCCGGTCTTTTGCTAACCTTCGCCTGTACTAAGCGGACTGACTGCTTGTGCATCCAAAATCCTTTAAACCAGTTATGCCATATGAGTCCACCATACCTTCCTATACATGGTATTTACCTGCCATTCCTAACGAAGACTTTCATGTACCATCTCGAAATTAATCAAAAAAGCATTTCTCTTTTGTGCCTCTGTTTTAGTTCATGAGGAAGTAGTAGTTAATTCATGATCTTTTTAAGTTGGACAAGCTTCACCCCGGGATTGCATGTCTAATGTGCAAACCCATAATACGAGAAGGAACTGGCATAGAGTGCACCCGGCTCATTAAAAAATATACAACAAACAAACCCTCCTTCACGCTTTGTTCATGAGAAATCAGAAAACTTTGGCAGTGATAAACAAAGGAGATTAAGAGGATGTGATCGTCCTCATTCAGGAGCCGTTCCTCGAAACTTGTCCAGCTCAAGAAGTAATTGAGTTATCTGCTAGCATTCGTTGACGAAACATGCATATTCTAAAAAAAAAAATTATTACCTCTGTTTTTAAAACCAAGAGCTCTGGTACATGTTTAGTTTTTGTTTCCGACCACGGGTTTTCAACCTTGCCATCAAAAGCCACGGTTCGAGAGTCTCCACCTTCTTTAAAGCACCAACTATTGAGAGCATGATTGTCATTCTGAGTGTAATGTGCATTGTCCCAAAGTACCATTGTCTTTTGCATGACTATGATATAGTTTATTCTGAAATCATTGTATCTAGTCGTCGCTTAAACCTTGGAGGTGCCCCTGCATTTATGTTTTGCTTCACTAAAGGGGGCAAGCGAGATATCACTTTATCATGTTTGCACACCATGCTCATTACAAATCTATTGAGTATCTCAGTTTCATATTGTAAAACTTTCAGTTCTTTGTGATTTTCTCATGAGGCAACTTAATTACTACAGATTCATTGTCTCAGTAAGCAATTGTCATGTGACTATGAAAAGTTCCTATATGGTTAATAGCATGTCACCACGGAAATTATGCTTGTTATCATTTACCTACTCGAGGACGAGCAGGAATTAAGCTTGGGGATGTTGATACGTCCAAAACGTATCTATAATTTCTGCTTGCTCCATGCCTCTTTTGTGTGATATTGCTATGATATTTATACACTTCCATACACTTTTGATCATATTTGGACTAACCTATTAACTCAGTGCACCCCAGTGCCAGTTTATGTTTTCTGCTGTTTTTGTATTTCAGGTTTTCCCATTACGTAAACTGCCAAAAAAAATCCGGGAAAAATATATAAAAAATCAGCGTTCCGGAAGTTTCCATGCGGCCAAAGTAGGGCTGGGGGGGGGGCACCAAGGCTCCAGGCGGCCAGAGGGCGCGCCCCCCCTCCTGGCCGCGCCGCCAGGGCGCCTGGGCCCCCCAGGCCCCCTCTGACGCCCCCCTTTGGCATATATTTACACCGCGTCCCGAAACCCTCGAGGACGGAACGCTTTTTCGCGATCTCATCTCTGTTCCGCCGCCGCCACGCTTCCAAGATCGGGAGCACCAGGAGAACTCTTCCCGGCACCCTGCCGGAGGGGAGGATCACCACCGGGAGCCTCTCCACCACCATGGACGCCTCCCGGATGAGTTGTGAGTAGTCTCCCTTGGACCATGGGTCCATGACCAGTAGCTATGTGATGTTCTCCTCCCCTCTTTGTTCTTCACCGATTAGACCTCGTGAGCTGCCCTACATGATCGAGGCACATATGTAATCCTTATGATGTTGCTATGATGAGTTTGCTGGGATCCGATGGATTATGAGATTATGTTCAGATTGTGTGTGAGTAATATATTTGATTTACCTCTTTTATATTTATGTTCTTGAGTAATTCTTGCATGTTCTCCGTTGCTGTTTATTGCTTTGGCCAAGTAGTAGGTAGTAACTCCAAGAGGGAACGTTATGCTTGATTGTGGGTTCATGCCCCTCGATGACTAGCTTGAGTGACAGAAACATGAGTCTAGGGGATGTGATGTTGCCACAAGGGGGAAAACAACGGTGCCTGTACTCGCGGGTGCAAGGATTGTTTACTTTACGCAAAGTTCTTTTAATGCAGTTGTCTGTTGCTTTGAGTTTACACTATGGGTGGGACTCGCAACTTAATACCAGCGAGATGTTCTGGATAGATATCTCAAGGTGGATGATTAGTAGTAGATGCAGATGGATTTCGGTCTACTTACCTTGGCGTACCGCCCATGCTTTTGAGCCTCTACCTTTCTTTGTAGCATAGTTAGCATTGGTTTGCGCACATAATCCTGTCAATTGCCCAGCTGTAATTTGTTTACCTCGCTTAGCTGTTTTATCGTCTTTTGGGAGAGAGACATCACTAGTGAACATCATGGGACCCCTGCCCATATTACCATCACTGATCACATCCGCTATTTACTTTCAGTTCTTACTTACTAGTTGCAATCATACCTATCACTATTATCTCTTGCGTTTGATCCTTTGTAAATGACAAGGCCGGAGGGATTGACAACCTCTCTGTACTCGTTGGGAGCAAAGTTATTTGTATCTGTGTGCAGGTCCGGTTGATCGCTAGTTGCGCCGCTAGCAGTTGACACCTTCTTGTTGAACCTTGGAGTCTCAGGGGAATTCGATCCTTGGTATCTTTGCCAAGGGAAAACTACCGCTACACCGCATCTCAAACCTTCCACTTGGGGTAACCAACGAGGGGCGAGAAGCCATCACCCTTGCACAACCCCAGTCCAGCTCTGACTCCTGATGCTGTTCTGAAGAACGCGAATGAAGCCATTGATCTATCAAGTGATGAAGATCTAGCTGATGACGCTCTTGAGCAATTGATCAAGAGCAAGCAAGATGCAGAAATCTTCAATGATTTGCCCCTCTTTGACGTGGAAGTATTGAACAACTTCATTGATGAATGGTTTGACACCCCCAATCTCAGCTTTGACGATCTGCAACTTCCAGTTGGCCTAAGTGTCTCCTTCAATGGCGCCATTGCTTCTGAGCTAGCTCTTGCTCGAAGAATTGTTGAGCTGAAGCAAAAGATTGACTATGAAAAGGCTCAGTTCAAGAAGCATATGGCCAAGCTCAACGTCGATGATATCCAGAATTTCAAAGTCATGATGCATGAGCTCAAGGAAGCCTTTCACAAGAGGCGTGAAGAAGCTAAAGGTTCTCGTGAGCGCATAAAGGCCTTGGCTGCCAAGTGTGTTCAAGCTTACAATGAAGCTGAGAAGCGCAAGGTCCTTGGGCGTCCTCACATCGACCCTAGGATGGCTGCAAAGAAGAAGAAGCCAATTGTGGTCCCCCGTTGAAGAATCAAGGCAGGAAGAACCTCACATTGTCTTCCCTGCTAGCATGACAGGCACGAAGCCTAAGGTCCCCACAGTTGCTTCAGAGCTCAAGAAGACAAAAGTCGCTGTAGATGAAGCCCGCAAGCGCAAGAACATCACTGATGATGCTCCACCCACCAAGAAGCGCAAGATCAAGAAGGTCCGGGCTGCTCCCACAGAGCCCCTTGTCGTCGAGCCAATTTCTGTTGCTCGTCCTGCATCTGCAAACCAAGAACGTCGTCTGACTGTTCATGAGCCTGCTCCCACAGAGGCCCCTGAAGACTTTCTAGCTGTTGACCCCACCGCAGCTGAAGACATTGGTCACCATGACAATGTTGAAGATGATGAAGTCCTTCCTCAGATCGAATACAATGTGGTATCATCGCCTGTTCTCACGAACAGCGAACGCATCAGCATTGGTCGTCCATTGACGCCAATTGCTCAGGATGACTCATGGGCTGATCACCCACAAGACACACCAGTAAATCCCCCTACTCAAGTCACCAGTTCGGTGCTTGAAGACGAAGACTTTTAGGCCCAACCAACTCCGTCTCCACAAGCGTCGCCAGCATTCCGCAGGCTTCGCAAAGGACCAAGGCCTCAAGTCGTTCCTTCAAGTGTTCCAGAAGGAGATGAGCACCAATCTGTTCCTGAAGCCTCTCCTACTGTGAACCTCCCTGAGTCTGAAGCCAAAGCGGATGACGATATCCCGGCTGCATCAGCCAATGAAGAAGAAGCAAGAGAAGAAGAAGCACGTGTTGCCACACCCCCCGCCGACCAAGTTGTTATCGAGGAGAACGTGTCCGACCCTCCAGCTCCTGAAGTGGAGATTACAAATTCTGAGGCTGCCACCAACATCACCCCTGAAGCCAATGACGTTGTCATGGCTGAAGCTAATATGGCTCCTGAAGTCAATGTGGTGCCTGAAGCCAGTGCTGCACCTGACGCCACTCAGCAGCCCGAAGTCAATGTCACTGCTCATGTTCCGCCTCCAAGGCCACATACTATCGAACAAGCATACGACAAAGATGACCAGCTCATCTCTGTCAAATGGCCTATTCTGGTTCCTCCGCCTGCTACTGGTCCGCCTGCTGCTGGTCCTCAATTTGACTACCACGTCGAGCACATGCCTCAGGTTCATAAGCCAAAGCCAAGACTGCCCAGGTTCCCAGGTACTGTCGCTTCGCCAGGGTCCTTCAATGCTAATGGCTTCATTGTGCACAACACTTTCTTTGATAGCGCCAAGAAGCCCTACTCCAAACCAAGGATTTCATCAGATAGGTTCTGGAGCCATCAACAACGCAGTTATTATTCACAAGTTCTCTATGACCAAGGGCGCATCTTCCCACATATGCGTCTTGACACTGAAGCCATTACTGGATTGCCCTGTCTTGAAGAAGCCCTTGATTGCTTCCGTGATGCTGGCCTGCTGAACTTTGTGACTGACAAAGAGCACTGGAATGAAGAGCTACTTCTGCAATTCTATGCAACCCTCCACATTCGCGGCTACAGCAGGGATCCGAAGACATGGGTCCTTGAGTGGATAACAGGAAATGTCCATCATGAAGCCAAAGCCTTTGACCTCATTGAGCTAACTGGCCTGCCCACTCCAGGAGAACTATATGAACCTGGCTGTCAACGACACTGCGAAGCTTTGAAGAGTATCTTTCAGAAGCCAAAGCCCAACATGAGCCAAATGCTGAGCATGATGAAGCCCTTGCCCCTCGATGCTGAGTACCCAAAGGAGTTCTTTGTTGAAGACCTTGAGTATCTGCCACACACTATATATCATATCATCAGGCGAACTCTATGGCCTGTCAAAGGACACTCTTCATCAGCCAAACTTGAAGGCACAATGAAGACATTGGTCTTCTATATCTTCAATGGCATCAGCTTCAATGCTCAAGACTTCTTTATCAGGCAGTTGGCTGTTTCAGGCCCTGATCTCTTTGGACTCAAGTTCTACGCTCCATGGGTCATGCGCCTCATCAAGCTTCATTCTGCTATCAACTATCAGCCCTCTGCTCGCAACCATCACATATTCTTGCCAGAGGTTGATATGTCAGCTGAAGCCATATACCAAGAGCCTGCCAAAGAGCATTTTTCTCTTCACAATGCTGATCACCAAAGCTTCACTCAGCCCATTGATGGAGTTCCAGCAGTCACTCGTGTTTATCCTCTAGCTGGACATACTCGCTTACCTCGCCATGCAGAGACTGAAGCTACTGAGAGCACCATTGCCCAAAGGCCTCGGAAGCGATCTCGTGTTCTCAATGACCGAGAACTTCTCGCTGCCTTACATCAGAAACAGGATAAGCATCACTACTGGCTAAAGCGTCAGATGCAAAGCCTCTTGGTGGACGTCAATCGCATTCGCAACCTTGCCACCAAAAATGCCTTTATTGCTCATGAAACATGTCGGAGGTCATGGAAGAGTTTGACATTGCTGAGTGCTCAAGCAGATCTTCAAGACGATGGCTTCACTGAAAGATTCAAGTTTGACCACACTCCCCCAAGGAATGTTGTTTTGCGTCGAACTCCGTCTCTTGAAGACTTTGACTATTCCTCCTCCGCTGCAACGATTCAAGATGATGCTACCTCACCACCTCCTCCTTCAGCGCATGTCGACACTGCTCCAACTTCTTCTGCACCGCCAAACACCAACGCCGACCCTGCATCTTCTCCTACTCCAACTGGGAACGAGTAGAGGCTCTATGTCTTCAAACATTTTTGGTCCTTACTGACAAAAGGGGGAGAAGCATATGAGTTGATAGTCTTCAGGCAGGTCCATATGGGCGGGTGCTTTATATTTTGTCTAGTGTTTACAACTCTCGTTTTTGCTACATTTGGTTCTTTGAGTTGTAACACTTAAATTTGATGGTCGTCTGCTACGTTTTCTGATACTCTGTAATGCGATGATAAATTCCACACTTATTCATTCTGCAGACGTCCATTTCTCATTATGCATATCATTATATTCGACATATCTATTGTGCATGATGAATTTTCTTCATAAGTTGAAGAGGATCTCCACAAGTACAACCTGCCATGTGCATTTGCATTCAAAAGCAAATTAATTATATGCACATCTTCAGGGGGAGCCTTTTGCTACTTATGATGACAATACCTTTATCCTTTACAATTACACATACTTTTATCCCCGTTGAAAACTTCAACCAGTTTGTCATCAATCACCAAAAAGGGGGAGATTGTAAGTGCATCTAGTGCCATCCCTAGTTGGTTTTGGAGTATTGACGACAAACCTGGTTGAGGGACTAATGTGTTTGTGAGTATTGCAGGATAACACAGGTAGTAGTCCCTCATTGATTCGGTTTACCTACCGGAGATGACCCCTAAAAATGTATGAAGACATTGACGACAATGGTGGTATATGAAGATAATCATATTGAAGACTATGACGAGAGAAGACATTGTGTGAAGACTATGGAGCGCGAAGACTTAGACGTTTCGTTGTTTCCTTTTCTTCTTTGTTGAGTCATAGGAACCACCGTACTGTTAAGTGGGGTCCAAGTGAACAAAGTCAGAGTGACTGAAGTGATGCTCAACCAAACCCTATGTCTTCGAGCGAAGACAATGAGAGCAAATCTTATCCAGAGTTGGATGAGTCAGCTTTACTTGTAGCCCAAGTAAAGTTGTCGCGTGTGTTTGAAATCTGACCGTTGGAACACGTGTCAGTTCCAGGGTCACTTCGGACAAATCAGGTCGGGTTGCCCAGTGGCTATAAATAGCACACCCCCTACACCATAAATTGGTGGCTGCTCAGAGTTATTACACGGCTTTTGTCGTTTGAGAGCAACCCACCTCCGAAGCATTTGAGAGAGAGATCCTTGTGAGGACAAAGCCCAAACACCCAGAGCCAAGGAGTGTTAGGCATCACTGAAGTCTTTCTGTCTGAGTGACCTGAAGACTTGTTACACTTGAGGGTTGTGTTTCCTCCAGCCGGTTAGGCATCGCGTTCTGAGCATCCAAGAGTCATTGTGGATCGCCGGTGAACGAAGTCTGTGAAGGTTTGGAAGTCTACCTTGAAGACTTACCAGAGTGATTGGGCGAGGACTATGTGTCCTTAGCTCAAGGGGAATAAGGTGAAGACATGGTCTTCTGAGTTAAATCTCAGTCTCCCTAACCAGACATACAGTTGTCACAGCAACTGGAACTGGTCTAACAAATCACTGCCTTCCCCAAGCTACTGGTTCTATCTCTTCCCTCTCTTTACTTACTGTCTATCTTTGTGAAGTCATTGCCTGCTTGCCCTTTCTGTTTGACTTCACTGTGTGACTACTTGTTCTGACTGGCTTCATACAATCTTCCACCCTGATCCATACTGCCTAGCTGCTATTAGTCTTCATGCTTTCACTTTATTGAATACTTGACTATGGCTTGTCTAGAGTAGTCTACCTTCCGCTGCATACAAATAGGATTGGTTCTATCGTTTGTCTTTGAAACTTCCATGTTTTGAAGACTTTCATAAAAATCGCCTATTCACCCCCCTCTAGACGATATACAGCACTTTCACGCCCGGCTGTGGGAGGCCGGGCCGCGCCATGGACTGGCCGGGCACCTCGCCGGAAGGCCCTAGCAGGGCCGCAAGGCCACATGCAGGCAGTGGCTCCTCCTCTAGCCGCTCGGATCTGCACTGTCGGTGGTCCGCTGGCAGATACACGAACGGCGGCCGGCCGGGCTCGGTGCTAGCCCAAAAGCTCGTCGGCGCACCGTTGCCACTCATTAAGTGCGATGACTGCCCAAAGAAGGTCGTGCGCCGCGCGTCTGCAACGCCGGAACATCCCGAATGGCTGTTCATCAAGTGCTTAAACGATGGGGTATGTGCTATTTGTTAGCTTTGATTTTGCTCCCGAATTTGGCAACTTGTGCTAACTTGCAATTTTATTATGTAGCATGGATGCAAGTTTTGGTATTGGGAAGAAGAGTACATCGATCTATTAATTGCGCGCAATTTAATAGATGTTCGTGCACTTTTAGCTAGAATAGAGGTTGTAGATGAGCCTAGGTGTGAGAAAGCAACCTCTGCTTCTGGCTTGAAGAAGAAAGAAGGATGCAACATCGAGCCGTGTGAGGAAGCAACCTCTACTTATGGCTTGAAGAAGAAAGGAGGGTGCAACATTGAGCCTCCTCCACATATCAACAACGAATGCATCGAGAAGGCCCTAACCCAAGTCAAGGGAAGAGTTATGGAAGTTGGGTATCTTCTAAAATGTATTCTTGTAGTTATTATTTTCTTTGGCATTGCTATATACTAGTCAAAATGTGATGATGTATTGTCATGTATCAAAAATGAATGATAATAAAAAGTTAAGGACTTGCAAAGAAAAATGCACACGGACAGGATGCGGCCGGGATGCGGCCGCGCGCTGGGCGCACGGCCACCGCATCACAGGACACGTCCGGACACGACTCCAATTCCCTACCCAAACGGACAGAATCCGGACAAAACGAACGTCCGTTTGGGGTCGCGCGATGAAGTTGGCCTTAGCCACGTTTGGGCCTTTCCTACTCTAGATCTCTTTATTGGTGGGCTTCATGAAACACCAGCCTGCTCCGTCGGACAGATGACGGGTAGAGCATGACAGTTGCTGCTTGGCTTTGCTGTATCCCAGCAGCGAGCAGTGCACTCGAAAGCTGCGACGAGGGCGAAAAGGCCGAGCTCACCGTGCATGTGGGCGTGCGAGCGTCGCCCTTTTTTACCATGCCACTGCCACTGCGTGCATGTCGGCATAATGCGAGCGTCGCCCTTTTTACCACACTACGCGGGGGGTCGAGACAGTGCGAGCTTCCGGTGAGACGGTCGGGCTCACCTCGGCTGCGGCCTCCCTGCCGCAAAGGCTCAAAAGCCGGCCCTGCCTCGGTGGCGGCAGAAAGCGTCACAGCACGCCGGCCACGCACGCATCGGGGTCGGGGTCGCCGCGCACGCCCCCACCGTTCCCGGCCACCAGCACCACATCCGCCGCGATCTCCCCGTACACCGCAAAAGGAGAAACGCTCCAGCGCAAAGGCCAGGCAGTACAGTACTAGTATACCAGTACAGTACAAGGAAGGGAGAGTGGCTGGCAGCGGCGTGTGCCCGCGTGGGCACCAGCGCGGCGTGCGGTTCGCCGTGCTAGAATAATCGGGGGCGGGGGACGCGGCCACCGGGGTGGCGACAACGGCGACCGGCCGACAGGCGGCGGGCGCCGCTGGTGCGATGGTGGGCAGTGGGCACGCACCCCAACGTCGCTGGACACCACAGTGGCCAGTGGGCGCGCGCGCGCGCGCACGGCGGAGAAGGGAAGGGAGAGTGGCGCGAAAAAGGCACCGGGCGGCCCCGGCCCGCGTGCTCTGGCGCTGCCGCTGCCGTCCCCGGCCACGGCCACGCCCCCACGCGCGCCGCTGTCGACACGTTCTCCTCCCATGAATCTCAAACCGGAGCAAGCACACGTTCTGCCCGTATCTCGGCGCATTTGTTCCATTAGACAGACGTCGCTCGTGTGCATAGCGGATCGGCACCACGGACATTGAATGCACAGGCACGGATCGGCCCGTTGACGTACACCGGACGTGCCGGTGCCTTGGGCGTGCAATGCAGAGCGGTTGGACGGAGTTATGGAACTGGGCAGATGCGGATGAGGAGCCATTGAATGCGCCGGCGAACTCGTCGTGATGGACCATGCCATGCAACGAGCAAGAAACGGCCATGGTCCATCCATGGATCGGATCGGACCCCCCAACATAAGTGGCAACTCCAGCTTTGCACAAGAAAGATCGGAGCGCAATCAATGTAGTACGTACCAGGAAGGAAACAGACACTACAGTATTATGCAGTTCATTACAGAGACCGGTACCCTGGCTAGCTTAGCCTGGATTAGCTACAGTCTACAGGAAAGATTACTGATTACAGAGCACACCAAAGAGCCGGGACTGGTTTCTTCCCCGGGATACAAAATTCCAACCCGGGAAGAAGTTGCCAGCGGATCGAATTACGTTCACCGTAACAGTACGGCTTCTAAATCTGGTTACTCCTAACTGTGACAATGGAGTGCACTGATTACTTACTGACGGACTCACGGGAGGATGAATGTTACAGGAAGATGAAGCATTCCATGGACACCAGGGGGTTCTCCAGGGACTCCTTCCCCTCGCCCTCGCCCTCGCCGGCCGCGCCGTCGCTGCCGCTGCCGCTGCCTGGGGGAGTATCCGTATCCTCCTGCTCCGGCGCCTGTGGCGACGCAGAGTGCGTAGGAGGACCTTTTGGGTGTGGCTTCGCCGGCGCCGGTGCTTGCGATGGCTGGGGAGGCGCCTCCTGCGCACGCGGCGGCGTAGGAGCGCGGCCGCACGGCCTCGCGGGCACGGGCGGCTTCCGCTGCGCGCACGAGGCCGAGCCGGCAGCGTCGCGGCGCTGGTCCTGCGCCCGCTTCGCCGCGGGCGACGGTGACCTCCGCCCGGGGTCGCGCCGCGGGGGCGGGGGCGACGGGGACGCGCGCCCGCGCCCGCCGGGGACGGCGGCGCCGTGGTCTCGGTCCCGCCTGGCGCGCCTGGGCTCGCCACCGGGCGCTGCCCTTCCTTGCCGGCACCTGGGCGGCTTGGACGGGGACCGCTCGGGCCCAGCCACCGTGGTCGCGGCGGACGACTCGGACGCCGCCTCCGACTTCTCCTCGACGGAGCGCGCGGGCCTGCTGACCCTGCCGCCGACGCCATGGCCGTCCTTGGCCCTGGCCTTCTCCGCCGACGGCGCCACCACAGCGCCGCCAGCGACGCGCCTGGGCCTGGGGCGCGGCTTGACGCGCGGCGTCTCCGAGAGCACCTCCTTGACCTTCTCCTCCTCGGGCGGCGGCAGGTCGCGGGCCTCGACGGCGTTCCCCCCATCGGCCGCGCCCGGCGGCTCGCCGCGCTTCTTGCTGACGCAGCAGCCCATGCGTGCACCGTCCTCCTCGCTTCTACTACCAGGCTTGTAGCCGAGCTTAGCTTAGCTAGCTAGGCGGCCATAGCTGGCCTGACGGTGGTGAGCACGAGCAGGAGGGAGGGACAGACAGGGGGGAGTGGGAGAGCGGGGAGGACTGCGAGAGTGAGTGGCTTTGGGTTTCCCTCCGTTGCGCTTTGATTTGTGTGAGCCGAGGAGAGGAGGCCTTGGCTGCGCTGTGGTCCGTAGTGTGGTGGGAGACCGGGAGGGTCAAAAGGGCTCAGCTACTGTTAGCTCTAATTAAGCTGTGTTCATCTGATGTAGTTGAGCTTATAAAATACGTACTGATCGGGGGTCATGTTCTTGCCCGGTGGAAAGTGGCGTTCACGACCTGTCCTTTGTTCTTTGCACGACCAAGTTTTGCCATGTTACAATGTGCACATGGTCTGCAGGGTCTTGAGGGAGAGACGTGTTGCTAAGGGAGCTCGTTTTGCCAAAAAAAGTATCAAAATATACTTAAGAGTTTCAAAAAATGCCAAAAAAATTTCAGATACATATGTGTATTCTTCAAGTATGTACTTCCTCCGTAAACTAATATAAGAGTGTTTAGATCACTAAAACAGTGATGCTCTTATATTAGTTTACAGAGGGGGTATAAATTTTCATCAAGTAATTTGATTATTTGCATGCTACACAAAAAAGACAAATATCTGACACAAATACAACAAAGAAAAAGCCCATTTCAATCTGTGTATTTATCTTTTTTTATTCATCACATATGAATATATATAGAGCTCAGCCTCTGCAGCCATTTTTCGGGTCTTGAGGTCTTTTATGAGACAATTTTTTAAAAACAAAATGAAGAGTTGCATTCCGTCGCAGGGATTTCGCGGCAGTACACATGATCTAAGGAATTTTGAGGAGGCAATGCGCACGTGGATGACATAGGAACGGGATTTCACACGAGAGAGGTTTTTTACCGAGGGGTTCGGGCTCCCTTACTCTAGGGGTAACACTCTGCTCCTGCTCGATGTGTTTGATCTCGTATGAACCATATGGGTACAGTGTTGCCTAGCACTTGTGTGCTTATTTGTCTAGCACTTGTGTATTTATATTTGTCTATCTTTGAAGACATGTCTAGATTTCTGTTTGGTTTCAAGCCACAACTTGCCACACTTTGACCCATCTCAACTTGTACAAGTTTGATCAAGTTAGGTGTGTGTTTGGTATAGTCACAACTAAGGCAAGAAATCTTTTTATGAGCAGTAAGCCCCACATGTCATAGATAGAAAAAAAATATGACAAGATTCCCCATGACAACATTGTACGGAAAACTCCAAATCTAGTGGTAGTAGTACATGGATATATGAACCGTTTTATCTCACGGAAGGCGATTTCTAAGGCGAACTAGGGTTTGGCTGGTACGCCGGCGGCCGCCGCCACCCGCAGCCGCGTGGATGCCAGCGTTTTCAATCCCATGACGGCACCGCGGTGCCGTGGCTGGTCTCCCTATCTCTGCACTGTTGTTCGTGGTGGCTGTACACCAAGGTTTTTAGGAGTAGATTGGTTTTGTCTGTTCTATCATCCACGGCCGGAGGAACATGTCTTGTATGAAGTTTTGATGTCCTGTGTGTGGGTTTCGTGATCCAGTCTTGGTACGTTTGGCGTTGATTTGGTCGTTCATTGGTGTGGTACTCCATCCGTCCCGACGAACTGATCGTGGACGTCGTCTTTTGTCCCTCCATCGGCTTTGGCGACGGCAGGTTTTTCTTCCCTCCACGGCTTGCCGGCAGCGAGGTTTTCTGTTTCATCGAGATTGCGATTGGGTGGAGGACCGCCAATCCCAATGAATCTTATCAGTTGGAACTGTCGGGGAGGGGGGGGATACTCGGACAATTTGCGAAATCGCGACGATCTCTCAGTCGCATTTCCCCACTTTTGTGTTTCTTTGTGAGACCAGACAAAAAACTGAAAAGATGAAGAGGATTCGAGGTAGAGTTGGGCTAAAGGGTTTTGAAGGGGTGGATAGTAATGGACTCAGTGGTGGTCTAGCTTTGTTTTGGCATGAGGCATGTGTGGTTGATATTCTGGATGAAGATGATCGGTTCATTGATGCCTTGGTCCGGGTTAATTCAGATGCTGAGCAGTGGAGACTTACGTGCGTATATGGAGAACCACGGGTTGAACATAGACAAGCGCTGTGGACAAAGCTCAAGAACCTTAAGAATGTTTGTGACAGACCATGGTTGGTGGTAGGGGATTTCAATGAAGCCTTGTGGGATTTTTAGCACTTTTCTGCCACGCCAAGACCGGAACCTCAAATGATTGCATTCAGAGACAACCTAGAGGTTTGTGGATTGGTGGACTTGGGATTCTCAGGGATCCCATTCACGTACGACAATAAACGCAGTGCCAGTAACAACGTTCAGGTTCGGTTGGACAGGGCTACAACAACTAACACTTGGCGAAATTTGTTTCCGTTCTCATTTGTGACACATGTGGCGCCCCCCTGTTCTGATCATGTAGCGTTGGTACTGAAAAGGGAGCAGGAACAGGGGCATGTGAAGCCGAAGACTAGGAGGTATGAAGTGTTTTGGGAATGGGGTGCAGCTCTGCCGGCTGTGATCAAAGAAGCCTGGGACTCGATGGGCTCCGTCGACAATCTTGGCAAGCTACAGGAAGCGCTTCAAAAAACGTGGCAACACTCGGTTCTTGGAGCAGTAGGAAGTTTGGTAATACAGCGAGAGAGTTGGCTAAATCTCGATCACAGCTTGAGGAGCTGATGAACATGAATGTGGACAGATAGGAATACAGAATAATCACAGATAAAATGAATGAGCTCATCTACCAGGAAGAAATGATATGGTTACAAAGGTCCAGAATTCGTGGCTAAAAGAAGGTGATAGGAATACAATTTTTTCGAAAGTAAAGTTGTATGGAGGGCGAGGAAAAATAAGATCAGAAGTATCACGGACATCATTGGCAATGTTCACACTGATTTTAATGAGATGGCAAGCTTGGCCACATAATGTCTCAAGGGAATCTTTTCGGCAGATAATAACCTTGATGTTGCTGAAGTCTTGGAAACAAAAATCTCATTGGAGGATAATGAGAGGTTATGTCCGCCTTTTGGGGAGAAGGAAATTGCCGATGCTTTGTTTCAGATAGGGCCATTGAAGGCCCCTGGCCCTGATGGATTTCCGGCGCGTTTTTATCAACGTAACTGGAGTACCTTGAAAGATAGTGTGGTTGCTGCAGTAAATGATTTATTCACGACAGGAATATTTCCGGAAGGGGTAAACTCTACTTCCATTGTCCTTATACCGAAAATTCCTAACCCCACCAGCCTAAACCACTACAGGCCAATCAGTCTATGTAATGTTACTTACAAGGTCATCTCTAAATGTCTTGTTAATCGTTTGAGACCTTTATTGGATGATATCATCTCAATTGAACAAAGTGCATTCATACTGGGGAGACTGATTAAAGATAATGCCCTTGTTGCTTTTGAGTGTATTCATCATATAAAACAGGAAAAAGATCCCACTAAGAGTTTTTGTGCTTATAAACTTGATCTATCCAAAGCGTATAATCGTGTGGACTGGTCGTTCTTGAAGCAGGTGATGCAAAAGTTGGGTTTCCGTCACAGGTGGGTGGACTGGATAATGTCGTGCGTCACCTCTGTGAGATACTCTGTCAGATTAAATGGGACCCTCTTGGATTCATTTGCACTGTCGTGTGGTCTTCGGCAAGGCGATCCTCTCTCACCGTTCTTGTTTCTCTTTGTGGCTGATGGTTTATCATCTATTCTCAAACATAAGGTGGCATCAGGTGATATTACTCCCATCAAAGTGTGTAGGCGCGCCCCGGGCGTTTCACACTTATTATTTGCAGATGATACTATGTTATTTTTTTAGGCTTCCAAGGTTCAAGTGGAAATTGTGAAATCAGCCATATAACAGTATGGTAAGGCAACCGGACAAACCGAACTATGAAAAATGCTCCTTATTATTTGGTAAATCTTGCCCTGCTATTGTGCAAGAGGAAGTTCGAGAAGTGCTGCATGTGGAGTCCAGGGTTTTTGAGGAAAAATACTTGGGTCTTCCAACACCTGATGGTCGGTTGTCTAAAGGATCATTCCAGAACCTCCATATGAGTTTAACTAAGCGATTAATCCAGTGGGGTGATGGTCACCTAGCAAAGCCAGGTAGAGAAGTACTTATAAAGTCAGTTGCGCAAGCACTTCCCACGTACATCATGGGGGTGTTCAAGCTTCCATACTCTGTCTGTGATGAGCTCACGAGAATGGTCAGGAGCTTTTATTGGGGATCAGCCAGAGGCAAAAGGAAAGTACATTGGCGTTCTAGGGAAAAGCTCATGCAACCTAAAAGCAGAGGGGAGTCGGTTTCAGAGACTTTCGGATTTTTAATCAAGCATTGCTTGCTCGACAAGTTTGGCGTCTCATTACTAGACCACATAGCCTATGTGCTCAAATCTTAAAGGCCAGGTACTATCCTGACGGCAAACTGGAGGACACAGTTTTTAGTGGAAACGCATCCTCATCATGGCAGGCTACTAGCCATGGGCTAGATTTACTGAAGAAGGGTATATTGTGGAGAGTGGGTAATGGCAGAAGCATACGAGTTTGGCATGACAGATGGATTTCTCGTCCCTACTCCTTCAAACCAATTACTACCCAGGGGACGTGTAGGATCCGGTATGTGTCTGATCTGTTGAACAACAATGGCTCATGGAACGTGAATTTGCTGCAGAAGTATTTCGTACCTGCTGATGTGATGAAACATTTTGAAAATTAGAGCTTCTCCCAGACAAGAGGAGGATGTGATAGCTTGGGGACCGGGTAAGTATGGTCGCTTCTCATTTGAAAGTGCTTATGACTTTGCATTTGAAGAGGTTAATCGGGACTCAGCAACTGGTTCGAGCTCTGCTCCTGACGGCCGACGGAAATATATAGGTAGGTGGAGGAAGGGGACGAAGTGGAGGCCCAACAACAGCTCACAGCCGTCCATCTCGATGGGCCCGTGCGCACGGGGTAAGTTGGGCCCATGCGTACGGGGGTCCCGTGGGCACGGTACAAGCCCGTGCGCACGGGGTGCTCCAGCGGCGAGGGCCCGTGTGCACGGGGTCTTTTGAGGCCACGCATAAGGGGGGTGCGCGTCTTCACTTCCAGAAGGTTTATGGAAGGCCCGTGGGCATGGGGTCGGGGGAGGTCGTGCGCACGGGGTTGCCTGGGACATGCTGACTTGTCTTGGTGAGCTTCTCCTTCTTCCTTGTGGCCTTGGGGTCCTTCTCCTAGGCCTTGGTGATGCTCCCTAGCTTCATGGTGGTGGTCGACCTCATACCTAAAGGTGCACAATATTCCGTGGTGAGGTAGCGACCATGTCCAAAGAATATTCATGACAAACTCGAAGAGGAGTGGGTTCACCTTAGGTCCGCTTGGGGTATGAGGTGCTATGAAGGTGTACATGGAGATAGTCGCAGGATGCTCCGCGTCATCTTCTCCCCCTTGGGAAAGATCCGTCCTCGGATCGTAAACCATATCATAATGTACACGGAAGGCATGGATGGACTTGTAGTTGAACAAGGTGTAGGTCACGCCGCGAGCAAAGTACTCCAAGATGTTGTCAGAATGGTAGACATGCAAAAAGAGCAAACACAAGGGACACTTGGAAATACGATGGTTAGCGGACGCAAGGTTTCCATCATTTAAGCATGAGTTCGTCCAATGAAATTTGTTGTGACAATGAGCATGAATTGTAGCAAAAAGAAAGAACATGGCATATAATGCATTCATGTGATCAAGCTCATTGTGCATGAAGTGTGTAAGGATACCATTGTGCAAAATGATGTCGTGATGGGATGGTGTATCAAAAGCATGAACATGGTAATGGATGCTCAATGTGACTATGTGGTCAAGCAATTGATAGTTGGCAACGTGGTCAATATGTATGAAAATTCCATCAAGAAATATCAGAACAAATTTGCTAAGGAAGTGCACAAGCTCATATATCATGGATGACATAGAAATAGAAGATGCAACAAGACAATCATAATGTGAGTCAATCCATGCATAATATGCAAATTTGTTATGAGTAGTGTTGTACCATTGCTCAAACTCGTGGTGGAAGTATTGGTCCGGTGGTGCTTCCAAGGTATGTGCATCCACAAACTTCGAGCACTCTTCAACTTGAAGGTCCATAGGGTTCATCTTCAATGTCGGTCCTCCATCCCATAGATGTATCATGTAGACAACAAGAAGGAAACAACAATGAAAGTATGGCCCATCCAATATTCATATGTGAGGATGGCTCACAAGCAATGAATTCACCTTTATGAGGATGTCGAAAATGTTGGTGTCGTGCAACGTGTATGCCTTCACATGCCTAAGATAGCTCATGATCGTACCGCCTTGTGAATCCTTCAAAACGAAATAACATGACAAACACTGGGAAAAACAAACGAGGTTAGCGGAAGTGCAAAACCTATCATTCGTGTGGTAATGTACCCAACAAGTGTATTCATCATGCTCATCATAAGAAAGGACAAGGGGATGTGGCATGGTATGTAAGCATATGATGCGATAACAACCAAATACATTAGGCTCAAAGAAATAAGCATGCAGCACAAGTAAGGTGTCCAAGTCTCCGAGATCAATAATCATACTATGGTTGTACTCAAGGTATGTGAATGTGAGGGATGCAACTAATGGAGACAAGTGACAATGATCAAGATATATCACGTGAGAGGCATGAACATATATGTCATCAACACAAGAAAGTGAGTAAGAATGGAACATGGGTGATGCTACAAAGCAAGCAATCATAGCGATGAAGTCTAGCAAGCTAGTAGTGCGAAGATGCAACGAACTAGAAGGAATCATGTCAATGTTAGGACCGGTTTTCCAGTAAAATAATTACCGAGTGAACCGACCTTTTTATCGAACCAGCACAGAAGAATACTTCTTACTGGTAGACAAATCCTTGATACAGAATTCCAGAGTACTGAATATTATACATGGTTGAGCTGAGGTTGCCCAACAATTTATTACAAGCACGCCGATATAATACATAAGGGCGGATATGACACAATGGTAGGGTGGCATAACTACTAACGCGTAATAAAAGAAAGAGGTGGTGGATATGTCACAGTGTAGTGGGTGACATGACTCCAATATCTTACAGTTCATCGAGTGTCAGAGTGAGACCTGATGAATTTATTTGTTGGGTGGCGGAAGCGGTTATAAAATAGTGATCAACTCCAGGATCGCAAGAGACTGACTGGGACTCCACTAGACGTCGGACTCGCTATCGAACTCTTCATCCATGAGATCGCCTTCGTCAACATCTGGCCAAATCAACAAGCCAGGTGAGTACTTTGAATGTACTCGCAAGACAGTTCGGACATAGGATATAACAAATGCAAACATGATGCATGTGAGTATTCTAGCAATATGTATCCGAATAATATGATTTTGCGCGGCAGGTAAAAATGGAAGTCGGGCGGTAGTCCTCCCGAAATCCATAAGATAAATAAAAGAAAACCAAATGGGTGTCTGAGCGACGCCTCGTGAGGTAAAATGAATAAAAACATGCCACAGTCGGACGTCTGTGCGACATCACATAAAGGGCTTATATTCCAAAGTAAATAACAAGAATGCCACAGTCGGACGTCTGAGCGACATCACATAAAGGGCTTATATTCGAAAGTAAATAACAAGATTGCAATAGTCGGACGTCGGAGCGACATCACATAAAGGGC
>LR738709.1:614841379-614888597 GCA_902687465.1 Secale cereale | reverse complement strand
CGATACTCCTATTCTGCTGCATAGCCTGTCATTGTTGCTACCACTGTTGATACTTCACCTGCAATCCTAAATGCTTAGTATAGGATGCTAGTATTCCATCAGTGGCCCTACACCCTTGTCCGTCTGCCCTGCTATTCTATCGGGCCGTGATCACTTGGGGGTGATCACGGGTATATACTACATACATTTTACATGACACATGATGATGGTTCGGATATGGGGGCTGAAGGGGCAGGTGGTTCCACACAGGTAGTGGTGGGCCTGGGTTCCCGACAGTCCCCTGATGGTTACTTTGTGGCGGAGCGTCAGGGCAGGTTGCGACCACCTAGGAGACAGGTGGGCCTGGCCCTGGTCGTTGTCCGCGGTTATGTCATAATAACACGTGTATCGAGATCTTGGTATTTGATCTGAGTCTGGCCATTTGGTCTATACGCACTAACCAGCTACGTGGGAATAGTTATGGGTACTCGACGTCGTGGTATCAGCCGAAGCCTTCTTGACGTCAGCGGTTTAGCGGCGCGCGCCGGGTTGGACCGCATAACGCAACTTCCTTAGTAATGGAGGTTGCTAGGTCTGCTCACCGGCCGCGTACGCAACGTGCAGGTGTGCATTGGGCGATGGGCCCAGACCCCTGTGTGCTTAGGACTTAGACCGACGTGCTGACCTCTCTGCTGTGCTTAGGTGGGGCTGCGACGTGTTGATCTTCCGAGGCCGGGCATGACTCTGGAAAGTGTGTCCGGCCAAATGGGATCAAGCGTGCTGGGTTATGTGGTGCACCCCTGCAGGGAAGTTAATCTATTCGAATAGCCGTGTCCCTCGGTAAAAGGACGACCCGGAGTTGTACTCGGACCTCATGACAACTAGAACTGGATACTTAATAAAACACACCCAGACAAGTTCCAGATATAACTCGGTGGTTGCTCTCTCACAGGGTGATGTGCGGGAGGATCGCCGGGTAGGATTATGCTTTACGATGTCACTTGGTGAACTCTTCTGCTACTCAAGACGGAGGCTGCCAGAAGCTTTGATAGTTGTTACTATTCCATCTACTCCCATCCACTGCTGCAAGATGGAGGTTACCAGAAGCGTAGTCTTCGTTTGGAATAGCTATCCCCCTCTTATTCTGGCTTTCTGCAGTTCAGTCCACAGATATTACCCCTTTACACATATATCATTGCATATGTAGTGTAGATCCTTGCTTGCGAGTACTTTGGATGAGTACTCACGGTTGCTTTCTCCCCCTTTTCCTCTTTTGTCCCTTCTTCTCGGATGATGCGACCAGATGGTGGAGTCCAGGAGCCAGAAGATCCCGATGGTGTTTCTACATGGAGTTCGGCTTCGAGGAGTAGTTAGGAGGTCCCAGGCAGGAGGCCTTGCCTTTTCGATCGTTGCTACTTTTGTGCTAGCCTTCTTAAGGCAAACTTGTTTAACTTATGTCTGTACTCAGATATTGTTGCTTCCGCTGACTCTTGTGTTTTCGAGCTTATGTATTCGAGCCCTCGAGGCCCTTGGCTTGTAATATAAAGCTTGTATTATTTTAATTTGTGTCTAGTGTTGTGTTGTGATATCTTCCAGTGAGTCCTTGATCTTGGTCGTACACATTTGCGTGCATGATTAGTGTACGGTCAAAACGGGGGCGTCACACTTATATTCAAAAGTAAATAACAAGAATGCCACAGTCGGACGTCTGAGCGACATCACATAAAGGGCTTATATTATCATTGGTATAACGGAAAAAAAATCAAAAGATTAACCTGTGCAGAGATAACTGGTTAGTTCATCTACCAAAATGAACCTTGACAAGATCACCACTCTTGTTACTATCATAAATTTCCAGAGACGGTCACCGGGGTTGACACGAAGATTGACACTAGGCCATAAACATGGCTACTCGGAAGATTTTGACTCTGCAGAGCTTGTACCCTTAAATCACAGCCAACGGACTCCACTAGCCACAAGGACTAGTTCCGTCTATGGTGTTTTAGCAGAAACACAACTGACCAGTACACACCCATTTCACATCCTGCTGCCCGGAATCACCCGAGACAACATTCACGAAAAACTTTAAGACGGGGAGGCTACAACCTCGAATAGCATGGGATCAAATTTATATATGCGCGCTCTAAGGGGTGCCCCCCTCTCGGTCCCAACCGGAAACACCCATGCCCCCTGACCGGATGACGTGCTTTAATCCAGGGCCATGGAACCCTCATCCCGGCCCCTCTACTTGGTGTGTACACAGAAAGAGGTTTGCCACTGACTAAACCGTAATCTTTGCAGAAGGCATGTGACAGTACCAAAAAGGAGACGAACGGGATCATGACTTGATCCACATTGAGGATAGAGATAACAGATGACTGGCATGCTCCAACAATACCAGTTCACAACCCATTATGTCACCACATGATCGGGGTGGTTCAATCATCATCATTCGGGCTCACCCGAAGCTTGCTTGCATGAAATATAATCATCCACAAATGCTTATATGACCATGCTATGAAGAAGAACTACTCAAGAAAACATTCAACACACTCATCATATCAAAGGTTCAAACATGCTTGCCTGGTTCGGAGTAGTCGGAGTCTAACTCGGTGAAGTTCGCGGCTCCGTCACGTCCTTCGGTATCTACGTATTCAAACAAAACGAGTACTAACATAAATACCGCGCGTGCACAAAAGTTGTCCAAAATATTTTTCAAACAAATATGATAAAAAACTAGACAGAAAACTAAAGAGGACAGAAAAAGAATCAACTCAAAATCATCTTTTGTTTAAAAGTTATTAGAGTTTCTGTCCAGGGACTTGTCTGTAATGAAACAGAAAGTTTCCAGGGGCTAGAATATAAAAACAGAAAACGATTCGGTACGCAGTACGCCAGCCGAATAAGGAAAATGCACTTTGCCCGAAGGCGCCTTCCAGGAAAATGTTTCGGAAGAGATTGAGAGACTAACGAGGGGGTCCCACTCGTCGGGTTTGAAAACAGAAACAGAGTCACGCCGGCGCTAGAGAGCTGCGGTGGTCACTGGTGCCGATCCACGGCGAGGTAGAGGGAGGGAGTGGTACCTACGGGTTCCTGGTGCTCTTCCGCGTCGGTGGGTGGTGGAGTTGAGCGTTGGCGAGCACCACGTCGACGGCGACTCTATCTCCGGCGGACGGCGGCTCGGGTGGTCGTGGGGCCTCGTCGGAGAGAGTTGCTGGGGCCAAATTGGAGTGGGGGTTAGTCTCCTAGAGGTGTCAGGAGACTACGGGCAAGTCTAGGGCGATGGAAGAGCTCTCACCAGAGAGAACGCTGCCGGAGCCCGAAGCGGACGGAGGTGGCCGGAGTTGAGTAAGAAGGGCCCCTCGAGGCTCTTCCAGTGGCTGGGCGGGGCCTGGCGAGGTGGTGGAGATGTGCGGGGTCGAGAGCGAGCTCGGAGGTGCTATTTATAGCCGGCCCGAGGCGGTTGCCGTGAACGGGATAAGTCCGGCGAGCGATTACGGCGGCGCTGTGGCTGGACGGTTGGTTTAGGTGCTTGAGCATCGACTAGGAGGTGCACTGATTCCATTTCAGTGCCTAACTCAGGAAGGCAGGGGCGGTTACGGCCTGTCCCCAACGGAACGGCCGTGCGGCATGTCGGCGACAGAGAGTGCGCCCTGTGCGTGCCAGGCCACGACGACGGTGCTGCAGGCGTGTGCAGGCAAGGAGATGGCCACGCGGAGCCCCAGGTGGCTTGGGCGGTGCCGAACGGCGTTGTGCTGCAGGGTGCCCCCTGTCAGCCGCCACGGGTGGCTCTGCCGCGGCGGAAGACGCCGGCGCAGGCGGGCCAGGGTGCCACCGACGCCAGGAACCAGCCAAGTGAGCGTGCGACGCTCTGGATAAGTGCGAGGTGCAGTGCAGCAATGATCCAAAGTGGCACTGGTGAGATCGACGAACGCTTTCTGATGAAACTGACGAAGCTGCACTGTCGCCTGTTATCTTCAGTTAACTTTTCTGAAACTGACAGAAACAGTGCACGCCAGGTGTTTGATGAAATGATTATGGCATGTGGAAAATCTTTCTAGAGCTGATATTTGGTGGAGTGGTCTCTTGATGCATCTAGTGGCTGCCTGAATTTTCACAGATTTTTAGGAAGAAGGAAAATATGAATTTCACCAAAATTTGTAAATTTGGTCCAAACTTGCAGCAAGTGAAATTTGAAAATTTTCAACTGTGGACCAGTGAAACAAGATGGATCTAGGTTGTGGGTACTAAGGACTAGCGAGGGAAGTTGGTTTGGAATCAAAAATCAAAATGAAAATGGTGGTTCCTTTGTAAATCACCAAGGTTCATTTTAAAGGACAAAAATTGTCTTTGGTGTAAAATAATTAGAAGAAAAATCCCAATAAGTTTGAAACCTACTGGAATTGATGAGAGACTTGTTTAAAGGTAAAAAGGAGGTTTTGGAGTGAAGGACTTTCATTGGGTGCCAAGGCAAGAGAAAAGTTTGAAAGGGGAAGACAAGTCCAAGATTCTTATATGAAGGATATTCATGAAGGGAAAAGAATCAAACAAACCCTTTTGAGAAAAACAACTTGTGTTGAGCTAACACAAGTAGAAAACCTTCAAGACCAGAATCAAGTTTGAGAAGAACACATAAACTTTTGCCAGAAAAGTTTTTAGAAAGGGGTTTCAAGAGAAGATCAAATATCCCCCTTCCAAGAGACTAAAAAGTTGGAAGAAAACTAAATCCAAAAATTTGGAGTGTTACAGTCAAGCATGTCATGTGTGCAAATAGTATACATACATAATGCACATGACATATCACAAGCATGAAAGCAAGATATGAGCAAAGTTTCAACATTGTATTGGCAAGAGGTCCTATGTAAAGAGCAATTAAGCATCATGACTCTCCCAACACAACAAGATTCAATATCATGGGACACAAAGAAATCATGGCAATAGCTACTAGTATCTCCTCCAAGCATGCAAATACACATATGAATAGCATACTTGAGAATCATGGGTAATTGCAAGCAAGGGTCACAATTGCATGGCAAAGTCATGTAAAGAGGCATAACATGCAAAGTGAACACGAGAGAATGGGCATAATGTAACAAGTGGTAAAAGGCCCAAAGTCGTGTGAGAGACAAGTAAAAGGAATGCGCGTAGTCCTACGCAAAGGGAACAGTGGTAGGGATAATCCGCGTGATCCCAAATTGTCGTTGCTCTCAAGAGCTCGTTTTTTCAACTCATGGGTGATACGTCTCCAACGTATCTATCATTTTTTATTGTTCCATGCTTTTATATTATCATTCTTGGATGTTTTACAATCATTTTATAGTCATTTTATTTCATTTTTTGGTACTAACCTATTGACATAGTGCCAAGTGTCAGTTGTTGTTTTCTGCATGTTTTTACATCGCAGGAAATCTATATCAAACGGAGCCAAAACACCATGAAACTTTTTGGAGAATTTTTATGGGCCACAAGACACCCAATGGGCCAGAGCTGCACCTGGGGGGTGCCCCAAGGGGGGCACAACCCACCAGGGCGCGCCCGGGTGGGTTTTGCCCACCTCGGTGGCCTCCCGCACCGCCTCTTCGCTCTATAAATACTCAGATATTCCAGAAACCCTAGAAGAGTCGACGAAATTCTATTCCAGAAGCCGCAAAGTCCAGAACCACCAGAACCAATCTAGACACCATCACGGAGGGGTTCACCACCTCCATTGGTGCCTCTCCGATGATGTGTGAGTAGTTCCTTGTAGACCTACGGGTCCGTAGTCATTAGTTAGATGGCTTCCTCTCTCTCTCTTTTGATTATCAATACAATGGTCTCTTGGAGATCCATAGGATGTAACTCTTTTGCGGTGTGTTTGTTGGGATCCGATGAACTTTGAGTTTATGATCAGATCTATCTTTTTATATCCATGAAAGTTATTTTAGTCTCCTTTTATCTCTTATCTGCATGTTTTCTTATAGCCTCGTATTTCTTCTCCGATATTTGGGTTTTGTTTGGCCAACTTGATCTATTTATCTTGCAATGGGAAGAGGTTATAGTGGGTTCAATCGTACGGTGCTTGATCCCAGTGACAAAAAGGGAACCGACACGTACGTATCGTTGCTACTAAGGATAAAACGATGGGGTCTATTTTTTACATAAATAGATCTTGTCTACATCATGTCATCGTTCTTATTGCATTACTCTGTTTCTCCATGAACTTAATAAACTAGATGCATTCTGGATAGCGGTCGATGGGTGGAGTAATAGTAGTAGATGCAGGCAGTAGTCGGTCTACTAATCTTGGACGTGATGCCTATATAATGATCATTGCCTGGATATTGTCATGATTATTTGAAGTTCTATAAATTGCCCAACATTTTTTTAGAAACATTGCCCAACCATAATTGTTTTCCCACTGTTTGCTATTTTCTCGAGAGAAGCCACTAGTAAAATATATGGCTCTCGGGTCTCTTTCTCATATTATTTGCCTTTGCGATCTATTTTCCTTTGCTTTTATTTTCAGATCTACTAAACCAAAAACCCAAAAATATCTTGCTGCAATTTATCCTATTTAACATTCAAGCTATCAATATTTACAACTCTATCACGTCCGTTACCTGAAAGGGATTGACAACCCCTTTACACGTCGGGTTGCGAGTATTTGTTATTTGTGTGCAGGTGTTGTTTACGTTGTGTTGCTTGGTTCTCCTACTGGTTCGATAACCTTGGTCTCGTCACTGAGAGAAATACCTACCGCTGCTATACTGCATCATCCCTTCCTCTTTGGGGAAATACCGACGTAGTTCTAGTAGACATGAAAAGGAATTTCTGGCTCCATTGCCGGGGAGCACCTTCAACATATACCAGGTTCCTAATCACAAATCTCATCTCCTCACAATTTACATTATTTGCCATTTGCCTCTCGTTTTCATCTCCCCCACTTCACAAACATTTGCCTTTTTATTTGCCCTCTTTTTCGTTCGCCGTTTTCTTGCCGGATCTATTTTTGTCATCATGGCAAGCGTGTCTACCCCTCCTTTGTCACCAGATTTTGAAGTTCTATACTTCAAGAAAACACAAGGAGAAAATTTGAAAGATGATTGGTATAGGCTTATGGAATCCTATCGTATTTGCAATTTAAAGGGGGACGCTAAGATCTTGCTTCGTAATTTTTACATAGGATTGGCTTTGCATCATGGACAACTCTTAGATTTTGCCACTAAAGGGAATTTTGTTGAGCTTGATGCTAATGTTGCCTATGAGTTACTAGAAGGAATTTTGGGTGTTCCACCTTTAAAGAAGGGGTTTTCTTTCACCCCATAGGGAGTTCAAATGTTGGACAAACTTGGTGACTTACACAAACATATGGTTGAATTGCAAAAGTATAATGAACCCCTCAAACATCTTAATGGTAGTATCAATTGCATGAATACTATGATTACTCTTTGTAATAAGCGATTGGATATTTTGGATCTCAAGTTGGTATATTTCCTGAGAATTTAGGGAAGCGCAAAGAGCCTCCCGGGTTTGAGAAAACCCTCACAAAGGTTGCCAAAACTATGGATGAGAAAACTTAGATCCTTGCTTCATGCCTAGCTAAGGGCATAAAACGATAGCGCTTGTTGGAAGGCAACCCAACTTGTATCTTTTTGTTTTTTGATTTCCTTGCTATTTTCAATAAAATAACCTTTAATACCTCTGTTAAGATGTGTTTTTTGGTTTGAATAAAGTTTTGTGCCAAGCAAAGGCTTAGGATCATGTTGGGTGTTAGTAGATTTGATCTTGCTGAAAAAAAGAAACTTTTGCGCTCACGAGAAAAATTCTCAATTTTAACAGAAGAGTGCTTTTTGGTTGATTCTTTTTGCAGAAGATTAATATTCAAATTTCCAACGTGGCCCTATTTGTTTTAAAAAAATAGAGTTGCAGAAGTATTCGAAACTTACAGATTACTACAGATTGTTCTGTTTTTGACAGATTCTATTTTTATTGTGTTATGTGCTTGTTTTGATGATTCTATGATATACTTTGATGAGTTTTTGCCATAGAAAAGTTAGAATACAGTATATATAATACAAATACAAAATATGAATTGGTTTTCTACAGTACTTATAGTAGTGATTTGTTTTCTTATACTAACGAATCTCACGAAAGTTTTGTTGAGTTTTGTGTGATTGAAGTTTTCAAGTTTTGGGTTATCTTACGATGGATGAAGGAATAAGGAGTAAGAAGAACCTAAGCTTGGGGATGCCCCGGCATTCCAAGCTATTATCCAAAGAGAATCAAGCAACTAAGCTTGGGGATGCCCCCGAGTGGCATCCCCTCTTTCTTCTAACGACCATCGGTATTTTACTTGAAACTATATTTTTATTCGTCACATGATATGTGTTTTGCTGGGAGCGTCTTGTATGATATGAGTCTTTGCTTGTTTTGTTTTGCTTTGAAGTTATCAATCCTTGCTGTACACACCTATTAGAGAGATCCAAAATTATGCCATGACTTGTTAGAATAGCTCTCTTTGCTTCACTCAAAGTTTTATGAGCTATGTATTTGCTCTAGTGCTTCACTTATATCTTTTTTAGCACGGTGTGCTTTAGTATTTTTGAAGAAATACTCTCTTGCTTCACTTAGATTTATTTGAGAGTTAGTAAATTTCTAAGAAATTCTCTCTTGTTTCACTTAAAGTATTTTGAGAGAGAGAAAAAATTGTGCTCATGATCTTCACTTATATTTGTTTGAGCTTATCAAAAGCAACACATGAAAATTAGTTCCAAAGTGATAGATACCCCAGAAGGATATAATAAAAACTTTCATGAAGATCATTGGAAAAAATAAACTTGATTCCTTGTAATAGTTTTGAGACAGGATGATGTGATATGTGAGTCATGTTAATGAGTAATTATGCTTTAGTAAGAATATTAGTGTTAAGGTTTGTGATTCCCTATGCAAGCACGAAAGTCCATAATCATGCAATGAAATTACATCCTACTTGTGGTGCATTATTCGGTGTTATTTATGCTCAGTGTTCGCTTATGAGATTATTCGTTTCATGGTTGGTCGCTTCCCAGTCTTTTGCTAGCCTTCATTTTGCACTAAGTATGATCACTACTTGTGCATCCAAAATCCTTTATCCCGGTTTTGCCACATGAGCCCACCATACCTACCTATATGCAGTATTCCTTTGCCGTTCTAATAAAATTTGTATGTGTCATCTCTAATTTTCAAAATAAATTTCCCTTTTGTGTGCCCATACCGCTCACGAGGCGGTGAGGGGTGGTCAATATTTTCCATGCTAGATTTGTTATTCTTACGATGAGTGTTTATTCACTTGTCATTGCACGAGAGTAAGGTAAAGGTATTAGGGATTCCCAGCCCCGAAATGAAAAACAAATATACTTTATTTTGTCAAATAATAAATTCCTTGGAAAGTGTTGGTATGGAAGGCAACCGTGGATTCCGCTAGCCATGGCTTGTGAAAGTTTGGTGGAAAAGGAATAAACTTTATTTTATGTTTGGGAACTGCCTATGATATATCTAGCATGGAAAGTGTTGGGAACCTCAAGTCGTTTTCGTTGGTGGGAAAAGTATACCTCCCAAAATAATTTTTATCTCTCAATTTAAACTTTGAGCTCTGGCACCTCTACAAATCCCTACGTCCCTTTGCGAAGGGTCTTTCTTTTACTTATGCAATTTTTAATTTTTAATTTAAGTCTCCATCTTCTCTTATAAAGCACCAACTAGGAAACACTATGATCGTACTTGATCGTTGGGTGTAACTAATATGCGAATGTGTTTCATCAATGGGTCAATGGTTGAGCATGATGGGCTAGGGATAACTTATATTAGCATTGATATTTTGAAAGACATGGTTGCTTGTTGATATGCTTGAGTATTTAAATCTCATGTCAAAACTAAACTATTGCTTTGAACCATATAAAAGTCCAAATGTCCATGCTATAAAGAAAAGAATATGATATGACATGTTAGGCAGCATTCCACATAAAAAAATATGTTTTTATCATTTACCTACTCGAGGACGAGCGGGAATTAAACTTGGGGATGCTGATACGTCTCCAACGTATCTATAATTTTTTATTGTTCCATGCTGTTATATTATCATTCTTGGATGTTTTACAATCATTTTATAGTCATTTTATATCATTTTTTGGTACTAACCTATTGACATAGTGCCAAGCGCCAGTTGTTGTTTTCTGCATGTTTTTTACATCGCGGGAAATCAATATCAAACGGAGCCCAAACACGGCGAAACTTTTTGGAGAATTTTTATGGGCCAGAAGACACCAAATGGGCCAGAGGTGCACCTGGGGGGTGCCCCGAGGGGGCACGCCCAGGTGGGTTGTGCCCACCTCGATGGCCTCCCGCACCACCTCTTCGCTCTATAAATACTCAGATATTCCAGAAACCCTAGAAGAGTCGACGAATTTTTATTCCAGCCGCCGCAAAGTCCGGAACCACCAGATCCGATCTAGACACCATCACAGAGGGGTTCACCACCTCCATTGGTGCCTCTCCGATGATGTGTGAGTAGTTCCTTGTAGACCTACGGGTCTGTAGTCAGTAGCTAGATGGATTCCTCTCTCTCTCTTTTGATTATCAATACAATGGTCTCTTGGAGATCCATATGATGTAACTCTTTTGCGGTGTGTTTGTTGGGAACCGATAAACTTTGAGTTTATGACCAGATCTATCTTTTTATATCCATGAAAGTTATTTGAGTCTTCTTTGATCTCTTATATGCATGATTTCTTATAGCCTCGTATTTCTTCTCCGATATTTGGGTTATGTTTGGCCAACTTGATCTATTTATCTTGCAATTGGAAGAAGTGCTTTGTAGTGGGTTCGATCTTACGGTGCTTAATCCCAGTGACAGAAAGGGAATGATACGTCTCCAACCTATCTACTTTTCCAAACACTTTTGCCCTTGTTTTGGACTCTAACTTGCATGATTTGAATGGAACTAACCCGGACTGACGCAGTTTTCAGCAGAATTACCATGGTGTTATTTTTGTGCAGAAATAAAAGTACTCGGAATGACCTAAAAATCAACGGAGAATATTTTTGGAATATATAAAAAATACTGGCGAAAGAATCAAGACCAGGGGCCCACACCCTGTCCACGAGGGTGGAGGGCGCGCCCACCCCCCTGGGCGCGCCCCCTATCTCGTGGGCCCCCTGAGGCTCCACCGACCTCAACTCCAATTCCATATATTCATGTTCGGGGAGAAAAAAAATCAGAGAGAAGGATTCATCGCGTTTTACAATACGGAGCCGCCACCAAGCCCTAAACTCTCTCGGGAGGGCTGATCTGGAATCCTTGCGGGGCTACGGAGAGTGGAAATTGTCGTCGTCGCCATCATCAACCTTCCTCCATCACCAATTTCATGATGCTCACCGCCGTGCGTGAGTAATTCCATTGTAGGCTTGCTGGACGGTGATGGGTTGGATGAGATGTACCATGTAACCGAGTTAGTTTTGTTAGGGTTTGATCCCTAGTATCCATTATGTTCTAAGATTGATGTTGCCATGACTTTGCTATGCTTAATGCTTGTCACTAGGGCCCGAGTGCCATGATTTCAGATCTGAACCTATTATGTTTTAATGAATATATGTGAGTTCTTGATCCTATCTTGCAAGTCAATAGTCACCTACTATGTGTTATGATCCGGCAACCCCGAAGTGACAACAATCGGGACCACTCCCGACGATGATCGTAGTTTGAGGAGTTCATGTATTCACTAAGTGTTAATGCTTTGGTCCAGTACTCTATTAAAAGGAGGCCTTAATATCCCTTAGTTTCCAATAGGACCCCGCTGCCAAGGGAGGGTAGGACAAAAGATGTCATGCAAGTTCTTTTCCATAAGCATGTATGACTATATTCGGAATACATGCCTACATTACATTGATGAACTGGAGCTAGTTCTGTGTCACCCTATGTTATAACTATTACATGAGGAATCGCATCCGACATATTTATCCATCACTGATCCAATGCCTGCGAGCTTTTCACATATTGATCCTTGCTTAGTTACTTTTTTGTTGCCACCGTCACAATCACTACAAAACTGCTACTGTTACTTTTGCCACCATTACCGTTACTTCCATACTACTTTGCTACTAAATACTTTATTGTAGATATTAAGTCTTCCAGGTGTGGTTGAATTGAAAACTCAACTGCTAATACTTGTGAATATTCTTTGGCTCCTCTTGTGTCGAATCAATAAATTTGGGTTGAATACTCTACCCTCAGAAACTGTTGCGATCCCCTATACTTGTGGGTTATCAGGGAACCGACATGTATGTATTGTTTCTACTAAGGATAAAACGATGGGGGTCTATTTCTACATAAATAGATCTTGTCTACATCATGTCATCGTTCTTATTGCATTACTCCGTTTCTCCATGAACTTAATACACTAGATGCATGCTGGATAGCGGTTGATGTCACTACAAAAAAATACACTTCCGTGATGATACGTGTTTGTCACAGTAGGTCACGTTTTCTATCATGCATGTACATCCATGACAAATTTATGACAGAATGAAGATAGTCATACATGTGCTGTCGTAGAAGTGTTCCATGACATTACCAAAGGATTATCACGGAAGTGTCCATTTCCATGACGATAAATCGCGCGTCACAGAAGTGCTTTCGTCAAGGGTGACCGACATGTGGCATCCACCGTAACGGAACGCCGTTAAGCTATCGGGTCTGGTTTGGGATCCGATAACCCGTTAACAGCCCCAACCAATGGGGATTTTCCACGTGTAAAATCATCATTGGCTGGAGGAAACACGTGCCAGCTCACCATTGGGACAGATGTCATCCAGTCATTGGACCAAAAGTGCCTATGATACGTCGACACGTGGCACGGCCCAACAGAGGTCCATTCCTGTGAAAAGGCCGGCCCGTTTGACTTGGTCAAAAGGTGGCGGGCCGGCCCACGGTAAGCCTGTTAACGGCCTGTTCGCATATAGCCCATTTACAGCCCGCCAACCCAGGGCTCGTTTACGGCCTATCCGAATTGGGCCCAGTAGCGTCATCTAGGCCGTCCAATATAATTCCACCCCGTTTCAACTTCCGGCCCATGTATGGCCCATGACGTCCTTCGGCCCATATGAGGTCCTTAGTAACCCTCGGCCCATTAACAACCCGTGGTAAAACTGGCCCATGTTGAACAGTGTTTCACTTTATACTGAAAGTGCAACTAATCCCCGGGTGGTTTTGGCAATTAATAACAACATATATATCATTGAACTAATAGTTACTTGAGAATCATTTCAGAGAAGTTCAATGATATGGGTATGGCAAGGACTGAAGAAGTGGACCCCTCAAAATGCTAAGGCAAGCATTGGCAAAAGCTCAAGACTCCATTTTTGGTTTAGTGATCCAAGATCACATTGAGTCCATAGGAAAAGCCAATACTATTAAAAGGGGATGAGGTTATGTTGATGATCTGGTTGCTCAAGTGCTTAGTGATACATCTCCTAAACTATCAGCAACTTTCACTGCCAAATACACTCATAAGTAATCTCGGTCCCACCGATAATCCAAACTCAGTCACACCGAGATGAACCACCTCAGCCATAAGCCAAACCCTAACAAAATCGGATATTCCGATTCTGAAATCGGTTTCACCGAAACATGGGCTGCCAAGCTTCTGTAACCTTCTGTCATCAAATCGGTGTCACCGAGATGATAAAGTCGGTCCCACCGAAACTGGCATGCTCTTGTTTTTGCACGAATCGGACTAACCGAGATGGTATTTTCGGTCCCACCGAAAACCCCAACGTTCACATTATTTGAACTTTCGGTCTCACCGAGTTGTCCACTTCGGTCCCACCGAGATTGCTCAAATATGTGTGTAACGGTTGGATTTTGTGTGGAGGCTATATATACCCCTCCACCCCCTCTTCATTCGTGGAGAGAGCCATCAAAAAGAACTACCACTCCTACCTTACACTTTCTGAGAAGAGAACTACCTACCCTTGTGTTGAGATCAAGTTGCTCCACTCCCACCATATGAAGCTTGATCTCTAACCTTCCCAAGTTGCTTTCCACTCAATCCTTTCTTCCACCACAGCCAAATCAGTGAGGAGAGTTGAGTGTTGGGGAGATTATCATTTGAAGCACAAGAGCAAGGAGTTCATCATCATCTACAACATCTATTACCTTTTGGAGGGTGGTGCCTCCTAGATTGGTTAGGTGTCGCTTGGGAGCCTCCGTCATCGAGATGTGGAGTTGAACCAAGAAGTTTGTAAGGGCAAGGAGATCGCCTACTTCGTGAAGATCTACCCCGAGTAAGGCTAGCCCTCCGTGGGCGTAGGCCATGATGGAATAGACAAGGTTGCTTCTTCATGGACCCTTCGTGGGTGGAGCCCTCCGTGGACTCGCGTAGCCGTTACCCTCCGTGGGTTGAAGTCTCCATCAACGTGGATGTACGATAGCACCACCTATCGGAACCACGGGAAAAATCACCGCGTCTCCAAAATTGCGTTTGCTCTTCTCCACCTCTCTTTACTACATGTGCAATTTACTTTCCGCTGCCTATACTCTAGAATTGCATGTGTAGGGTGATCCTTGACTTGATCATAATTGTGAATCTGCCAAAAACTGTTCTTTGTTAAAAGACAGAATTTTTATATTTACAAGTAGTCTAATCACCCCCCCTCTAGACATACTTTCGATCCTACAAGTGGTATCAGAGCTTTGGTCTCCATTGTATTGGTTTCCATTGCATTGGACTCCATAAGCTTGGTTTCACAACCTAGGAGAGTATGGCGTCTAGTGAGGGTAATTTTCGTAGAGGTCCTTACTTTGATGGTACAAATTTTGCTAGTTGGAAGCATAAAATGAAAATGCATATTCTTGGTCATAACCCAGCCGCATGGGGCATTATTTGTGTTGGTATGCAAGGTGAATTCTTCGAGGAAGGAAAAGTTCCGGATCGCGAAGCTACACCGGAAGAGTTGCGGATGTTGCAAAACAATGCTCAAGCTTGTGACATTCTCTTCAATGCCTTGTGTCCCGAGGAGTTCAACAAAATCAGCCGTCTTGAGAATGCTAAAGAGATTTGGATACTTTGGTTGAAATGCATGAAGGTACCGAGTCTGTGAAGGAATCAAAGCTAGATATTCTTCAAGGTCAACTTGACAAGTTCAAGATGAAGGATGGTGAAGGAGTCGCTGAAATGTACTCTAGGCTTGCTCTCATCACAAATGAGATTGCCGGCTTAGGAAGCGAAGAAATGACCGACCGATTCATCATCAAGAAGATTCTCAGAGCTTTGGATGGAAAGTATGACACCGTGTGCACTTTGATCCAAATGATGCCAAACTACAAGACTCTCAAGCCAACCGAAGTCATTGGAAGAATTGTTGCTCATGAGATGACACTTAAGGATAAGGAAGAGCTTCACAACAAGTCGAGTGGTGCTTACAAAGCTACAAGTGATGCTCCCACAACCTCAAGTGACAAGTTAGTTTCCAATGAAGAGATAAGCCTAATGGTTAAGAACTTCAACAAATTCTACAAGTATAGAGGCAAAGAGAGAAGCTCAAAGTCTAGATCATATGATGAAAAGAGATCTTCTAGTCGTGATCGAAACTGCTACAATTGTGGAAGACCCGGACACTACTCAAATGAGTGTACGGCTCCCCACAAGAGAAGAGAAGAATCTCCAAGAAGAAGAAGTTCAAGAGATGAGTCACCTCGGAAAGAGAGAAGGAGTAGAGATGATCGTTATGAACGAAGACCCTCTCAGAGAAGCAAGGATTCGGAGAGGAAAGACAAGTCATCAAGGAGCTACACAAGAAGAAGACATCAAGCTCATGTAGGTGAATGGGTCTCCGGCTTCGACTCCGACAATCAATCCGATGGAAGCTATCACTCCGACTCCGACTACAGTCAAGATGAAGGTGTTGCCGGTCTTGCTCTCGTATCCTCCAACTCCAACTCCTACGACTTATTTGATTCACCAAATGAGGGAATTGGAAGATGCTTCATGGCTAAAGGCCCCAAGGTATCACACCTTGAATTCATTGACTTCAATAGTGATGAGGATGACTTGCTTAGTGAAGATGATCTCTTGCATGATAAATCTAGTGAGCCTAGTAACGATGAAAATGCTAGTAGTCTTTATAGTCGAGAAGAGTCGAATGACAATGCTATGAAGGAGATTGAGCGTCTAACTAAAGAACTAAACACTCTTAAGTTAGCTCATGAAACAACTCAAGAAGATCATAGAGAGCTCCTAAGATCTCATGAGAAGCTACGCTTCGAGAAGCTCACTCTAGAGCAAGAACATGAGTTTCTAAAAGCGATCAATGACGATCTTCGAAAGAAGAGTTCTTCATATCTTGCCAAACGACTTCTCTTGTCTAATTTCTTGCCACCCATTAAGACTAAGCATGACAAGCATAAGAAAAATTCTTCCTCTAGCAGTAACAATAACCATGCTAAATCTAATGTTGTTGCTTCTAGTAGTTCTCTTGATTTCACTAACAATGTTTCAAGCCAAGTTACACTTGAGCAAGAGAATAGTTTATTGAAAGGGATCATAGAGAAAGGTGTCTACAAGAGCCTTGCCGGAAGCAAGAACTTTGAGGAAATTGTTCGCAAGCAAGGAAGGCACCGGAAGAATCAAGGGATTGGTTTTGATCGAAAGTTCAACGCCGAAGGTGTTGAGTGGGAAGAAGGTCAGTATCCTACTCCACAGTTTGTTTCTCAAAAGGAGAAGTATGATCCTACTTCTTCCAATGTGGAACAAGCTCAAGATGACCTTCCACCACAAGACCACAAGCTAAAAGCCAAGGACAAGCTTCAAGAGGAGATTGATGCATTCGTTGAAGCACCTCAAGCCATGGTCAAGTGGGTTCCCAAGGAAACGTCAAGTTCTACTTCGTCAAGCTCAACTACAACCCCAAGGATTCCCATCAAGATGATGTGGATCCCGAAGAAGAAGAACTAGGAAGTTCTTGAGGGTGACTCCGCCAACATACTTCACTCACATTCATTTTGGCAAAGAACTTGTGCAATCAACTTCCATATCATGCACTAGTTCATGGAGTCACAAACCCTCTTGTTGGTAAGTCAAGGGACAAGGTAATCATTGCTTTCATGGACATCATCTTTTGTGAACTTCAATCTATGTCCATGGATATCCTTGTTTGTTCCTTGTGGGACTAACCCATGTAGGTATTGAAAGTGCAGAATCCAAAGGATAGCTCCCAACTCTTGATGATCTCCATCAACATTGAGCATCCACATCTTCAACATCTACATGAAGTCTTCTACGACAACCCAAGGTTAGTTTGACCCTTTAAAAGGGGTTCTCACATCTAGGGGGAGCTTTGCTCTAAAAATTGAGCTAAAGCATCTTCAAATGATGTGAACACATCAATGCTTTATGTAAAAGTGGTAACCCCACTTGTGCTTAAACGATGAGTATGACCTATGATCAAATGTTCTCATTTGGCTCCTAAGTCAAAATACTCATATAAAGATGACCTAGTCATCGACAAATTGTGTGTTAATTGCTAGAGTTTTGGTTGTGCATGTTTGACACATATTTCATTTGCTATCTTATTGTGTGAGCATGTTGAATGCATGATTTTATCCATTCGAGGACATCCATTTGTTGTTTTGGTTGTTTTGATTTTTCTGACCAAATGGATGGACAAGAATGCCTAAGTACCTCCTCTAGCTATCTATGCTTTCTTGTCTCAAATTCTATTCATGCTTAAATCACAAACTTTGAACAAGTCATTTTCGGACCCTCCGAGTGAGGAGCACTCGGAGCCACCGATCCGTCAAAGGCAAACCTCCAAAACCTTCTAATTGATTTCGGTCAGACCAACTCACTCAAACTCGGTCAAACCGAAAGCATTTAGACTGATCTAGGTTTCATCTCGGTGAAACCGAGTTGTGATTTTCGGCGTGACCGAAGTGCATAACTGCCTAGCAGTTATCCATCTCGGTGCCACCGAGTTTTACAACTCGGTCCCACCGACAGCAAAGGGATATATATACCAAGGGTCGCGCGCGTTGATTCCTCCTTCAAACGTTTTCGCCCCCACATCCCTTGCTGCCGTCGCCTTGATCTCCGGATCGTCGCCGTCGTCGCCTGTGCGCCCTCGCCGCAGGTCTCCGTCGCCGTCAACGGACATCTCCTCCGCGCCGTTGCCGCCGTAGAGAGACTCCACCAAGTTAGGGTGAGTCTTGATCCCACTCGTGCTCCCATCTCCGATTCAATGCACGTTTGGATTGCCCAATATCTTGCCACGATTGAAATCTTCCTTTACACCAGATTGGTTCGTTTGAACTAGATTCGAGTAAAAATTTTAGGGTTAGGTTTCCACGGAACACATCTCGGTAAAACCGATTTTATAATTTCGGTGTGACCGATTTGGCCTCTGGCCATTGCACTGCACCCTTCGGTCCAATCGAGTTGTGCAACTCGGTCTGACAGAAATGTCTTCTGTGAAAACTTAAAACTAGAACTTGAACTCATTTTTTTTGCAAAAACTTCTGCAGTTTGTGATAACTCTTCTTCTCTGCCTATACCTTATCTATTCACAGGTTGTCAGCCATGTCAGATACCAGTGACAGTCAGAACAGGTCAGAGACACCCATTGCAGACATTCCAGAGGCAGACACTAGTCCTCCTAGTAGCCCATTTGATGATGGTGAGAGGAGTACACCAAGTGGCATGCCTCCTGCAGCCACCAGAGCTAGAAAGGAGAAGAATTCCGATGATGAGGATTGTGATTTCGTTGTTGAGGAAGAGGTGACCTCCAAGCCTAAGAGGAAGGTTGTTGCCAAAGAGCAACAAGGTCAGCAGTCTAAGAAGGGCACCAGCAAAGTCAAGCAGTCAACTGTTGCCAAGAAGCTAAATTTGGGAGAGGCAGCTCCAAGCAAAGTGAAGAAGACCACCAAGAGAAAGAGAGTTGTGCATGTGTCAGATTCTCATGCAGATGCAGCAGTCGAGGATGAGGATGAGGATGAGGAAGCACCCCAGCCTCCACCTCAGAAGCAGAAGCTCATGGGTGATGCCATTAAGGCTGGAGCCACATCTAAGCCCAAGAAATCTGCTCCAGCTAGGGCAGCTCCAGCAAAGCCTGCTGCCAAGCCCAAGAGGACTACCAGAAACATTCCAGCGTCTGAGAAGAACAAGGATGATGTGCCACCAGCTGAGTCTGATGAGGAAGGACAAGTGTTGCTGAAGCTCCGTCCAAAACTGCCACTTCACAATGATGCTCATCCTCAAGCCGAGGATATGAAGGCAAGGAAAGATAGAGGTCTCAGGCTATGGAGACAAGCTGACCCATATGCCGTGAGGAGAAGAACTGCTGTAGATCCCAGATTTCACACCAGAGAGCAGCAGGACTTCTATGAGACTGTGCTGATGGACAAGAAGCCCATAGTCGCAGACACCAGATATGTTGACTGGGAGTACATTGACAGCGAAGAGCATAGAGATTTCTTTCCACATGTGCATGAAAGCTTCACTGCATGTGGAGTTGCAGAGTTTGTGGGTCAGAAATTGACCAGGTGGAACGATGAGATGATTATGCAATTCTATGCCACAGCTCACTTCTATCTTGATGGAAAGATCACATGGATGACTGAAGGTCAAAGATTTTCTTCTTCTGTTGAAGAATGGACAGAAATTCTGAATGCTCCAGTGCAAAGAGAAGATGATATTGATGTCTATGGGATTCCAAAGAAGAATCATGATTCCATGAAGAACATGTACAAGGAGATCCCCGCAGCAGATTGGGAAGTTTGGAAGCTCGGCTCAGTCTACCATCTCCAGGCAGGTTTACCTACCACTAATACTATTTTGAGGCATACCTTGATGCCCAAGTCTGGAGATCATCGCATGATCAGAGGATATTCTATCAACATGCTGCATATACTTGATGAGAAAGCACCTTTCAAGGTGATGGACTTAATGGTAGAGACCATTAAGAGGACTGCAGCTGACCAGAAAAGGTCATGTGGATTTGCCCCACAGATTCAGATGCTTATCAATGCCAAGTTTGGCACGGGCAAATTCTTGTTGGATAGGAAACACTTACCGCTGCAGCCAGAGCATGAAGACAATGTTGTTGTGATGGATGAGGAGGATCCAACATCTGTTGAAGGTCAAGCCAAGATCGAAGCTGCTAAGAAAGCCAAAGCTGACAAAGAAGCAGCAGCAGCAGCAGCTAAACCAAAGAGTTTCGGAGAGCAGATTCTTGAAGCTACCCAAAGGATTGAACAACGCCTGGCCAGCATTGAACAGTCTCAGGAGAGCTTAGAGAGGATTGTTGACGAGAAGATCCACGCTCTGGACGTGAAGCTGACTGAAATACAAGTGACCGTCAACAAGCTTGAGGCAGACATTGAGGAAGCAAAGCAGGACAAGGCAGAGCTTGTGCAGGATGACTTAGTCCAGGATTCTCATCGACAGACTGCTCCGGTTCCCAAAGGATCCCGATCAGCTGCTATTCCAGTGACTGACACCAGGACTACAACTTCAGCACCTCCCACAGTTCCAGCAGTTACTCCAGCTACAGCTCCAGTGTCCACTCCTCCAGCACAGACATCAGCTGAAGTCTTCGCCGATGCCGTCATATCCACTCCGACATCAACCCAGACGGGAGCCGCCAGCAGAGCCCACAGTGACGCTTAGCTCTATGCTTTTTCGAACTTTTTGGTAACTTGTTGCCAAAGGGGGAGAAATTGTATAGATCATAGGGCTTCGAGAGAGAGAGTGATGTTGTCTTTGCGCTTTTGCTCTTTCGTTCTTTTGCGGTTTCTTTGAGATACTTTTGGTTTTCGAAACATTCAGTGTGCTTGATACTCCGTTTGATGCTACCTTAATGAGTGCTTAGTCGTACTATGCTTTAATGTGTGCTTAATGCTTATCATATGCTATTCCTATCTTGTATGACTATTTACTCTTGTCTTGGTGATTGGGTGCATGCTGTTCATTCTTATCATTTTGTGCGCTCCACCAAGATGTATGTGACATGGAAGAGTGACCCATGATCCTAATCGATTGTGCATTTGCATTCAAACGCAAATCTTAAATAATGCACAAATTTAGGGGGAGCTCTTGCTTATCACATACTTCTCAAAGCGACGACATTATTCATTGATTATATCTCTTGTCGAAGCTTTGATCTATATGTTGTCATCAATTACCAAAAAGGGGGAGATTGAAAGTGCAACTAATCCCCGGGTGGTTTTGGCAATTAATAACAACATATATATCATTGAACTAATAGTTACTTGAGAATCATTTCAGAGAAGTTCAATGATATGGGTATGGCAAGGACTGAAGAAGTGGACCCCTCAAAATGCTAAGGCAAGCATTGGCAAAAGCTCAAGACTCCATTTTTGGTTTAGTGATCCAAGATCACATTGAGTCCATAGGAAAAGCCAATACTATTAAAAGGGGATGAGGTTATGTTGATGATCTGGTTGCTCAAGTGCTTAGTGATACATCTCCTAAACTATCAGCAACTTTCACTGCCAAATACACTCATAAGTAATCTTGGTCCCACCGATAATCCAAACTCAGTCACACCGAGATGAACCACCTCAGCCATAAGCCAAACCCTAACAAAATCGGATATTCCGATTCTGAAATCGGTTTCACCGAAACATGGGCTGCCAAGCTTCTGTAACCTTCTGTCATCAAATCGGTGTCACCGAGATGATAAAGTCGGTCCCACCGAAACTGGCATGCTCTTGTCTTTGCACGAATCGGACTAACCGAGATGGTATTTTCAGTCCCACCGAAAACCCCAACGTTCACATTATTTGAACTTTCGGTCTCACCGAGTTGTCCACTTCGGTCCCACCGAGATTGCTCAAATATGTGTGTAACGGTTGGATTTTGTGTGGAGGCTATATATACCCCTCCACCCCCTCTTCATTCGTGGAGAGAGCCATCAGAAAGAACTACCACTCCTACCTTACACTTTCTGAGAAGAGAACTACCTACCCTTGTGTTGAGATCAAGTTGCTCCACTCCCACCATATGAAGCTTGATCTCTAACCTTCCCAAGTTGCTTTCCACTCAATCCTTTCTTCCACCACAGCCAAATCAGTGAGGAGAGTTGAGTGTTGGGGAGATTATCATTTGAAGCACAAGAGCAAGGAGTTCATCATCATCTACAACATCTATTACCTTTTGGAGGGTGGTGCCTCCTAGATTGGTTAGGTGTCGCTTGGGAGCCTCCGTCATCGAGTTGTGGAGTTGAACCAAGAAGTTTGTAAGGGCAAGGAGATCGCCTACTTCGTGAAGATCTACCCCGAGTAAGGCTAGCCCTCCGTGGGCGTAGGCCATGATGGAATAGACAAGGTTGCTTCTTCGTGGACCCTTCGTGGGTGGAGCCCTCCGTGGACTCGCGCAGCCGTTACCCTCCGTGGGTTGAAGTCTCCATCAACGTGGATGTACGATAGCACTACCTATCGGAACCACGGGAAAAATCATTGCGTCTCCAAATTGCGTTTGATCTTCTCCACCTCTCTTTACTACATGTGCAAGTTACTTTCCACTCAATCCTTTCTTCCACCACAGCCATATCAGTGAGGAGAGTTGAGTGTTGGGGAGATTATCATTTGAAGCACAAGAGCAAGGAGTTCATCATCATCTACAACATCTATTACCTTTTGGAGGGTGGTGCCTCCTAGATTGGTTAGGTGTCGCTTGGGAGCCTCCGTCATCGAGATGTGGAGTTGAACCAAGAAGTTTGTAAGGGCAAGGAGATCGCCTACTTCATGAAGATCTACCCCGAGTAAGGCTAGCCCTCCGTGGGCGTAGGCCATGATGGAATAGACAAGGTTGCTTCTTCGTGGACCCTTCGTGGGTGGAGCCCTCCGTGGACTCGCGCAGCCGTTACCCTCCGTGGGTTGAAGTCTCCATCAACGTGGATGTACGATAGCACCACCTATCGGAACCACGGGAAAAATCACCGCGTCTCCAAAATTGCGTTTGCTCTTCTCCACCTCTCTTTACTACATGTGCAATTTACTTTCCGCTGCCTATACTCTAGAATTGCATGTGTACGGTGATACTTGACTTGATCATAATTGTGAATCTGCCAAAAACTGTTCTTTGTCAAAAGGCAGAATTTTTATATTTACAAGTAGTCTAATCACCCCCCCTCTAGACATACTTTCGATCCTACATATACCCATTAACAACCCATTATTCCGTTGGGCCGTTTCCAGCCCATGTTATCTTTCGGCCTTCTCAGGGCCCATTTATTCTTGGGCTCATTTCTAGCATTCGTTTACTTTCGGCCCGTTACTGTCATTTTCTGCTTGTGGGCCAAATTCAGCCCGTGGTTACAATTGGCCCGTTTGTGGCCCGTTAATACGTTG
The DNA here is from genome assembly GCA_902687465.1 of Secale cereale. Classification (NCBI taxonomy): domain Eukaryota; kingdom Viridiplantae; phylum Streptophyta; class Magnoliopsida; order Poales; family Poaceae; genus Secale; species Secale cereale. The sequence continues at coordinate 614,865,238 of LR738709.1, read as the reverse complement.
GCCCGTTTTCATAGCGTCATCAAATACGGCCGATTAACGACGGTCCGTTATGGTCTGCCCGTCATGGTCAGCCCATGAACGGACGATTTCAACTCGAGCCCATTTACGGCCATAATGTGGTCTGCTATTGGCCCATGTTTGGCCAACCAATTATACGGCCCGTAGAAGGCCCATTGTGTCTACGGCCCGTATAAGGCCCATTGTTCCTACGCCCCGTAGATGGCCCATTGTTTCTACGACCCTTAGAAGACCCATTGTTTCTACGGCCCGTAAGAGGCCCATGTTAACTACAGTAAATATGTAGCCCATGGTTAATGTGGCCTAGTTTTAAAAAATAGGCTATTGTGGCCACTAGCAAACCGTGGAAAAAGAACTGCACTAACTACAAGAAAACAAATAAACAAGACAATAAGGAAATAAATAGGCAAGCAACTTACGCTAGGCTATCACGGCTATTACACATATTACATCCACTGGGCATCAAAGTTCGCCACCAGTGCAATTATAGGGAACAAAGCAGCATATAAACGCTGCAGCAAAACAAGTCTAGAACTGAAACCACTTCAGAAGAGCTCAAGAAACAATATCCTGGGTACCCATAATGCTGGCAAGATGCTTAGCAAGCTTATTAACTTTCTCTTGTTTGGCGCTTAAATCCTCCAGCACTTGCCATTGGACCAGAAAGTATGCATCTGAATTCTGCAGGGACTTCCTCAGTCCTTCCGCTTCCTGTCGCATAACATCTGATCGATGTCTTTCAACTTGAAGTTGAGACTTAAGAAGCCGAACTTATTCAGGCAGCGAGTTCGAAGAGCTGGTGCCAGCAATAGTAGCCAGTAACTCAAACACTACATCAAGACAGGACTTTGGGGTTGTCTCAGTGTCTTCCATATAGTTTTTATCAGCTTTCTTGGAGAACAACAGGGATGTCTCACTATCTTGGACCTGATCTGCATTACTTCCTTTACCATTGCATAACGGGGTACCCTTCTCCAATATTTTATCCGCGTTCTAAAGGAGAAACAAACAAACACATCACAAATTTACAATGTAGTATACGAAACTCATTTTGGTAAACCAGTTCAGTAGTAAGGTGGACATGATAACAGCATGGAACAAACATATATCGATGTAGTATGGTCACTGTATGGTCTATATCATTCTAGTTTATGTTGCCAAATCAAGATAGATACAGTTCGAATCATATCTATTTAAGACAAAGCAGCATAGACAGAATATAAGTGTGGGAAACTACACAACAATAACAACACTTGTAATCTGCATGGCATGAGAACATAACTGTTTATTCAATTGAAACTGAAATCAAAATAGAGCAAGTTACAACATCAAACACATTAAAGAAACAGGTTTAAAACATACATGTTGCGCCATAGGAGTTTCAATTGCATCCTTCAAATTTGAAATTAGTTGGTATGAGTAAATACAGTGATGCAAGAGCAAAGTAGTATGAACCATAGCTACCGAACCTGACCTGAGAACAATTCTTCTTCTGCTTTAAGTGTTGACTTGGGGTTGGGAGTGGTGGTCCTCGTGCTTTGGGCACTATAGTTGCCTTACTAACTGCTCGTGTTTGGGTGCTCTGTGGTGGAGACGATGTTGTATCAATGGGAACTGGGTTACTATCTGCCGGGGTTGGGGTTAGAAGGGGTGTAGCTGGTTCTCTGTCCAACTGGGTAGGGGCACAATCTGCGTGAGTCTGGGTTATTGATACGTATCAAACGTATCTACTTTTCCAAACACTTTTGATATTGTTTTGACCTCATTCTTGCATGATTTGAACTAAACTAACCCGGACTGACGCTGTTTTCAGCAGAGTTGCCTGTATGGGTTTATTATGTGCAGGAAAACGGATTTTTAGGTATCTCAGAAAATTCCACGAAAAATCACAGAAAATCCACGCACCCGAAGGAACCAGGAGCCAGAAGAGGGGGGCCAGGGGGTGCCCAGGCGCCCTGGTGGCGCGGCCCAGCCCCTGGCCGCGCCGGGGGGTCGCCTGGGTGGGCCCCACCTCCCCTGGTGCCCTACCTTGACCCGTATTTTAGCTCGTGACAGAGAAATCCCAGATCAGAAGTTCTTTTCCCAGTTTTCGTCACGGAGCCGCCGCCACCCTCTGTTCTTCTTCGGGAGGGCTAATCTGGAGGCTGAATTGGCCTCCGGAGAGGGGAGATCGTCGCCATCGTCATCATCATCACCACTCCATCATCCCTCCATGACTTCTCCTTCCATGTGTGAGTAATCCCCTGCTGTAGGCGAAGGGGATGGTAGGGATTGGATGAGTTAGATCATGTAATAGTTTGTCAGATCGTTGGGGGCATGTTGCCTATCATCTACTATGGTGTTTATCATCTTTGCTTCAACTTGTTATTCTTAATGCTTGTCACTTAGGGCCCGAGTGCCATGATTTCAGATCTGAACCATATGTGTTTGCATGAATATATTTGTGTTCTTGATCCTACCGATGAGTTGTTTGCACCTATTACGGTTCGGAACCGGCGATCCCAAAAGTGATAGCTTGGGACACCAAAGGGGATGGTCCGTAGTTTGAGGATTACATGTATCCATTGAGTTTATTGCTTTGTTCCGGTGCTCTTTGATAGGAGCACCTTAATCTCCATAAGTTCCTTTTGGCCCCGTTCATAGCGGGATGGTAGGACAAAAGATGTTGTGCAAGTTCTTATTGCAAGCACGTACAACTACCTACGGGATACATGCCTAAGGTTTGATATTTGCCTAGATGATCATTACTTTTCCGTGTGCCGTGCCCCAAGTTAGAATCATGATATATCTCATCCATGCAGCGCCCAACCATCCATCTCCCTAGCCTACAGTGTTTTAAATCCTGCTGGTCACTAGTTGCTACTTTTGCTATTTACTTCTGCTATCTACTTTTGCTATTTACTTTTGCTGTTTACTTTTACTATCACTATCATCGCTATCATATCACTGTTACCACTTATCTTTTGTTGCAAGTAAGTATATTTCAGGTGCGGTTGAATTGACAACTCAACTGTCAAAGCTTATAAATACTCTTTGGCTCCCCGTGTGTCGAATCAATAAATTGGGTTATTCTTACCCGCGAAGACTATCTCGATCCCTTACGGTTGAGGGTTATCAAGTACCGTTTTCTGGCGCCGTTGCCGGGGAGCATAGCAATATTTACAAGTCTACTTGAAGTATACTACCTGCTGTACTTCATCCACTATGGGTAAGAAAGGAGACCCCAAGGTTCCGATCTTACTATCCACTACAAGAAGAGGTACTGTTCTGAGCACTAGTGCTACACTTGATTCACCTTCTGCTATGAGTAAGTTTGCCTCACCGCCACCACATGATGCTCCTACTGAATCTGTTACTATGTCCGATACTCTTGATGATGCTTCCACTACTTTTGATGATATTAGTTCACTTGATTATGCTCCTGAGAAACAGATCGCTGCTGCTGCAAAGAAGTCTGGAATTGAAATTCCTGTTACTAGCTACCCTATTGGTGAGACTTACGATTATCCTGATTTGAGTAAACTCAAGGAGAGACTCCTTGACGATGATTACTATATGCTTGATGAAGATTTATGCAGGGAACTGACATAGTTTTCTGGCTCTGACCCTGAAGTTATTAAGAAACTGTTTGAAAAACACTCTTTGAAGAACAAAACCGTTCCTGATCCTGAATTTGCTACATCTCCTATATGCATTGATGATCCTGATTATGATTTCTCTGTTGATCTTTCACTTATACCTATGGTTGAAGCTGACCCCTTTTATGGCAGAGAAAATGATGATGCTATTGCACACCTGACTAAACTCGGTGAGTTGGGTAGCCTGTTTACCACGGATGAGAAGATACAATACTTTTATGTGACCAAGCTTCTTCCCTTCTCCTTGAAGGAAGGTGCTAAAGCATGGTATGATTCACTCCCATGCGGTTCCATTAAGAGTCCTCAAGACTTAGCTCACTCTTTTGTTGATAAGTACTTTCCTGGTCACATGCAACATGCTGCTTTACAAAGAATTTATAACTTTAAACAGTTGCAGGATGAGTCCCTCCCTAAAGCTTGGGGGAGGTACTGCGGTCTGATTCGGGCTAGACCAGGACATGCAGTCCCTAAGAACGAATTAATCGATATATTCTATGCTGGTCTAACCGATGAATCCAGGTCCTATTTGGACAGTTGTGCTGGTTGTGTTTTCAGGAAAAGGACGCCGGAAGATGCAGAAGATTTGATGGTCAGGATTGCCAAAAACCATGAAGATTGGTCCGTCCCTGAATCACCTCCACCACCAAAGAAGAGGGGCATGTTTGTTCTAAGCCCCGAAGATATGCGAGAAGCAAAGAAGTCTATTAAAGAGAAAGGTATTAAAGCTAAAGACGTGAAGAATCTACCCCGTATTGAGAAGCTGTGTGAGCCTACCACTCACCCTCCTATGGTAGAGGTACACTCTCTTTTAGATTTCAACGCAAGTGACATCCCTCATGGTAAGCCTCCTGATCAATGTTTAGATGAGTTTGATAATTTTATTATGAAACAAAATCATTTTAATGAGAGGATACAAGTCAATTGCATGATAATTCCCTTGCTATCAAAAGTCTGCTTGATGTTTTAGGTAGAACAGTTAATGATGTTCAATGTCTTGTGAAGCATTTTCATATGGTTCAAACTCAGCTTGAGCAAATTTCTGATGTGCAAAAAGATTTGCTTGCTAACAATGCCAAACAAGATGATTTGCAGGCCTTCGGGATTAAGACCCGAGGAGGAACTAGCACTCAAGATCCTCTCTATCCAGAAGGGCATCCGAGGAGAATCGAGCAAGATTCTCAAATGCAGGAAGAAGAAATTGTTGGCTCTCCAAAGAAGAAGAAGAAACATAAGGAGACTGGCAATTCTAATGATCCTATTACAGATGAAGAGCCAGCTATTGATCCCAACAGCGTATCTATCTCCGATGCTGAGACTGAAGACGGTGCTGAACCAGGAGATAAGGATAATGAGAAGAATGATCCGCCTGAAGTTCGAGAAGAAGCAGCACCTGACAAACGTAAGAGGTACACTAAAGAAGACTTCATCGCAAGAAAACATGGGAAGGAAAGAGAACCATGGGTACAGAAACCCATGCCCTTTCCAGGTAAGTCCATCAAATCTTAAGAAGAAGAGCATTACAATACGTTTTGTGAGTGGATTAAACCTCTTTTTCTTCAAATCCCATTGACTGATGCTATTAAGTTACTTCCTTATTCAAAATATATGAAAGATATTGTCACTAATAAAAGAAAAGTTCCTAATGAAGCAATATCTACTATGCTTGCTAACTACTCTTTCAGTGGCAAGATTCCTGAGAAGCTCGGTGATCCAGGTATACCCACCATTCCTTGCTCCATAAAGAATAATTATGTCAAAACTGCTTTGTGTGATCTTGGAGCAGGAGTGAGTGTTATGCCTCTCTCCCTTTACGAGAGGCTTTGTTTAGAGAAACTAATTCCTACAGATATCTCTCTTCAGATGGCTGACAAGTCAACCGCCGTTCCGATAGGTATTTGTGAGGATGTTCCCGTAGAAGTTGCTAATTGTTTGATTCTTACTGATTTTGTTGTGCTTGACATGCTCGAGGATGGGAGCATGTCCATTATTCTTGGTAGACCTTTTCTTAACACCGCAGGTGCTATTATTGATTGCAATAAAGGGAAGGTTACCTTCCATGTGAATGATAAAGAACACACGGTATATTTTCCAAAGAAGACCGACAGGAGGCATGGCTCAACTCTATAGAAAATATCGAGACCGTGAAGATTGGAGAATGGGACTGTCCACTACATGTGCCTCACAAATACAAAACCATCATGGTGGGGACAATGTCCATCAAAGTAAAGGTTCAGTGATTACTTCATAAGAGGTGAGACTTTTTGCTCTATATATCGCCTGTTTGTTGGTAGGACTTGATCAACCTTACTAGTGAACATGGTTTATATAGATACAAAGTTGAGCTTGTTATGTTTTCATTTGTTTTTAGTTTTTGTTCTACTTGCTGTACCAAGTGTTTATGTTTTGAAACTTCACAATACTACTTACTGCTTCAAGTTTTCAGAGAGTTTCGCAGGTTTTTGAACTTCGAAAAAATTTCAATAGTGAAGTTTTCAGAAAAATTCCAGAAAAATAAAAATATAAATTTCCACGCCGGGAGTGACCCAGAGGGACCTGGGGCCAGCCAGGGGGACCCACCAGTGGCCCAGGCGGCCAGCTGGCGTGGCCTGGCCCCTGGCCGCGCCCACAAGGCGCCTGGGGCCCATAGGGCCCCCCCTCCAGGTATGTCTTCTTCCTCCCTCTCTCTTTTTCTCCAAAAACGCGAGTTCTGCACTTGTTCTTGCGTTCTTGCTGTTCTTGGAGGCGATTCTTCGATCTCTCTCTACAGCCCACCATTAGAGCTGAGATTTTGAACAAATACTCCCTGGTATGTGACTCCTCCACCCCTCCAATTAGATTTCTGATTGGTGGCTTCATTTGTGAGTATTTAGTAGTTCTTGGTGCTGTATAGATGAGCTTGCATGCATGTGTAGAAAGTTATTTTCCAAGTTTTGATGCAAGTTTATGCCTTGGGCAAGTGAGTTGAGTAGTTTGCCTTAACTCACCTTGTTTTAATCCTCGTTTTTGTAAATTGCCAAAAATTTCAGAAATGAGTTTGTTTGGAAGGGCAAAAGGGTGGCTTGAGAAGAGGAGGCCCACGCACTCCGATCGAGTTACTAGAGCCGCAGCTTCACCCTCGACTGCTAGGATGAGCTATAATGAAGATCATGTGCCCCTGGAGTTGTTGGAAGACACAAGTCCAGCACGTGCGATGACGTTTCCATGTGATGAATTCCTTGAAGCTGCGGGAATCAAGGATGAGTTTTATAATCTTTGTACTAATGCAGGTTTGACACGGCTCGTCAAGTGCCGTGTTACTCAGTATCAAAAGCTCACCTCCAGTTTTATTAACAGTTTTAGATATAATCCTGATTCAGGTGCTATTGAGTTTAAAATTTACAATGATATTATCACCATGACTTTGGGAAGATTTTGTGAAATAATAGGTGTGCCGAACGTTGGGAGGACGGCTAGGATGGCCACTCAGCCCTCCGAGCTGAAAACCGTCTTCAACTCTCTCTGCAGCATGGGTACGAGGGATATTCATCGGTCAAAGATCTCCAGCATCTTGTTCCCTCACCTCAGGTATTTTGCATATTATGTTGCTAGAGGGGTGTTAGCTCGTGACAACACGAGCAACACTTCTGCGCCGGATATTTCTATCCTGGCAGCAGCCCTCTCAAGGAGGTCTGATTATAATCTGGGTGCCGTAATTGCTCGATGCCTTGCTATGAACGGTAACAAGGGAGACTTATATGGTGGCGTTTATGCCACACTTATCTTAGAACATCTTGGAGGCACCCCACACCCTGATGATAATCCTTTTACTTATTTAAGCTTTGATCTTGCTGCTATGAAAAGGCATAAGTTTGTTACCATGGCTTCGGAACTTGATAATCTTGTTTATATCTTGCGTTTCGGAACTACTGCGGAACGCGAGATCCGTCTACCTGCACCTCTTTTGTTTGATTTTTCTCGCAGGAACGGATGGTCCTTTGATGTTGTCCAGTTCGATGAGTTCGTGGCCCAGCATCAGTTTCATAACCCCATGGAGGGGGTTGTGCCCGACAAGGAGGAGCACGGTGAGTTACCACCTTTTCAGGAAGAAACCGCCACCGAGTTTGGTGAAGGGTCTTCCTCTGCTTGGCGTACGGACCCTTCCTCATGGGAGACTCCGAGGAGTTCGGTATACGCACCAGCATCCTTCTACGACCCTTGGACTCACCACTGTTCCCTCGGAGCAGGAGGCTCCTGGGGGCAGTAGCTGCTACCAACTTAGGCCAAAAGCATAAGCTTGGGGGAGTACGTGCCCCTCTCACTTTTCCATTGTATTATCCGTTTTATTCGCTTTGATCTTTTCGAAGTTTTTGCCCGTTGTTCTTTATTTCTCTCTTTGCAAAAACAACAAAAAGATTTTCTCTTTCTTTTGCTTTCGTTCAACCTTTGAAATAATCCAAAAAGATTTCCTTTTTCTCTTTAGTTTGCTTTGTTTTCAGAGTTCAGCTCGAGTCCGTGATGGCATTTAATTATATTTCCTACGTTCGATCGTGCAAGTGACGAGGCAGTAATGACGAAGATCGACGGAAGGGAAGCAACAAGGAAGACCGGTATGAACTCTTCTTGTTTCTACTTTTGTACATATGCCTGTACTTATGATCTAGAGACAAGCTTGTAGCGACATAGTGCTATGTTTACAATGCTCTTCCAGTGGTTCATGCTTTCCTTGTGGCTAGTCTCAAATAGCTAGAGTACATAATGTGTTATTGAAATGATTTACATGCATTGCACTGTTCATAGTCTGGTATACTAAGGTGGTATTTCCCTTTAGAGAATTTTTGGATTGACTTGGCACATGTTTACACATGTTTAAGACTAAAAAGTCTGCTCCGCCTTGATGATCTTTGAGTTTCAGAATAGTTATATCACTTTCATGCCCGATTCAATGTTGCTTTGTCGCTCTGCATGATTATGACCGTTATTGCTCTCTAGTTGGTCGCTTCCCAGTCTTTTACTAACCTCCACCTGTACTAAGCGGACTGACTGCTTGTGCATCCAAAATCCTTAAAACCTGTTATGCCATATGAGTCCACCATACCTTCCTATACATGGTATTTACCTGCCATTCCTAACGAAGACTTTCATGTACCATCTCGAAATTAATCAGAAGCATTTCTCTTTTTCTGCCTCTGTTTTAGCTCATGAGGAAGTAGTAGTTAATTCATGAACTTTTTAAGTTGGACAAGTTTCACCCCGGGATTGCATGTCTAATGTGCAAACCCATAATACGAGAAGGAACTGGCATAGAGTGCGCCCAGCTCATAAAAGATAATACAACAAACAAACCCTCCTTCACGCTTTGTTCATGAGAAATCAGAAAAACTTTGGCAGTGATAAACAAAGGAGATTAAGAGGATGTGATCGTCCTCATGCGGGAGCCGTTCCTCGAAACTTGTCCAGCTTATGAAGTGATTGAGTTATCTGCTAGCATTCGTTGACGAAATATGCACCTCCCAAAAACATTTTTACCTCTGTTTTTAAAAAACCAAGAGCTCTGGTACATGTTTAGTTTTTGTTTCCGACCACGGGTTTTCAACCTTGCCAACAAAAGCCACGGTTCGAGAGTCTCCACCTTCTTTCTTCAAAGCACCAACTAGGAGAGCATAATTGTCATTCTGAGTGTAATGTGCATTGTCCCAAAGTATTACATTGTCTTCTGCATGCTTGTGATATTATTTATTCTGAAATTTTTAGTTCTAGTCTCCTTTAAAACTCTGGAGGAGTTTCTGCATTTATGTTTTGCTTCACTCATGGAGGCTAGCGAGATACCACCCTAATATGCTCAAGCTATGTGCAATGTAATCTTGTCTTGATTTTCGGTAATGTATTATTTACTTTTAGGTATTTGTGATTGGTCACTTGAAAGAAGGATTGCTCCGTGCATTGTCCTCATAGTACTGTTTCAATACTTGCTAGACTCTTTTCGTAGTACATGCTTATATACATCTAATGAAGCAAAAGAGTTTGTCAAAGTTTTCTTTGTCGCGTCCAGTTCGTTGAACTGAATTGCTTGAGGACAAGCAATATGCTAAGCTTGGGGGAGTTGATACGTCTCAAACGTATCTACTTTTCCAAACACTTTTGATATTGTTTTGACCTCATTCTTGCATGATTTGAACTAAACTAACCCGGACTGACGCTGTTTTCAGCAGAGCTGCCTGTATGGTTTTATTATGTGCAGGAAAACGGATTTTTAGGTATCTCAGAAAATTCCACGAAAAATCACAGAAAATCCACGCACCCGAAGGAACCAGGAGCCAGAAGAGGGGGGGCAGGGGGTGCCCAGGCGCCCTGGTGGTGCGGCCCAGCCCCTGGCCGCGCCGGGGGTCGCCTGGGTGGGCCCCACCTCCCCTGGTGCCCTACCTTGACCCGTATTTTAGCTCGTGACGGAGAAATCCCAGATCAGAAGTTCTTTTCCCAGTTTTCGTCGCGGAGCCGCCGCCACCCTCTGTTCTTCTTCGGGAGGGCTAATCTGGAGGCTGAATTGGCCTCCGGAGAGGGGAGATCGTCGCCATCGTCATCATCATCACCACTCCATCATCCCTCCATGACTTCTCCTTCCATGTGTGAGTAATCCCCTGCTGTAGGCGAAGGGGATGGTAGGGATTGGATGAGTTAGATCATGTAATAGTTTGTCAGATCGTTGGGGGCATGTTGCCTATCATCTACTATGGTGTTTATCATCTTTGCTTCAACTTGTTATTCTTAATGCTTGTCACTTAGGGCCCGAGTGCCATGATTTCAAATCTGAACCATATGTGTTTGCATGAATATATTTGTGTTCTTGATTCTACCTATGAGTTGTTTGCACCTATTACGGTTCGGAACCGGCGATCCCAAAAGTGACAGCTTGGGACACCAAAGGGGATGGTCCGTAGTTTGAGGATTACATGTATCCATTGAGTTTATTGCTTTGTTCCGGTGCTCTTTGATAGGAGCACCTTAATCTCCATAAGTTCCTTTTGGCCCCGTTCATAGCGGGATGGTAGGACAAAAGATGTTGTGCAAGTTCTTATTGCAAGCACGTACAACTACCTACGGGATACATGCCTAATGTTTGATATTTGCCTAGATGATCATTACTTTTCCGTGTGCCATGCCCCAAGTTAGAATCATGATATATCTCATCCATGCAGCGCCCAACCATCCATCTCCCTAGCCTACAGTGTTTTAAATCCTGCTGGTCACTAGTTGCTACTTTTGCTATTTACTTCTGCTATCTACTTTTGCTATTTACTTTTGCTGTTTACTTTTACTATCACTATCATCGCTATCATATCACTGTTACCACTTATCTTTTGTTGCAAGTAAGTATATTTCAGGTGCGGTTGAATTGACAACTCGACTGTCAAAGCTAATAAATACTCTTTGGCTCCCCGTGTGTCGAATCAATAAATTGGGTTATTCTTACCCGCGAAGACTATCTCGATCCCTTACGGTTGAGGGTGATCAGTTATGCGTGGTGGGGCTGGTTCTTGGGCAAGTACAACAGTGGTTCTATCTCCATCGAGAGGTAGCACGATCTTTTCTGAAGACCATGTTTTTACTCCCACAGATACTACCATCACACCCTCCAATTGAAATGGCTGATAAACAAGAAAAGTAATTGAATGTACATACATTGTAAGATAGACAGGTGCAATGGATAGTGGGGAAGAAAACATGGCATGAAATAATTCACATTTATGTTGTCTAACCAAACAGAATAGCAGGACATAATTTCAAATATATGATGGCTAATTAAACAGGAAAGCATGACACAATTTCACATGTATGATGGCTAACTAAACATGATAGAATGACATACTTCAAAATATGATGACTATGTAAAAATGATGACATGATATAACTATACGATGTGTCTATTAAAGTGGTTGGCATGCCATAAATCACAAACATGTCGTCGATGGAAACATAATGGCATGATAATTCACGAATAGAATGACATAATTCAAAATATGATGACTATGTGAACAGGATGAGATGATATAACTATATTATGTCTTTAGAAAATGGGTTGGCATGCCATAATTCAGATACATGCTGTCTATGGAAACATCATGGCATGATATAATTCAAATATATGATTTATATACTAAGGAAGTGAGCAGAGGGCAATCGCATATATGATGTGTCAACTAAGGAGATGGCATTCAATATCATGTATATGATGTAAAAACTAAGCATTGCATTACAACATATGCATGCTATGAGTAATATAACCCTGCCAAGTTTAAGCATACACCTCAGGGGGATAATAGGACCGGTCATCTGCCTCTGAATCCTCCTCTAAAGAGCTATCTGTAACCACCAACATATCTGCTTCACCAGGTATCATTGTCTGCTCTGAAGACCTTGTTTTCACTCTAGATTTCTCCATCACCAATTCAAATGGCTGATGCACAGGAAGAGCGGTTGAATATACAAACATTGTTGACAAAAGCAATGAGAAATACAAAAAAAGGACGGCATGATATAATTCACAAATATGACGCTTGGCTAAACAGCATGGCAGTGCATAATTCGAATATATAATGCCTTGCAACAAGATAGCATTGCATAATTCACATATATAATGTCTTGCAAAAAGATGGCATTGCATAATTCACATATATGGTAATTAGACACTAAATAGGTGGCATTCACACAAATCATGTCTAAACTAAGCAAATGACATAGCAATGCAAGATACCATATGCACGATATGAGCAACCTAACCCTGCCAAGTTAGAGCATGCACCTCGGGGGGTGCGAATAGGAGTGGTCATCTGTCTCTGAATCCTCCTATAAGGAGTTATCTTCCTCTTGATTACGATCTGAAATGGGTGGAGGGGGGATGCCTTTGCGCCCACCATGGAGCGACGTCTGCATGAAATTTTATTGCCACGCAAGGCTCATCTCTTTTGCTCTACATGTTCAGTTCCATTGTGTATAATAACTGACATGCATAGGAATAAAACATAGTGAGATTATGTAAGGAGTGCATGCACAAATCCAGAGTGAAGGTAGCAAACTGTGGTTAGACCCAAAACCAATGATAGCAGGCAGATAATAGTTTTAGTTAAAAAATACAGATAATGGCTCCTTTAATGTTTGTTTGCACCCAACATGAAACTCATAGTAGACACCCGAGATTAACCAGATAGTGGACATATAGTACTGATTGCTGGCCCAATATGTACCCCACAACCATTTAAAAACTCAAGTTTCAGCATAAGTTTGGACCTGAGTCGGAGTCTAATAGGTGAACACGACGATAAAGTAGCATGTCATCATATTAAGCGGTGCATAACGTAAGCAGACACGAAAGAATGTGACCTCTCTTGCGGACCCGTGTAGTCCTCAAGGTCATCTGCTCAGTTGATGATGGTAATGCAGTTGTCGTGGCGGCCGATGGTGGGGAAGAAGATCTGAGGCGGCGAAAGACAGTCTGGAGAGCGGATCCCTGCTGTGGTGAACACTTCTGTCGTTGGAGCAGCTGAGCTGGGGTGGAACACAGAACCGCAGGAGCAGGACAAATCACACAAGGTTTTCTTTAACACATATCTGTAACAGAAGTAATTGTGTAAGGGCTTGTTTGAATTTGAGGACTCTATCAATGCAGGGATAGGAAATAGACATGAATAGGATAGGAATGTATGTGCAAAACAGAGAATTTAAAAATACAGGATTTCTGCCAATCTGGGTGTTTGGTTCACAAGAATTGGAAGATCACAGGATGCAAAGAAGCATGGTGAGATTAAGTCAAACCACAAGAAGTGTACAACCTCTTTGGCAAAGCCATGTCGATCTCAGCGTGATTGGGTTGGCCGGTGAGGATGCTCCGGCTGACTTGGCTATCGGAGGAGGGGAAGAAGATCTTAGGCGTCTGGAGATGGAGCCCGAGGTACTGCTCCACTGTGATGGAGGGTTTCGTCGTTGGAGCAGCTCCGGTGAGTTGTACGACGCCGAGGCTGAAGCAGGACAAGAGAGACAACGTTAACCTGAGTGGAATTCTAATAGCATCTCCAATAGATGACGTAAAATACATAACCACAAAGTGCTAGATGTATACATCAGACGCTCATCTCAGAACTTAACTATCGAAACTGAATTTAACTGTCGAAACCGAACTTAGCTGTCGAAACTGAATTTTGCTGTCGAAACTGAATTTAACTGTCGAAACTGAATTTTGTTGTCGAAACTGAACGCACTAGAGGTGAGGCTACACGTCAGTCGACTGACTTTTTCATCTCTGGTCAGTCGGTTTTACAGCCGTTGGATACGAAATCAAGGGCCGGCAGTTCATCTTCAACCTCCACCCCCTGAGCCGCCAGCCACCACCGGCCAAACAGCCGCCCCCCGCCGCCCGCGGCCGGCGGTGCGCCGCCAGGCCCGCCCCGAAAACATTCCCCACCGCCGGTCCGCCGCCGCCTCGGCCATCCCTGTAGGCCACCCCCTGCCAAGCTTTTTCTCCGACGATCCCCACGCCACCGCCCCACCACCGCCGGCGACCACTGCCCCCACCCTGAACCCTAAGATAGATATTGGGGTACCTCTCCGACGAGCCCCCCTCCCCGCTGCGGCTAGTTCTTCCTTAACTCCGGCGAGCCCCCCTGAAAATCAACTGACCCAAAAGTCGATTCAGTCGACTGAAGTGTAGCTAAATCGGAGCACCATCGCAAGCAAGAGCAAGAGCGAGAGTCGCAGTGCGAGCAAGAGCAAGAGCAAGAGCAGACCAGGCAGGGGACCGAGAGCAAGAGCAGAGCAGCAGCGCGAGCGAGAGCTAAAGCAGCATCAGCTCCTACTGATGTGGACGTCGCCGCCGAGGGAGCGACGACGTGGAGGAAGTGGCCGGTGACGCCGACGTGGATGGATCCGCGCCATGTCAGCTCGGGACCAAGCGCCGGCAGCAGCGTGAGATCGAATCAAGAAGAAAATGCGACGATTAATGTACAACCTCTTTGGTGGCACCGATTAGGCCGCAGCTTCATCCGAGGAAACGGTGATGATGGTGCTCTTCCGGTGGTGCAGGTGAAGACGGTGGTGTGGGAATGGAGGTGGCGCGAAAGACGAGGGGAACATCGGGGCAGCTCCTTGGAGGTGGAGCACGGGGTGGCTGAACCGGCGGGACGACCAGATCGATGACGGATCCTCATTCGATATGGTGGATGAGGGACGTCGAGGTGTTGCTGTGGACGACGTCGTCGGGGAAGAGGCTCCGGCTGGGTGGCGGACGGAGGAGGGTGTGGGGCTTCGCGGGTTTTGCACATATATATATATATATATATATATATATATATATATATATATATATATATATATAGGGATATAGATATAGATATGTGATGCGAAAGCCACCCATCATCTCCAATTAGAATAGTGTGTCCATGCACGGATGCGATGTGGCCAAATGATGTGTGCCATCGGTATATCAGATTCAAACCAATTTGACCTTGTTCAATGTGTATACATTGCAACATGCTCGTTTCCAAACCACACCGTGCAGATCTCCGTTATATTCATGCATGCATGGGTTTCAAACATCATGATCTCTTATTCAAATATTTGAATTCAACTTTACATTGATTATGACCTCACCTAGTCTTTTACACCCACACATTGGTCTTCTCTTTATAATTGTACCACTAACTTTCTCTCGTGCATGCATGCACACACACTACCAGTCGGCATTATCCATCGCACACATGCAATCTTTTTCTTCAGGTCGGTCTCCCATGAAGGCACACACACACACACATCCCCCTATCCATCATATCAGGCATTCTTTATCTCTCACGTGCATGCGCAACGATCGATGTTCCTCTATGTGTGTGTGTGTAGCTAGGTCTTTCATAGTTTTCCACATAAACCGATCAATCTGTATATCTAGTGAGGTCTCACCCTCTTTCCCACATCCACATCGATCAATCTATACCTCTCTATATAGGATTACATATATAGCTAATACACCCACATTAATTATATATCCAACGCCCCCTATCATCATCCATGCCTTCCGCTTCATCTCTCAGACGTGGGCACAATGGCGAAGACAGGGGGCAGCAAGGGCCCTGCCCCCCCCCCCCTAACATCACTATATATTGAGGCTAATATGAATGTGATCATTAGACAATTGCTGGTAAAAATGGTTTAAGTTGATGACTTGGCCCTCTTCGTAAAGGATTAGCAATGCTTGGCCCCCTAGCTAATGGGACATTTTTCATGGCTCCGCCACTGCGCGCAACAGCGCACGTTCTCGCCCCCTCTCTTTAAATATTGATCTCGCAGTTGTGCACTCCTTCATAGTCTCCCTCCACTCGGTCCCTCGCACCATCTTCTATCCCCCCACCGAATTTTGCCACATGTACAATCTAGCAGACTCCATGGTTGACCTTAAGAATAATGCACAAATCTCAAAACAACAATGGTTCTCCTTTGTTCTAGAATCTTCCATATCATAACTGCCCAAACTTTTTTTCTAGTTGAACTGCCATTATTTGTTTTTACTTTATGCTTTACAACGCACAATTCCATGAATCATACAATAGATTAAGGGCGTCTTTGATTCAAAGGATTTTTGGAGGATTCTAATCCTTAGGAATTTTTCCTATCTTGGTTCTTTGATTCTTAGGATTGTAAACCATAGGAATTTTTCCATATGATTCATTTGCACTAGATTTCATAGGAAACATCCCATCCACTCAAACCTCTTTGAAAGAATTCTGCGTTTTTTTCTATGCACAACCAAACACTCATACCATCCTATAGGATTCAAGACGACATTCCACTCTAATCCCATGTTCTTCCTATTCCCGCGTTTTGGAAATCCTACGAATCAAAGAGGCCCTAGGTTTTTTATAAAAACTAATTGATTTTGAATGATATGAACTATAAGAATTAAACGAAGGTCTACATCAGGCATATATGATGCAGAGCTTACATGCTACTATGTGTTATTTATTCGTAATTTGGTTGCAAAATCTGACGCGTGCAATGCACGTGTACCTTACTAGTACTTCGAGTATGTGCAAAACCGAATGGCATGCTACACAGTGTCTCTCTTACAGTTCATGAAGCCACGTGGCACATGTGGAGGCGTTGTCGCGACATCCTTGTGTGGATTGATCACAGTGACATGATGCTGGTTCCAGAAGAATGTACTCGTCCTCCCTGAGCCGCACTGGCGGTACATGCACGAAGCGAAGATGTGCACGCACGCCACGCATGCACTCATTCCCTTGCACGCACACACAGGTACATGGGCGGACGCAATTTTGTACCAAGATCCACCCCATGTGATATTTTGACGCGTGTAAAGTCCTTCACTTCATTGATGGTCAATTAATACAACGCATGCAAATTAAGTGGACGTGAGGGCGGAAGAAAGACATTACTACTCCACTGCGCGCATGCGAGTAGTTAAATCGCATCTGAGCAGTGTAGTCTACTTGAAATTTATGTACCACTAAACTCATCGGGAGCCGTTTCGGGCCTCGAAACCAAAAACCATCAATTAATCTTTACCTTGTTCCCATTAAATTCAAAAGTACTAGTGCAACCATTAAGTGCAAGCCTGCTCACACCTACCAGTACGTACCAAACCTGAACGTGTTCCATGTAGGTTTTACTACTAGTGCTAGTACTTAGGTTATAAAAAGAGGAACTACCTAACTGAAAATTACTCTACCTTCCTCCTCATAAGTCCTCCTTCTTCGTCCGTCCTTGCCATGGCCGGTGTGCAGAGCTCTAGGTCGACAACTACTCGTAACAAGGGAGCGGCAACCATGGCTGCGGAAAAAAGGCTTGCCGCCACGTTGAGACCTCGAAAGATCTCTCACGGGCAGGCGATGGCTCCCAGGAGCGCCCTAGACGCGGAGGCGAACATGCCGAGTTGGCGGCGTTGGAGTCTTTATCCCTCGACGGCATGCCCGATCAGCTCAATAAGCACCTCAATAAGCAGAAGAAGTTCATCCACGGCTTGGTGGGGCTGCTGAAGGAGAGCCTCGACGACATGCCCGCTGAGCTCAATGAGCAGGGGGAGTTGACCGCTGGCTTGGTGATGCTGCTGAAGAAGAGCATTGCCTCGGAGAAGAAGGCGACCGGCAAAATCCTACAACTTCAGGAGGACAAGACAAAGCTCTGCCACGAGCTCGACCTGCTGAAGGAGGAGAACGCCAGCTGGAAGAAGCTGCATGAGAATAGTAGTTCCTTGATGAAGATGTTGCAGGCCCTTGTCATGGAACAGAAGGAGGAGTTGGCGAAGCTCCGCATCGAGCACCCGGCTGTTGTCAAGGTACGTAATGCGGCCGTGGAACAGATGATGAAGGCTTGCGTCGAAAAATCCCGCGTCATGGACACAATGATGATGATGGCGGAGGAGACGCGCAAGGAGATGGAGGTCGTGGAGGCGATGAAGAAGCAGTTACGACTCCACGGCCAGCAACCCTTCATGTAGTGAGAGCAGCGCCCCAGACTTGTGTGTGCGTCTTCCTTCTTTTTTGGGGGTGATAATCCTCCTTCTTCTTTTGCTCCTGTGTTTCTTATTTTTTTCGGGTGTTTCGCCGCACGTGTAACCTTCTCTGCGAGGCATGAATAGAACAATGCTAAAAATGAGATGACTAGAAAATTAGATCATTCTTTATCGCCAATAGAACAATGCCTCTTGCTAGTAATATATAATAAGAGTAGAGAGTAGAGGATATGGCACTGGGCTGCCGTGTTTCGTGCTCCTCCGTCGTACTCCAGTGGAAAACTTGAGTATACCGCACGGTTCTTTGCTCCTCCTCAAGACGTCGGCACATTTATACGAGCAGTCAAATCATAAGGCACCGCCTTCCATCGGTAATGAGCCGTCAAATCACAAAGGCCCTCGCCTCTCGTGAATAGGACCAAGCTAGACTACCCCGCCCTCTAGCCTTTTAACAAATTTTGAGCGCGTCTCGTCACATTCCAAATTACTACTACTACCACGCTATATTTAATTCCAAACCTGTTCACACCGATCACAACCGAAACGGTTTCCCACTTAGGAGCGTATTAGTAGTACTCGGTTATAAGATGGCTGCACATTCCTCCTCAACTCCTCATCCACAAAAAACAATCAAGTCAATCAAGCCATAGCCAGCGTGAGTTATGGGTCGAGAGATTTCCACCACGGAGAGGTGAGCATGGAAGAGGAAGCACGAGAGATGTCCCGCCTCACCGCGAAAGCAGCCGACATGTCCAGCCGCGCAGCAGTAGCAGCACAGAAGTCCCGCCGCACCGCCGAAGCAGCACGAAGGTCCCGCCGCGCCGTCGATGTAGCAGACTGGTCCAACCACGCCGCGGAAGCAGCAGAGATGTCCCGCTACGCCGCCAAAGCAGCAGGGACTTCCTGCCGCGTCGCGGCAACCTAGGAAAATTTCTCGCTGGCAAGCGAGGACTATTACAGGCGCATGCATGCGATAATCCATAGCCAGATGGATCAGATCTCATCCAGCAACTGGGGGAGGGCAATGCGAAGCTCCGGGGCAAGCGCGACCTGCTGAGGGCGAAGATCGTCGGAAGGGCGAAGCAGGAGGAGGAGACCGCTGCCGTGTTGCAGAGGACGGGCGTCATCATCAAGAAACTTATGGACGAGAATGCCAGGCTCCGCATCGAGCGCAACAGGCTGGTGGAGGAATCCATGGATGCTGCCAAGCAGCATATTAAGGACATGAAACTGATGAAAGAGATCATCGCCCGGCACGGGAACTAGTCTCCGCGACCTGCAGCGTATAAAGAAAGTAGAGATCAGCGAGCCAGATCGTTGTATGCGTCTTCCTTCTTCTTTTGCCCTTGTGTATTTTGGGCGTAGCTGCATGTGGCTTTTCTAATTATCTTCCTAATTATGTAAGACAATTATTATCCACTCTCGTCATCCTTATGTATATTCATCAGTCTTGCTATAAGTCGCAGTAGATGCTATATAGGTCCGTCGGATCTTACATCAAGATCCATGCAAAATTTTCTTTTCAGATTTTCTTTTTTCTCTCTTAAATCTCAGTCGAGTGAGACATTGTCACGCCATTAAACAAAGGCTCGGGCGCCATTAATGGAGACCTTGGGAAAGAGGTGGACGGTAGATGGAGGTTAAAGGGCTCTCCTCCCGATAAGCACGCGCAGGGGTCTGATCGCACGCCTCCCGTACTCAAATAGCTACCCTGCACAGCGCCTCCTAGCTAATAAAAAAAGGGACGCATGGCGGAACGTAAATGGTAAATAGAACGCCCATGGTTTCAATAATACTTGTGTTTCCGATTGTAACGTGACAGCACTTGTTCCAAAATGACTTTGTTGATTGTTAATGTGTGCGCCTTCGCAAATCGGACAGCAAAATTACCACAGCATGTTGGTGCCATGTCATGGCACCAAGCCAAGTTTCATGATTTTCATGCGTGTTTCAAATTTACTGGAATTAAAAAACTAAGTTTCTCAATGTTTCCAGCCGAGCCATGACGCCCAGATGTTTGAATTTCATTCCCATTTCTGGCATGGGACCTAGAAATTTACCCGAGGACACACACGTGATTTTTCAACCAGCTTTGGTGCACTGGAGCATGTGCTTGTATTTAAAATTTGAATTATGCACACAAAGGTGACACGTTCCCTCTCGGAACCACGAGCCTTCTTGAGAGAAGCTCCGGTTTGCAAGAAACTTATACCAAAACTTGTTCCTACTCTGTATTTTTTTACCACAGCATGGTAGTACCATGACATGACACCATGCCAAGTTTCATGATTTTCAGGCGTGTTTTGGATTTACAAGAATTCTAAAACCAAGCTTCTCAATGTTCTCGGCCGAACCACGATGCCCAGATGTTTGAATTTCATTCCCATTTCTTGCATGGGACCTAAAAATTCACCCGAGGACACACATGTGATTTGTCAACTTTGGTGCACGGGCGCATGTGCTTGTAGTTCAAATTTGAATTATGCACATTAAATGACCAGAAACTCAATTAATGTATAAAAAAGGCCAAACGAACCCGGAATAATTCCAAAATTTAACAGGTCACTCATATAGTTCTATGTTGCCTCTGTATAGAAAATCTGGCAGGAGGCAATGTATATTGTTTTGCACACAAAGGTATAAAGAAATAAAGAAATAAAGAAATTAGCCCTACTTAATTCTTGAGTTCTTATTATTTATGCCACTAGTTGTGTATCACTACTCAGTTTTGCCATTGGAAGTTACAACTACTCAAAAAATGCCATCGATCCGTGAGATGCCTGCTCAAAAATGCAATTAGATATCTAAAAAATGCCATCATTAAGTTAGATGTTTGCTCAGAAATGCCATTAGACATTGTTATTTTCACGTCAAACCCGTTGACCATGTTACATGAAAAAAAAAAGCCGATTCTCACAATGATAAGTTAATGGTGTCCAGCACAACACACCCCTCAAATAAAACTAAGCACCCTGGAATTCTTTGACAAAACTAAGCACCCTGAAATTCTTTGACAATTAAACTGCTGGCTATATGATGTTGGCCATATATATTGTACGTATATAATGTCAAGAAACGAGTGGTAGTACTATACCAACTAAAAGATGAAATGTACGAAAAATAACGAGAAGAAACATAACATAGTTCTGCTGGGGGCTCAGCACAACACACCCCTCAAATAAATCTAAGCACACGAGAAATTAAACTAAGCAACTAATCCGGTAGACACTGCATTAGAACCACCATGAGCAACGGCACTGCCACCTTACTCGGAGTCCTCGTCCACGTCCTCGACTTCGTCCTTGTCCCTCTTCCTCTTGGGTGATACTTCTTTGCTTGAACCGCACACTTGGCTCCTGCTCTTCGTCCAACCCTTGAAGATATTGAAACAAAGGTAGCCATCCATTGCAGCGTAGTGGATGTGGTCTATATCTAGTACAGTCCACTGCCATGCACGATGAAACGTGTGCAGAGGTTTCTTCAGTTCACCGTACATAGGATGAACCATGGCTCCAGCCAGGGTCAGCATTGAAGGCTGAGAGGAGGACACCAGGCTCTCCTTCTGGAGATCGAAGGGCTGGCCTACAACAAGGCCTATCCGACCCAGGATTTCCTTGTCGTTCCTAAAGTCTACAGTAACGAATTTGACTCGGTCGTCCTTGAGGAAGTTCTTAAATTCCTCGCACTCAACGTCGGCATGGCATATGTGGTAGACCAAGCATAAGTCATGCACGCAAACCTAGATCACGGCGGGCTTCTTCTTCTCTGCCTCCTTTAGTTTCTTCTTGCTTCCCAGGACTGTGGTGTACTCAACATCTAGCCTAGCGACCCACTCATCATTTGAGTTTTCGAACATGCGTTTGAAGCGAGTAAGGCATTCTTTCACCATTGCGTAAGAACGGGTGTAGATGACGTTGAACTCATCGCCGGTGATGGTTCTAACCTTGTACTCACCGCCGACCATGGAGGTTTGGGACGCCATGGATTTGGGAGGGGGTTAGGATTAGTGGAACTGTCGTAATGTGAAAGGACGTGACGACTAGGAGCGGTTTATCGATTGTAAAAATGTCGAGTGGGGGGCGCGTGCGAGTGGCAGGGTAGTGGCTTGCCTGGTGGATAAATGGATTCATACACAGTACTATGGGGGGCCAATTAGATGTCATGTCTACTCGACGCCCAATTAAATGGCTTTCGATGTCATGTCAAGCATCGGGAAAATGACAGGTGATATGAAGCTTTCCATTCTCCCATGATACGGGCTTCCGAGAGCCCTTGGATCTGAGATCGAACGGTTGCATGGCGTGATTCTAGACCTATGGGTGAATATCCTATCCTGGAGGGTTATTCTGCAATTTTTTAGCAACTTAGCATGCGACCGTTCGATCTCAGATCCAAGGGCTGCCAGCAGCCCGTATCATGGTCGCGCCTACCACGACTGTCGCCTCGCTTGCGCGGTCGCGTGATGTCTACTATGCAACCTTCTTCTTGTAGACGTTGTTGGGCCTCCCAAGTGCAGAGGTTTGTAGGACAGTAGCAAATTTCCCTCAATTGGATGACCTAAGGTTTATCAATCCGTGGGAGGCGTAGGATGAAGATGGTCTCTCTCAAACAACCCTGCAACCAAATAACAAAGAGTCTCTTGTGTCCCCAACACACCCAATACAATGGTGAAAGACCGTGGATGTCGCCTAGAGGGGGGGTGAATAGGCGTTAAAATAATTAC
Organism: Secale cereale; assembly: GCA_902687465.1. Classification (NCBI taxonomy): domain Eukaryota; kingdom Viridiplantae; phylum Streptophyta; class Magnoliopsida; order Poales; family Poaceae; genus Secale; species Secale cereale. Next base: position 614,842,371 of record LR738709.1, on the reverse strand, counting down.
GGTTTAGGCTTGAACAAATGCAGAATAAACCTAGCGGTTAATTTGTCAAGCACAAAACCTACAACAACTAAGCTCACCTATGTGCACCAACAACTTATGCTAAGCAAGATAAACAACTAGGTGATAGCAAGATATATGACGAGAAACAATATGGCTATCACAAAGTAAAGTGCATAAGTAAAGGGCTCGGGTAAGAGATAACCTAGGCACGCGGAGACGATGATGTATCCCGAAGTTCACACCCTTGCGGATGCTAATATCCGTTTGGAGCGGTGTGGAGGCACAATGCTCCCCAAGAAGCCACTAGGGCCACCGTAATCTCCTCACGCCCTCGAACAATGCAAGATACCGTGATTCCACTGAGGGACCCTTGAGGGCGGTCACCGAACCCGTACAAATGGCAACCCTTAGGGGCAGTCACCGAACCCGTACAAATGGCAACCCTTAGGGGCAGTCACCGAACCCGTACACTTTGGCAACCCTTGGGGGCGGTCACCGGAACCCGTCGAATTGCTCGGGGCGATCTCCACAACCTAATTGGAGACCGCGACGCTTGCCCGAAGCTTTACACCACAATGATTGAGCTCCGAGCACCACAAGGTTGGGGCTATCTCCCCAACGACACCACGAAGCTTCACCACAATGGAATATGGCTTCGAGGTGACCACAACCATCTAAGGCGCCCAAGCACCCAAGAGGCACAAGCTCAAGGGTACCAAGCACCCAAGAGTAATAAGCTTCTCAACTTGTAACTTCCATGTATCACCGTGGAGAACTCAAACCGATGCACCAAATGTAATGGCAAGGGCACACGGAGTGCTCAAGTCCTTCTCTCCCAAATCCCACCAAAGCAACTAATGCTAGGGAGGGAAATGAGAGGAAGAACAGAGAAGAGAACACGAAGAACTCCAAGAACTAGATCCAAAGGGTTCCCCTCACAAAGAGGAGAAAGTGATTGGTGGAAATGTGGATCTAGATCTCCTCTCTCTTCC
>LR738709.1:614822519-614841318 GCA_902687465.1 Secale cereale | reverse complement strand
CCCCCCCCCCCCAAAAAAAAAAACTAGCAAGAATCCATGCAGGGATTGAGAGATAGCAAGCTCGAAGAAGGTCAACAATGGGGAAGAACACGACCTCAAAAGATGAGATCCATTGGGGAAGAAGACCTCCTTTTATAGGAGGGGAAAGAATCCAACCGTTATCCCCTCACACAGCCCGCGCGGCGCGGTACTACCGCACCCAACTTGCGGTACTACCGCAAGGCCATGCGGTACTACGGCAGGGCGGTGCGGTACTTACCGCTCGCGCGGAAGTGACCAGACGAGGGCCTGTTGCACAGGGCAACGAGCGGTAGAACCGCCGGAGCGGTACTACCGCGCGCCCTTACGGTACTACCATAAGGCAGGCATCAACTAGTACTGGAAATGCGCGGAAGTAATAAGTTACATCCGCGCCTACTTCCGCTAAGTTTGGAGCTGGCGAAAGTCTGGCACGGTAGTACCAGACAGGAGTCGCGGTACTACCGCATGAGGGCGGATGTAAAAAATTACATCCGCGCCTACTTCCGCATGCATTTGCGTCAGGGCTGGGGGCAGCAGTACTACCACTCACTAGGAGCGGTACTACCGCTAGCTCCTGCGGTACTACCGCTCCCTTGAGCAGTACTACCGCACACCACTGAGGCTTTAGCACTTGGACGCCTTCATATCGCAGCTAAAGACACATAAGGATGCAATAAAACCAAAACTGCCATAACTTCTGCAAATGAGCTCCGAATAGAGTAAACTCAAGCTTGTTGGATAGGGGAAGACGTGAAGCATCAAAACCTGCAGGGAGGTATGCCTAAGATATGGAGGAATGAATCCTCCATCAGAGAAGAACTGGAAAAACCTCCAACATCGAAAACATCATAGAAGATGCATGTGAACTCCGTTTTCGATGAACTCGAGCTTGTCATCAAGATGACCATAAGCTCTTAGACTCACAAAGAGAACCGACAAAAAACCAAACATCGAAAATATCATAGAAGATGCATGTGAACTCTGTTTTCGATGAACCCGAGCTTGCGATGAAAATGACCATAAGCTCCAAATCTCACAAGGAAAAGAACCAAATAAGAACCAACAAAGATGATGCAAGCATGCAATGGTTTGAGCTCTCTACGAACGATACGATCAACCTACTCATTGAGAGCCCCCTTGATAGTACGGCAATCGATCCTATAACCCGGTCTCCCAACTACCACCATGAGAACGGTAAAATAGAAAACCTATCAAGGGCAAACCTTTGCCTTGCACAAAGTCCACTTGAGCTAGATGTAGATGAGCTTGACTTCCTCAAGTTGGACCACCTTTCTTGATTGCGTTTGCTCGGTGAAGACTAGTAGATTGCTCCCCCATACTCCACTATGGGTGAGCCACTCTTTGGCATATCTTCACAAGTCCATTGTCACCACAATGGACGGCAAGCTTCAAGCACTTGATCTCCTCGCGATGCATCACTTGGACTTGCACACCTCAACCTAACCCCACAAAGAACTCTCACGAAGACCATGGGTTAGTACACAAAGCATAATTGACGATGCTTACCATACCATGGGATCGCTTCATCCCTCTCGGTAAATCTTCTATGCTTTGTTTGTTGATCAACTCGATTCACTCTTTGACTTAGTCTTGATCAACCTTGAATCTTTCCAACTCTCTTTATTTGGATGATTTCTTGAAGGTAAACATGAATGATCACACACTCTTCTTCTTCAAGACATGCTTGCAATAAGCTCAACACTCACAAGACCAATCTTTGGATAATTCCTTAATAGCACCTTGGTTGTCACAAACTCTCCTTGAAATCAACAAATGTACTCCAAGAAAAGCCTATGGACAAACCCTTCAAATATAACTCAAGGGAACCATTAGTCCATAGAGATTGTCATCAATAAACAAAACCAAACATGGGGGCACCACATGTTCTTTCAATCTCCCCCATTTTGGTAATTGATGACAATTAGAGAGTTTATATAAGGAATTATGCATGACCATACCATGCAACAATAATGTATGCGTATGAGATGCACAAGCTTAGAAACAAAACCAAAGCAAGAAGAGAAGAAACAACTCTCTAAATTTCCTCATAAAAATCTCTGAAACTTCTCCCCCATTGGCATCGATTGCCAAAATGCGTGAAAAACATAGAAGGCCAATCTAAATTGCGTTTCTCCATAAATTGTGTATTTCTCAACAAGAGAGTGGAATGCAATACACAAATCCAACGGTAAATACTTGGAGGAAGACAACCTATATTGAGGCCCAAAGATTGCAAAAGAATGATATGCCACAAAGACATAACAAAGAGAGAAACAAGCAATCAAGCAATTAAAGATACCAATTGAAGCAAGCTATCAAAAGATACCAATTGAACCAACTAGACCAATGATCCTACATGCCACATGAATAAAAGATATTATGATATGAGCAAAGGAGTGTTCTAGAGAAACTAGAGAAGCTACCCATGATTTGTGCACAATTTAGTTTTTTATTTGGATACAACGAGCACAAAATAGGATCGTCGCTCCCCCAAGATCAATAGAACCTCACGACAAGTGCAAGAGATCAACGGAGCGTTCTAAAAGACACTAGTGAAGCTCCCCATGATTTGTGCACTCTTTAGAATATTAGCATTAGGATACCAAGTGCACAAAATAGGATCATCACTCCCCCAAAATCAATAGAAACTCACAACAAGTGCAAGTGAGCATATAGGGAACAAAGCCTAGCACTTGCAACAAGCAAATGGTTGAGCAACATATAAAAGAGGCAACATGGAAATAGGCTCAACCAAAAAGGTGTGTGTGAGTCATGGCAAAACACTTGAGAAGACTAATATTAGGATGAGCATTAATCATCAACATAGTCTTTAATAGTTGAGATACAAGGTGCATGACCTGTCCTTCCCACACACACCAAGGAAATGGATTCACAAGCTCACTAAAAAGAGAAATAGTAACCAAGCTTGTGACAACCCATGGTGAAGATAGAAAATGAAGGACTCATCAAGACGAGGGATACCAATTAAATGGCAAGAATTGTCAAGACAAGCAAGAGGAAAATGATCTTCACCACAGAAGAGTGCAACGATATAAGATCCGCACTCAAGACACACATCTTCACGGAGCCACGAAAGAAATAATACAAGAAAGAAAAGGTGGACGTGAAAGAAGGGGATATCAATTAGACATGTAATTTCTCTCAAGTGTAAAAGATTCTAGGTAGATGAAATCATGATGATATAAATCCACAAAGAAGAATGTACACTCAAAATAGTTACAAAAGGAAGGAAAAGTATATCCATAAGGAAGTCATAAATATACTAATAAGAAATTTGCTTGAAAGCATATCACATGGCTAGATATGGTCTTATTGTATACAAATGAATTCCTACCACACGAACATCAAAGACATCACAACTAGCAATAAGAGATCATTGTTGGGATGCTTTGAGAAAGGTAACAAGTATCACAAGAAAGAACGAATTACATGCCATCATACAACCTACACAAGGTTGATGCAAGAAATTTGTGCATGAAGTAGATGATGATACTTGTTACCGAGATACCATTGGAAGGATGTAGTAGATACTAATTGAAGGTGCATAGTAGTTCATTGATCATCCTAGCTTGACTCCAATAAGCACATGGTGACACCACCATCCTTTTGAATGAGCCGAGCATCCAATGCATATCGAATTGTTCCTAGAACAACAACACAAACAAAATGGTACCCAAACTCATTGGGACCAAAGAGTTAGAAACACCAATACATAGGACAAACTCCACAAACATATGTGCATTTATATATGACAATGAATTTCATGCACATCTCATCCATTATTGAGACTAGGTGGAGTTTCCCATATATATTGTGTCAAAGAAAGAAAGCATGCCAAAGAAACTACAAGAAGTAAGTATGCATGCTCAAGACTTTCAAGAAACAATACCAAATGGAGAAATCATCACTTGGAAGATATCATTAAAAGATACATCAAGGAATGAGATATCCATTGACACACTCAAAAAGAAAGATATCGAACTCCCAAAAGAGAGGATGGTTCCAAACAAACCAAGCCCTCTATAAAGTTTCATGATGGGACAAAGTACCAAAAAGAAACGGCTTGCCTTCCACCAACACACACTTGAAATGGATCACAAGATGAGTGTTTCATAGAAAATAGGATAGCTCCCCCAAGAGTTGTGCATTAGAGAATTTGCATTTGAATACAAAATGCACAAGATGGGATCACCGCTTTCACTATATATAAAAAACACTTAGACACGATCAAGAAAACAACAATGTCCACAAGTGGCACGGAAGGCAATGGGAGTTGACACAATCTTGGCAAGAAATAAGACAAATGAAAGAAAAAAAACAAGGTAAAGATGATCAATAATTTCTACCACATAAATGATTACCCATTGTCAAGAGACAAGAAGTATTTGGGAATAATTCCCGATGGTAGATTGCAAAGAAATCCAACATCATCTTCACACCAAACACACAAACAAATTTGCAACTTGTAGAGCTAACATGTCACCTAGGCACAAGATAATTTACAATATCAACTCTAGGTGACAATATCTCAAATGTACACATTTTCTAGGCTTGTAATATACACATAGCATATTATGTTGGAAATATGCCCTAGAGGCAATAATAAAAGGGGTTATTATTATATTTCCTTGTTCATGATAATTGTCTGTTATTCATGCTTGAATTGTATTGTACGGAAACAGCGATACATGTGTGAATACATAGACCACAACGTGTCCCTGGTAAGCCTCTAGTTACTAGCTCATTGATCAACAGATGGTCACGGTTTCCTGGCCATGGACATTGGATGTCATTGATAACGGGATCACATCATTAGGAGAATGATGTTATGGACAAGACCCAATCCTAAGCCTAGCACAAGATCGTGTAGTTCGTAATGCTTAAGCTTTTCCAATGTCAAGTATCTTTTCCTTAGACCATGAGGTTGTGCAACTCCCGGATACCGTAGGAATACTTTGGGTGTGCCAAACGTCACAACGTAACTGGGTGGCTATAAAGGTACGCAGTGGGTATCTCCGAAAGTGTCTGTTGGGTTGGCACGAACCGAAACTGGGATTTGTCACTCCGTATGACGGAGAGGTATCCCTGGGCCCACTCGGTAAGACATCATCATTATGAGCTCAATGTGACTAAGGAGTTGGTCACGGGATGATGTATTACGGAACGAGTAAAGAGACTTGCCATGACGAGATTGAACCAGGTATCGGTATACCGACGATCGAATCTCGGGCAAGTGCTGTACCGATAGACAAAGGGAATAGCATACGGGATTAAGTGAATCCTTGACATCGTGGTTCATCCGGTGAGATCATCGAGGAACACGTGGGAACCAACATGGGTATCCAGATCTCGCTGTTGGTTATTGACCGGAGAGTCGTCTCGGTCATGTCTACGTGTCTCCCGAACCCGTAGGGTCTACACACTTAAGGTTCGGTGACGCTAGGGTTGTAGAGATATATGCACACGGTAACCCGTATGTTTTTCGGAGTCCCGGATGAGATCCCGGACGTCACGAGGAGTTCTGGAATGGTCCGGAGGTAAAGAATGATATATATAGGAAGTCTAGTTTCGGCCATCGGGAGAGTTCCGGGGGTCACCGGTAGTGTATCGGGACCACCGGAAGGGTCCCGGGGGTCCATCGGGTGGGGCCACCCATCCCGGAGGGCCCCATGGGCCGTAGGGGGAGGGGTACCAGCCATTAGTGGGCTGTCATACCCCCCTTGGGCCTCCCCCCTGCGCCTAGGGTTGAAACCCTAGGGGTGGGGGGCGCCCCATAGGCTTGGGGGGCAAGCCACCCCCCTTGGCCGCCCCCCCCCCCTAGGAGATCCAATCTCCTAGGGCCGGCGCCCCCCTGGCCCCTATATATAGTGGGGGAGAGAGAGGACAGCCGGACCTCAGCCCCTGGCGCCTCTCCCCCATGTTACACCTCTCCCTCCTCCCGCAGGGTCTCGGCGAAGCCCTGCAGCTTTTCCCGTTGCATCCACCACCACGCCATAGTGCTGCTGGATCTCCATCAACCTCTCCTCCCCCCTTGCTGGATCAAGAAGGAGGAGACGTCGTTGTACCGTATGTGTGTTGAACGCGGAGGTGTCGTCCGTTCGGCGCTGGGATCATCGGTGATGAGGATCACGACGAGTATGACTCCATCATCCACGTTCCTTCGAACGTTTCCGCTCGCGATCTACAAAGGGTATGTAGATGCACTCCTTATGCTCGTTGCTAGATGACTCCTTAGATTGATTTTGGTGAAGTGTACGAATTTTTTTGAATTCAGCTACGTTCCCCAACATATTACTCCCCCATAATGTGATACCAATGAAAAACTTAACAAGATGCAAAAGAGAACCAACAAGAGATAATTAATGGACCAAATAGAATTTGAATTTCTCATGAGAAGACATACCACATAGAGACTAGATAATCTTGTAATATCAATACTATATAGTATTCCTCATGTACACACATTTATAGGATTGTGAGGTGCACAAAGCACATCAATCCCCCAAAATGGGATGTTCCATTAATCTCTCACAAGAGCCAACTAAGATACAAACAAGATGCACAAAGGCTCAACAGACTACACGCACGTACATGATGTGCTTACCAACATACACATACTTGATTTCTCAAGATAAGCAAATTGGAAGCACAACATATACACGCACATGCAAGGTACAAAACCACAACATGCTAAGGGGCAAGTAACTTTCAATGTAAACAATTTAAGAACGAGTTACCGCAAGGAGGAACATTGGATATAAGATAGAAACTTCATAATCCGAATGACTTGATTTGAGACAATATGAATGATGAAGACCCCTTAATTCTTCATAATGTAGCCAAGTCTCCAATGCCCTCCAACAACACCTATTGATCAAATTTTAGCTTGTTGGTCCCCAACCAAGTTGGGTCCTAAGAGGTTAGTCACAATAGGCTTGGCTACCCAAATGGTTCTTTTCTTGACACCACTTTGAGTACCAACAAACTTGGCAAACACATTGCCAACCTTATCCTTCCCAAGAGAATAGACATCGTCAATAATAATTGGGTTGGATAAGATACCACTAGTGCATGAAGAAGCGACGTGACCTTTCTCACGACATAAGTAGCAACGTCTACTCTTCACTTTCTTCTCACTTGATTTCTCAACATGAGAAGCATTAACTTGAGTCTTCTTGGGAAGTGGACTTTCTTCAACATGAGGTTGAGCATGAGAATGAACTTGTGGCCGCTTCCCTTGTTGCTTGTCACTAATGGGCTTCTTCTTCAATGGGCATGATCTAACATGGTGCCCTTCAATTTTGCACTTGAAGCAAATAATCTTGGCCGAATTCTTGACGTGTTCTTGGCCCTTCTTCTTCTTATGAATTTTGGACTTCTTCATCTTGTTGGAGATGAATCCAAATCCACCTTTGTCATTGGGGGATTTTTGCACACTCAAGATATTGTTGAGTGTGGACTTCCCTTCATGACACTTTCCCAAGTCTTTCTTCAAGGAAGAGACTTGGGCCTTGAGCTCTTTGATTTCCTCTACATGGTTAGTATCAACACAAGTACTAGAGGAAGTATAGGCTTCATTGTTAGAGCAACAAGGCAAGGAAAGCAATTCATCACAAGATGTACCAATGTTATGCATAGATGAATTACGAGGACTAGCACATGGCAATATAGCATTTTGACTAGAAGTAGTGCTAGCGACCACATGAGACTCACTAGATATTACCTTGATAATCATAGCCTCATGAGCTATCTTTAACACATTATGGGATACTAGAAGATCATCATGAGAGCTTGTGAGCTTTACATGACTTTCTTCCAATCTCCCATAATTGCTAGATAGCAACTCAAGTTGAGCCCTTAGCTCAACATTCTCCTTCAAAATGGATGCTTCACTAGAAATAGAGTTAGTAACACAAGCATCATCAATAATAGCAAGAGGAGAAGGCAACTTGGCAAGCTCTTTAGAATATGAAGCTTTAAGTTGAGCATGAGACTCGGTGAGTTTGATTAGCTCACTCTTAATGACACTTGAGCCATATTCGAGGTGCTCAAAATCCTCAAGGAGTTTAGCATGTGCAACTTCAAGCTTCTCATTTTTAGTTTCAAAATCATTAGCCACCTCGAGAGCTCTATCACGGGATTCCTTTGTTCTAGATAGTTCTAGAGCAAAAGTCTCCTCAAGAGATTCCTTGGTGGTTTATTCAAGTTCAAGAGCTTGCGAGAGGTCGGCGATCTCATTAGCGTAATCACGCTCATGACCTTCCATTTTCTCAATGGTGACATCATGCTCCTCTAGATGAGATTCCAACTCATCAATATATTTCTTGCCCTCAATGGTAATAGACATGATTTCCACGAAGTTGGAACGAGCAATTTTATTCTTATGAAGAGCTTTAAAAATCTTTTCCCCCTTAATTTTTAAGGAGGCAACATTATCATTCTCTTCATCATTATCAACATCATCATCATTGTCATCATCGCTATCATCACACGATATATTGGGATTCAAAGTGGGAGATACCTTTGAAGCCTTAGCCATAAGGCAAAACGCAATAGATGATGATGTAGGATCCCTTGAAGCACCATTCAAGACTACATCTTGTTCCATGGGGTGTTCGGTTTCCTCTACATTGTTAGCACAACAATTCAAGGAAATAGATGCATTTTTATCATGGCAACAAGACATAGCAAGCATATCATCATGAGTTTTAGTCAAGCAATTTCTACATGATATGCAAGGACTATCAACACAAGCATGTGAAACATGTATGGTGCTCGAAGTGTTAAAGTCCAAAGAAGATGCATTGCAATAAGATAGTGATGAAGGATCATCCATAATAAGCATACTATCATCATTGCAATGACCAATACTACTCACCATATCATTACCTTGTGGCAAACCACATCTAGGTGAAGTAGAAGAAGTTGAGAAGACAACTCGGCCGGAGGTGGAGGGAGAACAATCATTCCCACAATTCTTGGACACACCATATTTATCTTGAAGCTTTGTCCACAACTCATGAGCATCCCAGAACGGCATGAGTTGAAATATAACTACATTGCTCAAAGCATCGAAAATCACATTAGAAGCTTGAGCATTGACATAAGAGTTTCTCTCATCCTCTAAAGATAATCTTTGGGGATCCTTTGGAGGAGAAAAACCCATATCTACAATTTGCTCTAAATTTGGGTCCATGACCCTAAAGAGATTAAGCATGCAAATTACCCAAACATCAAAATTTGTGCCATCAAAACTAAGAGTGTCAGAGAATCCTAAAGCCCTAGTCGATATCCTTACTCTCTAGGCGGTTAAGCCCTATAAAGAAAGACGAGGCTCTGATAGCAAATGAAAGACCGTGGATGTAGCCTAGAGGGGGTGAATAGGCGCTTTAAAATAATTACGGTTTAGGCTTGAACAAATGCGGAACAAACCTAGCGGTTAATTTGTCAAGCACAAAACCTACAACAACTAAGCTCACCTATGTGCACCAACAACTTATGCTAAGCAAGATAAACAACTAGGTGATAGCAAGATATATGACGAGAAACAATATGGCTATCACAAAGTAAAGTGCATAAGTAAAGGGCTCGGGTAAGAGATAACTGAGGCACGCGGAGACGATGATGTATCCCGAAGTTCACACCCTTGCGGATGCTAATCTCCGTTTGGAGCGCTGTGGAGGCACAATGCTCCCCAAGAAGCCACTAGGGCCACCGTAATCTCCTCACGCCCTCGCACAATGCAAGATGTTGTGATTCCACTAAGGGACCCTTGAGGGCGGTCACCGAACCTGTACAAATGGCAACCCTTGGGGCGGTCACCGAACCCGTACACTTTGGCAACCCTTGGGGCGGTCTTCGGAACCCGTCGAATTGCTCGGGGCGATCTCCACAACCTAATTGGAGACCTCGACGCTTGCCCGGAGCTTTACACCACAATGATTGAGCTCCGAGAACCACAAGGTTGGGGCTATCTCCCCAACGACACCACGAAGCTTCACCACAATGGAATATGGCTTCGAGGTGACCACAACCGTCTAGGGCGCCCAAGCACCCAAGAGGCACAAGCTCAAGGGTACCAAGCACCCAAGAGTAATAAGCTTCTCAACTTGTAACTTCCACGTATCACCGTGGAGAACTCAAACCGACGCACCAAATGCAATGGCAAGGGCACACGGAGTGCCCAAGTTCTTCTCTCCCAAATCCCACTAAAGCAACTAATGCCAGGGAGGGAAATGAGAGGAAGAACGGACAAGAGAACACGAAGAACTCCAAGAACTAGATCCAAAGGGTTCCCCTCACAAAGAGGAGAAAGTGATTGGTGGAAATGTGGATCTAGATCTCCTCTCTCTTTTCCCCCAAAAACTAGCAAGAATCCATGCTTGGATTGAGAGATAGCAAGCTCGAAGAAGGTCAACAATGGGGAAGAACACGAGCTCAAAAGATGAGATCCATTGGGGAAGAAGACCTCCTTTTATAGGAGGGGAAACAATCCAACCATTATCCCCTCACACAGCCCGCGCGGCGCGGTACTACCGCACCCAACTTGTGGTACTACCGCAAGGCGTTGCGGTACTTACCGCTCGCTTGGAAGTGACCAGACGAGGGCCTGTTGCACAGGGCAACGAGCGGTAGAACCGCCGAAGCGGTACTACCGCGCGCCCTTATGGTACTACCGTAAGGCAGGCATCAACTAGTACTGGAAATGCGTGGTACTACCGCATGAGGGCGGATGTGAAAAATTACATCCGCGCCTACTACCGCATGCGTTTGCGTCAGGGCTGGGGGCAGCGGTACTACCGCTCACTAGGAGCGATACTACCGCTAGCTCCTGCGGTACTACCGCTCCCTTGAGCGGTACTACCGCACACCACTGAGGCTTTAGCACTTGGACGCCTTCATATCGTAGCTAAAGACACAGAAGGATGCAATAAAACCAAAACTGCCATAACTTCTGCAAATGAGCTCCGAATAGAGTAAACTCAAGCTTGTTGGATAGGGGAAGACGTGAAGCATCAAAACCGGCAGGGAGGTATGCCTAAGATATGGAGGAATGAATCCTCCATCAGAGAAGAACCGGCAAAACCTCCAACATCGAAAACATCATAGAAGATGCATGTGAACTCCGTTTTCGATGAACTCGAGCTTGTCATCAAGATGACCATAAGCTCTTAGACTCACAAAGAGAACCGACAAAAAACCCAACATCAAAAATATCATAGAAGATGTATGTGAACTCTGTTTTCGATGAACCCGAGCTTGTCATGAAAATGACCATAAGCTCCAAATCTCACAAGGAAAAGAACCAAACAAGAACCAACAAAGATGATGCAAGCATGCAATGGTTTGAGCTCTCTACGAACGATACGATCAACCTACTCATTGAGAGCCCCCTTGATAGTACGGCAATCGATCCTATAACCCGGTCTCCCAACTACCACCATGAGAACGGTAAAATAGAAAACCTATCAAGGGCAAACCTTTGCCTTGCACAAAGTCCACTTGAGCTAGATGTAGATGAGCTTGACTTCCTCAAGTTGGACCACCTTTCTTGATTGCGTTTGCTCGGTGAATACTAGTAGATTGCTCCCCCATACTCCACTATGGGTGAGCCACTCTTCGGCATATCTTCACAAGTCCATTGTCACCACAATGGATGGCAAGCTTCAAGCACTTGATCTCCTCGTGATGCATCACTTGAACTTGCACACCTCAACCTAACCCCACAAAGAACTCTCATGAAGACCATGGGTTAGTACGCAAAGCATAATTGACAATGCTTACCATACCATGGGATCGCTTGATCCCTCTCGGTAAATCTTCTATGCTTTGTGTGTTGATCAACTCGATTCACTCTTTGACTTAGTCTTGATCAACCTTGAATCTTTCCAACTCTCTTTATTTGGATGATTTCTTGAAGGTAAACATGAATGATCACACACTCTTCTTCTTCAAGACATGCTTGCAATAATCTCAACACCCACAAGACCAATCTTTGGATAATTCCTTAATAGCACCTTGGTCGTCACAAACTCTCCTTGAAACCAATAAATGGACTCCAAGAAAAGCCTATGGACAAACCCTTCAAATATAACTCAAGGAAACTATTAGTCCATAGAGATTGTCATCAATAACCAAAACCAAACATGGGGGCACCACATGTTCTTTCAAATGGTAAATTGTATAGGTGCACTAGTTCGGCGAAGAGATGGTGATACAAGTGCAATATGGATGGTAGATATTGGTTTTTGTAATAAGAAAATATAAAAGCAGCATGGTAACTAAAGATAAAAGTGAGCATAAACGGTGTTGCAATGATAGGAGACAAGGCCTAGGGTTCATACTTTCACTAGTGCAAGTTCTCTCAACAAGGATAACATAATTGGATCATATTACTAGCCCTCAACATGCAACAAAGATTCACTCCAAAGTCACTAATAGCGGAGAACAAACGAAGAGATTATGGTAGGGTACGAAACCACCTCAAAGTTATTCTTTCTGATCGATCTATTCAAAAGTCCGTAGTAACGTTCAATCTATCATAGAGTTCGTACTAGAAGAATACCTTAAGACACAAATCAACCAAAACCCTAATGTCACCTAGATACTCCATTGTCACCTCAAGTATCCGTGGGCATGATTATACGATATGCATCACACAATCTCAGAAACATCTATTCAACCAACACATAGAACTTCAAAGAGTGCCCCAAAGTTTCTACCGGAAAGTCAAGACGAAAACGTGTGCCAACCCCTATGCATAGATACCCAAGGTCACGGAACCCGCAAGTTGATCACCAAAACATACATCAAGTAGATCACATGATATCCCATTGTCACCACAGATAAACACGTGCAAGACATACATCAAGTGTTCTCAAATCCTTAAAGACTCGATCCGATAAGATAACTTCAAAGGGAAAACTCAATCCATTACAAGAGAGTAGAGGGGGTGAAGCATTATAAGATCCAAATAGAATAGCAAAGCTCGCGATACATCAAGATCATGCCATATCAAGAACACGAGAGAGAGAGAGAGAGATCAAACACATAGCTACTGGTACATACCCTCAGCCCCGAGGGTGGACTACTCCCTCCACATCATGGAGAGCTCCGAGATGATGAAGATAGCCACCGGAGAGGGATTCCCCCTCCGGCAGGGTGCCGGAACAGGGTCTAGATTGGTTTTTGGTGGCACTAGAGGCTTTCGGCGGCGAAACTCCCGATCTAGGTTACTTTCCGGAGGTTTCAGTATATATAGGAGGTGTTGGAGTCGGGGCCAAGCAAAGGGGATCTACGGGCTGTCCACGAGGCAGGGGGCGCGCCCAGTAGGGGTTGCACCCCCCACCCTCGTGGGCAGCCCGTGGGTCTTCTCGTCCCCCTCCGGCACTTTGTGGGCTTCTTTAGGCCCAAAAACTTCCTCCATTAAATTTCAGGTCAATTGGGCTCCGTTTGATATTCCTTTTCTGCGAAACCCTAAAACAGGGGAAAAACAGAAACTGGCACTGGGCTCTGGGTTAATAGGTTAATCCCAAAAATAATATAAAAGTGTATATAAAAGCCCATAAAACATCCTAGAAGGATAATATAATAGCATGGAACTGTCGGCGTCCTCGGAACCAGGGTACCCAGACTTGCCTGTCTGCGGGCCGCGACGCGCTCCTACAAGCGGCCTGGTACGGCCAAGCTGAGCGACCAGCTGTCCAAGACCCTCGCGAGGAGGCTAAGCCTCGCGAGGAGAACGACGTCAAGACCTCCTCGGGAGCGGCCTCGGCAAGGTGCTCCGGAGGGGCGGAGAATCCAAGGCCAAGTCTGCCTCAGGAGGAGACAGTGATGTCAGCAGTGACGCACTGCGCCAGCGGGTGCCAGCGTCCGCCAGCGATGCAGTTGCCATTTCGGTGCAAAGGGGACAGCGTAGCCGTTGGTTCCCAAGGAGCGGGGCAAATGTTTCCCCTTTGGTGCAACAAGTCCAAAGACCGCAAGGACGACAAAGAGGATGTCAACGTCGAGCCCACCACCGTGTCACCGTCTGATCCTTTTGCAGGCGAAGACCACTTTTGTCAGGGTAGGAACGTCCTTGTGTTCCCACTCAAAAATGGCCGTTGTGGGATCCCTTCCCGCCTAAACATTTCGGGGGAAGAGGACCGTGGCCGCCTATATAAGTAGCTAGGATTCCCACTGTGAAGGGATCGATCCATCAACTCATACACTCTGCCACCACACAAGGAGCAAGAACACTAGCCTCCTGACCCTCCTAAGCTCAGGAACCATTGTACTAGCTCATATCCCCGCTCGCCCGAGGCTAATCCACCAAAGCAGGAAGTAGGGTCTTACACCACAAGGTGGCCCGGACCTGGATAAACTCTTGTGTGTTTTGTCTGTTGTTTGCTTGAATCCCTCCACCGAGACGAGAGCGAGGCGCTAGGTAGACATGAGGGGGAGAGATCTTAGTTCACGCCTCTGTGTTCGAACTTAACGGGTTTTGCGGAGCCCTGAATCCGACATTTGGCGCGCCAGGTAGAACGCGTGTAGAAATCTCGCCTCTCCGATGACCTCGTCGCGTTCTCGTCGTCGACTCTGCTCCACAACCATGGTGGACACGCGCCGAGCTCGCGCCGCCCGCCACGCTGCGAACGTCTCTCAAACAGCGCCCGTGGGCAACGGCGCACCGCTCCGCCCCAACTCGCCGGTCGCCAACGCCGCCACCGACCCGGCCGTCCACGAGCAGCAGGACTCGTCGCTGCCACCGTTCGTGCGGAGAGATGGCCGCACGACAACACCTTCACCCTCGCCGGCCGCGGCATCGTCCTCGCTGGTCCGCCACGGGCCGGTCTACCAGCAACCTGCGCTACTGATGGCGCGGGAGCTCTTGCGCTACCGCCCAGCAGATGACCTCTACGACGAGTGGCTCCACCGCATCACCGAGCTCGTCAACGCCGCTGGGGAAGCACTCGCACCAACGCACTTCTCACGTCCTCCGTCGCCCTCGGCGGGGAATGAAGGCCACTGGGTCTTGGCCCCGCCTCCACTCCACCACGCCGGCCAGGAGGTCCGGCGCGAGGCCCCTCGATATGAGCAACCTCGCAGAGCCCACGCGCGCGACGAGGAGAGCTGCCCGATGATTCCGCATCCTCATGCGGGGGCTCGCGGGCCCCCTGGACCGCAGTGCCCAGACCGCGCGCCACTAGAGGTGGTGGCGCCAGCACTTCAAGAACCAGCAACACAAGCGCAGGGGGTGCCTGCGATCATGAGCGTGGCTGGGTGTCGTGCCCTAGCTCCTGAGCTACGGCGCCTCGTCTGGCCCGGCAAGTTCAAGCCGGACCTGCCTCCACGCTACGACGGCACCACCGACCCCACGGAGTTCCTCCAACTCTATGAGCTGAGCATCGAGGCGTCCAACGGCACAGAGCAGGTCATGGCGAACTGGTTCCCCATGGCTCTGAAGGACGGCGCACGCTCCTGGCTCCTAAACCTCCCCGTGGGATCCATCTCCTCCTAGGAAGAGCTTCGCGAGAGTTTCGTCGCCAACTTCCAAGGCACACGAGACCGATCCCCGGCAACTGCTGATCTGCGCCGCGTGAGGCAGCAGCCGGGAGAAACCCTGCAAAAGTACATCCAACGCTTCAACACCATGCGCCTCCGGATCCCCAGGGTCTCGGACGAGGGCATCATCTCCGCGTTCTCCGATGGCGTCCGTGACGTCAGGATGAGGGAGGAGCTCGCCATTCACGAAGACCTGTGCACAACCCTCGAGATGTTCAAGCTCGCGGCAAAGTGCGCTAGGGCGGAGGAAGGCCGCCTCTCCCTCCAGGAGCTGCCTGGGGCGGAGGCGGACGACAAGAAGACCAAGGCCAAGGAATCAAAGTGCAAGGGACCCGCTGTACTGGCTGCGGAGCCAGAAGTGAAGCATGGTTGCGGCCACGATGACCTCCCCAGAGACAACTGACCATACTGCGTCTTCCACAACGGCATAGCCACAACACCAACGACTGCCACGAGCTCAGGGCGATGCGCGGCGAGCGCGTCGGGCAACACCCTGAGCGCGACAACCGCGGCTACGGCCGTTGAGGAGGCCGAGGAGGAGGACGTTGGGATGGCAGGAACTCGCGCCAAGGATGGTGTGAGCAGCCTCGTGAAGACCACTGGCAGGAGAAGCCTCGTGACGCCCCCTGGCGCGACCAGCCTCGTGAGGGTCGCCCTCGGGGTAATGGAGGCATGCCTCCGCTGCCACCACCGCCAAGGAGGAATGACGACGACCGCCAGGGAGACGGGGCAAGGGGCTTCCAGGAGCCGCGTGCGGTTGCATGCATCTTGGGAGGAGCCCATGCCCCGGCTTCCCACCGCATCTTCAAGCAGTTTGCCCGTGAGGTGAATGTGGCGCTTCCCAGGCCTGACGCCGCGTGCAACCTCAGGTGGACCAAGCAAGTCATCGCCTTCGACCCCAAGGACCAGCTCAAGTGCACTGCGGCCCCAGGCCCCCCCCCCGGTGCTCTGCACCCCGACCATCAGCAATGTCCTCGTGACCAAGACCCTCATCGATGGCGGAGCAGGACTCAACGTCCTCTCCGTCCAGACCTTCGAGACACTCCAGGTTCCCTACGATCAGCTCCACCCGACCAAGCCATTCTACGGAGTCACCGATGGCTCCACACTCTCGATGGGGCAGGTCCGCCTACCCGTCACCTTCGGTGACCGCGACAACTACCACACCGAGCTCATCGACTTCGACGTCGCCAACATCCACCTCTCATACAACGCCATACTTGGGTATCCTGCCCTCGCCAAGTTCATGGCGGCGACCCATCATGGCTACAACATCCTCAAGATGCCCGGGAGCGACGGAGTCATCACGATCGCCTCCGACGAGAAGGAAGCGATGCGTTCCCTGGAGCGCGCCTACCAGACCGCGGCGGTCGAGTGCTCCAACGAGGATGGGGCCGTCCTCGCCCTGCAGGCCGCCCCCAAGAAGAAGAACCTACCCGTCAGCGGACCTCAGGACGCAGGGGCTCCCGACGACCTGGCCTCAGGACCTGCGCTTGCTGATGAGACGCGCTCGACGCCCCTCTCATGACGGGCTAGGGGGCTCTCCTCTGGAGTGTCTCCGGGCTGACCGGCGTCTCAAGGGAGGTGTTCGAGCACCACCTGCAAGCGTATCTTGATGCGCGTTTTTGTGAGCCCAGCGTGAGCCGTTCAGCGCTGGGGGCTCAGGACTTCATCGACCAAGTTACCGAGGAGCTTCAGTACGCAAGACTCATCCGCGGAGGGCGTAACCGCACAACCCCAAGTTCACCCGCTCGCAGCCCGAGCGACCGCTTATGCGTTTGCGTCGACATCGCGGGTCTCAACCGAGCCGCCTCTCAGGAGCCCTTCTGGACGACGGTGGTCGGCCGGAGGAGGGCCCTCCCCTGCAGCTACGTCCGCACACTCTTCGGCTTCCGCAACGCAGCTGCCATGTTCCAGCACCTCGCGCAGTAGGCCTTGGGGGCTCGGGAGGCTCAGTGGCAGGCAGTCCAGATGGAGCGAACCGGACCCGCGCGACCACTGAGAGCCTCCAGAGCCCCTGGGCCTCAGGAGCTCGACGATCCTCGGGAGCGACCCGCACGGCTCGCGTCTTCAGCTACCCCAACTCTCCTTCGACAAGTATCAGGTGACGCTTCAGGTATCCAAACGAGGGCGCCTCTCGGGCTGCATCATCCTCAGACCGCTGGGGGCTGTTCCCCCACGGTTACCTCCCTTTTTGCATGATCAAGGCTAGATGTTTCTTTCCATTCGCATTATCTACATGCTCGTCATCCTTACCGCCACTAAGGTCATGAGCCCTAGTGAGCCCACTCGCGACCGCCCCATGATGAAGGACTGGCACAATGTCTGTGCTCGGGTCCGTCCCTGCAGTGTCAATAAACCCAAGGGCTGAGCTCCGTCTCGCAAGCCATTCCCATGACATCACCTCCCATGGTCCTTGGTGCCTTGTTCTCGCATGGGCTAATCGTGGATGGGTAAGTAGGGGCCCGTGGCATGTGCCTCGCTCACGCGGGAACCGCGCGCCGGTTGTTTTTCTTTTGGATCGTTGCATGAGAAGACTGGGCACGACATATGTGCTCGGGTCCGTCCCTGCAGCGTCGACAAATCCAGTGGCTGAGCTCTGTCTCGCAAGCCATTCCCGTGACATCACCTCCTGGGGTCGCTGGTGTTGCGGCCTTCTCATGCGATACCCTCTAGAGATGCACTCGGCGCAGGTCGACACAACACCTCTCTTTTCACATTCTGCAGAAGAAGACTCAGGCGCAACCCGCCTCAGGCTAGGGTCTTGTGAGTGATGCATAAGCTCACGAGAACTTCCTTAGAGTCGTTCAGCTCGTCCTGAGGAGGGCCCATATACACCTTGGTTGTCCTACCGTGCAAGCCACGTGTCAGGACGGGGATGTACACGCCCCAGAGTCTCTCCCGATGGGAGGCTCCCTCCCACGGTCCAGTGGAAGTACCAAGCTCCGCACTGGCAGATCCAACCGAGGAGTGGTTATGCCCACGAACCAGTGGAAGCACCAAGCTCCGCGCTGGCCGCTACGACCGAGGCGCGGTTATGCCCACACTCCACGCAAGTGTGGTAGCTCTATGCTCCGCGCTAGTTATAAACAACTGAGGGTGGCCCCCAGTGGTCGCACCAACCTCAGGGAGCTTTTCAGCTCACGACGCTCACAGCTTCTCCGTGGATGGGTGTCGCGGGGGGGGGGGGGGG
>LR738709.1:614784006-614822373 GCA_902687465.1 Secale cereale | reverse complement strand
CTAGGCACGGGGGCTATGTTCAGGTCACGCCTGGCAGACACCACCCTACCAGGTGCCCAGACACCTGGCCTTCTCGTGCCCCCATCCTGGGCGAAGGCTCGTGGGCAAGGTATGGTGCTCGTTCTCCTTCATGAGAGCCGTTCGTATGTCAAGGGGGGCCCCTGGGCATCGCGACCCACGGGCCTAACTGGCCATGTAGCCCCTCATCCCTTGAGTCTAGTTATGATGATAACCCCGGTCATCCGGAGGGCTCAATGGTGATCGAGGTATGCGCGGGGTTGGGCCCTGCCGACGCAGAACGAAAACGGGATCGCTTGAACGTCAAGGGGGACCCTTGGGCATCGCGACCCAAGGGCCTCACTAGACATGTAGCCCCTCATCCCTTGAGTCTAGTTACCACGGTAACCCCGATCATCCGGAGGGCTGATACGTCCGAAATGCATCACTATTTTATATCGTAATTCATCCTTATTCATTGATATATTTCACATTACGATGATGTTCTTATGTTGTTTTGGCCTATTTTACACAGTTTGCAACTTTCCGGTGCCGAAGCAGCAGACGCAGGATTCAGCGGTAAAAAGTGGACGCTAAGTTGCTGAAGAAGAATACCTCCAAATTACCTGAAAATCGACGGAGGGTATTTTCCAGACGGATCACGAAGGCACGCAAAAGAGCAACCAGAGGGGGGCCACAGGGCGCCCAGGCGGCCACCTGGCGCGGCCCCCACCCTGGCCGCGCCGGGGGGGCGCCTGGAGCCCCTGGCCCACTTCCGGCTGCCCCCTTTTGCCTATATACTCCTCGTCATCCAAAAACCCTAAAGAGGAGAGTTTTGACGGAGTTCCGCCGCCGCTCCGTGGCGGAAACTTACAGAGAAGAAAAAGCCATCTCCGGCGGGCAGATTCCGCCGGGGAGATCACCTCCCGGAAGGGGAGATCATCGCCATCGTCATCACCATCGTCACGGGCATCATCGAGATCATCATCAACATCATCCCCAACATCAGCACCATCTCCATCTTCATCCAATCTCATCTCACCATTGCAACTTGTGTTGTAATCCGTACTATCTATCCTCTCTACTCTATCGGTGTTGATTACTACTTTGTGGTGAATGCTATTGAGTTTTGTTGGAGAAATATCATTATGTCCAGATTGTTTATCACCCATTTATCTCCACTGATCATGATCTCTTTTATGTCTTGTGAGTAGTTACTTTAGTTCTTGAGGACATGGGAAAAGTTTTGATGTTAGTAGTCATATGATGTTGAAGTAATATGTGTTGTTTGATACTTAAGTTGTGTTGTTATTTTCCTAGTGGTGTTGTGTGAGTCGAACACTCAACACTTCGCCTTATTAAGGACCTAGGGGAATACATTCTGTACAAAGAATGCTTACGGTGGGTTGCTGGAGTGACAGAAACCTGAACCCCAGTTCGCACGCTATTGCACAAGGGAACAATGGATCATCGATCGTATTGCTATGGTTAGGCTTTTGCCTTAAATACTATCTTGTATTTGTGGATGCTTGCAAGGTGTTTAATCATAAGAGTGCACTCATCTTAGTCTAGAGAGTGTACTAGCATAGATCCACCCACTCAGCACTTATCAACACATCACATAGTACCGATACGGAATATGGCGAAAGCACATGACTACCTCTCCCGTGTGTCCTCAAGAACACTTTAGCCTTTATAAGTTCGGTTGCTAGGCCTCTCCTTTGCTCAGAAAGGATTGGGCCACTTGTTACTCTCCATTGCCTTTTACTTTGCTCGCTTTTACCTTCCTGTTGCTTATATCAAGAAAACCCCTAAAAAGTTATCTTTCAGTGCTTGCAGTTATTCCTTGCTCAGAACCACTTACCAATACCTTCTGCTCCTCGTTGAGTTCGACACTCTTACTTATCGAAAACGCTGCAATAGATCCCTTACGGTTGTGACATGTTTGCCATGATTTGATGAGTTTCCTTAGCCCTACTTTTGATTATAAGTGTTACCACTCTTTTATAAGGGCCTTATGAGTTGAAGATTGACGTTGAGGATATTTGAGTTTGGTGAAGAAACTGTGATGCTTCTCGTCTGTATTCTATTTATCGACACTTCACTCTCTAAACTTGTGGACAGGTTTACCGAGCTCAGTATTCGCTTGGGGACAAGCGAGGTCTAAGCTTGGGGGTGTTGATACGTCCAAAATGCATCACTATTTTATATCGTAATTCATCCTTATTCATTGATATATTTCACATTACGATGATGTTCTTATGTTGTTTTGGCCTATTTTACACAGTTTGCAACTTTCCGGTGCCGAAGCAGCGGACGCAGGATTCAGCGGTAAAAAGTGGACGCTAAGTTGCTGAAGAAGAATACCTCCAAATTACCTGAAAATCGACGGAGGGTATTTTCCAGACGGATCACGAAGGCACGCAAAAGAGCAACCAGAGGGGGGCCACAGGGCGCCCAGGCGGCCACCTGGCGCGACCCCCACCCTGGCCGCGCCGGGGGGGCGCCTGGAGCCCCTGGCCCACTTCCGGCTGCCCCCTTTTGCCTATATACTCCTCGTCATCCAAAAACCCTAAAGAGGAGAGTTTTGACGGAGTTCCGCCGTCGCTCCGTGGCGGAAACCTACAGAGAAGAAAAAGCCATCTCCGGCGGGCAGATTCCGCCGGGGAGATCACCTCCCGGAAGGGGAGATCATCGACATCGTCATCACCATCGTCACGGGCATCATCGAGATCATCATCAACATCATCCCCAACATCAGCACCATCTCCATCTTCATCCAATCTAATCTCACCATTGCAACTTGTGTTGTAATCCGTACTATCTATCCTCTCTACTCTATCGGTGTTGATTACTACTTTGTGGTGAATGCTATTGAGTTTTGTTGGAGAAATATCATTATGTCCAGATTGTTTATCACCCATTTATCTCCACTGATCATGATCTCTTTTATGTCTTGTGAGTAGTTACTTTAGTTCTTGAGGACATGGGAAAAGTCTTGATGTTAGTAGTCATATGATGTTGAAGTAATATGTGTTGTTTGATACTTAAGTTGTGTTGTTATTTTCCTAGTGGTGTTGTGTGAGTCGAACACTCAACACTTCGCCTTATTAAGGACCTAGGGGAATACATTGTGTACAAAGAATGCTTACGGTGGGTTGCCGGAGTGACAGAAACCTGAACCCCAGTTCGCACGCTTTTGCACAAGGGAACAATGGATCATCGATCGTATTGCTATGGTTAGGCTTTTGCCTTAAATACTATCTTGTATTTGCGGATGCTTGCAAGGTGTTTAATCATAAGAGTGCACTCATCTTAGTCTAGAGAGTGTACTAGCATAGATCCACCCACTCAGCACTTATCAACACATCACATAGTACCGATACGGAATATGGCGAAAGCACATGACTACCTCTCCCGTGTGTCCTCAAGAACACTTTAGCCTTTATAAGTTCAGTTGCTAGGCCTCTCCTTTGCTCAGAAAGGATTGGGCCACTTGTTACTCTCCATTGCCTTTTACTTTGCTCGCTTTTACCTTCCTGTTGCTTATATCAAGAAAACCCCTAAAAAGTTATCTTTCAGTGCTTGCAGTTATTCCTTGCTCAGAACCACTTGTCAATACCTTCTGCTCCTCGTTGGGTTCGACACTCTTACTTATCGAAAACGCTGCAATAGATCCATTACGGTTGTGGGTAATCAAGTACCGTTTTCTGGCGCCGTTGCCGGGGAGTGTAGCGCTATTGGTAAAGTTAACTGGTAAGGAAGTTTTTATATTTCTATTTTTATTTTGTTGTTGCTGCTCTTTGTCCTTATGGACAACCTTGCTATTGGATCGTTGCTCGAGGGAAGACGCCCCACATCTGTGGTGGTTGCTCCTCCCCCTACTGAAATTGTGCCCTATAAAATACCAGCTGGTATTATCGATTATGTTTTGGCTAATCGTTATGCAGGAGACAGGCATCCCGGTGAACACTTGCTATATCTGTCACAACTATGTTCATTATTTAAGCTTGCAGGTGTATCAATGGAGTTTGTCATGAGGAAATTGTTCTCTGTATCGCTTATAGATAAAGCTTCAGATTGGTATAAGCTTCTCGATAACTCACACTTGCTTGATTGGCAAGAGCTTATGTCTCTCTTTTATACCAAGTTTTATCCTCTTCATGAAATTCATCAAGACAGGAACTATATCTATAACTTTAGGTCTCGTGATGGAGAAAGCATTGCTCAAGCTTGGGGGGGATTGAAGTCCCTAATGCTCAAATGTCCTATTCATGAGCTCCCCAAGGAAATTATACTTACAAATTTTTATGCCAGGCTTTCTCGTCAGGATAAGGAGATGCTGGATGCCTCCTCTAGTGGGGTATTTCAGACGAAGAGTGTTGAAGAAAGGTGGGATCTCCTTGAAAGGATCCAGAGGAATACCGAAGATTGGGAAATCGATAAAGGTATTGAACCCGCTATAAATTATGAGCATGATTATATTGAGAGCTATGTGAAAACTGATTACTTCAATACCTTTTGCTCTAAGATTGGTCTTGATTCCCATCTAATGATTGATTTCTGTAAGGATTTTGCCTCTCACATGGATTCTTTTAAAAAGAAGAGAGATCAGCATCATGAACCTTTCAAAGAGTTACCTGTTGATATTCATGTTGCTGACCCAATTTTGCCTACAGTTATATATGAAAAGCCTCCTTTTCCCGCAAGGATAAGGGAGCACTCTCTTGTGACAGGCATAATAAATAAAAGTGAGAGAAGAATTGATGAGCCTGAGGACCAGATCAAGGTCGATCCTCAAGTTGCATTGGTTAAAGACCTTGTTACTAATGATGTTTTGGATTCCAATGTAAATTTTTGTGCTGTTTCCACTAACCTTGTCACAGCCAAGAATAAAGGCCCAATTTCAGGTACACCAGTAGTATCTTTTAAAATAGGAGATCACAATTATTATGGGCTATGTGATTTGGGATCGAGTGCTAGTGTTATCCCCTATTCACTTTATCAAGAGGTCATCGGTGAGATTTCACCTTGTGAACTTGAAGAAGTTGATGTTACCATTCATCTTGCAAACAGAGCAACTATCTCTCCTATCGGAATTGTGAGAGACGTTGAAGTCCTATGTGGAAAGGTAAAATACCCTACCGACTTTCTAGTACTTGGTTCAGTGAGGGACAATTTTTGTCCTATTATTTTTGGTAGACCTTTTCTTAGAACTTGTGGAGCTATAATAGATTGCAAGAAAGGTAAAGTTTCTGTTGAATTCAATGGTGAGCCATATGAATTTAATTTTTCCAAGTTCTCTAAGCAGCCTCGTGGTACCGATTTACCTAGTGATGATAAAATTATTGAAAGTATTGCTTCTATTGGTATTCCCCCTAATGATCCTTTGCAGCAATATATGGAGGACCACGAGAATGATTTGCATATGCAGGAAAGAAATGAACTAGATGAAATATTCTTGAGACAACCTGCTATCCTGAAGCACAACCTTTCGGTTTAACCTTTGGGAATTTTATCAAAACCAAAAGAAGACCCGGTGTTCGATCTTAAACCTCTTCCCGATACGCTCAAGTATGCTTATTTAGATGAAAAGAAAGTATATCCTGTTATTATCAACTCTAACCTTTCAGGATATGAAGAAGAGCGACTATTGGAAGTACTTCGTAAACACCGAGGTGCAATTGGCTATACCCTTGATGACCTTAAGGGGATTAGTCCATCTATCTGTCAACATACTATCAACCTTGAGCCCGATGCTAAACCAGTTGTTGATCATCAACGACGGCTGAACCCGAAGATGATGGATGTTGTAAGAACTGAGATTCTCAAGCTTCTGGCCGCAGGTATTATCTACCCTATAGCTGATAGTAAGTGGGTAAGCCCGGTACATTGTGTTCCTAAGAAAGGAGGTACAACTGTGGTTCCTAATGATAAGAATGAACTAATACCTCAGAGAATTATTATTGGATATAGAATGTGTATTGATTACAGGAAGCTGAACAAGGCAACCAGGAAGGATCACTACCGGTTGCCGTTCATCGACCAAATGCTTGAAAGGTTATCCAAAAATACCCACTTTTGTTACCTCGATGGTTATTCTGGTTTCTCTCAAATTCATGTTAACACTGCTGATCAAGAGAAGACCACTTTTACTTGTCCCTTTGGTACTTATGCTTACAGGCGTATGCCTTTTGGTTTATGTAATGCCCCTGCTACTTTTCAAAGGTGTATGTCTGCTATCTTTCATGGTTTCTGTGAGGAGATTGTGGAAGTCTTCATGGACGATTTCTCCGTCTATGGAACTTCCTTTGACCATTGTCTCCACAACCTTAACAAAGTTTTGCAGAGATGTGAGGAGACAAATCTGGTACTCAATTGGGAGAAGTGTCACTTCATGGTTAATGAAGGAATTGTTCTTGGTCACAAGATTTCCGAAAGGGGAATTGAGGTGGACAAGGCCAAGATCGAAGCAATTGAGAGGATGCCCTATCCAAGGGACATCAAAGGTATTCGCAGTTTTCTCGGCCATGCTGGTTTCTATAGAAGATTTATTAAAGACTTTTCTAAGACTTCGAGACCCCTCACTAATCTTCTCCAGAAGGACGTTCCTTTTGTATTTGATGAAGATTGTAGGGAGGCTTTTGAAGTTCTCAAGAAAGCTTTAATAACCGCTCCTATAGTACAACCACCTGACTGGAATTTACCTTTTGAGATTATGTGCGACGCTAGTGATTTTGCTGTTGGAGCTATTTTAGGGCAAAGGGTTGATAAGAAATTGAATGTTATACATTATGCTAGTAAAACCCTTGATAGTGCTCAAAAGAATTATGCTACTACTAAGAAGGAATTCTTAGCTGTAGTGTTTGCTTGTGATAAGTTTAGGCAGTATATTGTTGATTCCAAAGTTATTATTCATACTGACCATGCTGCCATTAAGTACCTTATGACAAAGAAGGATGCCAAGCCAAGGATTATCAGATGGGTACTCCTTCTTCAAGAATTTTATTTGCATATTGTTGATAGGAAAGGAGAAGACAATCCGGTGGCGGACAATCTTTCAAGGATGGAAGATATACCGCATGATCCCATCCCAGTCAACGACAGTTTTCCAGACGAGCAACTTGCCGTTGTAAAAGTACAATCTCTTTCCGATCCTTGGTTTGCAGATTATGCTAATTTTATCGTTGCGGAGTATTTGCCTCCAGGTTTAACGTGTCAGCAAAGGAAGAAGTTCTTTCATGATTTGAGGCACTACTTTTGGGATGACCCACATCTTTTCAAAGAAGGTCCCGACGGGATCGTGAGAAGATGCATACCAGAACATGAGCAGAAGGACATTCTCAGACAATGTCATGATAGTCCCTATGGAGGACATCATGCCGGTGAGAGGACCGCACATAAGGTTCTTCAATCAGGTTTTTATTGGCCTACTCTCTTTAAGGATGCTAGAAATTATGTTTTAGCTTGTGATAAATGTCAGAGAGTTGGTAACATTAGTAGAAGGAATGAGATGCCTATGAATTACTCACTAGTGATTGAACCTTTTGATTGCTGGGGTTTTGATTTTATGGGTGCTTTTCCTTCTTCGCACAAGTACACTCACATTTTAGTAGCTGTTGATTATGTGACCAAGTGGGTTGAAGCGATCCCCATTGAAAGTGCTGATCACAAGACATCTTCGAAAATGCTCAAAGATGTGATTTTCCCTAGGTTTGGTGTACCTAGGTATCTCATGACTGATGGAGGATCACACTTCACGCATGGAGCTTTTAGAAAAGCTTTAGCCAAGTACGATGTTAATCATAGAATTGCTTCACCGTACCATCCTCAAACTAGTGGGCAAGTTGAGCTCACCAATAGAGAGATCAAGTTGATCTTACAGAAGACATTTAATAGAAATAGAAAGGATTGGTCAAATAAGTTAGGAGATGCTTTGTGGGCATATAGAACTGCTTACAAAAACCCCATGGGCATGTCCCCCTATAAGATGGTTTATGGTAAGGCTTGCCATTTGCCATTAGAATTAGAGCACAAAGCTTTCTGGGCTGTTAGAGAGCTTAATGCTGACCCAAAGTTAGCTGGTGAGAAGCGTCTCATGAACTTGACTTCTCTAGATGAGTGGAGAAGTGAAGCTTACGAGAGCGCTAAAATGTTCAAGGAAAAAGTAAAAAAGTGGCATGATAGGAGGATTCTGAAACGTGAATTTAATGTTGGTGATAAAGTTTTGTTGTTTAGATCCCATTTCAGGTTTTCTCCAGGCAAACTACTTTCCAGGTGGGAAGGGCCATTTCATATTGAAGAAGTCTATCGGTATGGTGCAATCAAGATTAACAATTTTGAAGGCACCAAACCTCAAGTTGTGAATGGGCAAAGACTTAAGCATTACATAGCAGGAGACCCTGTCAATGTTGATGTGAATACGATATACACAACAACTCACGAAGAACATGTTGCAGCCCTGTTTCAGACACCAGCAGAAGCAGAATAAGAAAAGGTATGTATTACGGTAAGGAAACATCGCGAACCGCCATGAAAGTTCCATATTATGAGTTTTTGCAAAATTAGGAAAATTCTAAGCCTAAGTGGATCCGGAGACAAGCTCCAGGGGGCCCAGGCGCCTCCCTGGCGCGGCCTACCTCCTGGCCGCGCCGGGAGGCCGCCTGGGCACCCAGGAGTCCGTCTCCGACCCCGTTTTAGCTCGTTACCTTCCTTTTAAATTTTTGCTATATATTTGCCTGGATTGTTCCGGCAACATATCTCACGATTTCGTGTGTTTTCTTTTCGATCTGTTTCTGCCAGGGAATCTTTTAGCTGGACCTAGGTGCCATGGCTTCTCCAAGTTCCCCCAAGGACAAGTTCGTCGTCAACGTCATCAACCCTTACCTCGCTGAGGTGAAGAAGCACCCTCAGGTTGTTCGGATGGAGGACGGTGTCCTCCATCAAGAAGATCTGAAGGGACCTATCAAGGAGGGGAGCATCCAGGCCAGGCTAGAAGAAGTGGAGCAAGAAGTCTTCAAGTACAAGAAGATGATCGGGCGTGGTGTTGAAGCTAACTTTGACATCATCAATGAGCTAAAGACCTACTTCCTGAAGGAGATGAAGGAGATGTGGAAAAGCATCACCGCATCTGAAGAAAGAATTGAAGAGCTCCAAGGGAAAATTTATGATCTACATCACCAGAACTGTGAGTATGAACTAAGGTTTATGCGCATGGGTATGGGTGCTGCATGCAGGATTCAGGAGACAAACTTCTCATATGAGACTGGAGAACCCCTTCCATGGAAGCGCTTCGTCGAGGACTACGTGATTAACGTCAACAAGAATGAGGAGTGAAATCTCCTTGGGTAATGGCATCCCCTTGGCTTGTTCCAAGCTTGGGGGAGTGCCCGGTATCTTTATCTTTATCTTTTGTCTTTTAGAGTCAAGTAGAGTCGTATCATGTTTAGGAAGGTTATTATATGAAATAGGTGTGTGCATTGAGGTCTATCACTCCTTCTGTGGAGAGATTGTATCCGTGAGTGTGGAGTCGTCTATGATGGAATATTAATGAGAAGTCTATTGGTTCCTTTGCTGCACTCGGTATTCTCTTCACGCAATCGACCTTATATGATGATTCTTATGGGGAGTACTGACTTTATATCAGGTATGGCTTTGAAACTTTATTTAATCTTGGCAGACATAGCTTTGGTCATAACAACAAGCATGATTTTCTTAAAGTAGCGACATAGCCAAAACCTTTATGTTATTATGCTTGAAGTGTTATGCTGACAAGAAAGACAACTTGATGTATTATGCTTATTTTAATGTTTATGCTTTATATTGCTTTGCATCTTAGTCATCATCAATTGTCTGTTCTCTCAAAGCCTTTGCTAGCCTAAATTCTGTACTAAGCGGAATTCTGCTTGTGCATCCATACCCTTAAACCAATACCTTCCATATGAGTCCACCATACCTTCCTATTCGTGGTATTCCACTACCACCTCCTAAAGTATAGAATTTGTGTGTTATCCTTAAATGTTCAAAATCTTCTATTTTGTGCCCCTGTTTTAGCTCATGAGGAAGTAATAGTTAATTCATGATCTTTTTAAGTTGGACAAGTTTTACCCCGGGATTGCATGTCTAATCTGCAAACCCCTAATACGAGAAGGAACTGGCATGAGTGCGCCCGGCTCATAAAAGATAATACAACAAACAAACCCTCCTTCACGCTTTGTTCCTGAGAAATCAGAAAACTTTTGGCAGCGATAAACAAAGGAGATTAAGGGGATGTGATCGTCCCCGTACGGGAGCCGTTCCTCGAAACATGTCCAGCTCGAGAAGTAATTGAGTTATCTATTAGCATTCGTTGACCAAATCATGCACCTCTCAAAACTTGTTTTCATTCTGTTTGATTTAAGGATAGCACATGAGTTTTCCCTACTTCCCTAGAGCAGGGGCTATCTCTTAGTTTTAGGTTGAGTCAGTTATTCCCACTTCCTTCTATTCTTAAAGAGAGCAGACATTTGATGTTGACGAGGATTCATTCATATAAAATTGCATTAAGATTTGTCATATCATATCCTTGTTGACATTATCATTTGATAAGTAAGTTGTTTGTCAAGCCCAGCTAAAGCAAACATCTTCCTTTGTGTTAACACTTTCACTTCTTGCCTAATAACATGTTCTTTCAAAAGCTTCAATTCATCTCATCAAAACATAAAGAGAAAGAGCAAAAGTAAAAGCTATTAGTTGTTCTTTGACCAAAGGACATGTTTGTCATGATTTGATGAGTTTCCTTAGCCCTACTTTCGATTATAAGTGTTACCACTCTTTTATAAGGGCCTTATGAGTTGAAGATTGCTGTTGAGGATATTTGAGTTTGGTGAAGAAACTGTGATGCTTCTCGTCCGTATTCTATTTATCGACACTTCACTCTCTAAACTTGTGGACAGGTTTACCGAGCTCAGTATTCGCTTGGGGACAAGCGAGGTCTAAGCTTGGGGGTGTTGATACGTCCAAAATGTATCACTATTTTATATCGTAATTCATCCTTATTCATTGATATATTTCACATTACGATGATGTTCTTATGTTGTTTTGGCCTATTTTACACAGTTTGCAACTTTCCGGTGCCGAAGCAGCAGACGCAGGATTCAGCGGTAAAAAGTGGACTCTAAGTTGCTGAAGAAGAATACCTCCAAATTACCTGAAAATCGACGGAGGGTATTTTCCAGACGGATCACGGAGGCACGCAAAAGAGCAACCAGAGGGGGGCCACAGGGCGCCCAGGCGGCCACCTGGCGCGACCCCCACCCTGGCCGCGCCGGGGGGCGCCTGGAGCCCCTGGCCCACTTTCGGCTGCCCCCTTTTGCCTATATACTCCTCGTCATCCAAAAACCCTAAAGAGGAGAGTTTTGACGGAGTTCCGCCGCCGCTCCGTGGCGGAAACCTACAGAGAAGAAAAAGCCATCTCCGGCGGGCAGATTCCGCCGGGGAGATCACCTCCCGGAAGGGGAGATCATCGCCATCGTCATCACCATCGTCACGGGCATCATCGAGATCATCATCAACATCATCCCCAACATCAGCACCATCTCCATCTTCATCCAATCTCATCTCACCATTGCAACTTGTGTTGTAATCCGTACTATCTATCCTCTCTACTCTATCGGTGTTGATTACTACTTTGTGGTGAATGCTATTGAGTTTTGTTGGAGAAATATCATTATGTCCAGATTGTTTATCACCCATTTATCTCCACTGATCATGATCTCTTTTATGTCTTGTGAGTAGTTACTTTAGTTCTTGAGGACATGGGAAAAGTCTTGATGTTAGTAGTCATATGATGTTGAAGTAATATGTGTTGTTTGATACTTAAGTTGTGTTGTTATTTTCCTAGTGGTGTTTTGTGAGTCGAACACTCAACACTTCGCCTTATTAAGGACCTAGGGGAATACATTCTGTACAAAGAATGCTTACGGTGGGTTGCTGGAGTGACAGAAACCTGAACCCCAGTTCGCACGCTTTTGCACAAGGGAACAATGGATCATCAATCGTATTGTTATGGTTAGGCTTTTGCCTTAAATACTATCTTGTATTTGCGGATGCTTGCAAGGTGTTTAATCATAAGAGTGCACTCATCTTAGTCTAGAGAGTGTACTAGCATAGATCCACCCACTCAGCACTTATCAACACATCACATAGTACCGATACGGAATATGGCGAAAGCACATGACTACCTCTCCCGTGTGTCCTCAAGAACACTTTAGCCTTTATAAGTTCAGTTGCTAGGCCTCTCCTTTGCTCAGAAAGGATTGGGCCACTTGTTACTCTCCATTGCCTTTTACTTTGCTCGCTTTTACCTTCCTGTTGCTTATATCAAGAAAACCCCTAAAAAGTTATCTTTCAGTGCTTGCAGTTATTCCTTGCTCAGAACCACTTATCAATACCTTCTGCTCCTCGTTGGGTTCGACACTCTTACTTATCGAAAACGCTGCAATAGATCCCTTACGGTTGTGACATGTTTGCCATGATTTGATGAGTTTCCTTAGCCCTACTTTTGATTATAAGTGTTACCACTCTTTTATAAGGGCCTTATGAGTTGAAAATTGCTGTTGAGGATATTTGAGTTTGGTGAAGAAACTGTGATGCTTCTCGTCCGTATTCTATTTATCGACACTTCACTCTCTAAACTTGTGGACAGGTTTACCGAGCTCAGTATTCGCTTGGGGACAAGCGAGGTCTAAGCTTGGGGGTGTTGATACGTCCAAAATGCATCACTATTTTATATCGTAATTCATCCTTATTCATTGACATATTTCACATTACGATGATGTTCTTATGTTGTTTAGGCCTATTTTACACAGTTTGCAACTTTCCAGTGCCGAAGCAGTAGACGCAGGATTCAGCGGTAATAAGTGGACGCTAAGTTGCTGAAGAAGAATACCTCCAAATTACCTGAAAATCGACGGAGGGTATTTTCCAGACGGATCACGAAGGCACGCAAAAGAGCAACCAGAGGGGGGCCACAGGGCGCCCAGGCGGCCACCTGGCGCGGCCCCCACCCTGGCCGCGCTGGGGGGGCGCCTGGAGCCCCTGGCCCACTTCCGGCTGCCCCCTTTTTCCTATATACTCCTCGTCATCCAAAAACCCTAAAGAGGAGAGTTTTGACGGAGTTCCGCCGCCGCTCCGTGGCGGAAACCTACAGAGAAGAAAAAGCCATCTCCGGCGGGCAGATTCCGCCGAGGAGATCACCTCCCGGAAGGGGAGATCATCGCCATCGTCATCACCATCGTCACGGGCATCATCGAGATCATCATCAACATCATCCCCAACATCAGCACCATCTCCATCTTCATCCAATCTCATCTCACCATTGCAACTTGTGTTGTAATCCGTACTATCTATCCTCTCTACTCTATCGGTGTTGATTACTACTTTGTGGTGAATGCTATTGAGTTTTGTTGGAGAAATATCATTATGTCCAGATTGTTTATCACCCATTTATCTCCACTGATCATGATCTCTTTTATGTCTTGTGAGTAGTAACTTTAGTTCTTGAGGACATGGGAAAAGTCTTGATGTTAGTAGTCATATGATGTTGAAGTAATATGTGTTGTTTGATACTTAAGTTGTGTTGTTATTTTCCTAGTGGTGTTGTGTGAGTCGAACACTCAACACTTCGCCTTATTAAGGACCTAGGGGAATACATTGTGTACAAAGAATGCTTACGGTGGGTTGCCGGAGTGACAGAAACCTGAACCCCAGTTCGCACGCTTTTGCACAAGGGTACAATGGATCATTGATAACCCTCAACCGTAAGGGATCGAGATAGTCTTCGCGGATAAGAATAACCCAATTTATTGATTCGACACACGGGGAGCCAAAGAGTATTTATAAGCTTTGACAGTTGAGTTGTCAATTCAACCGCACCTGAAATATACTTACTTGCAACAAAAGATAAGTGGTAACAGTGATATGATAGTGATGATGGTGATAGTAAAAGTAAACAGCAAAAGTAAATAGCAACTAGTAACCAGGAGGATTTAAAACACTGTAGGCTAGGGAGATGGATGGTTGGGCGCTGCATGGATGAGATATATCATGATTCCAACTTGGGGCAAGGCACAAGGAAAAGTAATGATCATCTAGGCAAATATCAAACATTAGGCATGTATCCCGTAGGTAGTTGTACATGCGTGCAATAAGAACTTGCACAACATCTTTTGTCCTACCATCCCGCTACGAACGGGGCCAAAAGGAACTTATGGAGATTAAGGTGCTCCTGTCAAAGAGCACCGGAACAAAGCAATAAACTCAATGGATACATGTAATCCTCAAACTACGGACCATCCCCTTTGGTGTCCCAAGCTGTCACTTTTGGGATCGCCGGTTCCGAACCGTAATAGGTGCAAACAACTCATAGATAGGATCAAGAACACAAATATATTCATGCAAACACATATGGTTCAGATCTTAAATCATGGCACTCGGGCCCTAAGTGACAAGCATTAAGAATAACGAGTTGAAGCAAAGATGATAAACACCATAGTAGATGATAGGCAACATGCCCCCAACGATCTGACAAACTATTACATGATCTAACTCATCCAATCCCTACCACCCCCTTTGCCTACAGCAGGGGATTACTCACACATGGAAGGAGAAGTCATGGAGGGAGGATGGAGTGGTGATGATGATGACGCTGGCGACGATCTCCCCTCTCCGGAGGCCAAATCAGCCTCCAGATTAGCCCTCCCGAAGAAGAACAGAGGGTGGCGGCGGCTCCGCGACGAAAACTGCGAAAAGAACTTCTGATCTGGGATTTTTCCGTCACGAGCTAAAATACGGGTCAAAGTAGGGCACCAGGGAGGTGGGGCCCACCCAGGCGACCTCCCGGCGCGGCCAGGGGGTGGGCCGCGCCACCAGGGCGCCTGGGGGCCCCCTGGCCCCCCTCTGGCCCCTCTTCTGGCTCCGGGTTCCTTCGGGTGCGTGGATTTTCTGTGATTTTTCATGGAATTTTCTGAGATACCTAAAAATCCGTTTTCCTGCACACAATAAAACCATACAGGCAGCTCTGCTGAAAATAGCATCAGTCCGGGTTAGTTTAGTTCAAATCATGCAAGAATGAGGTCAAAACAATATCAAAAGTGTTTGGAAAAGTAGATACGTTTGAGACGTATCAACTCCCCCAAGCTTAGCATATTGCTTGTCCTCAAGCAATTCAGTTCAACGAACTGGACGCGGCAAAGAAAACTTTGACAAACTCTTTTGTTTCATTAGATGTATATAAGCATGTACTACGAAAAGAGTCTAGCAAGTATTGAAACAGTACTATGAGGACAATGCACGGAGCAATCCTTCTTTCAAGTGACCAATCACAAATACTTAAAAGTAAATAATATATTACTGAAAATCAAGACAAGATTACATTGCACATAGCTTGAGCATATTAGGGTGGTATCTCGCTGGCCTCCATGAGTGAAGCAAAACATAAATGCTGAAACTCCTCCAGAGTTTTAAAGGAGACTAGAACTAAGACTTTCAGAATAAATAATATCACAAGCATGCAGAAGACAATGTAATACTTTGGGACAATGCACATTACACTCAGAATGACAATTATGCTCTCCTAGTTGGTGCTCTGAAGACAGAAGGTGGAGACTCTCGAACCGTGGCTTTTGTTGGCAAGGTTGAAAACCCGTGGTCGGAAACAAAAACTAAACATGTACCAGAGCTCTTGGTTTTAAAAACAGAGGTAAAAATGTTTTTGAGAGGTGCATATTTCGTCAACGAATGCTAGCAGATAACTCAATCACTTCTTGAGCTGGACAAGTTTCGAGGAACGGCTCCCGCATGAGGACGATCACATCCTCTTAATCTCCTTTGTTTATCACTGCCAAAGTTTTCTGATTTCTCATGAACAAAGCGTGAAGGAGGGTTTGTTTGTTGTATTATCTTTTATGAGCCGGGCGCACTCTATGCCAGTTCCTTCTCGTATTATGGGTTTGCACATTAGACATGCAATCCCGGGGTGAAACTTGTCCAACTTAAAAAGATCATGAATTAACTACTACTTCCTCATGAGCTAAAACAGAGGCACAAAAAGAGAAATGCTTTTGATTAATTTCGAGATGGTACACGAAAGTCTTCGTTAGGAATGGCAGATAAATACCATGTATAGGAAGGTATGGTGGACTCATATGGCATAACAGGTTTTAAGGATTTTGGATGCACAAGCAGTCAGTCCGCTTAGTACACGTGGAGGTTAGCAAAAGACTGGGAAGCGACCAACTAGAGAGCAATAACGGTCATAATCATGCAGAGCGACAAAGCAACATTGAATCGGGCATGAAAGTGATATAACTATTCTGAAACTCAAAGATCATCAAGGCAGAGCAGACTTTTTAGTCTTAAACATGTGTAAACATGTGCCAAGTCAATCCAAAAATTCTCTAAAGGGAAATACCACCTTAGTATACCAGACTATGAATAGTGCAATGCATGTAAATCATTTCAATAACACATTATATACTCTAGCTATTCGAGACTAGCCACAAGGAAAGCATGAACCACTGGAAGAGCATTGTAAACATAGCACTATGTCGCTGCAAGCTGGTCTCTAGATCATAAGTACAGGCATATGTACAAAAGTAGAAACAAGAAGAGTTCATACCGGTCTTCCTTGTTGCTTCCCTTCAGTCGATCTTCGTCATTACTGCCTCGTCACTTGCACGATCGAACGTAGCAAATATAATTAAATGCCATCACGGACTCGAGCTGAATTCTGAAAACAAAGCAAACTAAAGAGAGAAAGGGAATCTTTTTGGGTTATTTCAAAGGTTGAACGAAAGCAAAAGAAAGAGAAAATCTTTTTGTTGTTTTTGCAAAGAGAGAAATAAAGAAGAACGGGCAAAAACTTCGAAAAGATCAAAGCGAATAAAACGGATAATACAATGGAAAGATGAGAGGGGCACGTACTCCCCCAAGCTTAGGCTTTTGGCCTAAGTTGGTAGCAGCTACTGCCCCCAGGAGCCTCCTGCTCCGGGGGAACAGTGGTGAGTCCAAGGATCGTAGAAGGAGCTGGCGCGTACACCGAACTCCTCGGAGTCTCCCACGAGGAAGGGTCCGTGCGCCAAGCAGAGGAAGACCCTTCACCAAACTCGGTGGCGGTTTCTTCCTGAAAAGGTGGTAACTCACCGTGCTCCTCCTCGTCGGGCACAACCCCTTCCATGGGGTTATGAAACTGATGCTGGGCCATGAACTCATCGAACTGGATAACATCAAAGGACCATCCGTTCCTGCGAGAAAAATTAAACAAAAGAGGTGCAGG
Organism: Secale cereale; assembly: GCA_902687465.1. Classification (NCBI taxonomy): domain Eukaryota; kingdom Viridiplantae; phylum Streptophyta; class Magnoliopsida; order Poales; family Poaceae; genus Secale; species Secale cereale. The sequence goes on along the minus strand of LR738709.1, from coordinate 614,805,062 downwards.
TAGACGGATCTCGCGTTCCGCGGTAGTTCCGAAACGCAAGATATAAACAAGATTATCAAGCTCAGAAGCCATGGTAACAAACTTATGCCTTTTCATAGCAGCAAGATCAAAGCTTAAATAAGTAAAAGGATTATCATCAGGGTGTGGGGTGCCTCCAAGATGTTCTAAGATAAGTGTGGCATAAACGCCACCATATAAGTCTCCCTTGTTACCGTTCATAGCAAGGCGTCGAGCAATTAAGGCACCCAGATTATAATCAGACCTCCCTGAGAGGGTTGCTGCCAGGATAGCAATATCCGGCGCAGAAATGTTGCTCGTGTTGCCACGAGCTAACACCCCTCTAGCAACATAATATGCAAAATACCTGAGGTGAGGAAATAAGATGCTGGAGATCTTTGACCGATGAATATCCCTCGTACCCATGTTGGAGAGAGAGTTGAAGACGGTTTTCAGCTCGGAAGGCTGAGAGGCCATCCTAGCCGTCCTCCCAACGTTTGGCACACCTATTATTTCACAAAACTTTCCCAAAGGCATGGTGATAAGATCATTGTAAATTTTAAACTCAATAGCACCTGAATCAGGATTATATCTAAAACTGTTAATGAAACTGGAGGTGAGTTTTCGATACTGAGTAACACGACACATGACGAGCCGTGTTAGACCTGCATTAGCACAAAGATTATAAAACTCATCCTTGATTCCCGCAGCTTCAAGGAATTCATCACATGGAAATGTCATAGCACGTGCTGGACTTGTGTCTTCCAACAACTCCAGGGGCACATGATCTTCATTATAGCTCACCCTAGCAGTCGAGGGTGAAGCTGCGGCTCTAGTAACTCGATCGGAGTGTGTGGGCCTCCTCTTCTCAAGCCACCCCTTTGCCCTTCCTAACAAACTCATTTCTGAAATTTTTGACAAATTACAAAAACAAGGATTAAAACAAGGTGGGTTAAGGCAAACTACTCAACTCACTTGCCCAAGGCATAAACTTGCATCAAAACTTGGAAAATAACTTTCTACACATGCATGCAAGCTCATCTATACAGCACCAAGAACTACTAAATACTCACAAATGAAGCCACCAATCAGAAATCTAATTGGAGGGGTGGAGGAGTCACATGCCAGGGAGTATTTGTTCAAAATCTCAGCTCAAATGATAGGCTGTAGAGAGAGATCGAAGAATCGCCTCCAAGAGCAGCAAGAACGCAAGAACAAGTGCAGAACTCGCGTTTTTGGAGAGAAAGAGAGAGGGAGGAAGAAGACTTACCTGGAGGGGGGCCTTGTGGGCCCCAGGCGCCCTGTGGGCGCGGCCAGGGGGCAGGCCGCGCCAGCTGGCCGCCTGGGCCACTGGTGGGTCCCCCTGGCTGGCCCCAGGCACCTCTGGGTCACTCCCGGCGTGGAAATTTTTATTTTTATTTTTCTGGAATTTTTCTGAAAACTTCACTGTTGAAATTTTTTCGAAGTTCAAAAAGCTGCAAGACTTTCTGAAAACTTAAAGCAGTGATTAGTATTGTGAAGCTTCAAAACATAAACACTTGGTACAGCAAAGAGAACAAAAACTAAAATAAATGAAAACATAACAAGCTCAACTTTTTATCTATATAAAACATGTTTACTAGTAAGGTTGATCAAGTCTTACCAACAAACAGGCGATATATAAAGCAAAAAGTCTCACCTCTTACGAAGTAATCACTGAACCTTCACTTTGATGGACATTGTCCCCACCATAATAGTTTTGTATTTGTGGTGCACATGTAGTGGACAGTCCCATTCTCCAATCTTCACGGTCTCGATATTTTCTATAGAGTTGAGGCCATGCCTCCTGTCGGTCTTCTTTGGAAAATACACCGTGTGTTCTTTATCATTCACATTGAAGGTAACCTTCCCTTTATTGCAATCAATAATAGCACCTGCGGTGTTAAGAAAAGGTCTACCAAGAATAATGGACATGCTCCCATCCTCGGGCATGTCAAGCACAACAAAATCGGTAAGAATCAAACAATTAGCAACTTCTACGGGAACATCCTCACAAATACCTATCGGAACGGCGGTTGACTTGTCAGCCATCTGAAGAGAGATATCTGTAGGAATTAGTTTCTCTAAACAAAGCCTCTTGTAAAGAGAGAGAGGCATAACACTCACTCCTGCTCCAAGATCACACAAAGCAGTTTTGACATAATTATTCTTTATGGAGCAAGGAATGGTGGGTATACCTGGATCACCGAGCTTCTCAGGAATCTTGCCACTGAAAGAGTAGTTCGCAAGCATAGTAGATATTGCTTCATTAGGAACTTTTCTTTTATTAGTGACAATATCTTTCATATATTTTGAATAAGGAGGTAACTTAATAGCATCAGTCAAAGGGATTTGAAGAAAAAGAGGCTTAATCCACTCACAGAACTTATTGTAATGCTCTTCTTCTTTAGATTTGATGGACTTACCTGGAAAGGGCATGGGTTTATGTACCCATGGTTCTCTTTCCTTCCCATGTTTTCTTGCGATGAAATCTTCTTTAGTGTACCTCTTACGTTTGTCAGGTGCTTCTTCTTCTCGAACTTCAGGCGGATCATTCTTCTCATTATCCTTATCTTCAGGTTCAGCACCGTCTTCAGTCTCAGCATCGGAGATAGATACACTATTGGGATCAACAGCTGGCTCTTCATCTGTAATAGGATCATTGGAATTGTCAGCCTCCTTATGTTTCTTCTTCTTTTTTGGAGAGCCAACAATTTCTTCTTCCTGCATTTGAGAATCTTGCTCGATTCTCCTTGGATGCCCCTTTGGATAGAGAGGATCTTGAGTGCTAGTTCCTCCTCGGGTCTTAATCCCGAAGGCCTGCAAATCATCTTGTTTGGCATTGTTAGCAAGCAAATCTTTTTGCACATTAGAAATTTATTCAAGCTGAGTTTGAACCATATGAAAATGTTTCACAAGACATTGAACATCATTAACCGTTCTACCTAGAACATCAAGCAAACTTTTGATAGCAAGGTAATTATCATGCAACTGACTTTGTATCCTCTCATTAAAATGATTTTGTTTCATAATAAAATTATCAAACTCATCTAAACATTGATCAGGAGGCTTACCATGAGGGATGTCACTTGCGTTCAAATCTAAAAGAGAGTGTACCTCTACCATAGGAGGGTGAGTGGTAGGCTCACACAGCTTCTCAATAGGGGGTAGATTCTTCACGTCTTCAGCTTTAATACCTTTCTCTTTAATAGACTTCTTTGCTTCTCGCATATCTTCAGGGCTTAGAACAAACATGCCCCTCTTCTTTGGTGGTGGAGGTGGTTCAGGGACGGACCAATCTTCATGGTTTTTGGCAATCCTGCCCATCAAATCTTCTGCATCTTCCGGCGTCCTTTTCCTGAAAACACAACTAGCACAACTGTCCAAATAGGACCTGGATTCATTAGTTAGACCAGCATAGAATATATCGATTAATTCATTCTTAGGGACTTCATGTCCTGGTCTAGCCCGAATCAGACCGCAGTACCTCCCCCAAGCTTTAGGGAGGGACTCATCCTGCAACTGTTTAAAGTTATAAATTCTTTGTAAAGCAGCATGTTGCATGTGAGCAGGAAAGTACTTATCAACAAAAGAGTGAGCTAAGTCTTGAGGACTCTTAATGGAACCGCATGGGAGTGAATCATACCATGCTTTAGCACCTTCCTTCAAGGAGAAAGGAAGAAGCTTGGTCACATAAAAGTATCGTATCTTCTCATCCGTGGTAAACAGGCCACCCAACTCACCGAGTTTAGTCAGGTGTGCAATAGCATCATCATTTTCTCTGCCATAAAAGGGGTCAGCTTCAACCATAGGTATAAGTGAAAGATCAACAGAGAAATCATAATCAGGATCATCAATGCATATAGGAGATGTAGCAAATTCAGGATCAGGAACGGTTTTGTTCTTCAAAGAGTGTTTTTCAAACAGTTTCTTAATAACTCCAGGGTCAGAGCCGGCAAACTCTGTCAGTTCCCTGCATAAATCTTCATCAAGCATATAGTAATCATCGTCAAGGAGTCTCTCCTTGAGTTTACTCAAATCAGGATAATCGTAAGTCTCACCAATAGGGTAGCGAGTAACAGGAATTTCAATTCCAGACTTTTTTGCAGCAGCAGCGATCTGTTTCTCAAGAGCATAACCAAGTGAACTAATATCATCAAGAGTAGTAGAAGCATCATCAAGAGTATCGGACATAGTAACAGATTCAGTAGGAGCATCATGTGGTGGCGGTGAGGCAAACTTACTCATAACAGAAGGTGAATCAAGTGTAGCACTAGTGCTCAGAACAGTACCTCTTCTTGTAGTGGATAGTAAGATCGGAACCTTGGGGTCTCCTTTATTACCCATAGCGGATGAAGTGCAGCAGGTAGGATACTTCAAGTAGACTTGTAAATATTGCTATGCTCCCCGGCAACGGCGCCAGAAAACGGTACTTGATAACCCTCAACCGTAAGGGATCGAGATAGTCTTCGCGGGTAAGAATAACCCAATTTATTGATTCGACACACGGGGAGCCAAAGAGTATTTATAAGCTTTGACAGTTGAGTTGTCAATTCAACCGCACCTGAAATATACTTACTTGCAACAAAAGATAAGTGGTAAAAGTGATATGATAGTGATGATGGTGATAGTAAAAGTAAACAGCAAAAGTAAATAGCAACTAGTAACCAGCAGGATTTAAAACACTGTAGGCTAGGGAGATGGATGGTTGGGCGCTGCATGGATGAGATATATCATGATTCCAACTTGGGGCAAGGCACACGGAAAAGTAATGATCATCTAGGCAAATATCAAACATTAGGCATGTATCCCGTAGGTAGTTGTATGTGCTTGCAATAAGAACTTGCACAACATCTTTTGTCCTACCATCCCGCTACGAACGGGGCCAAAAGGAACTTATGGAAATTAAGGTGCTCCTATCAAAGAGCACCGGAACAAAGCAATAAACTCAATGGATACATGTAATCCTCAAACTACGGACCATCCCCTTTGGTGTCCCAAGCTGTCACTTTTGGGATCGCCGGTTCCGAACCGTAATAGGTGCAAACAACTCATAGATAGGATCAAGAACACAAATATATTCATGCAAACACATATGGTTCAGATCTTAAATCATGGCACTCGGGCCCTAAGTGACAAGCATTAAGAATAACGAGTTGAAGCAAAGATGATAAACACCATAGTAGATGATAGGCAACATGCCCCCAACGATCTGACAAACTATTACATGATCTAACTCATCCAATCCCTACCACCCCCTTTGCCTACAGCAGGGGATTACTCACACATGGAAGGAGAAGTCATGGAGGGGGGATGGAGTGGTGATGATGATGACGATGGTGACGATCTCCCCTCTTCGGAGGCCAAATCAGCCTCCAGATTAGCCCTCCCGAAGAAGAACAGAGGTGGCGGCGGCTCCGCGACGAAAACTGCGAAAAGAACTTCTGATCTGGGATTTTTCCGTCACGAGCTAAAATACGGGTCAAAGTAGGGCACCAGGGGAGGTGGGGCCCACCCAGGCGACCTCCCGGCGCGGCCAGGGGGTGGGCCGCGCCACCAGGGCGCCTGGGGCCCCCCTGGCCCCCCTCTTGCCCTTCTTCTGGCTCCGGGTTCCTTCGGGTGCGTGGATTTTCTGTGATTTTTCGTGGAATTTTCTGAGATACCAAAAAATCCGTTTTCCTGCACACAATAAAACCATACAGGCAGCTCTGCTGAAAACAGCGTCAGTCCGGGTTAGTTTAGTTCAAATCATGCAAGAATGAGGTCAAAACAATATCAAAAGTGTTTAGAAAAGTAGATACGTTTGAGACGTATCAATCATCGATCGTATTGCTATGGTTAGGCTTTTGCCTTAAATACTATCTTGTATTTGCGGATGCTTGCAAGGTGTTTAATCATAAGAGTGCACTCATCTTAGTCTAGAGAGTGTACTAGCATAGATCCACCCACTCAGCACTTATCAACACATCACATAGTACCGATACGGAATATGGCGAAAGCACATGACTACCTCTCCCGTGTGTCCTCAAGAACACTTTAGCCTTTATAAGTTCAGTTGCTAGGCCTCTCCTTTGCTCAGAAAGGATTGGGCCACTTGTTACTCTCCATTGCCTTTTACTTTGCTCGCTTTTACCTTCCTGTTGCTTATATCAAGAAAATCCCTAAAAAGTTATCTTTCAGTGCTTGCAGTTATTCCTTGCTCAGAACCACTTATCAATACCTTCTGCTCCTCGTTGGGTTCGACACTCTTACTTATCGAAAACGCTGCAATAGATCCCTTACGGTTGTGGGTCATCAAGGGCTCAATGGCGAGTCTAGTTACTACGGTAACCCCGGTCATCCAGAGGGCTCAATGGCGAGTCTAGTTACTACGGTAACCCCGGTCATCCGGAGGGCTCAATGGCGGTCGAGGTATGCGCGGGGTTGGGCCCTGCCGACGCAGAGCACCTAAGCGAACATGAAAGGAAGCAAGCATGGAAATCATCTAGCTATTACAATAATTCCAAGTTTTTCGAATTCAAGCAAAGTTCTTACGCCTCCTCGAGGCACTCGCACTTCTCTCACTAAACAGGAACAGATCAGGCATTGCCAAGCGCGTCATCATCGGTCTCCACCTCCCCGGCTGCGGTAGCAGTGGCCTGGAGGAATGCCTCCACCAACGACGTGACCTTCACCCTCAGGGCCTCGGCAGCCGTGCTCTCCATGACTTCGGTCACGGGCCTGGACAGCGAGGCCAGGTCAAGGGTAGGGTCGCGAAGACTTAGGTGGCTGCACACCTGCGTCAGGACCAAGGTAAGCAGTGTGCGGCTCTCGACGTCGGCTAACTGGCCAATTGCGGCCGCAACATCGCGCAGGGACTCGACGAGTGCAGCAAGGAGCCCGGCGGGGCCTTCCTCCGGGGTGGCCATCGGTTCCTTGAACCCTTCCCCGTAGGCGGCATGCAGCTCCTTGCGGGCCTCAAGGTCAAAGGCGGCAAGGGACTCGGGACTCACCGCTGCCGAGGCCGCAAGGACTTCCTCCTTGTCGCGAGCAGCTTGGGTCGCCTTGGCCTCCTCGACTTCAACCTTCAGCTTCTCCAGGGACGCGCTGTCAGCAAGCTGCTCCTGTTGCAGCCGGGATGACTTAGTCTTCTACGCCTCGAGCTCCTTCTCCAACCTCTTGAGCTCCAGGACGCGCCTGATGCCTTCCTCACGGAGGGCCTCCAGCTCGCTCTCTTCCTTGAGGCAGCGCTTCTCGAAGGACGCCGCGTCGGCTCGCGCGGTGTCGCGAGCCCGCGTGGCCGCCGCAGCTTCCTCTTGACCCTTGCTGGCAACCGCCGAGGCCTGATCCCAGGAGGTCCGCGCAGACTCGTTTGTCAGGAGCCACCCGCGGATCAGCCCCAGGCGCCCTTCTGTCAGGTGGCCGTCACCATCTTGTAGATCGGCGCGAAGACGACCCAGCGCGGCGGAGGCAGCCTCCAAAGCCTCAGGACCAGGCTGCGCCGGCTGGCGCACGAGCACCGACAAGACCGACTGCTCGACCAGGGGCTCGGGGGCTCCGGCCTCCCTCGCCGGAGTAGCCGGAACAGAAGCCAACTCCGCAACCTCGCCGGAGACGAGGGCGTCTTCGAGCGACACCATCGCCGCACGCTCGGTGGCCCGGTTGATCGGGGCACCCAGCACCGCGGCATCCTTCCCCGAGGTCGCAGCAGCAGCCGGAGGAGTAGGGCATCGTAGCATGACCTCCCCCTTCACCTTCTTCATCACACCTCCCAGGCTGCTGCATCAGGGAGAGCTTATCAGGGACACGACAACTAGGGATGAGTGAGAAATTGCACACTTACTCGTCGGAGGCGAGGCACGCCCTTCTCTTCACCAGCAAGTCAGCAGCAGCCGCTGGCGCCCTGGGCGCGCCGATAGCCCGGGCCTGGGCGAGGCGTGAGGCCACAGTCCTGGGCGCGGCCGCGGTCACCGGGTTCGCTGGCACGGTACTCTTCGGCGGAGTCGCCACCCTGCTTCCCCCGGACATAGCGCGTCCGGATCGACGTGGAGTGGTCACCTGGGACCGTTCGGCGGCACCTGTGCCTGACGTCATTGCTCCGGCGAACGCCTCGGAGGAGTCCCCCTCGTCGTCCAGGGTATGCTCCGAGCCCCCCTCATCGCTCTCGTCGTCAGCACCAGAAGACACGTCGAACATGGGCGGAGCGCCCACGGGTGCACCAAAACCCGACACGGCCTCCAACAGCCCGGCCTTGTCAGGTCGGCTGTACAGCGGCAAGTGGGTCCTGGGGAGATCCTTCAGAACCATTCCCAGGAGAATCCCCGAGGTGAACTCCAGATCAGCCTCGGCCAGCACCCCTGGGTGCAGCCGAAGCCCGTCGTCGTCGCCCATCAGCTCCCACATGGGGCGCGAGTGAGCCTGCAGCGGAGCTAGACGCTGCCTCAAGAACTCCTTCACGATCTGGCCCCCTTCGAGCCTCGAGCTCAGGTCGGCCTCAATCTTTGCCAGGATAGGCCCGGCAAGGGGGTCGGCGAGCTTCACGTAGCTCCAGCCAGCGTGCTTCGCCGGACGGGCAGTAGGCAACACCAGTAGAGGATGGATGCGGGTAGACCCACCTCTTCCGGTGGGACTCTATCTTCTTCCCGGCCGTCATCAGTCGACAGCCCTGGCGCTGGAAGACGAAGGAAACGTAGCCTGAGCACGGGCCATCATCGTACCGGTGCATGGAGAAGAAGTGGCGGAAGAGGGCGACGGTCGGCCTCACCCCCACGAGCGCATCACAGTAAAAGGCGAAGAGCGACAGGACGAAGACGAAGCGAGGCTGGATGTGGAGAGCGTGCACCTGGTAATGTTCCAGGATAGCGTAGAAGAACTCGGAGAAGGGGGGAACGAGCCCCACGGAGATGCTATGGAGGAATAAGGGGTAGCATGACTTCGACAAGGTCCGCGCCATGGTGGATCCGGCCCAGATCCGCGTCGGGCCGTGCTCGTTGTGGGAGCTTGACAGGAAAGGTTGGACCTCTGAGTAGTCCTCCTCCCTGGTGATGGAGGACTTCTCAAGCGTCGCATCAAGGGAAGAAGTAGATCCAGACGCCGGCGCAGCACTCTTGTTCCTCTTTGCCATGGTTGAGGGAGCCGAAGGACGCAGGAAGGCAGGAGGCGTAAGGGGAAGAAATCTGAGCAAGAAGGAAAGAGGGCGATAAATCCCCCAGTGGAGAAGGCCCCCTTTTGTCAAGACGCATGGTTGCCGAGATGACGTGGGGAGCGGCGTCGCTCGTGTCCCATCCAACCGTCACGCGCCGGCCTGGCCCGCAGCCTTTTGGGGCCCGCGGTGCTTCGTCCTCGACTAAGGCTTCGCCCTGAAGCCAACCCCGCGCGCGCCTTGGGCCCGGGGGCTACTGTCGGCGTCCTGGGAAGCAGGGTACCCAGACTTGCCTGTCTGCGGGCTGCGGCGCGCTCCTACAAGCGGCCTGGTACGGCCCAGCTGAGCGACCAGCTATCCAGGACCCTCGCGAGGGGGCTAAGCCTCGCGAGGAGAACGACGTCAAGACCTCCTCGGGAGCGGCCTCAGCAAGGTGCTCCGGATGGGCGGAGAATCCAAGGCCAAGCCTGCCTCAGGAGGAGGCAGTGATGTGAGCAGTGACGCACCGCGCCAGCGGCGCAGTTGCCATTTTGGTGCAAAGGGGACAGCGCAGTCGTTGGTTCCCAAGGAGCGGGGCAAAGGTTTCCCCTTTGGTGCAACAAGACCGAAGACCGCAAGGACGACAAGAAGGATGTCACCGTCGAGCCCACCACCGTGTCACCGCCTGATCCTTTTGCAGGCGAAGACCACTTTTGTCAGGGTAGGAACGTCCTTGTGTTCCCGCTCAAAAATGGCCATTGTGGGATCTCTTCCCGCCTAAACATTTCGGGGGAAGAGGACCGTGGCCGCCTATATAAGTAGCTAGGATTCCCACTGTGAAGGGATCGATCCATCAACTTATACACTCTGCCACCACACAAGGAGCAAGAACACTAGCCTCCTGACCCTCCTGAGCTCAGGAACCATTGTACTAGCTCATATCCCCGCTCGCCCGAGGCTAATCCACCAAAGCAGGAAGTAGGGTCTTACACGACAAGGTGGCCCGGACCTGGATAAACTCTTGTGTGTTTTGTCTATTGTTTGCTTGAATCCCTCCACCGAGACGAGAGTGAGGCGCTAGGTAGACGTGAGGGGGAGAGATCTTCGTTCACGCCCCCGTGTTCGAACTTAACGGGTTTTGCGGAGCCCTGAATCCGATAGGAACAATCAAAAATTATAGATACGTTGGAGACGTATCATCGCACCCTTGGAGATTTAACACGGTCCGTTAGGCTATCTGATGTTGGCATGTCATACATAGTCATCACTTAGGCTGGTCGTAGTGGGGAGTATCATATACTAGTATCATGCATATGATACTAGTGTTTGATACTACATCCGTAGTGCATAGTGTCATATTTGGTATCATAGAATGGTTCATTTATTGCCATGCATGACACATAGTAGCACATCATTTAATATGATACGGTATCATGATATGATACTCAACCCTCTCTTACTTCATTAAATACTATGCCACCTCATCAAAACCGCCTAGTTGGCATGCATGATACTACGTATGATACTACCAATACGGGTAGACTTAGTCACTCATACAACAAGGTTAGCTATAAGGTTGGCTATAAGAGTTTTTTTTTTGTTTACTTCTCTCTATCTCTTTCTTCATAGTATTTACTGCATCTGCCAAGGAGTGACCTCTTCCAATGAAATGGTGCTTAGATGAGGCGTTATGGGCATTAAATGGCTTAGCAACTCAAGTCCCCAATGCATAGGTGCTTAGTTTTTTGTTGCTAAGTTTGCTTCATCTAGGTACACGCGCTTATCATCGTTTCTTCCTGGGGTCACCAAGCTAGTCTCTCTCTTCTTAATTAACTTGGCACATCACACTTTATGCCTATGTGGCAGGCTTAGCACCTGTAGGATCAAGTACAATAGTGGGCTATAAGCCCGCTTTACATGGCATTTTTGCATATGTGGGGGAAAGAGGCAAGGAAAAAGTGGAGGAGTGGGCTCTCAAGCAAGAGCTAGCCTCTACATGGTGGAGCATCAGGAGAGGCACCTGTATGGAGGTGGTCAGGAATCCGGCTTGGCAGTTAAAATGATAATGGCAAGTCAAATCACCGAGCCCCACATGTCTAGCAGTAACTCACTGTCAAATCACATAGCCCTACGTTTGCAGCAGCCTACTCCCTCATCTTCTCGGGTCTTTGTCGAACCGACTAGGCGGAACTGCCCCGCCTACCATGCAGGAAGAGCCCCGCCCTTGACATTTAAATAGTACAGTATACTAATTTTGTATCCATGGATTGCGCCATGGAGCAAAGCTTTAATAAAACGGCAGTACACATGTACGGAGTATACAGCACGCCCGTCGCGTTCGCGTCGCATCCCACCCGGTCGGTCGGTCTGGCACGCCGCTCTCCGAATGGAACGCGCGTCATATTGCGTTTGCACACACATGTGGCACCGCAATTGAGAACCGACCATAGGCACACTCCCCGGCCCCGCAAGTCGGGTGAGTTAATAGAAGTACATACGTTGGTACCTGGACGATCCCTGCAAGACACGGGAGATCAGTTCGTCCATGCATGTGACCAGACTCCAGCAGACACGCCTGGATTGGCTATCGTCTACAAATCGTGCAGGCTGTGTTGTACAGGGCTGTAGTTCTGGTGAGAAATCTAAAAAAAGGTTTCTTGTCATCTCGCAAAATTAGGTGTCATGTGCTTCGGATCACTGCGAGGATTAAACAGCGACAACTGAGTTGGGCTAGTCATTGGGGGCACATGCACGAAGACTACTCGGCTGCCATCTAGGTCAAGCCGGCTATGTTAATTAGGACATCTATCGATGGACCCCTTTTCTACAAGTTTATCTTTAATTTGAGCTTTGATCCTCGTCTAGTTTGTCCGTCGGGATTCATCTTGTCTCCTTTGGGCAGTGAGGTTATGATTTCTTGTCATGTGGCATTTTTTCGTGTTATATGTTATAATCCGCTACTTCAGATCAAAATGACGACAACTGCACCTCCGGGGCACGTGCATGAAGACTTCTCGACAGTCATTGCCGAGGTCAAGCCGGCTCCGGTCGGTAGACAAAAGAAAACTAGTACTCCACTATATAGGCAGGAGCCTCCGCGCTTGCTTGCTAGTGTTGCTCTCTTCACACTGTCTCGTCCTCTCCAGATCTAAACATGACAGCGGTGGCCACACTCTCTCTCTCTACTCACCGCTGGTCACAGATCCAGCCGGATCCTCTCCGTCGGGGAAGGTGAGAAGGTGCAACGTTCACGCGGTCGTCCTCGGTGACGGCTCTTACCCACTGCCGGCGTGTCCTGATCAGCGTGCCTTGTCGTTATCTCCCAAGCATCGCTGGCGAGGGAGGGCCTCCCACCCCTTCTTCCTCGCTGACGTAGTGTGGGCAGATCCGGCCTCCCGCTGCCCACCTAGCGACATCCCGGCGACCCTCGGGTAACTTCCTTCGAAACCGGGCTTGCTCTACTTCCCGAGCTCCTGACGTCGTTGCATTTGTATCTTTTACTATTTCTCAGGCCCCCTCGTGTAGATAGGATCGATCGGTTGTTCGAAAACCACCTAATTTTTTTACTGTTAAGAGGTAAAACTAGTTCATGCACTCGAATCTAGTAGTACTTGGTCAAACAAGGAAGAAAGGGGGTGGGGGTGGGGGAAGATTTGTTACCTGAATCTAGGACTTGGTCGAAAGAGGAAATAATGGGGGCGAAAAGTAGCAGAGACTGGCTATCCAACTGGTCTCTAGGTCTAATAGGGAAATAAAGGGAACGCAGTACAAACTCAATATAAACCCGATCTATTGATTGAAAAAGGAAAGAAAGTGGGGACTGGGGGACAAGTCAACAGAGCAAGTCCAGCACTAGATTTGCTAGCCTCACACAGTATAAGATGGCTATATACTGAACAAAAATGGGACCAACCCAGATATCCTCTTCTGATGTTTGTTGCCCCGAGCCGCTCTTATGTAATGCCACTGGTAAAATGTAGCAGTCGCACTGTTAAAAGTAAGGACACGTTAAACCAATGTTGTTTTCAATGTAATGCCTCCAGTAATATGAATCAATGTCACTTTTTTCATGTCCTGCTAAATTTCCCAATAAGATAAGTTGCTTCTTTTCGTTTTCTGATGGAAATGGAACCGGAGATGGAGCACTTTTCTTAAAAAGAAGAAGAAGAAGAAGAAGAAGAAGCTAGCTCATGGGACATTTCTTCATTTTAGGTGAACTGCACCAAAAGGTCCCATGAATTGAATCATCCATGTTGGTGACTAGTGTCATCACTTCTACGATGGCGTTGACTACAGATATAGTTGCCATCACGAGGTATGTTCCTTTTTGGTCTGACCGTTTGCCAAAGCTCCTGCATGTTGATCCTGCTCTTGTGCTACTATTTTTGCACTGCCATGATAAAGCATTAGTGTTATTATTTTGCACCTTAATCTAGTGGCACTATTAATTTGAGGCAATGTTTTGGCGCCGCTAGTGCCACTGTTTTTTATATATCGAAAGAGGGGGTTCCCTCCGATTTCATTAAAGAAACCCAACCATAGAGAACCATTATACGACATCTCAGTGTAGACGGGTAGTCATGCAACTACTACTAGAACGGACTGAGTACTAGCAGGAGACAAGTTCGCCACATAAGCTAGGCAGGTAGGGGGACGCAGCACCAGCTTGACCAAGTTTTGGATTACAACCCAAATGCTACCACAGAAACATCAGGGGGAAGATAGGGACTGAAAGAGCCAGCTTCAGCATCCCAGTCTAAGCACCCCCGGCCTTAATCCTTGCGGCGCACGGTACACCTCGTTTGCCACCTGCTCGACCCTAGTGTCACTGATAAAATGAAGTAATAATAAAGTTAAAATAGAGCGAGTGTCCTCTCTATCATTTCATTTTCAATGTAGATAAAGAAAGTGTTTCTCTCTGTTAATGTATGTTTCATCAACTAGTCCCATTGCTAATGTTTAAGCGTTTCTGCAAACTAGGGTGCTTAATTTTAGTTGATCTGCACAAAAATAGAGATTTGAATGTCTCAAGGCCCCTCCTTGTACTACCGATGTACACTGATATTCATCACTGGCAGAAGGTGTATCGGGGAGACTTGGGTCGATTTCCAGTATGATGTAATATTTTCTTTTGTTTATTAGTGTATTTTTCATCAACTAGTGCCACTATAATCTAATCACGCCTTTTCATTATCTGTGCAAACAGGGTTATTCAGCTGCATTTTGGTGGAACTACACAAATGTACGGATGGAACCGACATATACGCAGAGTGCAAGGTGCCAAGTAAAAATTACCGACACCAACCCTGCTCCATCTAAGCATGGTCGAAACTGGAACTACCAGCCATTTAACATCATGTTGATCAACATTCCTGCATAGCACATCTTCATATGATGCACAGTCAAAAAGATATGCTATTTTCAAAATGCCCACACAATGTCGAGTGTGGAAAAACAGAGAAAACGAGGGACGAAGTTTTGGCAACTGTAGGACGTGGTGTGCGTAGATGACAATTGGGACCCACATGTCAATAAAGGCAGAGGCAAAAAAATTGGAGATATTTTCTCTGCACTTAAAAAATGTAGTTTCATAGGAGTATAAAAGTGCCGACAATGTGATTCTCAGAGAAGAAACTGCAAGTTTCAGTTTCAGATAAGAAACTCCAAGTTCAGTTTCAGATAAGAAACTGCAACTTTCAGACGCAGAGCATTTATATTAACACGGCCTTTTCAAACAGTGTTAACATCATGCTGGAAGTTTTATTCATGGTCAAAACTGGAACTACCAGCTAGTTAACATCATGCTGATCAACATTCATGCATAGCACATCTTCATATGATGCACAGTCAAAAAGATATGTTATTTTCAAAATGCCCACACAATGTCGAGTGTGCGAAAAACAGAGAAAACAAGGGACGAAGTTTTGGCAAGTGTAGGACGTGGTGTGCGTAGATGACAATTGGGATCCACATGTCAATAAAGGCAGAGGCAAAAAATTTGGAGATATTTTCTCTGCACAGGTGGAATTGAACCCGGGCGGAACAGCTGTCGGGTAGTGTCACTCGGTCACTGGCCTAGTTCAGTTGTTTCGTTACTAATAATGCACTTCCTCAGGTGGTCAGATCTCCTCCTGCGCCTTTGTGCGCTCGCCGCGACGCCGCTGTCTGTCGTTGTGAACATGCTGAACAAACGAGAGGATTGTACGTGGAGAGGCGGACAGTCGGGACCCACCAGGTCTATGGCCGTACGCAAGCAAGTGCCTCATCGAAAAAATACTTCATCCTAATGCTATACTGACGTTCGGGCTCACGGGTTTGTCAACATAGTTACATTTTTTTAGGTGCTTCAACGTAGTTACTATAGGAGATAAATTCACAACGAAGCCGGGAAGCTGGCAGGTATCATTTATTATCACTAGGGCACCAAGTATCACCTGGGTTTTGGGCCGCCCTGTCTAGGCTTTCTTTTTTAACATGCGTAGCCCACGACCTCGGATGGGAGGTCCATAGTCGTGTATCGACCGGCCTATGGACCTCCCAACCGAGGTTTTATTTTTCCTGAAACATCGGTAGCCCAATTTATGTTTTTTCTAAGAAAACGCGGCGGTCTGTTCTATTTTTCTATATAAGAATAGGAACGCCTGGTCCAACTTATGTTTCTCCTTTAACTATATTATATATATTTAAATTATTTTGTATGTTATTATATATTATTGTTATTGTCATCATATATTTTACAGATACTTACATATGTAAGAAAACAATATCCAACATCTTGTTAACTTATAAAAATAATTTCTTAACAATAAAGCATAAATGGGCCGCATGGACGCTAAATTATTTGTTCACCCAGCCCAGCTAATGGACTGTAATTCAAAAAAAGATCAAATGGACTGTAAAATCTACCCCGCAAAAAAAGACTGTAAATCCTGAAAAAATGGGTTGAATACGTGCCACATTTTTGGAGGCTGAAATGTGGGCCAATAGGCCGAAGCCAATGCAAGTCGTTGTCAACTTAGTCAACAAATGATTCTGACATCGTTAGCCGTTGGATTTACATCCAACGACCGACAATCATCTTCAATCTCTCGTCTTCTTCCTCCAGCGCCGCCGGGACCACCTGCTCACGACTCCTGCTGCTAGCAGCTCTGCTTAGCACGCTTCGCCATGAAGCGCTACTCCACCGTTGGCCAGGCCATCCCTCCGCCCCTCCACACCTCCTGTTCTTCTCCACCGACTGCTGAACCACACCAGAACCAGTTAACCCTCGTACACCTCTCCGTCTACGACTCTACTCCCGTGTCTTCCCATCTCTGGCTCGTTGCTGTCCGGGGACTCGCCGTCGTCCAACACCTTTGTAACGCCCAGGACACACCCGCCGGTGGTCGTTACTCCTGGCGGAATCTAGACTAGCCTCACATATCAATACTAGTCTTTTCTGCGCACTTTGTCCTCACTCGTGCGCACCCGGGAGCAACTTCCCGGTCGGTCACCCATCCTGAAACTACTCCAAGCTGAGCACGCTTAACTTTGGAGTTCTATCCGAATGGGCTCCCGGAAAAGAAGGAATTCCTTATTTATATGAGTAGTCTATCATCCCTAATAAGCCAGGCCATCACATACACCCTCACTCAGAGGAACCGACGTCCTCGTCGGGCCACAGGAACATTCCCTCTTGGCACAACCGTCTGTGCTTCCAGGACAGCACATGTGCCATGCCGTGTGCCACGACGGGTCACAAACGTCATGCACAACATGACTGCAAACTGTCCGCAAACATCCGTGTAACCGCGAGGGTCGGCTCTGATACCAACTTGTAACGCCCCGGACACATCCGCCGGTGGTCGTTACTCCTGGCGGAATCTAGACTGGCCTCACATATCAATACTAGTCTTTTCTGCGCACTTTGTCCTCACTCGTGCGCACCCGGGAGCAACTTCCCGATCGGTCACCCATCCTGAAACTACTCCAAGCTGAGCACGCTTAACTTTGGAGTTCTATCCGAATGGGCTCCCGGAAAAGAAAGAATTCCTTATTTATATGAGTAGTCTATCATCCCTAATAAGCCAGGCCATCACAACCTTGGATGCGCTCGGCACAGAGTGGTCAACGAACGACACCATCGGAAGTAGACTATGTGTGGGGAGGCTGACAGCTGGGTCCACGGCCGCACGCAAGGAAATGCCTCCTTATTACGCGCAAAATAATGATTCCTCCACCTGACAGCTGGGACCCACCGGAAGGGCCTCTCTATTTTGCGAAAATAACGTTTCCACCGCTGACAGGTCGGACCCACTGGCTATATCTTCGCACGCAAGGAAGTGCCTCCTTATTACGCTCAAAAAAATGAATACTCCCCCTGCTAGTTGGGACCCACCTTGGTGGGAGGCTGACTTGTGGGCCTACTAAGTTGACGGGGACGGAGTGTCTCTCAACTTAGTCAATATGAACGATTCTAGCTCGAGTGATCATATGATGTCCATAGTGCTTCTTCAACCTCTGGTCTTCTTGCTCCAGCCGCCCAAAGCAGCGCCGGTCGTGCTGCATGCTCCTGCCTCCCGTTGCCGGCTGTGCTGCCGCGGAGGCCTCACCGCCCCCTACTATTCCCACCGCTGTCCAGGCCCTGCGGCGACGGCAACCTCACACCGCAGCCAAACTAGTAAACCCTTGTACTCCTCTCCGCGCGGGCTTCCACTGCCGCGTCTTCCCTGTCTCGCGTCGTCCCCTTCCTAGGCCTCGCCGTCGTCCACCGCCCTGGTGCTCTCGGCGCGGCGTGGTCAACATGGTCAAGGAACGGATTCCATCGGACATGGACTGTACATGGAGAAGCTGACAGCTGGGTCCACGACTGCAGTAAGGAAGTGCCTCCTTATTACGCGGAAAATAATGATTCCTCCACCTGACAGCAGGGACCTACCGGACAGGCCACCATATTTCGCAAAAAAAAAAACGTTTCCCCCCTGACTGCTGGGACCCACCAGATGGGCCACCGTATTGCGTGAAAAAAACGTTCCCCCGCTGTTAGCTCGGACCCACCGGAAGTGCCTCCTTATTACGCACAAAAAAATGAATACTCCCCCTGCTGGTTGGGACCCACCTTGGTGGGAGGCTGACTTGTGGGCCTACTAAGTTGACGGGGACGGAGTACTTTGTCAACTTAGTCAGTATGAACGATTCTAGCTCCAGTGACCGTACGATGTCCATCCAACGGCCGTAGTGCTTCTTCAACCTCTGGTCTTTTTGCTTTAGCTGCCCAAAGCAGCGCCGGTCGTGCTGCATGCTCCTGCCTCCCGTGGTCGGCTGTGCTACTGCGAAAGCCTCACCGCCCCCTACTATTCCCACCGCTGGCCAGGCCCTGCAGCGACGGCAGCCTCACACCGCAGCCGAACCAGTGAACCCTCGTACTCCTCTCCGCGCGGGCTTCCACTGCCGCGTCTTCCCCGGCTCCGCGTCGTCCCCTTCCTAGGCCTCGCCGTCATCCACCACCCTGGTGCTCTCGTCGCAGCGTGGTCAACATGGTCAAGGAACGGCTTCCATCGGACGTGGACTGTACGTGGAGAGGCTGACAACTGGGTCCATGACGGCAGCAAGGAAGTGCCTCCTTATTACGCGGAAAATAATGATTCCTCCACCTGACAGAAGGGATCCACAGGACGGGCCACCATATTTTGCGAAAAAAACGTTTCCCCCCTGACTGCTGGGACCCACCGGATGGGCCACCGTATTGCCCGAAAAAAACGTTCCCCCCGTTGTCAGCTCGGACCCACCGGAAGTGCCTCCTTATTACGCACAAAAAAATGAATACTCCCCCTGCTGGTTGGGACCCACCTTGGTGGGAGGCTGACTTGTGGGCCTACTAAGTTGACGGGGACGGAGTACTTTGTCAACTTAATCAAGATGAACGATTCTAGCTCCAGTGACTGTACGATGTCCATCCAACGGCCGTAGTGCTTCTTCAACCTCTGGTCTTCTTGCACCAGCCGCCCAAAGCAGCGCAAGTCGTGCTGCATGCTCCTGCCTCCCGTGGCCGGCTATGCTGCCGCGGAGGCCTCACTGCCCCCTACTATTCCCACCGCTGGCCAGGCCCTACAGCGACGACAGCCTCACACCGCAGCCGAACCAGTGAACCCTCGTACTCCACTCCGCGCGGGCTTCCGCTACCGCGTCTTCCCCGGCTCCACGTCGTCCCCTTCCTAGGCCTCGTCGTTGTCCACCGCCCTGGTGCTCTCGGCGCGGCGTGGTCAACGTGGTCAAGGAACGGCTTCCATGGGACGTGTACTGTACGTGGAGAGGCTGATAGCTGGGTCCACGACGGCAGCAAGGAAGTGCCTCCTTATTACGCGGAAACTTATGATTCCTCCACCTAACAGCAGGGACCCACCGGACAGGCCACCGTATTTCGCAAAAAAAAACGTTTCCCGCTGATTGCTGGGACCCACCTGACGGGCCACCGTATTGCGCGAAAAAAACGTTCCCCCCGCTGTCAGCTCGGACCCACCGTAAGTGCCTCCTTATTATGCACAAAAAAATGAATACTCCACCTGCTGGTTGGGACCCACCTTGGTGGGAGGCTGACTTGTGGGCCTACTAAGTTGATGGGGACGGAGTGCTTTGTCAACTTAGTCAATATGAACGATTCTAGCTCCACTGACCGTACGATGTCCATCCAACGGCCATAGTGCTTCTTCAACCTCTGGTCTTCTTGCTCCAGCCGCCCAAAGCAGCGCCGGTCATGCTGCATGCTCCTGCCTCTCGTGGCCAGTTGTGCTGCCGCGGAGGCCTCACCGCCCCCTACTATTCCCACCGCTAGCCAGGCCCTGCGGCGACGGCAGCCTCACACCGCTGCCGAACCAGTGAACCCTCGTACTCCTCTCCACCTGGGCTTCCACTGCCGCATCTTCCCCAGCTCCGCGTCGTCCCCTTCCAAGGCCTCGCCGTCGTCCACCGCCCTGGTGCTCTCGGCGCGGCGTGCTCAATGTGGTCAAGGAACGGCTTCCATCGGACGTGGACTGTAGGTGGAGAAGCTGACAGCTGGGTCCACGGCCGCAGCAAGGAAGTGCCTCCTTATTACGCGGAAAATAATGATTCCTCCACCTGACAGCAGGGACCCATCGGACGGGCCACCATATTTCGCGAAAAAAACGTTTCCCCCTGACTGCTATGACCCACCGGATGGGCCACCGTATTGCGCGAAAAAAACGTTCCCCCCACTATCAGCTCGGACCCACCGGAAGTGCCTCCTTATTACGCACAAGAAAATGAATACTCCCCCTACTGGTTGGGACCCACATTGGTGGGAGGCTGACTTGTGGGCCTACTAAGTTGATGGGGATGGAGTACTTTGTCAACTTAGTCAATATGAACGATTCTAGCTCCAGTGACCGTACGATGTCCATCCAACGGCCGTAGTGCTTCTTCAACCTCTGGTCTTCTTGCTCCAGCCGCCCAAAGCAGAGCCGGCCGTGCTGCATGCTCCTGCCTCCCGTGGCCGGCTGTGCTGCCGTGGAGGCCTGACCTCCCCCTACTATTCCCACCGCTGGCCAGGCCCTGCGGCGACGACAGCCTCACACCGCAGTCGAGCCAGTGAACCCTCGTACTCCTCTCCGCGCGGGCTTCCACTGCCGTGTGTTCCCCGGCTGCGCGTTGTCCCCTTCCTAGGCCTCATCGTTGTCCACCACCCTGGTGCTCTCGGCGCGGCGTGGTCAACATGGTCAAGGAACGGCTTCCATGGGACGTGTACTGTACGTGGAGAGGTTGACAGCTGGGTCCACGACGGCAGCAAGGAAGTGCCTCCTTATTACGCGGAAAATAATGAATCCTCCACATAACAGCAGGGACCCACTGGACGGGCCACCGTATTTCACGAAAAAAACGTTTCCCCTGACTGCTGGGACCCACTGGACGGGCCACCGTATTGCGCGAAAAAAACGTTCCCCCCCCC
>LR738709.1:614733329-614783865 GCA_902687465.1 Secale cereale | reverse complement strand
CCCCCCCCCCCCCCGCTGTCAGCTCGGACCCACCGGAAGTGCCTCCTTATTATGCACAAAAAAATGAATACTCCCCCTGCTGGTTGGGACCCACCTTGGTGGGAGGCTGACTTGTGGGCCTACTAAGTTGATGGGGACGGAGTGCTTTGTCAACTTAGTCAATATGAACGATTCTATCTCCACTGACCGTATGATGTCCATCCAACGGTCGTACTGCTTCTTCAACCTCTGGTCTTCTTGCACCAGCCGCCCAAAGCAGCGCAAGTCGTGCTGCATGCTCCTGCCTCCCGTGGCCGGCTATGCTGCCGCGGAGGCCTCACCGCCCCCTACTATTCCCACCGCTGGCCAGGCCCTACAGCGACGACAGCCTCACACCGCAGCCGAACCAGTGAACCCTCGTACTCCTCTCCGCGCGGGCTTCCGCTAACGCGTCTTCCCCGGCTCCACGTCGTCCCCTTCCTAGGCCTCGTCGTCGTCCACCGCCCTGGTGCTCTCGGCGCGGCGTGGTCAACGTGGTCAAGGAACAGCTTCCATGGGACGTGTACTGTACGTGGAGAGGCTGATAGCTGGGTCCACGACGGCAGCAAGGAAGTGTTTCCTTATTACGCGGAAACTAATGATTCCTCCACCTAACAGCAGGGACCCACCGGACAGGCCACCGTATTTCGCAAAAAAAACGTTTCCCGCTGACTGCTGGGACCCACCGGACGGGCCACCGTATTGCGCGAAAAAAACGTTCCCCCCACTATCAGCTCGGACCCACCGTAAGTGCCTCCTTATTACGCACAAAAAAATGAATACTCGACCTGCTGGTTGGGACCCACCTTGGTGGGAGGCTGACTTGTGGGCCTACTAAGTTGATGGGGACGGAGTGCTTTGTCAACTTAGTCAATATGAACGATTCTAGCTCCACTGACCGTACGATGTCCATCCAACGGCCATAGTGCTTCTTCAACCTCTGGTCTTCTTGCTCCAGCCGCCCAAAGCAGCGCTGGTCATGCTGCATGCTCCTGCCTCTCGTGGCCAGTTGTGCTGCCGCGGAGGCCTCACCGCCCCCTACTATTCCCACCGCTAGCCAGGCCCTGCGGCGACGGCAGCCTCACACCGCTGCCGAACCAGTGAACC
Source organism: Secale cereale (assembly GCA_902687465.1). Taxonomy (NCBI): domain Eukaryota; kingdom Viridiplantae; phylum Streptophyta; class Magnoliopsida; order Poales; family Poaceae; genus Secale; species Secale cereale. Next base: position 614,782,740 of record LR738709.1, on the reverse strand, counting down.
CTCGTACTCCTCTCCACCTGGGCTTCCACTGCCGCATCTTCCCCAGCTCCGCGTCGTCCCCTTCCAAGGCCTCGCCATCGTCCACCGCCCTGGTGCTCTCGGCGCGGCGTGCTCAATGTGGTCAAGGAACGGCTTCCATCGGACGTCGACTGTAGGTGGAGAAGCTGACAGCTGGGTCCACGGCCGCAGCAAGGAAGTGCCTCCTTATTACGCGGAAAATAATGATTCCTCCACCTCAAAGCAGGGACCCATCGGACGGGCCACCATATTTCGCGAAAAAAACGTTTCCCCCTGACTGCTATGACCCACCGGATGGGCCACCGTATTGCGTGAAAAAAACGTTCCCCCCGCTATCAGCTCGGACCCACCGGAAGTGCCTCCTTATTACGCACAAAAAAATGAATACTCCCCCTACTGGTTGGGACCCACATTGGTGGGAGACTGACTTGTGGGCCTACTAAGTTGATGGGGACGGAGTACTTTGTCAACTTAGTCAATATGAACGATTCTAGCTCCAGTGACCGTACGATGTCCATCCAACGGCCGTAGTGCTTCTTCAACCTCTGGTCTTCTTGCTCCAGCCGCCCAAAGCAGAGCCGGCCGTGCTGCATGCTCCTGCCTCCCGTGGCCGGCTGTGCTACCGTGGAGGCCTGACCTCCCCCTACTATTCCCACAGCTGGCCAGGCCCTGCGGCGACGACAGCCTCACACCGCAGTCGAGCCAGTGAACCCTCGTACTCCTCTCCGCGCGGGCTTCCACTTCCGTGTGTTCCCCAGCTGCGCGTCGTCCCCTTCCTAGGCCTCATCGTTGTCCACCACCCTGGTGCTCTCGGCGCGGCGTGGTCAAAATGGTCAAGGAACGGCTTCCATGGGACGTGTACTGTACGTGGAGAGGTTGACAGCTGGGTCCACGACGGCAGCAAGGAAGTGCCTCCTTATTATGCGGAAAATAATGATTCCTCCACATAACAGCAGGGACCCACTGGACGGGCCACCGTATTTCACGAAAAAAACGTTTCCCCTGACTGCTGGGACCCACTAGACGGGCCACCGTATTGCGCGAAAAAAAGTTCCCCCCCGCTGTCAGCTCGGACCCACCGGAAGTGCGTCCTTATTATGCACAAAAAAATGAATACTCCCCCTGCTGGTTGGGACCCACCTTGGTGGGAGGCTGACTTGTGGGCCTACTAAGTTGATGGGGACGGAGTGCTTTGTCAACTTAGTCAATATGAACGATTCTATCTCCACTGACCGTATGATGTCCATCCAACGGTCGTAGTGTTTCTTCAACCTCTGGTCTTCTTGCTCCAGCCGCCCAAAGCAGCGCTGGTCGTGATGCATGCTCCTTCTTCCTGTGGCCGACTATGCTGCCGCGGAGGCCTCATCGCCCCCTACTATTCCCACCGCTGGCCAGGCCCTGCGGCGACGGCAGCCGAACCAGTGAACCCTCGTACTCCTATCCGCGCGGGCTTCCACTGTCGCGTCTTCCACGGCTCCGCGGCGTCCCCTTCCTAGGCCACGCCGTCGTCCACCACCCTAGCGCTCTCGACGCAGCGTGGTCAACGTGGTCAAGGAACGGCTTCCATCGGACGTGGACTGTACGTGGAGAGGCTGACAGCTGGGTCCATGGCCGCAGCAAGGAAGTGCCTCCTTATTACGCGGAAAATAATGATTCCTCCACCTGACAGCAGGGACCCATCGCACGGGCCACCATATTTCGCGAAAAATCGTTTCCCCCCTGACTGCTGGGACCCACCGGATGGGCCACCGTATTGCGCGAAAAACACGTTCCCCCCGCTGACAGCTCGGACCCACCGGAAGTGCCTCCTTATTACGCACAAAAAAATGAATACTCCCCCTGCTGGTTGGGACCTACCTTGGTGGGAGGCTGACTTGTGGGCTTACTAAGTTGATGGGGACGGAGTACTTTGTCAACTTAGTCAATATGAACGATTCTAGCTCCAGTGACCGTACGATGTCCATCCAACGGTCGTAGTGCTTCTTCAACCTCTGGTCTTCTTGCTCCAGCCACCCAAAGCAGCGTCGGTCGTGCTGCATGCTCCTGCCTCCCGTGGCCGGCTTTGCTGCCGCGGAGGCCTCACCGCCCCCTACTATTCCCACTGCTGGCCAGGCCCTACGGCGATGACAGCCTCACACCACAGTCGAACCAGTGAACCCTCGTACTCCTCTCCGCGCGGGCTTCCACTCCCGCGTCTTCCCCGGCTCCGCGTCATGCCCTTCCTAGGCCTCGTCGTTGTCCACCGCCCTGGTGCTCTCGGCGCAGCGTGGTCAACGTGGTCAAGGAACGGCTTCCATGGGATGTGTACTGTACGTGGAGAGGCTGACAGCTGGGTCCACGACGGCAGCAAGGAAGTGCCTCCTTATTACGCGGAAAATAATGATTCCTCCACCTAACAGCAGGGACCCACCGGACGGGCCACCGTATTTCGCGAAAAAACGTTTCCCCCTGACTGTTGGGACCCACTGGACGGGCCATCGTATTGCGCGAATAAAACGTTCCTCCCGCTGTCAGCTCGGACCCACCGGAAGTGCCTCCTTATTACGCACAAAAAATGAATACTCCCCCTGCTGGTTGGGACCCACCTTGGTGGGAGGCTGACTTGTGGGCCTACTAAGTTGATGGGGACGGAGTGCTTTGTCAACTTAGTCAATATGAACGATTCTAGCTCCACTGACCGTATGATGTCCATCCAACGGCCGTAGTGCTTCTTCAACCTCTGGTCTTCTTGCTCCAGCCGCCCAAAGCAGCGCCGGTCGTGTTGCATGCTCCTGCCTCCCGTGGCCGGTTGTGCTGCCACGGAGGCCTCATCGCCCCCTACTATTCCCACCGCTGGCCAGGCCCTGCGATGACGACAGCCTCACACCGCAGCCGAACCAGTGAACCCTTGTACTCTTCTCCGCGCGGGCTTCCACTGTCGCGTCTTCCCCGGCTCCGCGTCGTCCCCTTCCTAGGCCTCGCTGTCGTCCACCGCCCTGGTGCTCTCGGCGCGGCATGGTCAATGTGGTCAAGGAATGGCTTCCATCGGACATGGACTGTACGTGGAGAGGCTGACAGCTGGGTCCACGGCCACAGCAAGGAAGTGCCTCCTTATTACGTGGAAAATAATGATTCATCCACCTGACAGCAGGGACCCACTGGACGGGCCACCGTATTTCGCGAAAACAACGTTTCCCCCCTGACTGCTGGGACCCACCGGATGGGCCACCGTATTGCGTGAAAAAAACGTCCCCCCCGCTGTCAGCTCGGACCCACCAGAAGTGCCTCCTTATTACGCACAAAAAAATGAATACTCCTCTTGCTGGTTGGGACCCACCTTGGTGGGAGGCTGACTTGTGGGCCTACTAAGTTGATGGGGATGGAGTGCTTTGTCAACTTAGTTAATATAAATGATTCTAGCTCCACTGATCGTACGATGTCCATCAAACGGCCGTAGTGCTTCTTCAACCTCTGGTCTTCTTGCTCCAGCCGCCCAAAGCATCGCCGGTCGTGCTGCAGGCTCCTGCCTCCCGTGGCCGGCTGTGCTGCCGCGAAGGCCTCACCGCCCCCTACTATTCCCACCGCTGGCCAGGCCCTGCGGCGACGGCAGCCTCACACCGTAGCCGAACCAGTGAACCCTCATACTCTTCTCCGCGCGGGCTTCCGCTGCCGCGTCTTCCCCGGCTCAGCATCGTCCCCTTCCTAGGCCTTGCCGTCGTCCACCGCCCTGGAGCTCTCGGCACGGCGTGGTCAACGTGGTCAAGGAACGGCTTCCATCGGACGTGGACTGTACGTGGAGAGGCTGACAGCTGGGTCCACGGCCGCAGCAAGGAAGTGCCTCCTTATTACGCGGAAAATAATTATTCCTTCACCTGACAGCGGGGACCCACCGGACGGGCCTCCGTATTTCACGAAAAAAAAACGTTTCCCCTGACTGCTGGGACCCACCAGCTACATCTTTGCATGCAAGGAAGTGCGCCCGGGCAAAAAAAACGATTTGCCCCCTGACTGCTTGGACCCACCAGCTACATCTTCGCACGCAAGGAAGTGCCTGACAGTCGGGACCCACCTGGTCGAAGCATACGTAGCGTTGTCATTCTGGTCGTGAACGTGTACGTACATACTGGTCGATGTAGAGGCGCGCACGTGTCGTAGTAGAGGCGCGCATGTAGCATGTACATGTACGTACAGCGGCAAGTGTGCAAGAAGAAAATACGGCCACGTATGTACATACGGGCAGGGTCTCGAACGCCTACTCGCGCATACGTACGGCCAGGGCTCGTGTACATGGCTCGGTCGGAACGGAGAAACAACGTCGTCGTCGTGTTCATGGGGAGCCAACCGGCTGGGTCGGAACGGAATTCGTCGTCGTGTTCATCGGGAGGGCTTGGACGGAACAGCCGATGGAAACGAGGCCTGGCGTACCACGGAACGGAGGAAACGACCTTGTGTTCGACCGGCCACGTTCGAAACAGGATCCTATTCATCGGGAGGGGTCTGGCGTACCGCAAAATGGAGGAAACAGACCTCCTAAGGTGAAAAGGGGGTCCTGTTGATCGGGATGGGTGTGGCGTACCGCAAAACAGAGGAAACGGACTTGTGTTGGAGCGCTATGGTCGAAACGGGTGTCCTGTTCATCCAAAGGGGTGTGGCGTACCGCAAAACAGAGGAAACGGACTTGTGTTGGAGCGCTACAGTCGAAACGGGGGTCCTGTTCATCGGGAGGGGTCTGGCGTACCCGCAAAACGGGACTCCACGGGATACTGTTCATCTCCACCGTCGACCCCCTCCAGCCTCCACGGGCTACTGTTCATCCACCGTCGACCTCCTCCTGCCTCTACCTATGACTGTTCAGCCTTCACCGCGCGCTACTCCACCGGCTACTGTTCAACCAGCCCTCTCCACGGGCTGCTATTTATCCAGCCCTCCACCGTCTACTGATCATCCAGCCCTCCACGGGGTGGTCCTATTCATGCAGCCCTCCACGGGGTCCTGTTCATGCAACCCCAACCGGCTCGATCGAATGGGGTCCTGTTCATGCAGAGGCAACACCACGGGGTCCTGTTCAGCCACCTCCATCGGGAACTGTTCATCCAAACCCCCCTAGGCAACGCTCACTGTCATGCAGAGGCAGCATCGATCGGCTTCAGTTAGCAGCAGTAGCGAAGGAATCACTCGATCGGGTTCAGTTAACAGCCATCGATCAATCGCTCGGGTTCAGTAACGCGTAGCCTACAGTGCAATCGCTCGGGTTCAGTTAGAGCCCAACGCCTCGCACCCACACGCGTGCGTGTATGAGAGAAACGCGCATCGCTCGGCCCCGACCACCCACCGTAACCGGGAACACCCCGATATTTTCCTCGCCCTTGCATCTACCACGATTTTTTCCATCATGGACGGCCCAAAGAATGTCATGCAGCTGCGTCTCCGGCCCGCCCAGGACGAAAAGCCCATTTTCTGTCATGATTTTTGGTCAAAGAAGTAGGACCCCGCCACATTTATGATGATACCGTGTTTTGTCACAATTATTGTCATAGAAGTGTCATAAGTATGACAGAAAAAAGTTTTGTTCGGCCCAAAATGTCACGGATGTGTCTTTTTTTGTATTTTGTGTGGAGTAATAGTAGTAGATGCAAGCAGGAGTCGGTCTACTAATTTTGGACATGATGCCTATATAATGATCATTGCCTGGATATCGTCATGATTATCTGAAGTTCTATCAATTGCCCAGCAGTAATTATTTTCCTATCGTTTGCTATTTTCTCGAGAGAAGTCACTAGTGAAATCTATGGCCCCCGGGGTCTCTTTCTCATATTATTTGTCTTTGCGATCTATTTTTCTTTGCTTTTATTTTCAGATCTACTAAACCAAAACCCAAAAAATACCTTGCTGCAATTTATCCTATTTAACATTCAATCTATCAATATTTACAACTCTATCACGTCTGTTACCCGAAAGGGAATGACAACCCCTTTTACACGTCGGGTTGCGAGTATTTGTTATTTGTGTGCAGGTGTTGTTTATGTTGTGTTGCTTGGTTCTCCTACTGGTTCGATAACCTTGGTCTCATCATTGAGGGAAATACCTACCGCTGCTATACTGCATCATCCCTTCCTCTTTGGGGAAATACCGACATAGTTCTAGCAGACATCAATGGGATTGTGAGGTTGACAAGTATTCATGAGTACCTACGCAAAACAAAGACAAAGGAAAAAGTGTGTGTGGTATAGAAACATGCACACAATAGCCAATGCTCAAATAAATGAGATGCGTGATATAGAAACATGTCATCCATCATGAGAGGTTTGTTGTTATGTGATGTCTACACACGCTTCTACTCTTGTAGACTATGTTGGGCCTCCAAGCGCAAAGGTTTGTAGGACAGCAGCAATTTCCCTTAAGTGGATGACCTAAGGTTTATCGAACTCAGGGAAGTAGAGGTTGAAGATGGTCTCTCTCACGCAACCCTGCAACTAAGATACAAGAAGTCTCTTGTGTCCCCAACACACCTAATACACTTGTTAGATGTATAGGTGCACTAGTTCGGCGAAGAGATGTTAAATGGCAAATGATATGGATGGCAAAACAAAGTAATATAAATCTGTAATAAAAAGTGCAGCAAGCAAACAAGTGGTAAACGTGAGCACAAATAGTATTGCAATGGTGGAAACAAGGCCTAGGCTTCATAATTTCACTAGTGGCAACTCCCAACAACATTAACATAATCGAATCACATGATATTTCCCATAAAACATGCAATGGAGACGCACCCGGAGGTCATTCCTTCGTGGTCAAGAGAGGACGAGAATTATGTAGGGCTACAAAAGCACACCTCAAAGTTCGTAGTTCTCAATCTAAGGATTTCCCAATGTCACCGCGGCCATCCAAAGAGAGTCCCACAATCACCACAACATATCTAAAGGATAGTCAAAGACAAGCACCAAGAGACTCTCAATCTTCAATCAACACACAAGAGAGGAAATCACTCATGAAAATATTTTTCTAATCCATGTCCAATAGACCGCTGTCACCTTGGTCTCGGGGATTATACTAGATAAAGACAAGTGAGTACATCAATCCAATACATAGAGGAAGGGGAAATATCATGGGATCACCCTAGATTAACATAGCCGATGATCACAACGAAGATCACATCATGGGAGAGAGAGATAACCACATACCTACACGTACGAGCCCTCGGCCCCGGAGAAGACTACTCACACATGGACATGGTGAGGAGGAGGTTGACGATGGTGTTGATGGAGAGGTGCGGCCCCGCGAGGAGGAGACGGCCGGTGGCAGCCACGGAGGCGGCGGCGGCGGCCCTTGGGGGCGCGGCGGCGGCGGCGGCCCTATGGGGCGGCGGCGGCCCTAGGGGGCAGCGGCTCCTTGGCCCCCCTTCTTCCTTGTGGATGGTGCTGGTCCTCCCCTCCAAGACGGCGTCTTGGGAGGAGGAAAATTTGTGGCCCTTGGTGACCTAGGTTTCCTCTCTTTATATAGACTCTCGGATTCCCGTCATCATATTTTGGGCCTCAGTAAAACGGGCTTTACTCGGCCGTCCGGACTCCGATTTGGACGAATTTTATATCCAGAAGCATCGCCTCGAAATTCCACACAACTTTCGCAACTAGACTTTTTCCGTTTGACGTTGTCTTCGGGCCGGAACGTGACCATCTTTAAAAAACGTTCTCAGACAGATTTCAGGAAAGTCAGAGTCCTACTCCAATACGACTCCTTTTGCGTTTTTGTCAATTTCCAAGTAATTCCTACACAATAAAGTGTAAAACAAGAACATTGTGCACTTTTGCAACCATTAGTAGGTTAGTCCAAATATGATCAAAAGTGTATGGAAGTGCATAAAAATCATAGCAATATCACACAAAAAAGGCATGGAGCAAGCAGAAATTATAGATACGTTTTGGACGTATCAACATCCCCAAGCTTAATTCCTGCTCGTCCTCGAGTAGGTAAATGATAACAAGAATAATTTCTGTGGTGACATGCTATTAACCATATAGGACTTTTTCATAGTCATATGACAAAAGCTTACTGAGACAATGAATATGTAGTAATTAAGTTGCCTCATGAGAAAATCACAAAGAACTGAAAGTTTTACAATATGATACTGAAACATCAAATAGATTTGTTATGAGCATGGTGTGCAAATATGATAAAGTGATATCTCGCTTGCCCCCTTTAGTGAAGCAAAACATAAATGCAGGGGCACCTCCAAGGTTTAAGTGATGACTAGATACAATGATTTCAAAATAAACGATATCATAATCATGCAAAAGACAATGGTACTTTGGGACAATGCACATTACACTCAGAATGACAATCATGCTCTCAATAGTTGGTGCTTTAAAGAAAGAAGGTGGAGACTCTCGGACCGTGGCTTTTGTTGGCAAGGTTGAAAACCCGTGGTCAGAAACAAAAACTAAACATGTACCAGAGCTCTTGGTTTTAAAAACAGAGGTAATAGTTATTTTTTAGAATATGCATATTTTGTCAACGAATGCTAGCAGATAACTCAATCACTTCTTGAGCTGGACAAGTTTCGAGGAACGGCTCCCGAATGAGGACGATCACATCCTCTTAATCTCCTTTGTTTATCACTGCCAAAGTTTTCTGATTTCTCATGAACAAAGCGTGAAGGAGGGTTTGTTTGTTGTATAATTTTTTAATGAGCCGGGCGCACTCTATGCCAGTTCCTTCTCGTATTATGGGTTTGCACATTAGACATGCAATCCCGGGGTGAAGCTTGTCCAACTTAAAAAGATCATGAATTAACTACTACTTCCTCATGAGCTAAAACAGAGGCACAAAAGAGAAATGTTTTTTTTGAATAATTTCGAGATGGTACATGAAAGTCTTCGTTAGGAATGGCAGGTAAATACCATGTATAGGAAGGTATGGTGGACTCATATGGCATAACTGGTTTAAAGGATTTTGGATGCACAAGCAGTCAGTCCGCTTAGTACAGGCGAAGGTTAGCAAAAGACTGGGAGCGACCAACTAAAAGAGCAATGACGGTCATAATCATGCAGAGCGACAAAGCAACATTGAATCAGGCATGGAAGTTATATCGCTACTCAGAAATTAAAGATCATCAAGGCTTGATAGACTTTCTTTACAGTCTTAATTATGCGTGAGCATATGCTAAGTCAATCAAAATAAATTCTTGAAGGAAGATATCGCTAAACCATACCACATCATAGGCAAACAAATCATGTTGGTACTCCAATAACACATTGAGAACCCCCCAGCTATTTGAAACTAACCATAAGAAAACATGAACTACTAGGCACCATTATGCACATAGCATTTTTATCAGAGACATATCAACCAGTGCAACAGAAGCAAACTCTCTTAACAAGATAAGCATGATAACTAAAGAGAGTTCCAGCGACCAACTAAACAAAAGCTCTTTAAAAAGAAAAGCATGAAAACTAAGAGCTAAGCATGACAGTAGCTATTGAAAGACAAAGAACACACACAGCAAGGATAGACATGAAAATTCTATGTTATGTTCTAGGTTGACGTGGAGCGTGTTTCTCTCCCACACAAAGAAAGATGAGTTCCAACTCGTTATGAACAGCAGGCAAAGCTAAAGAAAACTAAAAGCAAGACGCTCCAAGCATAGCACATAACACATGAAGTGATAAAAATATAGTGGAACGAAAGACGAACTGATAATGTTGATGGAGAAGGGGATGCACGGGGGCATCCCCAAGCTTAGACGCTTGAGTCTTCTTGAATATTTCTTGGGGGTGCACGGGGGCATCCCCAAGCTTGAGCGTTTGACACTCCTGAATCTTTTTATCATCTTCCCTCGCACACTTGAAAACTCCCTTCATACATAACTCATCATAATCTGATTAGCGAGGTTAGTACCCTTAATAAAATAATTTTTCCTTGCTGGAAATAAGGATATTCTTGAAGGTCTACTGTTTCTCAAGATTGCCAAAAGGTTTTTGCAAAGAAAAAGCAAGCTCAAGGTTTGCAAAATGAAGAAAAGGCAAAACAGGACAGAATCTGTGAAAAACAAACCAGCCGGTAGTAAATGATTTTTTCGGGGCACTTCTGCAACTCAAATCAAAAAACTCAGAACAGACGCCCGAAAGACAATTGTATAGAACACGCTGTCGAAAAATTTCAGACCAAAAAGATGATCTGGTGATTTTATACGAATTTTTCTGTCCAAGGACAGAATCTGTTTCCTGGACAGCACGTCATAACTTTTGAACTTTCTTGCAATCAGAGGCTACACTTGGCACAAAGATGAAAAGTAAAGATACAATGATGATGCTACTGTAGTAACAACATCAAGACACAACAAAAGCAAAATAAAATTTTATTCATTGTGGGCTGCCTCCCAAAAGCGCTTTCTTTTATGCCTTTAAGCTAGGCATGAGACTTTAATGATGCTCTCGTAGGAATAAGAGTTGAAGAACAAAAGAGAGCATCGAGAAGCAAATACCAAACACATTTAAGCCTAACATGCTTCCTATGCATAGGAATATTGCAATATAATAATTCATTGAAGCACAAAGCAATAAGCATAGGAAGACAAAACAAGTGCAGCTTCAAAATATTCACCATAAAGAGAGGAAACTTCTTATTATTAAGATATTTAGAACCATGTCTCCCTCTCTCATTATAAATTTCAGTGGCATCATGGATGAACTCAACAATATAACTATCACATAAGGCATTATTTCCATGATCCAAAAGCATAAAAGTGTCATTACTCTTCATATAAGCAAAATCTTTCTTATTAGGAATAGTGAGAGTAAGACTATCATAATCATCATGGTAATCATCGTATTTAGGAGGCATATCATAATCATAATAAATTTTATCCTCAATAGTAGGTGGACTGAAAATATCATATTCATCATTGTAATCATCATATATAGGAGGCATAGTATCATCAAAGTAAATTTTCTCCTCAAAAGTTGGGGGACTAAAAATATCATGTTCATCAAACGTGTCATCCCCAAGCTTAGAGCTTTCCATGTCATTAGCAATATTGATATTAAATAAAAACATACTAATAACATCACCACCATCATGATTGTTATGCAAATAAAGTTCCAAAGGTTTTTAATTTTCTCTTCGAACACATCATGTCCAAGTTCAAGGTAGAGCTTATAAAGCTCTCTCATATTTTTCTTGTTTTCCATTAAGCAAAACTAGTGAAAATAAAAACAAGAAACAAAAAGATTTAATTGCAAGATCTAAAGATATACCTTCAAGCACTCACTTCCCCGGCAACGGCGCCAGAAATAGCTTGATGTCTACACACGCTTCTACTCTTGTAGACTATGTTGGGCCTCCAAGCGCAGAGGTTTGTAGGACAGCAGCAATTTCCCTCAAGTGGATGACCTAAGGTTTATCGAACTCAGGGAAGTAGAGGTTGAAGATGGTCTCTCTCAAGCAACCCTGCAACTAAGATACAAGAAGTCTCTTGTGTCCCCAACACACCTAATACACTTGTTAGATGTATAGGTGCACTAGTTCGGCGAAGAGATGTTAAATGGCAAATGATATGGATGGCAAAACAAAGTAATATAAATCTGTAATAAAAAGTGCAGCAAGCAAACAAGTGGTAAACGTGAGCACAAATGGTATTGCAATGGTGGAAACAAGGCCTAGGCTTCATAATTTCACTAGTGGCAACTCCCAACAACATTAACATAATCGAATCACATGATATTTCCCATAAAACATGCAATGGAGACGCACCCGGAGGTCATTCCTTCGTGGTCAAGAGAGGACGAGAATTATGTAGGGCTACAAAAGCACACCTCAAAGTTCGTAGTTCTCAATCTAAGGATTTCTCAATGTCACCGCGGCCATCCAAAGAGAGTCCCATAATCACCACAACATATCTAAAGGATAGTCAAAGACAAGCACCAAGAGACTCTCAATCTTCAATCAACACACAAGAGAGGAAATCACTCATGAAAATATTTTTCTAATCCATGTCCAATAGACCGCTGTCACCTTGGTCTCGGGGATTATACTAGATAAAGACAAGTGAGTACATCAATCCAATACATAGAGGAAGGGGAAATACCATGGGATCACCCTAGATTAACATAGCCTATGATCACAACGAAGATCACATCATGGGAGAGAGAGATAACCACATAGCTACACGTACGAGCCCTCGGCCCCGGAGAAGACTACGCACACATGGACATGGTGAGGAGGAGGTTGATGATGGTGTTGATGGAGAGGTGCAGCCCCGCGAGGAGGAGACGGCCGGTGGCAGCCACGGAGGCGGCGGCGGCGGCCCTTGGGGGCGCGGCGGCGGCGGCGGCCCTAGGGGGCAGCGGCTCCTTGGCCCCCCTTCTTCCTTGTGGATGGTGCTGCAATGGTGCTGGTCCTCCCCTCCAAGACGGCGGCTCGGGAGGAGGAAAATTCGTGGCCCTTGGTGACCTAGGTTTCCTCTCTTTATATTGACTCTCGGATTCCCGTCATCAAATTTTGGGCCTTAGTAAAACGGGCTTTACTCGGCCGTCCGGTCTTCGATTTGGACGAATTTTATATCCAGAAGCATCGCCTCGAAATTCCCCACAACTTTCGCAACTAGACTTTTTCCGTTTGACGTCGTCTTCGGGCCGGAACGTGACCATCTTTAAAAAACGTTCTCAGACAGATTTCAGGAAAGTCAGAGTCCTACTCCAATACGACTCCTTTTGCGTTTTTTTCAATTTCCAAGTAATTCCTACACAATAAAGTGTAAAACAAGAACATTGTGCACTTTTGCAACCATTAGTAGGTTAGTCCAAATATGATCAAAAGTGTATGGAAGTGCATAAATATCATAGCAATATCACACAAAAAAGGCATGGAGGAAGCAGAAATTATAGATACGTTTTGGATGTATCATTATGTATAGCATGATGGAGACTCAAATTGTGTAATGCATCATGAGAAGTATGTAGAGCATTGTTATTCATGGAATGCATGTGGTGCACACAATTATGGGAAGCATGCAAAGTATGTGATGCATCAAAATCTCTAAAAGTGTATGAGGCGACTATGGGGGTCTCCTCATGAGCATTAATGGAAATATCACATGGAGAATATTGACAACATCCAAAACAATGCATATTTGGAACAATGTTATCATGGCATGGCATATGGAATGAATTGCACAAATTTTGCAAAGGTAGCATAACAATATCATCACATGAAAAACAAAAGCCAATGACCACATCTCGTCATCTATGCCATAAGTGCACAAATGGGATTTACTTTAATGGGGCATACATAGTTACTATGTTGAGACTGAAATGATGCAATATGGGAGATCTCATTCACAGCATATGACAAGTTTAAAAGATTTTCGAACATGATGTGACCAATAGAATTTTTACAAGTGTAACATAGCATCACAACTAGGAAACTTGACATAATCATCGTCATATTCATCATAAATTGATAAGTCATGAGATGAAGAAGTCGCACTAGGTGGAAGCATGGTAATAGGTGAATCAACATCATGCAAGCAATCATTGTTAGGATAGTCCACTAGTGGGACAAGATAAGCACCGTCACCTATGTTACCTTTGGAGCTCAACTCATGTGGTGTAGGTGAGGTGTCGAAGATCGATGCTTGGTCAACATTATTGTCTTGATGGAACCATGTGGGGGGTACGTCATCGTCCACCATGGCCATCATATTGCCCATTGGAGGTATGGACTCGTCGTAGATTGGCGCGTCGTCATGTAGGAGATCTAGCACCAAAGAAGCAAACACAATAGGAGTAGAAACCATAGTGGCCTCACGTGCTCTCTCAACTTCCTCACTCACTAAGTGTTGTGGCTCACTCACTCCCTCTAAGGATGATCTCACTCATATGGTCAGTGGAGTCACTCAAGTCACTCATGTGGTGGTGGCTCTCCTCACATAGGATGTGTGGCATGATCTCATGTATGGGGCTAGTGGTGGTCACTCTCATCCTCTCAAAGGAAATGCATTCAATGTCGCATATGGTGGAGTCACTCATGTCACTCATGTGGTGGTGGCTCTCCTCACATGGCAATTGGGTCATCTCATCATATATGGGTATCAGAGAGGTGTAGGTGCAAATGTCTCCAAACTCGACTCCTTTCGCCTCCTTGTCCATAACGTCTCCAAAGATGAATGCCGAAGGGAGTGGCAAATCATCGCTCTCCTCCGAGATCGAAGAGAAAGTCTCATGTGCGCTCGCGTAGCTTGACTCGGAGTAGTTGTCATAGAGGGGCGTTGTATTCATGTTGTTGAAGAGGTTCATGCTCGTCGCCTTGGTCGTAGGGGATGGCCCATGCTCGACCAAGATGGAAGTGTCGTCCTCGCTCGTAGGTGGTCGCCTTCATGTTGAAGATGTCGATGTAGGTGAACTCACGGGAAGTAGGCGAAGATGTGGTACGTCCAAAGGCGAAGATGCCTTGAGAACACTTGGCGAAGATGCCGAAGTGGAGGTGGTAGCCGTAGCTCCTTTTGGAGATGCTTGTCTCGCGGTCTTCTCTTGTGCTCATGAAGCTTGGTCGTAGCTTGATGTAGAGCTTGTTGGGACTTGACAGTGTGCATCTCTTGAGTGTCTTTGTGTTGATTGAAGAAAGTATGCCCTAGAGGCAATAATAAAGTTGTTATTTTATATTTCCTTATATCATGATAAATGTTTATTATTCATGCTAGAATTGTATTAACCGGAAACTTGATACATGCGTGAATACATAGACAAGACCCACCCGTTAGCTTAGCATAATGATCGCTCAGTTTTACTGTTGTTGCTTTCTTCATGTCAAGTACATATTCCTCCGACTATGAGATTATGCAACTCCCGGATACCGGAGGAATGCCTTGTGTGCTATCAAACGTCACAACATAACTGGGTGATTATAACGATGCTCTACAGGTATCTCCGAAGGTGTTTGTTGGGTTGGCATAGATCGAGATTAGGATTTGTCACTCCGAGTATCGGAGAGGTATCTGTGGGCCCTCTCGGTAATACACATCATAAGAAGCCTTGCAAGCAAAGTGACTAATGAGTTAGTTAAGGGATGATGTATTACAGAACAAGTAAAGAGACTTGCCGGTAATGAGATTGAACTAGGTATGAAGATACCGACGATTGAATCTCGGGCAAGTAACATACCGATGACAAAGGGAATAACATATGTTGTCATAACGGTTCGACCGATAAAGATCTTCGTAGAGTATGTAGGAGCCAATATGAGAATCCAGGTTCTGCTATTGGTTATTGATCCGAGAGTCATCTCGGTCATGTCTCCATAATTCTTGAACCCGTAGGGTCCGCGTGCTTAACGTTCGATGACGATATAGTGTTATATGAGTTATATGATTGGTGATCGAATGTTGTTCGGAGTCCCGGATGAGATCACGGACATGACGAGGAGTCTAGAAATGTTCGAGAGGTAAAGATTGATATATAGGACGAAGGTATTCGGACAACAGAAGTGTTCCGGAGGGTATCGGGTACTTATCGGGTCACCGAAAAGTGTTTCGGGCACCCCCAGCAAAAGATATGGGCCTATTGGGCCAAGAGGGGAAACACACCAACCACAAGGGGCTGGACTAAAAAGAGGAGAAGGAAATAAGAGAGGAAGGAAAGTTTGGACTAGGATTCCCACTTCTTCCCCTACCTTTCTTCTCTCCGAATATATGACGGGGTTGAGGCCGAATTGGGGAGGCACCCCAAGTATGATTCAGTCTACTTGGGAGCGCACCCCTAGCTGCCTCGTCTCTCCCTCCCACCTATATATACTTGAGGGGGGCGCCACACATAATCTAGACATTGTCTTAGCCGTGTGCGGCGCCCCCCTCCACCGTTACTCCCTCGGTCATAATTTTGTAGTGCTTAGGAGAAGCCATGCAGAAATCACTTCACCATCACCGTCATCACGCCGTCGTGCTGCCGGAACTCATCTACACCTACGCCGGACTTACTGGATCAAGAAGGCGTGGACGTCATCGAGCTGAACGTGTGCAGAACTCGGAGGTGTTGTACGTTCGGTGCTTGATCGGTCGGAACGAGAAGAAGTTCGACTACATCAACCACGTTGTTAAACGCTTCCGCTTTCGGTCTACGAGGGTACATAGACACACTCTCCCCCTCTCATTGCTATGCATCTCCTAGATAGATCATGCGTGAGCGTAGGATTTTTTAAAATATCATTCTACGTTCCCCAACAGTGGCATCATGAGCCAGGTCTATGCGTAGATGATATGCACGAGTAGAACACAAAGAGTTGTGGGCGGTGATAGTCATACTGCTTACCACCAACGTCTTATTTTGATTCAGCGGTATTGTGGGATGAAGCGGCCCGGACCAACCTTACATGACCGCGTTCATGAGACAAGTTCCACCGACAGACATGCAACTAGTTTTGCATAAAGGTGGCTGGCGGGTGTCTGTTTCTCCTAATTTAGTTAAATCAAATTTGACTGCGGCCGATCCTTGAAGAAGGTTAAAATGGCAAACTTGACGAAACACCGTTGTGGTTTTGATGCGTAGGTAAGAACGGTTCTTGCTAGAAGCCCGTAGAAGCCACGTAAAACTTGCAACAACAAAGTAGAGGACGTCTAACTTATTTTTGAAGGGCGTGTTGTGATGTGATATGGTCAAGACATGATGTGATATACGTTGTTGCATGAGATGATCATGTTTTTGTAAAAGTTATCGGCAACTGGCAGGAGCCTTATGGTTGTTGCTTTATTATATGAAATGCAAACTCCATGTAATTGCTTTACATTATCACTATGCGTTAGCGATTGTTGTAGAAGCAATAGTTGGCGAGATGACCACACCGCTATGATGGAGATCAAGGTGTCAAGCCGGTGACGATGGAGATCATGATGGTGCTTTGGAGATGGAGATCAAAGGCACAAGATAATGATGGCCATATCATGTCACATATTTTGATTGCATGTGATGTTTATCTTTTATGCATCTTATTTTGCTTAGTACGGCGGTAGCATTATAAGATGATCCCTTACTAAAATTTCAAGGTATAAGTGTTCTCCTTGAGTATTCGCCGTTGCGATAGTTTGTCGTGCTGAGATACCACATGATGATCGGGTGTGATAAGCTCTACGTTCACATACAATGGGTGCAAGACAGTTTTGCACATGCGGAATACTCTGGATAATCTTGACGAGCCTAACATGTACAGACATGGCCTCGAAACACTGGAGACTGAAAGGTCGAACGTGAATCATATAGTAGATATGATCAACATAGATATGTTCGCCATTGAAGACTACTCCATCTGACATGATGATCGGACATGGTTTAGTTGATTTGGACCACATATCATTTAGATGACTTGAGGGATGTCTATCTAAGTAGGAGTTCTTAAGTAATTTGATTAATTGAACTTAATTTATCATGAACTTAGTCCTGGTAGTATTTGCAAATTATGTTGTAGATCAATAGCTCGCGTTGTAGCTCCCCTATGTTTTTGATATGTTCCTAGAGAAAACTAAGTTGAAAGATGATAGTAGCAATGATGCGGACTTGGTCCGTGATCTGAGGATTATCCTCATTGCTGCATAGAAGAGTTATGTCCTTGATGCACCGCTAGGTGACATACCTATCGCAGGAGCAGATGCAGACGTTATGAACGTTTGGCAAGCTCGATATGATGACTACTTAATAGTTTAGTGCACCATGCTTTACGGCTTAGAACCGGGACTTCAAAACATTTTGAACGCCACGGAGCATATGAGATGTTCCAAGAGGTGAAATTGGTATTTCAGACTCATGCCCGTGTCGGGAGGTATGAGACCTCTGACAAGTACTTTGCCTACAAGATGGAGGAGAATAGCTCAACCAGTGAGCATATGCTCAAAATGTCTGGGGTACTACAATCGCTTGAATCAAGTGGGAGTTAATCTTCCAGATGAGACAGTGATTGACAAAATTCTCTAGTCACTATCACCAAGCTAGTAGAACTTCGCGATGAACTATAATATGCAAGGGATGACGAAAACGATTCCCGAGCTCTTCATGATGCTGAAATCGGCGAAGGTAGAATTCAAGAAAGAACATCAAGTGTTGATGGTTAACAGGACCACTAGTTTCAAGAAAAGGGGCACGGGAAAGAAATGGAACTTCAAGAAGAATGACAAGCAAGTTGTCACTCCCGAGAAGAAGTGCAGAGCTAGACCCAAGCCTGAAAGCAAGTGTTTTTACTGAAAATAAAATGGTCACTGGAGGCAGAACTACCCCCAATATTTGGCGGATAAGAAGGATGGCAAAGTGAACAAAGGTATATTTGATATACATGTTATTGATGTGTACCTTACTAGTACTCATAGTAGCCCCTGGGTATTTGATAGTTGTTCAGTTGCTAAGATTAGTAACTCGAAACAGGAGTTGCAGAATAAACAGAGACTAGTTGAGGGTGAGGTGACGATGAGAGTTGGAAGTAGATCCAAGATTGATATGATCATCATCGCACACTCCCTATACTTTCGGGATTAGTGTTAAACCTAAATAAATTTTATTTGGTGTTTGCGTTGAGCATGAACAAGATTGGATCGTGTTTGTTGCAATACGATTATTCATTTAAGTCCGAGAATAATAGTTATTCTCGTTACATGAATAAACCTTCTATGGTCATACACCCAAGGTGAATGGTTTATTGAATCTCGATCATAGTAATATACATAATATTGAGGCCAAAACATGCAGAATTGATAATGATAGTGCAACATACTTGTGGCACTGCCGTTTAGGTCATATTAGTGTAAAGCGCATGAAGAAACTCCATGCTGATGGACTTTTGGAATCACTTGATTATGAATCATTTGATACTTGCGAACCATGCCTCATGGTGGAAAGATGACTAAAACTCCGTTCTCCGGAACAATGGAACGAGCTAATGACTTATTGGAAATAATACATACCGATGTATGCGGTCCAATGAGTGTTGAAGCACGCGGCGGGTATCGTTATTTTCTCACCTTCGCAGATGATTTGAGTAGATATGGGTATATCTGCTTAATGAAACACAAGTCTAAAACATTTGAAACGGTTCAAAGAATTTCAGAGTGAAGCAGAGAATCATCGTAACAAGAAAATAAAGTTTCTACGATCCGATCATGGAGGCACATATTTAAGTTACGAGTTTGGTCTTCATTTAAAACAATGTGGAATAGTTTCGCAGCTCACGCCACCTGGAACACCACAGCGTAATGGTGTGTCCGAACGTCGGAATCATACTTTATTAGATATGGTGCGATCTATGATGTCTCTTACCAATTTACCACTATCGTTTTGGGGTTATGCATTAGAGACAGATGCATTCACGTTAAATAGGGCATCGTCTAAATTCGTTGAGACGACACCGTATGAAGTGTGGCTTGGCAAGAAACCAAAGCTGTCATTTCTTAAAGTTTGGGGTTGCGATGCTTATGTAAAAAAGGTTCAGCCGGATAAGCTCGAACCCAAATCGGAGAAGTGAGTCTTCATAGGATACCCAAAAGAAACTGTTGGGTACACCTTCTACCACGGTGCCAAAGGCAAGATCTTTGTTGCTAAGAATGAATCATTTCTAGAGAAGGAGTTTCTCTCGAAAAAAGTGTGGGAGGAAAGTAGAACTTGATGAGGTAATTGTACCTTCTCTCAAATTGGAAAGTAGTACATTACAGAAAACTGTTTCCGCGATGCCTACACCAACTAGAGAGGAAGATAATGATAATGATCATGATACTTCAGATCAAATTGCTACTAAACCTCATAGGTCAACCATAGCATGATCCGCACCAGAGTGGTACGGTAATCCTGTTCTGGAAGTCATGTTACTATACCAAGGCGAACCTACTAACTATGAAGAAGTTATTATGAGCCTAGATTCCAATAAATGGCTTGAGGCCATGAAATCTGAGATAGGATCCATGTATGAGAACAAAGTGTGGACTTTGGTGGACTTGCCCGATGATCGGCAAGCCATAGAGAATAAATGGATCTTCAAGAAGAAGACTGACACTGATGGTAATGTTACTGTCTACAAAGCTCGACTTGTTGCAAAAAGTTTTTCGACAAGTTCAAGGAGTTGACTATGATGAGACTTTCTCACTCGTAGCGATGCTTAAGTCTGTCTGAATCATGTCAGAAATTGCCGCATTTTATGATTATGAAATTTGGCAAATGGACGTCAA
Organism: Secale cereale; assembly: GCA_902687465.1. Taxonomy (NCBI): domain Eukaryota; kingdom Viridiplantae; phylum Streptophyta; class Magnoliopsida; order Poales; family Poaceae; genus Secale; species Secale cereale. Next base: position 614,762,558 of record LR738709.1, on the reverse strand, counting down.
AACTACATTCCTTAATGGATTTCTTAAAGAAGACTTGTATATGATGCAACCAGAAGGTTTTGTCGATCCTAAAGGTGCTAACAAAGTGTGCAAGCTCCAACGATCCATCTATGGACTGGTGCAAGCATCTTGGAGTTGGAATGTACGCTTTGATGAAGTGATCAAAGCATATGGTTTTATACAGACTTTTGGATAAGCCTGTATTTACAAGAAAGTGAGTGGGAGATCTGTAGCATTTCTGATATTATATGTGGATGACATATTGTTGATTGGAAATGATAGAATTTCTGGATAGCATAAAAGGATACTTGAATAAGAATTTTTCAAAGAAAGACCTCGGTGAAGCTACTTACATATCGGGAATCAAGATCTATAGAGATAGATCAAGATGCTTGATAAGACTCTCACAAAGCACATACCTTGATAAAGTTTTGAAAGAAGTTCAAAAATGGATCTGTTAAAGAAAGGGTTCTTGCATGTATTAAGGTATCAAGTTGTGTAAGACTCAAAACCCGACCACGGCAGAGTATAGAGAGAAAATGAAAAGTCATTCCCTATGCATCAGTCATAGGTTCTATAAAGTATGCCATGCTGTGTACCAAACATGTTGTGTACCTCGCCATAAGTTTGGCAAGAAATGTACAATAGTGATCCAGGAGTAGATCACTGGACAGCGGTCAAAATTATCCTTAGTTAGCTTAAAAAGGACTAAGGAAATGTTTCTTGGTTATGGAAGTGATAAGGAGTTCGTCGTAAAGAGTTACATCGATGCAAGCTATGACACCAATCCGGATGACTTTGAGTCTCGATCTGGATACATATTGAAAGTGGGAGAAATTAGCTAGAGTAGCTCCATGCAGAGCATTGTAAACATAAAAAAATGCAAAAAAATACATACGGATCTGAATGTAACAGACCCGTTGACTAAACTTCTCTCACAAGCAAAACATCATCACACCTTAGTACTCTTTGGGTGTTAATCACATAGCGATGTGAACTAGATTATTTACTCTAGTAAACCCTTTGGGTGTTGGTCACATGGCGATGTAAATTGTGGGTGTTAATCACATGACGATGTGAACTGTTGGTGTCAATAATATGGCGATGTGAACTAGATTATTGACTCTAGTGCAAGTGGGAGACTGAAGTGAAAGAACATGCGGTGCCCCTATGTTTGGTTTTGGTAATTGATGACAATATCTATGGACTAATGGTTGCCTTGAGTTATATTTGAAGGGTTTGTCCATAGGCTTTTCTTGGAGTCCATTTGTTGGTTGCAAGGAGAGTTTGTGATAACCAAGGTGCTATTAAGGAATTATCCAAAGATTGGTCTTGTGAGTGTTGAGCTTATTGCAAGAATGTCTTGAATAAGAAAAGTGTGTGATCATTCATGTTTACCTTCAAGACATCATCCAAATGAATAGAGTTGGAAAGATTCAAGGTTGATCAAGACTAAGTACAGAGAGTGTTTCAAGTTGATCAACACACAAAGCGTAGAAGATGTACCGAGAGGGATCAAGCGATCCCATGGTATGGTAAGCGTTGTCAATTACGCTTTATGTACTAACCCATGGTCTTTGTGAGAGTTCTATATGGGGTTAGGTTATCTTCCATGGGCTTGCATCAAGAGGAAGATCACATACAACCCATGGAGGATGACATCAAATCGAGGTTGTGGTGTGCAAGTTCAAGTGATGCATCACGAAGAGATCAAGTGCTTGAAGCTTGCCGTCCATTGTGGTGACAATGGACTTGTGAAGATATGCCGAAGAGTGGCTCACCCATAGTGGAGTATGGGGGAGCAATCTATTAGTCTTCACTGAGCCAACACAATCAAGAAAGGTGGTCCAACTTGAGGAAGTCAAGATCGTCTACATCTAGCTCAAGTGGACTTTGTGCAAGGCAAAGGTTTGCCCTTGATAGGTTTTCTATTTTACCGGTCTCATGGTGGTAGTTGGGAGACCGGGTTATAGGATCGATTGTCGTACTATCAAGGGGGGGCTCTCAATGAGTAGCTTGATCGTATCGTTCGTAGAGAGCTCAAACCATTGCATGCTTGCATCATCTTTACTGGTTCTTGTTTGGTTCTTCTCCTTGTGAGATTTGGAGCTTATGGTCATTTTCGTGACAAGCTCGGGTTTTTGGAAAACAGAGTTCACATGCATCTTCTATGGTGTTTTTGATGTTGGGGTTTTTGCCGGTTCTCTTTGAGGGTCTTAGAGCTTATGGTCATCTTGATGACAAGCTTGAGTTCATCAAAAACGGAGTTCACATGCATCTTCTATGATGTTTTCGATGTTGGAGGTTATGCCGGTTCTTCTCTGATGGAGGGTTCATTCCTCTATATCTTAGGCATACCTCCCTGCATCTTCTTACTATAACCAGTTGTTGTTTTGATGCTACTCGTCTTCCTCTATCCAACAAGCCTGAGTTTGCTCAATTTGGAGCTCATATGCAGAATTTATGGCAGTTCTGGTTTTATTGTATCCTTCTATTGACTTTAGCTGCGATATGAAGGCAGACAGGTGCTAAAGCATGTGTGGCGTGCGGTAGTATCGCTCTAGGGAGCAGTAGTACCGCAGGGGCCAGCGGTAGTACCGCTCCTGGTGAGCGATAGTACCGCTGCCCCCAGCCCTGACACTGAAGCATGCAGACGTAGGCGCGGATGTAATTTTTTACATCCGCCCCTACGCGATAGTACCGCTCCCTGTGAGCGATAGTACCGTGCCGGCTTTTTACTAGAAGCTAGCTCCAGCGGATGTAGGCGCGACAGTAATTTTTTTACATCTGTGGACGCGCGGTAGTACCGCTATCCCCAGCGGTAGTACCGTTGCCTCACTGTGTACTATCGTGTGCTGCACCTGAGTGGCCGTTGAATACTACCCCTGCGGTAGTACCGCAATGGCAGGCGGTAGTACCGCTCCGGCAGTACTACCGCACTATTGCCCCGTTGCAGTAGTGCTTCAGCTGGCTACTACCGCCCTAGCGGTAGTACCGTTCCTTGGAGCGGTAGTACCGCTCGGTGCGGGCTGTGTGGATGACGGTTAGATTTTCCCCCTCCTATAAAAGGGGGTCTTCTTCCCCATTGAACCTAATCCTTTGAGCTCATGTTCTTCCCCGTTGTTGACCTTCTTCGAGCTTGCTATCTCTCAATCCCTCCATGGATTCTTGCTAATTTTTTGGGGAAAAGAGAGAGGAGATCTAAATCCACATTTCCACCAATCACTTTCTCCTCTTTGTGAGGGGAACCCTTTGGAGCTAGTTCTTCGTGCTCTCTTTTCCGTTCTTCCTCTCATTTCCCTCCCTAACATTAGTTGCTTTGGTGGGATTTGGGAGAGAAGGACTTGGGCACTCTGTGTGCCCTTGCCATTGCATTTGGTGCATCGGTTTGAGTTCTCCACGGTGATATGTGGAGGTTACAAGTTGAGAAGCTTATTACTCTTGGGTGCTTGGTACCCTTGAGCTTGTTCCTCTTGGGTGCTTGGGCGCCCTAGATGCTTGAGGTCACCTCGGAGCCATATTCCATTGTGGTGAAGCTTCGTGGTGTTGTTGGGAGCCTCCAATTAAGTTGTGGAGATATCCCCAACCTTGGTGGTGTTCAGAGCTCAATCATTGTGGTGTAAAGCTCCGGCCAAGCGTCAGGGTCTCCAATTAGGTTGTGGAGATCGCCTCGAGCAATTTGTACGGGTTCGGTGACCGCCCCAAGGGTTGCCATTTGTACGGGTTCGATGACCGCCCTCAAGGGTCCCTCAGTGGAATCACGGCATCTTGCATTGTGCGAGGGCGTGAGGAGATTACGATGGCCCTAGTGGCTTCTTGGGGAGCATTGTGCCTCCACACCTCTCCAAACAGAGATTAGCATCCGCAAGGGTGTGAACTTCGGGATACATCGTCGCCTCCGCGTGCCTTGGTTATCTCTTACCCGGACCCTTTACTTATGCACTTTACTTTGTGATAGCCATATTGTTTCTTGTCATATATATTGCTATCACCTAGTTGTTTATCTTGGTTGGCATAAGTTATTGGTGCACATAGGTGAGCCTAGTTGTTGTAGGTTTTGTGCTTGCCAAATTAACCGCTAGGTTTATTCCGCATTTGTTCAAGCCTAAACCGTAATTATTTTAAAGCGCCTATTCACCCCCATCTAGGCGACATCCACAATCTTTCAAGAAGGAAATATGCCCTAGAGGCAATACTAAAGTTGTTATTTTATATTTCTTTATATCATTATAAATGTTTATTATTCATGCTAGAATTGTATTAACCGAAACTTGATACATGTGTGAATACATAGACAAAACACCATGTCCCTAATAAGCCTCTACTAGACTAGCTCGTTAATCAAAGTTGGTTAAGTTTCCTAACCATAGACACATGTTGTCATTTGATGAACGAGATCATATCATTAGGAGAATTGTGTGATGGACAATACCCACCCATTAGCTTAGCATAATGATCGTTTAGTTTTACTGTTATTGCTTTCTTCATTTCAAAAACACATTCCTCCGACTATGAGATTATGCAACTCCCGGATACCGGAGGAATGCCTTGTGTGCTATCAAACATCACAATGTAACTGGGTGATTATAAAGATGATCTATAGGTATCTCCGAAGGTGTTTGTTGGGTTGGCATAGATCGAGATTAGGATTTGTCACTCCGAGTACCAGAGAGGTATCTCTGGGCCCTCTTGGTAACACACATCATAAGAAGCCTTGCAAGCAAAGTGACTAATGATTAAGTTACGGGATGATGTATTACAGAACGAGTAAAGAGACTTGCCGTTAACGAGATTAAACTAGGTATGAAGATATCGACGATCGAATCTCGGGCAAGTAACATACCGATGACAAAGGGAATAACGTATGTTGTCATAACGGTTCGACCAATAAAGATCTTCATAGAATATGTAGGAGCCCATATGAGCATACAAGTTCCGCTAATGGTTATTGATCGGACAGTCGTCTCGGTCATGTCTACATAGTTCTCGAACCCGTAGGGTCCGCACGCTTAACGTTCGATGACGATATAGTGTTATATGAGTTATATGATTGGTGACTGACTATTGTTCGTAGTCTCGAAGGAGATCACGGACATGACGAGGAGTCTCGAAATGGTCGAGAGGTAAAGATTGATATATAGGACGATGATATTCAGACACCGGAAGTGCTCCAGAGGGTATCAAGTACTTATTGGGTCACCGAAAAGTGTTTCGGACACCCTCGGCAAAAGATATGGGCGTATTGGGCCAAGAGCCCAAGAGGGGAAACACACCAACCATAAGGGGTTGGTGCGCCCCATATGGGCTGGACTAGAAAGAGGAGAAGGAAAGAAGAAAGGAGGAAGGAAAGTTTGGACTAGGATTCCCACTTTTCCCCCTACCTTTCTTCTCTCCAAATATATGGTAGGGTTGAGGCCAAATTGGGGAGGCACCGCAAGTAGGATACAACCTACTTGGGGGCGCACTCCTGGCTGCCTCCTCTCCCTCCCACATGTATATACTTGAGGGGGCGCCACACATAATCTAGACATTGTCTTAGCTGTGTGCGGCGCCCCCCTCCACCGTTACTCCCCCGGTCATAATTTTGTATTGCTTAGGCGAAGCCCTGCGGAAATCACTTCACCATCACTGTCATCACGCCGTCGTGCTGTCGGAACTCATCTGCACCTACGCCCGACTTGCTGGATTAAGAAGGCGTGGACGTCATCGAGCTGAACGTGTGCAAAACTCAGAGGTGCCGTACGTTCGGTGCTTGACCGGTCGGAACAAGAAGAAGTTTGACTACATCAACCGCGTTGTCAAACCCTTCTGCTTTCGGTCTACGAGGGTACACAGACACACTCTCTCCCTCTCGTTGCTATGCATCTGCTAGATAGATCTTGCGTGAGCGTAGTTTTTTTTTTGAAATTGCATGCTACGTTCTCAACATTGATGGTGACATTGTCGCGCTTGACGGCTTGAACCTCGCCTCCGTGAAGATGACGAAGGGGAAGACGACTTGTAGTCGACCACCATGTGTCGAAGCTCCGCCATGTGTTTGTGCACCGTTTTGTTGATGGAGTCGAACGTGTCGTCGATGTAAGCTCTTCTCCTTGCCTCAGAGTGTCGTATGTTGGTGGCAAGTCGCTCAATGCCTTATATTGATCGTTGTAGTCCAAAGGGTGGAGTTTTCATGATGTAGTCGTTCGCGTCGTCGTTGTCGTTAAAGACCGGAGATGAAATGTTTTGCCTATCCATCACAAGACTCAAGCAAATGTGAGTGGAAGAAAGGAACGAACTAGACTAATGTACCTTATTATCCAATGTTTAAGATGGATCAATGATCACTCAATAATTATCATGGAAATAACACAATTGGTACCGGATCTTGTCAATTCTCACACCTGCACAAGTAAAGCTTTTGGTGGAGCTCGGTGAGGATAGTGGCACAAAAATTTGATGCAAATGTTAGCAAGAGTCAATAATGTTGAAAGAGATTCACAAATTCTCAAGTGAAACAAGTAGACCAATAGAAATGGAATGTACACGGAAACACACACACGCATAGATAAATGGGGTCGTGCAACCAAGGAATGAGCACAAAATGTGGATTCCACGGAAAACGCTTGTGTTGCACAACTCAAGAGAGACGCTAGCACGATTGCTCAATAGGCGGATTCGACACTTGTGCACAACCTATAAGATGTAAAATGTGTCAACTTTCTATCCCATGTATGCTATTTATGTATGATGTTCTGGTGTTTCGCACACGATGATCCAAGATGATCAATATGGTATATGATATGAAATGTGACGATGCTATGGCTATTGCTTACAAGCTCTTTGTTTTTCTCTGTTTGCTTAAAAGTTTTTTTTTTATATGGCCACTTATGCAAATGCACAAACCAAGATAGCAATTGTGTATATGTGGGAACAATCTTGTGACACAAGGGATGGTACTATGATACCAAGATGACACCAATATGATATGGTATATATGCAATGGATGGTGTAGATCGATGATCACTAATGTGCACAAGTAACGTTGCCGGCAATACTCAAAGGCTAGTCTCGATAGGCAAGTGGCGCAAAATGAGCTAGGGGTTAACAATACAATGGCAAGAATGAATGTAGAAAGATGGGATACCACGATACCAAGATGATCCTACTCTCAAGATGATATAAAGGTTATCATCTCGGATAGTCGTGTGTAAGAAATAATGGATGATATTGTAGTCCAACCCTTGTCGAAGTTGGGCGGCGGTGTTATCGATGTAGAACCGTCCCTAGTTAGCCGAAACACCCTAGGAAACGGGAAAACCTGCGAACTCAAAAGCTCCAAAGTCAAAAGTCAAATGGTTGTAATGGAATTGTTGGTGGTTCGGAAGTTAGCGACGCGGAAGTGGATGGTGTAGGTTGATGATAAAGTAACCGTCCCTAAGTAGCCGAAACACCTTAGGAGACTCAAGTCACCACTCAAACAACCTCTAATGCTATATGGATGCAAATGGGGTTAGGTTGCGGAAAGCTATGGTGGTATGGTGGATGATATGGTGGATGGCCTAAACACATATGTCAAAATGGCCAAATTGTGATGGAGTCAAATGGTGCTGGAACCTATCTAGATGGATGCGGGATGTCAATATAGCTACTCAACAAGCTAAAGAACGCGAAAATCGGACTCCAGATGTGGAAGTTATGACCAAAAACGTGAGGTCGGTCGCGACTGCTGTAGGGGGGGCCGTGCGCACGGGACAAGGCCGTGGGCACGGGGTGTCCAAGGACACGAGGGTCCATGCACACAGGGGTGGCGGAAAATTTCGATTTCGGGGCAGAAATTGGAGTTGTTTGGGGTGGGATTCGTAGTGGGGAGGTGGGGGAAGCCTAAATCCACCTGAAACCAAGCAAATCCATGGATCCAAATCAACAAAATATCATCAAACCAACAAATCACAAAAAATGGGGCTATTTTTGGTGGGGATTTACGAAATTGGGTAAGAACACAACAAAATTAGGCTAGAAAACAAAGAGGGGGGCTCCAATTTCGTGAGAAACCATGGTTCATGATACCAAGATGATGTAGGGTGGAACCCTATGAGAAGATCTTTCACGAATTGGAGGGGAATCCCTCAAGAACAAGAAGAACACAGAGGGAGAAACAAGAAGAAACACTCAAATTGACTTGATCCAATCACACATATGCTAGATCCACATACATATAAGGTCACAAAGACCCAATGACAACAAAAGAAAGATACATGGTAACTAGTTCATCCCAATCCTATGAGGAAAGAGGTCTTGGTGATTCACTAGGGGAATCCTTCTCCGTTAGGAGGTCTTGATGATCCTAGGGATCCTTCTCCAATGGAGGCCTTGAATTTCAATGTAGTTTCCTCTCTCTCTCCCTCTCCCTCTCTCTCAAGAAGAGGAATCCCACAAGGGGATGTATAAGGAGCAAATCTCATATCATATGCATAGCTTAGCTAACCCTAACAATAAATGACCTAGGCACGAAATATATAGGTATGTGGAGGAAGGTGACGAAGTGGAGGCCCAACAACAGCTCACAGTCGTCCATCCTGATGGGCCCGTGCGCACGGGGTAAGTTGGGCCCGTGCGCATGGGGGTCCCGTGGGCACGGTACAAGCCCGTGTGCACGGGGTGCTCCAGTGGTGAGGGCCCGTGTGCACGGGGTCTTGTGAGGCCGTGCGCGCGGGGGTGCACGTCTTCACTTCCAGAAGGTTTCTCGGAGGCCCGTGGGCACGTGGTCGGGGGAGGCCGTGCGCACGGTGTTGCCTGGGACATGCTGACTTGTCTTGGTGAGCTTCTCCTTCTTCCTTGTGGCCTTGGGGTCCTTCTCCTAAGCCTTGGTGATGCTCCCTAGCTTCATGGTGGTGGTCGACCTCGTACCTAAAGGTGCACAATATTCTGTAGTGAGGTAGCGACCATGTCCAAAGGATATTAATGACAAACTCGAAGAGGAGTGGGTTCACCTTGGCTCCACTTGGGGCATGAGGTGCTATGAAGGTGTACATGTAGATAGCCGTAGGATGCTTTGCATCACTCTCTCAATCCTAGCCACAACCACCGGCAAAATTTCTTCCCCGCAACTCCGCATAGGCCCCTCATCTCCCTCAACGGGCGGCCTCGATGATGACAAGAGGGGTGGGGACCCTTTCGTTCGTCCCTTTTTTCTCCGTAGGTTCCGTTTCCCTATCGACATTGACAAGGTGGTGGCGACAATGGCATGTTGGAATAACATCTGTTCGGCTTCTCCCTATATCGATGACGTCTGATTCATAAGGCCTGTGAGAGTTTGTGTCTCCAAATTTGTTGGTTCTCTTCATTTCTTGGCAGTCAGTGTGTTCTCCAAGGAGAGCAAGCAATTGGTTGGCCATTGGTGCAATGACTTTCATATCTTCTTCTGTGTTGTTCAACATCATGGTCCGATTTCCCCAACACTCGGGACTAGTGTGATGGATTGCAAGGCTGTTTTGTGTGAGGTGATGCTCCAACCGATGCTTCTTCAGCGACTTCTTGATCTTGCTTCAAGGGGCGAGTGGTTATTGCGGTCTTTTTAAAGCTTGATATGGGAAATATGTTTGTAGATGTCCCCCTTCTTTACTTCTAGTGCAATTTTCAATCTCCGGTAGACGGCGTACAATCGAGGAAGAAGGAAACTAGTATGTTTTGCAGTGTGATTTTATCTTGTGCTAGTCGGTCTACGTCCGATTGTCTTTCTAGTGTTATGATTGTTGTTTCCTTTAATAAATGTTAGATATAAGACACCCTTTAAGTGTCTCTTCAAAATAAAAATAAATAAATGGACGAAACTATTGCACCAAACACCTCATTCAAATAGATGGAATTGATGTCTCTCACAAGATACTCCAAGAAAGGGAAGGCTCACCCTCTTATAACCTTCTTCTATCCACAATATTACTCGTGAGGCTCGAAGCATGAGATTGATGCTTGTAAGAGGGTTTGTCAAGTCATTGTATTGGACAAACTTGCTTATCCCAATGGGTACAAAGTCGTGACTCGACTATGGCTAGACACTCGAGTCTCGCTCGAGACGAGTGATTGCTCACCAGAGCAAGACTGCATATGTAGTAGGTTGGAGAATCATGACCAAAATAAGCCTTGTGACCATCTTGCGGGGTACGACCCAAACATGGACACCTATAATGGTGTTTAGAAATCTTTCATGAAATCATGAAGAGAGTTACAAAAGGCAACCATCACCCCCTCCCCTACACGCAGTTTGAGTCTATCGCATACCCGGTTTGAGATCTGAATATAGTAAGCAGTACAAGGATATACGTTTGCATGTACCGAAAGCCACCTTCAAATATTTTGGTCATGACCAAAATGTAGGTTCTTATTTGGAACATGACCAATTTTCTGGCATGTGAATGCTCATCTGTCCACTCTAGTTCATATTTTTTTGTCAATATCGGTCAAATCATGATCTAGCAAAATCTTTGATATTTTTCTAGTAGCTAGGCTAAAACTAAACAAACCCATATATAGTTCCTAATAGCATACTTGTATTTTTTTTATCACAGTACAGACATAAGTGCTCATATACACGCGTATACACTCACACCCCTATGAACGCACACACACATACCCTACCCCAATAAGCACCTCCAAAAGACTGAGCCGGCATATCGTTTTAAGATTGTCACGAAATCATCCAGGATAAAGGCGAGCAACATGATTTGAACCATGATGGACGGAGGATAACACTGTCCTGCTAACCATCCAGCCACATGTTGGTTCGCAACAGAATCAAACTTGATGAAGAACACAATAGCATAGGGTCAGGCGTAAACTTTTATTTTTTATTTTTTTGAGAATCAGGCAGAACGTAACCCGAGATCTCAGTTTGCTCGCGGGCCGAAAGGGACGCCGCACCGCACCGCACCGAAAAGCCGCCACCAGCACAGCCCCGCACCGTACGGCCAAGTTGGCGTCTCGCATTCCGGGGCCCCGCCTGTCAGCCCCGCCGGGCCCCACCCGCCAGCGACTACCTCGCGCGCAGCCACCGCGTGGCCGTGGCGTCTCCCTTTCCCCGTGCTAGACGACTAGACTAGAAAGCAACGCGACTAGAGAGGAGAGGAGAGGAGAGGGAGGCACGCCGCACGCACCTGGTCGGTCGCCACCACGCCGTCGCCCATCGCCGCCGCCCGTCGGAGAAGGGGCCCGGAGACCCATGGCGGGCCGCAATGGCTTCGAGGACGACGACGTCAACCCCTTCGCCGTGAGTGCCCGCTCGACCCCTCGCTCTTCCTCCCGTCGGCGCGAGCGCGAGCGCTCGAGACGCTTCCCCCGCCTGCGTAGATCTCGGGTTTCCTTTTTTTTTTCCTCCGGTCTGGTCCGCGTCGGCCGTGCTCGTATTCGGGACCGGCATTGCTTGGATCTGGGGCTCCGAGCGTGGGACGGGGACGCGATGGGGGAGATGCGGATTTGCGCGCTTCGGGTTGGCGATTACGCTTTGTCGGCTGTGTCGGCTGATTGCTCTGGAAGCGGTCGGTTAGCTCTGGATCTGTGCTCGCGTGATGAACTAAGGCTGCGCGGTGGTTGATTAGTGGCTTGTGCTGGGTGATTGGAAGCCAGCATGAAGTACAACGTAGTTTGGTTGGGATTTGGTCTCGCAGCAGATTAAAGCAATGCAGTGCCTTTGATATCTGTGATACCCTCTTGTATGACTTGGTTTGCTTGTTAATTAGTTACTGAACATGGTTAATGTGATACCCAATGTATGGATAGGTATGTTCGTATGGATAGGTCATGGATAAAAATCTTAGGTTGGAGATTTCTACATTCTAGGCTTTAGGTGGGACCCAAAGTTGAACTACGTGTGGCAAGTTCTTTTGTTCCACCCGATAGGTTTATTTGTTTGCGATGTCACTGAGCTGATGTAGATAATGTAACATTTGATTGCAATATACTTAAAACACACCCTGCTGTGATCACATTCAAAACTTAATGTGCCTATGCACATGCCCGTGAAAGTATATGCATCGGCATGCCATGCTCAATAACATGCCAAAATATTTTAGATTTTTTTTCGTGCATATTTACTGATCAGTGATCACTGGGTATCTAAATCCAAAACCTGTGTCAAGTTCTAATAATTAAGTAACTGCGCATGCATGGAGCAATTCTTGCACCCACCACCCGTCATTTTTATGTGTTTTTTTGTATTGTTAAATTCTCTCATCTGATTTTCATTTTATGCAATCATATGTTGATAGTCTTACATATACATTACATAAAATATTGATGTTGAGCAGCAGGTTAGTTTTTGGCAGAAGGAAGGTCATGCTATTATTAAGTTGCTCAGAGGCATCTATTTTTGGAGCTGTCCGTTCCTAATATCTTCCAAATGCTTCCTTTTCTACAGGGAGGGAGTGTCCCCCCTGCCTCCAATTCTCGACTCTCACCTCTCTCCCATGAGCCAGCGGGTTTTTATAATGTGGACATTCCTATGGATTCAACTAAGGTACGTCTAATTTTGAAAAGTTTTTCTTTACTCAAGAAAATTGTGTCAGCTAGCTTCTTACTGTAATTGGAATTGGATAGATGCTCTCTTTGCCATCGCCATTTATCAATTCCTTATGTATCATCAAGTACTTCTTGTGAGAACTTTTACAAGTCTGATGGTTTGTTTTCCAAGTTTGCTTAAAATTATAAGACATCCTAGTATAAATAATTTTGTTTTTTACCATTATTTGTTTCAATATATTTTTAAGAATATATGCATGACCAACCACATAAAATATTCTCTCGCATCTTTCCAAAACAGTTATGGAAGGGTACTTTAGTCATTCTGTTTGGTCACTTTCTCAATCGTAAGAGATCCATGTGCCAGGTCAAAGTTCGCCTTATAAAATTGACTGAATGGGGGGTGGGGGGTAAAACTCTACGTAATGTGACAATTATTTCTGTATTTACAATATTCATGTGTAAAGTTTTACCCCCCACATGAATATTCATGTGTAAAGTTAGTTTCTAAAAAAATGTTCGTATTGGTTATCCCTTGTGTAGTTTGTTTATATATGATTCCTTATATCATGCATGTTATTATCTCATTCAGGATGTGAAGAAAAAGGAAAAAGAACTCCAGGCGATGGAAGCCGAGCTAAACAAAAGAGAAAAGGTATGCATGTTACAATTGCTGAGTGATTTTGTTCTGCTGCTCTTAGCCAGTTACAGAAATATTGATATGCTAACTACCAGCTCTCTCATAAGTGGTGGAACATCAGATGTAAATCCAGAATCTACAATGTCACCCTGATTTATGATTTAGATATGCTAACTTTGGCATTGCTTTATTTAGTGTTACAACCAGTGAACCAATGAAACCTTATTTATGTTGATTTCGGACTTTCAGATCATTAGTGTTGCATATACTGGCTATCCTAGCCCTAAAATTCCGTTAGTTTATAGATGCCGTATATTAATTATCTGCTGATCTGGCAATGACAATATGGTAAATTTGTATGGTGTGCTGGTAGGAGTCTACAGAAGCTGTGTGTCCTCACTCCTCAACCTATCAAATACTTTAAGCAGTTGGCTGTAATTGTCACCAGAGTATTGGAATTACTGAACAGGTAGTGTGCATTGACGTAACACGCAAGTACCAGGAGGTCAAATCTACCAGAACTATCTACTTGCTAGTGATGCAATTTGAGGCCGAGTAATAGGGGCAGAAACATGCATCATCTTGCAGGGTTGGGCATATAACGGCTCTGCTATAAAACAAAGGGTGCTTTTGCTGGTAGTTCAAACAGGCATGTGAATTTTGATGGGATTTTTTTTGCACTCTTAAAAAATTCTGATTTCTCATCCATGTAAGATAAATTTATGCTGTGAGGAAAACAATGCGGTACTAACTCAGAGCACAAATTTATATTACATTGATGAAAAATTGCAAACATATATAGGAAAACATATGTAACAATCATTTGATTTTTTTTCTTTCTGATTTACCATTTGTCCCAAGAACAGGTGCAAAAACATTTCATTTTGACCTGCTTATGCTCCTTGGTCTTGTTATACAGATAGGGGAATCTATATCTCAACTTCTTGCTAAATTTGGTTGGTTATGGTGTTGTACGTCCGAGTGATGAATGGTCTATACAATTTTGTTTCCCTAGTCAAAATGTGGTTCATCTGGGAGGATCATGTTTCTTGAGCTTGTTATTTAATATGTTGAATTTTGATAGTGAGATGTCATAGTATTTTAAATCAAAGAAATGTTGTCTGTTTGTAGTGTAGTCCATGTATGTGGATACGTGTTTTATTTACCATATGAGATGGTCCTTCTCCAACTGCTGATCTGATTCCTCTTTTTTATCTCCCTGCCCTAGGAATTGAAAAGGAAGGAAGAGGCTGCGTCGCGAGGTGCAACTCACATTCTTTCCTTTTGTTGAATAGCTTTAATAGTTTTGTTTTTGTCACGTCTCTGGCATTAAAAAATTGAAGAAGCTCTGAAAAAAAAGAAAAAAAAAGAAGACAGAAGCATGCTTGATGAAAGCAATTTGTGCACCTGGAAGTGTACCAAGAAACTGTAGACTGCCCACTCATTTTGAGAGGAGTGCACAGTGTTTTGGAATTGTTCATGAAAGGGCAATATAGGTAACCGTTTTATAGTTTAGGATATGGGATGGGACATCGGAGTTATCAGTATGTCACCCACTCACCCTGCAACCTGCATGGTTATTGGTAATATTTGCTGACAATGATTTTTTTTCTTAGATTGATAATTTAGAATTGGTCATTTCAAGGCTCCAATTTTGGGATGTCCAAAAATAAACAATTGTCATTTCTTCTGGCAAGAACAAATTTAGTTTTATACTTTGTATGGTTTCCCTAGCAGTTTGTTTGCACAAGTTTATTTCTCCTAATCACTTCTTTGTTTCATTTTCAGCTGGTATTGTCATAGAAGAGAAAAACTGGCCACCCTTTTTCCCTCTCATTCACCACAATATTTCAAACGAGATACCCATTCATCTGCAAAAAATGCAGTACCTTGCATTTTCATCATTTTTGGGTAAGCTCTGATAATGTGAAAAATGTGGTGTTTGGTATGAATATGTTGTGCTGCCATTACCTTTTTTTGCTCGAGTATTGTAGAATAAATTTGGGAAATAATTACGTTGTGTTTCACAGGACCTCCAATCCCTTTATTGTAACTTGTAAGGATTACAAGTTTACATCCAGAATCTAATATGGTTTCTCAATAGATTGCGAACCTGGGTTCTCTGGTACCAAGGTTGTGTTGGGTTTGGGTCCAAGTTTGCCTGCCAATAATCTGTCTAGGCAAAATTTTGGTCAAGTTTTTTGCTTGCCCATGAGTTGGCTAATATTGGCAAGAACATTAGGGGCATCAGCATGGCCAAAAGTTTGCCCACCATCCAAACAAAGACCAATCTTTTGGTCATGACCAGAAATTTGGTATGGTGCATTTTGGGCAGTCTAAACATACCTTAATTCTCCCGATACTTCCTCACAAGATTGACATGAAATGACAACCTTGGCCATCTCTTATTTTCTACTTCCTCTGTCCCATAATATAAGAGCGTTTTTGACACTAGTGTAGTGTCAAAAGCGGTCTTATATTATGGGACGGAGGGAGTAATACTCTTGATGAGACCGCTGCCTTTTCCGAGCTTTGCCTCCATGCCTTGACCACACCACCAGTACCAGCCACCATACCCACCATGATTGAGGTTCTGCTGGCTTATCAAGGACTTACGAATACTGGATCGCCATATCAAATTGTGTGCTTCATATACACAGAAGCTTCTATTATCACGTGAAGCACCTCCAACAACAGGATCATGTCTCCCACCTATACCAGTGCAGTCCAAGTCCTGGCCTCCACCGCCTCTTCCTCAAACCTCCAATCAGCCGGGCGTCTACCTCCTCTACTCACATGTCCCAAGCCTTGGCCTCCATCACCTCTCCATTCTCTTGGTCCTCTCCATTTTGCTGCCTCCGGTTGTACCATCACCAAGCCTCCACAGCAGGCAGATCAACAAAGCCAAGTAGCCGGACAAGCATGGCCAACGACTAACTAAAAGTACCAGCATAGTTAACAGCACCACAAGTCCACACCATAGGTCAGATCAGCCACAGTAGTGTCAGAAGAGCTGTTGTAACTTGTAAAGATCAGCCCAGCAACCTGAACTGGAGTCCAACAGCAACATGACAAAAACAGAGACACACAACGCCTCTCGACTCCCATTGCTCCAAAGCCACAACAAGTTACTACTCCTTACTCTTACTCCTTTTCTTCTTCTTGCATGACCACAGCCAGATCACATGAGCAGTGAGTAGCCAGTGTTCATATTCAGCGGCGATCTGCCAGTAATCTAATCCAGCCTATCTCAAACACTAGTGATTCAGATAACATTCTCCAATTTCTCTACACCGGGCAACATAATTGTAACATGTGTCAGTCTCTCTGCGTGGCCTGACAGGACCTGCAAAGGTGGCCACTGGAGCCTGGTGGTGCCTGCATGCCTGTTGGAATTGAATCACTCAACTCCCCCTCTTCCTGAGATATGCTTCAAACACACACGCAAAACTACTACTGGCAGTGAGGCTTTATTGATATCACACACACAGCACTAGCACTGTAGCTGAGTCATTCAGTCCCCCCTCCTCTCTGTCACTCTTACTCTATCGATATCTGTTATTTCTCATGACTTGCTACCTCAAGATGGATCTACCATCTTCATTTGATTAGTGGACCGAGAACTAATCTGGTGGAAAGCAATTTGATATATAGTTTTTTTTTATGGATTTTGTGTAATTTTTGTAAAATTTGGATCTCATGCAGGAATTGCTCTCTGCCTCTTCTTTAATATCATAGCGACTACAACTGCATGGGTTAAGGGAGAAGGTATAGCTAAAGTGTATCTTATTGTGCACATCTGATATAGCAGTTGCTATCACTATGTTAACTTCGTGAAACTAATACAAATCTCTGCTTTAACAGGTGTCATGGTTTGGTTGCTTGCCATTATCTACTTCATATCTGGCGTCCCTGGGGCTTATGTGCTATGGTATCGCCCTCTTTATAACGCGATGAGGTAGGGTATATGCATTGAGAATTTATTGTCTATATGAAAGAAATTCACCTTTCCAAATATGTCATGTGACTATATCTTATATCTTGTTTATTATAATGCCTGTCGCAGAACTGAGAGTGCTTTGAAGTTTGGGTGGTTTTTCCTATTTTACATGGTAAGATACACTTTACTAGTGGTTTCATGCGGCCACATCTTAGCATTAAATGAAAGGTTCAATGTATCCTCAACTGCACACCCCACTGATCATCTTTGTCCATTTCCAGATTCACATAGTCTTCTGCGTGTGGTCAGCCGTCTCTCCCCCATTCCCTTTCAAAGGAAATTCTTTGACGTAAGTCTCATATTCTTTTCTTGTGCATCTACTTCTGGTTTGCTGTGTGGGCTGTAAGTCGTAAGCGGGTATAGATGCGAGATGCGAGGGGTTATGCATTTCCATGGTCACAATTTCTGTTTTGTCCGTAAAAGATTGTGATCTTTTCATAAAAGTACCCCCTCCGTCGCAAAATAAGTGACTCGACTTTGTACTAACTTTTGTACTAAAGCTAATACAAAGTTGAGTCACTTATTTTGGGACGGACGAAGTAAGTTGTTTCATTGAATGGTTTGTCTGAAGATGTTGTTAGAACACACAATTAACAACGATAATCAATGAACTAGATATATAGATTTAATGTGGAACCCAAATATGGAAAGAAACAGGCACACACCAAAGGTGGTGAACTACAAGCAGGGGAGTTTACACTGGCATCAACAAATCCATGCAGCTATAAAGGCTATGCATAAGTGGCATGTGAGAAACACACATGAGTGGCTGTTACATACTTGTTGTCAAGTAACAAGTTCCTGAACCCATTGTTGCCTTTTTGCCTGAGTTGTGGTCAATGCTTACCTCTGCAAAGGATCATGGAAGAAGCATAATTTTTAATCCTGGAACTTAACACACAGGAGTAAGATTTTATACAAGGTACATGGTAAATTGCTAATGCAGACTGAAATTGCGTGTTTCTTGTCATCCATGTCACTCAAAAGTTGTGCTTGGAATAAATTCTTACCCTCCATGTTATCATAGTCAGATTTAGACCTTTCTACCATAGCATTTACTCTTTGTTTTGAATGCATTAAAACCTTTATTTTGATCTTATTAACAAAATTACTTTGCTTTCTGATGCTGCAGTGGGATTTTGCCTGCCATTGATGTCATAACCAAGAGCCTTATTGTTGGGGTAAGTCTTCATTACAGGTTTATCCAATTAGCCTGGACTAATTTGTTTATGTAGCCATTTGCGTATATCTACGTCTTACCCAGCCCATGCTCTATATTTTAAACCAAGGATTGTGCTGCTTAATTTGTTTATGTAGCAATATGCCCATATCTTCCTCTTACCCAGCCCATGTTCTATGTTTTCCCCAAAGATTGTGCTGCTTCAAGCTGCCTCAGTGTGGCCCGGCATAGTCCACTGGTTAGACAAGAAAATCCTTGCATTTTGAAACAGACATCATGCACTATACCTCACATGCATATGAGTATCAGGGGTTTACTTGGTAGATTGCATCTGGAAGTGGTTACTGGGTCTGCCAGTCTTATTTAACCCCTTACTGACGTATATGTTTTTGTGGAATTTTCATTTGGCAGATATTTTACTTCGTTGGATTTGGATTGTTCTGCCTTGAATCACTGCTGAGCATAGCTGTCATTCAGGTGGGTGTGATCTCCCTCTTTTCTCTGGATGATTAAATTCTTGTTATTTGAAGATCTTAGCCTCATGGTATATTATATGTGTGCTGTTTTCTCTATTCCAACTGTGATCCCGGGTTGACCGCTTGACTAGTTAACAACCAAAAGCCAATTGAATGTTTTAGTTCTTAATTTTCTTTCATAAGTTTATGATTATGCAGTGTTAGCCCCATGCTCCTTACTGATGAGTAGCTTCACACACAATGCATTGGAACATTTTGGATGAAACGCCCAATTTTCATTAGACTGACCAGCATGGCCAATAGATCCTTACATTGCAACTGGTGTTGTTCCTATCACTTGTGATAATCAAACTCTCTTACTCAACATGCAGCAAGTGTACATGTACTTCCGTGGAAGTGGAAAATCCCAGGAGTTGAAACAACAGGCAGCACGTGGTGCCCTGAGCTCTGCGTTCTGATGAAGAAAACCAGCAGCCAGAGTTGTAGCCAGGGTAGTGAGTGGAAGGAGAGGATGTGTGTGTGCCGATTGGAAATGGTAGTCTTGGGCATCGCTGCACCGTGCGGATTTGGATCGCTGAAAGCATACAGCTATATCTTTTTGCTCTTCTGTTAATACAAATATAAGGAGCCTTCTCGTGTGGATACTTTAAGGTGGTGTTGTTTCCATTCGTTGACATGGTTTTAGATGTGGTTGATAGCGAGGACCGACTAATATTGTTGGTGGAATATATTTGCATATGTTTGTGTGGGAGTAAAATTACTTGTTCATTTTGGTGGCAGTGTTGATGCAGCCTGCTATGCTTGTCTGGTAAGGCGATTGGCTTGCTCGATTACAAGAGCATTTCTGATTTCCTTTCCCCTTCGATTGGTCGGCAGCTATCTGTTAATTTCAGACAGTTGGATCTTTTGTCATTCTTATTAGTAAACTTATCTAGTACTGTATGATCGAACTAAGCTGTTGCATCCAGTGCCTTTCGTGGTCTTAATCTTATGGTTTGAGTTTCGGTAGGGAAAAAACCCTTTTTATCCAAACGAACTGTGAGTTTTTTTTTTTTTTTGAGAAATTACTACGTGCTTCTTTAGCAACAAATACAGGAGTACAAAACCCACACGTAGAAACATACATATAACACGAGAGAGGACAGAAGTCCCAGCCTATGTGCAAAGAAGAACCCACAAAAGACATAAGAATACAGTAAAGTCCCTGGAAGTTCCTGAACAAATGAACTGTGAGCTACTCTCCTGCTGACTAGTGCTGCTCACTAGGTGCTTGTACTCTAGTAGTAGTATTGAGAGTGTATTGTAAGTTAATAGGTGACACGATCAGTAGATGCAAATAATCGTGTCTTCTCGCGCTCAAGTCATGATTCCATTTAACAGAGTGATATCAAGACAATGCGCAGGCTTTCCCAAGCTTCACGTGTTCGAGACCTGGCCATGCTTACCTTGAGCAGCTCAATACCTGAGTGATGAGATCAACGGCTCAACACTGGAAAGTAAACTGTGCTCAACTGGCAACGTAGAGCAGCCATGTGATCAGCAATTGCTACTTCCACCAGTATTGTACGCACTCTTTTGTTTACTCGTCTCCAACTCTAAATTTCTGATACATCCCATTCCCTGCCAGAACACGCTATGTGACCATTGGCGCATCCACCGTGCTTGTCAGTGTCGCTCTCCTACACTCTGGCATTCTCCCCTATCAACTAGACGTGATCTTGCTACATGGCGTAGCTAGATATGTATAGAAGACAAAGGATTGAAATGTTGTGTGAGGCAAGGACATTAATTTTTGACCAAACACCACATGGCAACTGTTGTGGCCATTTAATTCTACCATGAATGGTGTGATTTCCAACATTTGTTGCACTCATTGCACATCTATATATGATCAACCCTAAAGCGAATACTGCTACGTACCATGACAAACAAGCCACCACGAACTCAACCCACAATGGAAAATATGTTGATTGATTTCCAACTTGGTATAACAAAACAAGATACATCGCGACACCAAACCATCTGTGCAACTCAATGAAAAAAAACATGAATACGAAATATGATTGAATTTTAAATTGATTATTGATGGTGAAATGGTGATCATCATAAGTGCAGAAAGAACATTTGATTTAATCCTTGATTATTTGCTAATTTTAGACTTCATGGCTTCACTCTACAATGATTTATGTAGTGAGTAGCTTGCGAAACAAGACGCTAAGATGATTAGATGAGAAGCAGAACAATGTTCTTGCTTCATTGCTAAGCACTCAAGTTAATATCCCCTCCATTAATCTTGACATGTTTTTTTTAGGCTTATCCATAATAATCAAGGTTTAACGTAAAATGACCATCCCATCCCTTTTAATTCCTCGAGATGGTCCATACTTGAATGCAATCTCGGGATGCAATATTATACATATGCCAATGCACAATAAAAGCAACAAATAGACAATCGTTCGTTTGCATACGGAATTAGTTACTTGAGTTGATAACTGCAATGTTTTTACTAAATGTGGGTTATGTGACCCAAAAATTATGCCATTGAATTAATATTAGAAAGTACTTTCCTCTATACAAATTTCTATGGTAACAACTCATAAATTATTGGCCTAACCGATGATAAAAATGAACCTTAAATTTTTCTGGACACTTTCTAGTCGAGGAAGAAGGGAGTGGTACAAAAACCTCTCAAGGAGGGCAAGCGTATTTTGAGATGATGCGATTTTTTCTTTGAAAAGCATAAGACATAAGGTGATGTGATTTTCTCTCTCTGAAAAGCGCAAGCCATCGCTTACTATTGAAGGTAAGTAGAGGATTTGTTTCTGAAAGGAGGAGGTTGCAAAGTAAAACATGCTTCTTCTTACTTATTTTTAACTTAAAAATTACGTGATATTTATACGGTTGGAGTACAATGATGTCTGGACCTAGATGAAATTTTGGTTAATAACATACACGGTTTGTTCTTTTTTCTGAGGAAAGGGCGGCCTCGGACAAAGACAATTAACAAATGGATCATGACATTTAAGATTAATAAGGACCAAATTAACAGATGGTGCATGGCATTTGTGTTTTGCAATTCTTTGTAGTTATGGGTAGTCGTCGAGATACAATTGCTACATACTCAATTCACAAGATACAATAATTGAACTAAGTATCCCCTGTGTGCTTGAAAAGAAGACCTATAAATTTTGTGTTAAGTCAAAAGGTGCATAGTTTGACCAAGTTTATCCAAAACTATAAACAACCGCCATACCAATTTAGTATCATTAAATACACTATGAAATATATTTTCATGCTATATGTAGAAGTATTGTCATTGTTGGTATTTTTTTATATAAACTTGGTCAAACCTTACATTGCAACCGATATTTTTTTCTATAAACTTGGTCAAACCTTACATTGTTGATATTTTCATGCTATATTTAGCTACTATTGTCATTACAGACTGACTAGCATAACTAAGAGACCCTCACATTGCAATTGAAGTTATTCATATCTCTTGATCATCAAAATCTCTTATTCAACATGCATCAAGTTTACATGTACTTCCGTGTAAGTGGAAAAGCCTAGGAGATGAAACAACAGAAGCACGTCGTGCCCCGAGTTTTGCGTTCTCATGAAGAAAACCACCAACTAGAGTTAGAGACATGGTAATGAGTTGAAGGAGACATGATGTGTGCCGATTGGGCATGGTAGTCTTGCACATCGCCACACTGTGCCAGAACTATAGCCATGGTAGTCTTTGGTTGGGAACGGGCTCTCTGTAATATCAGAATAGTTGGATCTTTTATCATTGCTAGTTAAGATAGATCCAATATGGTCGAACTAAGATGTTGCATCCATTGCTGTATGTGTCCTTATTTATATGATTTGAGTTTCCTTACAAAGGAAAACCTTTTTTATTTCGAACAAGCGACCGAACTGTGAGCTTTACTCTTTTGTTGGCTAGTTGCGCTAACTAGGTCGATCAACAATGTATGAATGTATGTGTTGTAGACTGAGTAATGCCACATGCCCTCTAAGGCTGTAAGTCAAAGAGGTGAGGCAATTAATAGATGCAAATAAGTGTGTGCTCTTATGACTAAGACCAACATTCCACTTAGGAAAACATGGATATAATGCATACATTTTGGTTCCATTTTCAAGTGTTGAAGACCAAGGAAGTCTTATCTCATGCAACCGGTATATATACACACGTGATAAAATCAACGAATCAACACTCTAGGATGAATTGCACTGAATTGACAACATAGAGCCACCATAAGATATGGGTATTTGCTAGTTTGACAACTCACCCGTGTTTTTTTTACTCGGCTCCAACTCAAAGTTTTGACATCACATTCCTTGCTATATCACGATATGTGACCATCGTTGCAGTCACCACGCTTGTCATTGTTGCTCTCCTACGCTTTGGCATTCTTCCCAGCAACTAAACATGATCTTGCTACATGGGAAGATAGATATGTATAGAAAATCAAGGAGTGAAACATTTGTGTGGCCAACACATTATTTCTCCACCAAACATCAGATGCCAACAATTTTAAGTCTACCATGAGTGGTGTAATTGCCAACATTTCGCTACATATGAGCAACCCTAAAGAGAATGCCGCTAGCAAACCATGACAAAGCTATCACGAACTCAACCAAGATTGAAAAACTTCTTAGTGTTGATTGATTTCCAACTCAGTATAGCAAAACAAAGATAGGCCATGTCACCACATCCTCTGTGTAACTCGAGTCAAGAAGGCCACAAACAACTATTGGATGGATTCAACTTCGATACATATATGAAAAATGGTTGCTAAAGGAAAGAATAAAAGACCTAGGTTGAGGCATCATTTGCTACAATGCAATAGTGGGGTTCATTGAGATAGTAAAAGGGGATCTACGAGGTAAACTACTGCACTACCAAGGAGGTTTAAAGCCTTGTGAGTGCATGTTTGTTTACCCGAATCTACAGCTGCGGCTCATGATAAACTAAGGATGAACGTCGACGAACTAATGAAGAACTACGACGAAGGAAGCTACAAAGATGCAATGCCAGAAACAATGACACTTATAGATACGAGAAGGGGAGTTTGAAGACTCCGAACTTGGTGAGCGCGACCGAGGCGTTCCTGATGAATCCCCGTGACGACGATGGCATTGCCGCTGCTTCTGTTGTCGAGGTCAACGAGCTCGAGGTGGCGCCGTACGTCAAAGGCGATATGAAGAAGAATAGGAAACAAAGGGGGTAAAAAATGAGCCCTAGGGGCCGCCGGTCTATTTATAAGGGGATGGAACCCGAAGAGACAGAGTGGGACCCGAGGCGGTGCAGTAATTTTTGGCTACAATTGCGCCTCGATTTTTTTAATTGAGGAGATTACACATATCTGTTCAAAAGATTTGTTGTGATGCCACATGTATTTTCACGTGGTGTGATGTCATGATAAGGAGTATAAAAAAACTACCAAGTATGGAGAAAGACCATGAGACCCGGCAAAAAAAGACAACCCGACCAGAAGACTTGGGAACAAGGAATAATGAGGATAAAAATGATGATGAAGTTTAGCATGGATAAATCCAAGCTAAGCTGGGGGCTAATGTTGGGGATGTTCCCCACTGTTTGACCCGACAAAGAGCCTAGAGGCCTTATGGGCCATCCTATTTTCTGGGTCACGGTGAGACGAGAAGGAAGCGGCTGAAGGCCCGTAGCGAGACCCGGCTGAAGGCCGACTCATGGAGGAACCTTGTGGGTCGGCTCGTGGAGAAGGCGCAAGAGGTGGAGATCTCCTAACTTGGAAGACAAGATAGATAAGAATTAGAGCAGGATACATGTTAGTAGTACGACCCGGAACCTTCTGTAAACCTAGGAACTCAATCTATTATATAATGGGGAGCCCCTAGGATGAAATGACTAAGTTGCAATCTCTCCAAAGCTAGGTTAGAGAATCCGCATCCTAGTAATTGAGATCATCATCAATATCAATCAAGCAGGAAGTAGGTCTTTACCTCCACCGCGAGGAGCCGAACCTGGGTAAACTTGTGTCCTTTGTTCCCGATTAAATCCATTCAAGCAACCACCTAGTTGCAATGGTCTGGAGACTTAGTCCTTTCACGAGGACATCTGCCGTGACAAAACTATGACATGATGTGCGCGTCTCGCACGAACCACCTAGTTTATGAAAAATAGCCTCCCACTTTTGTCAATTAGCCCCCTTTGCCATCCGGGTAGCTGCTTGATGACCTGATCACCACTGGTTGCCATTGATCTATAGTCAGCTGGCCAATTGCCAATTGAAGACCCAAGTATTAACATGAATATCTAGCCATTTTCCATGGGAGCACATATGCTATTCTACTCCTTTCCACACCTAAGCTCCTGATCAAAATTGCAGAAGATTTCGCAAAGTTGATATGCAGACCCGAGGCTTGCCCAAATATTGCAATGGCATCTCTGAAAAATTCCAAGTCTTCGACAGATGGCTTAATGAGCATAACAACGTTATTAGCATAGATAGATAGCTTTTGAAGCGGCAGGACTCCTGGCAAGGAACTGAGAACATTCTCCCTTTCGGCCTCGATGATTAGAGCAGAGAGCACATCCATGGAAACCACAAATAGTAGGGGTGACAATGGATCCCCTTGTTGTAAGGCACAAACATGAGAGATTTTGTCTCCGGCTACACCATTTACCACTACCTGGGAACTAGCCGAGGAGAGGAGCATTGCCACCCAGGTCAACCACTTGGCCAAAAAGCCCCAGGTTTCAAAATCTCAAATAGAAAAGGCCATGATATGGACTCAAAAGCTCACGAGATATCCAACATGAGAAGTGCTCATGGAGTTTTCCGTTGATGTAGCTTGCAAGCCAATTTTCGAACTAAGATGAAGTTGTCATGTGGATTTCTCCCTCACACGTATGAAGATTGGTCCGGCTACACCAACTCAGCGGCCTTCTCGCCAAAATTTTGGACCCCAACTTGAGAAAGCTATGTATCAGGATAATCAGGCAAAAGTTTCCAACCTCAGCAACATGAGGATTCTTGAGAATGCGTGTAATCAAAGCACGATCCAGACACTTGCATACCCTCAAAACAATAGATGTAAATAACCGCGTGTTCTCATGCTAGGTCATACAATTCCATTTAGGATAACAAGGACACAATGCAGACGTTTTCCATTCCATCTTTACGTGTCAGAGACTCGACCATTCTTAGCCCGAGATATTGGTATACCTGAGTGATGGAATCTACAGTTCGCCATGCTAGAACTACTATGTGATCCATATTTGCTACTTTCAATGCTCCTTCATGGATTCTTTATTTTTTCTTGGCTCTAACTCAAATTTCTAATGCATCCCATTCCCGGCTAGATCACGTCATTGCCATTTACCATGCTCGTCATTGTCTGCTCCCCTACTACACTTTGCCACTCTCGCCTAGCAACTAAACATGATCCCGATACATAGCGAACCAATATATATGTAGAGAAGATTGGTGAGGAAAGTGTTCTGTGTGGCCAACACTTCATTTTCTCACCAAACAACACATGCCAAGTGTTATGGCCATTTAATTCTATGCGAGTGGTGTAGTTGCCAACATTGCATTCATTGCACATCTATATATGATCAACCCTAAAGCCAATACTCCTAGAAACCATGCAAAGAAGTCACCACGAACTCAACCAACAACGGAGAACTTCTTCATGTTGATTGATTCCAACTTAATATAGCAAAAGAAAGATACATAGTGACACCAAACTCTTTGTGTAACTAAAACATGAATAGGAATGGTTATTGATTTTTTGAATGATTATTGATGGTGGAATGGTGATAAGCGTAAGTGAAAAGACTTCAAAATTTCATGGCTTTGATCTGCAACAATTATGTATTTAGGAGCTCTATAGGGTTTGCGGGACAAATCGCTAAGATGATTAGATGACCTAGGCACTCAGGATAATACTAGCACAACTGCCTGTGCATTGTAACAGAAATATTTTTATCCCGTCTC
Organism: Secale cereale; assembly: GCA_902687465.1. NCBI lineage: Eukaryota > Viridiplantae > Streptophyta > Magnoliopsida > Poales > Poaceae > Secale > Secale cereale. The sequence goes on along the minus strand of LR738709.1, from coordinate 614,735,779 downwards.
AAGCGTCTACTTATTTCTATCTGTCCCACCCTAGTGTCCTCATTCTCTCCCTCAGAGAGCTCATCTAATACCCCGGACAATAAGTTTCTTCACATTCATCAATGCAGTCCTCTGTCCACCTCCATTTAATTGCGCACCACTTAATTACCCCCAAAGCACAACATATTCATTCCTTCCTTTAGTGGGACTCATTCTCTACTCAAGTCATCATTCTCATCCTCTGCTTATTGGTTCCCAAGCCGACTTATTGAATTGATCGAAACTACAAGACATATATAAACTGGTGGTTTTGGGTATAAGGGGGTGAAGTGGTACTATTTAACGATAATAGAAAGAGCCGACTTATTGAGTTGGTGGGTTTTAGGCCCCTTGGTTCAAGTAGGGGACTGACCACCTGCATCCCAATCGAAGGAAAAAAGGGATGCGGAGCAGACCCCTTGATTGCACGGTTCGGAGGCCCAACCCAAGAATTTCTTTATGCGTGAATGGAACAAAAATTTAGTACCACCTTATATAGGTACGGGAGAGAATAATTCTATATGATGAACCGATAAAAAATTCAAAACACACACACTCCTTTATCAGTAGGTTAGGTAGATTCCCTCTATTAATTTTTACATGCGTTTTAGATATATGCATAATAATAAAGGTTAATATAAAATGACCATTATCCTGGCCCTTCTAACTCCTTGAGATGATCCATATTTAAATGCCATCTGGGGATGCCATATTATACGCACACACATGCACAATAAAAGAAACCATAGATGGATGTTGGTTTGCATAGGGAATTAGTTGCTTGAGTTGATAAGTGCTTATTATTAAAAATAAGTAAAAAAAAGGGCAGCCCAGTGCACATAATTCCCGCTTGTGCATGGTCCGGGAAAGGGTCCGATCACTTTGGCTCTATAGTACGTAGCGTTGACCTACATTTCTGTAAGAGACTGTTTTCAGGACTCGAAGGCAACAACTTTACTGCTACGCCAATGCCCCCCTTCATTATTGAAAATAAGTAGATGCCGAAAATTTAATTTGTTTTCAAAATGGAGAGGCTGCAAAGTAAAACATGTTTCTCCTCGCTTATCTTTATTTATAAATTGTGTGTTTTTCTTTATATGGTTTGGAGTACAATTATGTCATCAGTACAGACAAGGAATCTATACACGCAAGTCTCTGTGCTGATGAAATTTTGGTTCAAAACACATAAGTAACCTATACACAAGTCTCTGTGCTGCTAGATGGAATTTTGGTTCAAAACACACGAGGTCCATTCTATTTACCGAGGAAGCAAAGACCTGAGACAAAGACGATGACTAGCTGGCAGATGGCATTTACGAGTAGTTTTTTCACGTGCTTTGCAATTCGTTGCAGTTATGTTCGACTGTATAGATAGAGTTTCTACATAATCATTCCACAGATACATCAGTTAAACTGATTACTCCTACTAAGAAGCTAGGGTGGCATGCCGCCTCACCGTACCACCATGCACTCAACCAGCACATGTATCCCAGAGCAGCGTGATCGTCAGCATGCTTGTGCGTGCACTTGTCTTCAACTCTGAGTTCCCTGTGTATCCTATTCCTAGTCATTCACCCTTGTGATCTAATGCCACTTAAAATCTAGACCACTGCTCTTCCAATCAACTGTCCAGTTCTCTATATGTGTCCTTACATCAACATCTATGGTTCCATATTGTGTTGATCTACATGGAGAAAAGCTAGTAAATTATAGAGTAGCCATTGATCCTTGACCACAGACATATATAGAGATATGCGGCTCAACCACTCGAGATTATTGGGCTTTAGTTTCATCCATAACCTATCATGATATTTATTGTCTATAACATATGTCTCAAATCATATGATACATCTAAATTCTCTGCACCGCGCTACCCCTTGATTGGACTGCCCCCATACCCCCGTTGTGCTTCCGAGGCAGTTGCTGGGGCCAATCTCCATCTAGGGGGCGTGTCCCCAAAATTTGGTCCTCACAACCATTGGTTTTGACCTTGTCAAAGTGGTGGCGGGCCCCACTTAGAAATTGCAGTGGGTGTCTACTTCTTGGTGGAGCAAGGCCCATGAAGGTTGCATTTGTTGGGGAACGTAGTATTTCAAATTTTTTCCTACGATAACGCAAGATCTATCTAGGAGAAGCATAGCAACGAGCGGGGAGAGTGTGTTCACGTACCCTCGTAGACCGAAAACGGAAGCGTTTAGTAACGCGGTTGATGTAGTCGAACGTCTTCGCGATCCAACCGATCAAGTACCGAACGCATGACACCTCCGCGATCTGCACACGTTCAGCTCAGTGGCGTCCCTCGTACTCTTGATCCAGCTGAGGCCGATGGAGAGTTTCGTCAGCACGGCGGCGTGGTGACGGTGATGATGAAGTTATCGACGCAGGGCTATGCCTAAGCACTACGACAATATGACAGAGGTGGAAAACTATGG
>LR738709.1:614718597-614733060 GCA_902687465.1 Secale cereale | reverse complement strand
GGGGGGGGTTCCGGTAACCCCCGGTACTCCGTAATTTATCCGATGCGACCCGAACCATTCCGGTGTCCGAATATAACCTTCCAATATACGAATCTTTATGTCTCGACCATATCGAGACTCCTCGTCATGTCCGTGATCTCATCCGGGACTCCGAAAAACTTTGGTTCATCAAATCACATAAACTCATAATACGAATCGTCATCGAACGTTAAGCATGCGGACCCTACGGGTTCGAGAACTATGTAGACATGACCGAGACACATCTCTGGTCAATAACCAATAGTGGAACCTCGATGCTCATATTGGCTCCTACATATTCTACGAAGATCTTTATCGGTCAAACCGCATAACAACATACGTTGTTCCCTTTGTCATCGGTATGTTACTTGCCCGAGATTCGATCATCGGTATCATCATACCTAGTTCAATCTCATTACCGGCAAGTCTCCTTACTCGTTACATAATACATCATCTCGTGACTAACTCATTAGTCATTTGCTTGCAAGGCTTATTATGATGTGTATTACCGAGAGGGCCCAGAGATACCTCTCCCACACTCAGAGTGACAAATCCTACTCTTGATCTATGCCAACACCACAAATACTTTCGGAAACACCCGTAGATCATCGTTATAATCACCCAGTTACGTTGTGACATTTGATAGCACACAAGGTGTTCCTCCGGTATTCAGGAGTTGTATAATCTCATAGTCAGAGGAACATGTATAAGTCATGAAGAAAGCAATAGCAATAAAACTAAGCGATCTTTGTGCTAATCTAACAGATGGGTCTTGTCCATCACATCATTCTCCTAATGATGTGATCCTGTTGATCAAATGACAACACATGCCTATGGTTAGGAAACTCAACCATCTTTGATTAACGAGCTAGTCTAGTAGAGGCATACTAGGGACACTCTGTTTTGTCTATGTATTCACACATGTATGAAGTTTCCGGTTAGAAAATTCTAGCATGAATAAAAGACATTTATCATGATATATAAGGAAATATAAATAACAACTTTATTATTGCCTCTAGGGCATATTTCCTTCAGTCTCCCACTTGCACCAGAGTCAATAATCTAGATTACATAGTAATGATTCTAACACCCATCGAGTCTTGGTGCTGATCATGTTTTGCTCGTGGAAGAGGCTTAGTCAAAGGGTCTACGACATTCAGATCCATATGTATTTTGCAAATCTTCATGTCTCCCTCCTTGACTTGATCGCGGATGGAGTTGAAGCGTCTCTTGATGTTCTTGGTTCTCTTGTGAAACCTGGATTCCTTCGCCAAGGTTATTGCTCCAGTGTTGTCACAAAAGATTTTCATTGGACCCGATGCACTAGGTATTACACCTAGATTGGATATTAAATCCTTCATCTAGATTCCTTCATTTGCTGATTCCGAAGCAGCTATGTACTCCGCTTCACACGTAGATCCCACCACGACGCTTTGCTTGGAACTGCACCAACTGACAGCTCCACCATTCAGCAAAAATACGTATCCGGTTTGTGACTTAGAGTCATCCGGATCAGTGTCAAAGCTTGCATCGACGTAATCATTTATGACGAGCTCTTTGTCACCTCCATAAACGAGAAACAAATCCTTCGTCCTTTTCAGGTACTTCAGGATGTTCTTGACCGCTGTCCAGTGATCCACTCCTGGATTACTTTGGTACCTTTCTGCTAGACTTATAGCAAGGCACACATCAGGTCTGGTACACATCATTGCATACATGATAGAACCTATGGCTAAAGCATAGGGAATGACTTTCATTTTCTCTCTATCTTCTGCAGTGGTCGGGCATTGAGTCTTACACAACTTCACACCTTGTAACACAGGTAAGAATCCTTTCTTTGTCTGATCCATTTTGAACTTCTTCAAAACTTTATCAAGGTATGTGCTTTGTGAAAGTCTAATTAAGCGTCTTGATCTATCTCTATAGATATGGATGCCCAATATATAAGCAGCTTCACCAAGGTCTTTCATTGAAAAATTCTTATTCAAGTATCCTTTTATGCTATCCAGAAATTCTACATCATTTCCAATCAACAATATGTCATCCACATATAATATCAGAAATGCTACAGAGCTCCCACTCACTTTCTTGTAAATACATGCTTCTCCAAAAGTCTGTATAAAACCATATGCTTTGATCATCTCATCAAAGCGTATATTCCAACTCCGAGATGCTTGCACCAGTCCATAGATGGATTGCTGGAGCTTGCATACTTTGTTGGCACCTTTAGGATCGACAAAACCTTCTGGTTGCATCATATACAACTCTTCTTTGAGATATCCATTAAAGAATGAAGTTTTGACATCCATTAGCCAGATTTCATAATTATAAAATGTGGCAATTGCTAACATGATTCGGACAGACTTAAGCATCGCTACGGGTGAGAAAGTCTCATCGTAGTCAACTCCTTGAACCTTTCGCAACAAGTCGAGCTTTGTAGCCAGTAACATTACCATCGGCGTTAGTCTTCCTCTTAAAGATCCCTTTATTTTCAATTGCTTGCCAATCATCGCGCAAGTCAACCAAAGTCCACACTTTGTTCTCATACATGGATCCCATCTCAGATTTCATGGCCTCAAGCCATTTTGCGGAATCTAGGCTCATCATCGCTTCCTCATAGTTCGTAGGTTCATCATGGTCTAGTAACATGACTTCCAGAACAAGGTTACCGTACCACTCTGGCACATAACGTACTCTGGTTGACCTACGAGGTTTAGTAGTAACTTGATCTGAAGTTTCATGATCATCATCATTAGCTTCCTCACTAATTGGTGTAGGAATCACTGGAACTAGTTTCTGTGATGAACTACTTTCCAATTCGGGAGAAGGTACAATTACCTCATCAAGTTCTACTTTCCTCCCACTCACTTCTTTCAAGAAAAACTCCTTCTCTAGAAAGGATCCATTCTTAGCAACGAATATTTTGCCTTCGGATCTATGATAGAAGGTGTACCAAAAAGTTTCCTTTGGGGTATCCTATGAAGACACTTTCTCCGAATTGGGTTCGAGCTTATCAGGTTGAAGCTTTTTCACATAAGCATCGCAGCCCCAAACTTTAAGAAATGACAACTTGGGTTTCTTGCCAAACCACAGTTCATAAGGTGTCGTCTCAACGGATTTAGATGGTGCCCTATTTAATGTGACTGCAGCTGTCTCTAAAGTATAACCCCAAAACGATAGTGGTAAATCGGTAAGAGACATCATAGATCGCACCATATCTAATAAAGTACGGTTACGATGTTCGGACACACCATTATGCTGTGGTGTTCCAGGTGGCGTGAGTTGCGAAACTATTCCACATTGTTTCAAATGAAGACCAAACTCGTAACTCAAATATTCGCCTCCGCGATCAGATCGTAGAAATTTTATTTTCTTGTTACGATGATTCTCTACTTCACTCTGAAATTCTTTGAACTTTTCAAATGTTTCATACTTGTGTTTCATCAAGTATATATACCCATATCTTCTCAAATCATCTGTGAAGGTCAGAAAATAATGATACCCTCCGCGAGCCTCAACACTCATTGGACCGCAAACATCAGTATGTATGATTTTCAATAAGTCATTTGCTCGCTCCATTGTTCCGGAGAACGGAGTTTTAGTCATCTTGCCCATGAGGCATGGTTCGCAAGCACCAAGTGATTCATAATCAAGTGATTCCAAAAGTCCATCAGCATGGAGTTTCTTCATGCGCTTTACACCAATATGACCTAAACGACAGTGCCACAAATAAGTTGCACTATCATTATCAACTTTGCATCTCTTGGCTTCAATATTATGAATATGTGTATCACTACGACCGAGATTCAACAAATATAGACCATTCATCAAGGGTGCATGACCATAAAAGATATTACTCATATAAATAGAACAACCATTACTCTCTGATTTAAATGAATAACCGTCTCGCAACAAACAAGATCCAGATATAATGTTCATGCTCAACGCTGGCACCAAATAACAATTATTTAGGTCTAAAACTAATCCCAAAGGCAGATATAGAGGTAGCGTGCCGACGGCAATCACATCGACTTTGGAACCATTTCCCACGCGCATCGTCACCTCGTCCTTAGCCAATCTTCGTTTAATCTGTAGCCCCTATTTCGAGTTACAAATATGAGCAACCGAACCAGTATCAAATACCCAGGCGCTACTACGAGCATTAGTAAGGTACACATCAATAACATGTATATCAAATATAACTTTGTTCACTTTGCCATCCTTCTTATCTGCCAAATACTTGGGGCAGTTCCGCTTCCAGTGTCCAGTCCCTTTGCAATAGAAGCACTCAGTTTCAGGCTTGGCTCCAGACTTGGGTTTCTTCGTGGGAGTAGCAACTGGCTTGCTATTCTTCTTGAAGTTCCCCTTCTTTCCCTTGCCCCTTTTCTTGAAACTAGTGGTCTTCTTAACCATCAACACTTGATGCTCATTTTTGATTTCTACCTCCGCAACTTTGAGCATAGCGAAGAGCTCGGGAATTGTCTTCTGCATCCCTTGCATATTATAGTTCATCACGAAGCCCTTATAGCTTGGTGGCAGTGATTGAAGAACTCTATCAATAACACTATCTTCATCAACTTTGACTCCAAGTTGAGTCATGTGATTGTAGTACACAAACATTCTGAGTAAGTGTTCACTGGTAGAACTGTTCTCCTCCATCTTGCAGCTATAGAACTTGTTGGAGACTTCATATCTCTCAAATCGGGCATTTGCTTGAAATATTAACTTCAACTCTTGGAACATCTCATATGCTCCATGACGTTCAAAACATCTTTGAAGACCTGGTTCTAAGACGTAAAGCATGGCACACTGAACTATCGAGTAGTCATCAGCTCTGCTCTGCCAGACGTTCATAATGTCCGGTGTTGCATCTGCAGCGGGCTTTTCACCTAGCGGTGCTTCCAGGACATAATTCTTCTGTGCAGCAATGAGGATAATCCTCAAGTTACGGACCCAGTCCGTGTAGTTGCTACCATCGTCTTTCAACTTAGCTTTCTCTAGGAACACATTAAAATTCAAGGGAACAATAGCATAGGCCATTTATCTACAACAACATAGATATGCAAAAACTATCAGGACTAAGTTCATGATAAATTAAAGTTCAATTAATCATATTACTAAAGAACTCCCACTTTGATAGACATCTCTCTAGTCATCTAAATGATCACGTGATCCAAATGAACTAAACCATGTCCGATCATCACATGAGATGGAGTAGTTTTCAATGGTTAACATCTTATGTTGATCATATCTACTATATGATTCACGCTCGACCTTTCAGTCTCCAGTGCTCTGAGGCCATGTCTGTACATGCTACGCTCGTCAAGTTTAACCTGAGTAGTCTGCATGTGCAAAACTATCTTACACCCGTTGTATGTGAACGTAGAGCTTATCACATCCGATCATCAGGTGGTGTCTCGGCACGACGGACTTTCACAACGGTGCATACTCAGGGAGAACACTTGTACCTTGAAATTTTGTAAGGGGTCATCTTATAATGCTACCACCGTACTATGCAAAATAAGAAGCATAATAATATAAACATCACATGCAATCAAAATATGTGACATGATATGGCCATCATCATCTTGTGCTTTTGATCTCCATCTCCAAAGCATCGTCATGATCTCCATCGTCACCGGCTTGACACCATGATCTTCATCGTAGCGTCGTGGTCGTCTTGCCAACTATTGCTACTACTACTATCGCTAACTCATAGTGATAAAGTAAAGCAATTACATGGATTTCACAATTCATAGAAAAAGAGACAACCATAAGGCTCCTGCCGGTTGCCGATAATTTACAAAACATGATCATCTCATACAATATCATATAAATCATCACGTCTTGACCATATCACATCACAACAAACCCTGCAAAAACAAGTTAGACGTCCTCTACTTTGTTGTTGCAAGTTTTACATGGCTGCTACGGGCTTAGCAAGAACCGTTCTTACCTACGTATCAAAACCACAACGATTTTTCATCAAGTGTGCTGTTTTAACCTTCAACAAGGACCGAGCGTAGTCACACTCGATTCAACTAAACTTGGAGAAACTGACACCCGCCAACCACCTATGTGCAAAGCACGTCGGTTGAACCAGTCTCATGAATGCGGTCATGTAATGTCGGTCCGGGCCGCTTCATCCAACAATACCGCCGAATCAAAGTATGACATGCTGGTAAGCAGTATGACTATTATCGCCCACAACTCATTGTGTTCTACTCGTGCATATCATCTACGCATAGACCTGGCTCATGATGCCACTGTTGGGGAACGTAGTATTTCCAAAAAAATTCCTACGATCACGCCAGATCTATCTAGGAGAAGCATATCAACGAGCGGGGAGAGTGTGTCCACGTACCCTCGTAGACCGAAAGCGTAAGCGTTTAGTAACGCGGTTGATGTAGTCGAACGTCTTCGTGATCCAACCGATCAAGTACCGAATGCACGACACCTTCGCGATCTGCACACATTCAGCTCGATGATGTCCCTCGTACTCTTGATCCAGCCGAGATCGAGGGAGAGTTTCGTCAGCACGACGGCGTGGTGACGGTGATGATGAAGTAACCAACGCAGGACTTCGCCTAAGCACTACGACAATATGACTGAGGTGGAAAACTATGGAGGGGGCACCGCAAACGGCTAAAGATCAACTTGTGTGTCTATGGGGTGTCCCCTTCCCCTGTATATAAAGGATGGGAGGAGGAGGCCGACAGGCCACAAGGGGCGCGCCAAGGGGGGAGTGCTACCTCATGAGCATGCATTGTTTTCCCTTTGAAGAGGAAAGGGTGATGCAGCAAAGTAGCGTAACTATTTCCCTCCGTTTTTGAGAATCAAGGTATCAATCGAGTAGGAGACTACACGCAAATCCGTAGTACCTGCACAAACAATTAAGAACCTTGCAACCAACACGATAAAGGGGTTGTTAATCCCTTCAAGGCGACTTGCAAAAGTGAGATCTGATAGAGATAACAAGATAAATATTTTTGGTATTTTTGTTGTATAGACTGAAAAGTAAAGATTGCAAAATAAACTACGATAAAAATAGCTAGTTGACGTGAGATTAATATGATGGAAAATAGACCAGGGGCCATAGGTTTCACTAATGGCTTCTCTCAAGATAGCAAATCTTACGGTGGGTAAACAAATTACTGTCGAGCAATTGATAGAAAAGCGCATAGTTATGAGAATATCTAGGCATGATCATGTATATAGGCATAACATCCGTGACAAGTAGACCGAAATGATTCTTCATCTACTACTATTACTCCACACATCGACCGCTATCCAGCATGCATCTAGAGTATTAAGTTCATAAGAACAGAGTAACGCATTAAGCAAGATGACATGATGTAGAGGGATAAACTCATGCAATATGACATAAACCCCATCTTTTTATCCTCGATAGCAACAATACAATACGTGCCTTGCTGCCCCCGCTGTCACTGGGAAAGGACACCGCAAGATTGAAACCAAAGCTAAGCACTTCTCCCATTGCAAGAAAGTTCAATCTAGTAGACCAAACCAAACTGATAATTTGAAGAGACTTCCAAAGATATTAAATCATGCATATAATAATTCAGAGAAGAACCAAATATTATTCATATATAATATTGATCGTAAACCTACAATTCATCGGATCTCGACAAACACACCGCAAAAAGTATTACATCGAATAGATCTCCAAGAAGATAGAGGAGAACATGGTATTGAGATCCAAAGAGAGAGAAGAAACCATCTAGCTAATAACTATGGGCCCGAAGGTCTGTGGTAAACTACTCACACATCATCGGAGAGGCTATGGTGTTGATGTAGAGGCTCTACGTGATCGATCCCCCCTCCGGCGGAGCGCCGGAAAAGGCCCCAAGATGGGATCTCACGGGTACAGAAGGTTGCGGCAGTGGAAATAGGATTTTGTGGTGCTCTCGGATGTTTTCAGGATATATGAGTATATATAGGAGGAAGAGGTACGTCGGTGGAGCTACGAGGGGCCCACGAGGGTGGGGGCGCGCCTACCCCCCGGGCACGCCCTCCTGCCTCGTGGCCTCCTCGTGGCTTCCCAGACTTGTACTCCAAGTCTCTTGGATTGCATTTGTTCCAAAAACGATCCTCGCGAAGGTTTCATTCCGTTTGGACTCCGTTTGATATTCCTTTTCTGCGAAACACTGAAATAGGCAAAAAACAACAATTTGCACTAGGCCTTTGGTTAGTAGGTTAGTCCCAAAAATAATATAAAAGTGCATATTAAAGCCCATTAAACATCCAATAAAGATAATATAATAGCATGGAACAATAAAAAATTATAGATATGTTGGAGACGTATCAAGCATCCCCAAGCTTAATTCCTGCTTGTCCTCGAGTAGGTAAATGATAAAAACAGAATTTTTGATGTGGAATGCTACCTAACATAATTCTCAATGTAATTCTCTTTATTGTGGCATGAATGTTTAGATCCGAAAGACTCAAGTCAAAATTTTAATATTGACACAAGAATAATAGTACTTCAGGCATACTAACAAAGCAATCATGTCTTCTCAAAATAACATGGCCAAAGAAAGTTCATCCCTACAAAATCATATAGTTTGGCTATGCTCCATCTTCGTCACACAAAAAACCCAAATCATGCACAACCCCGGTTTCAGCCAAGCAATTGTTTCATACTTTAATTTTTTCAAAGTTTTTCAATTTTCATGCAATACATGAGCGTGAGCCATGGATATAGCACTATAGGTGGAATAGAGTGGTGGTTGTGGAGAAGACAAAAAGAGGAAGATGGACTCACATCAACTAGGCGTATCAATGGGCTATGGAGATGCCAATCAACAGATATCAATGTGAGTGAGTAGGGATTGCCCTGCAACGGATGCACTAGAGCTATAAATGTATGAAAGCTCAACAAAAGAAACTAAGTGGGTGTGCATCCAACTTCCTTGCTCACGAAGACCCAGGACATTTGAGGAAGCCCATCATTGGAATATACAAGCCAAGTTCTATAATGAAAATTCCCACTAGTATATGAAAGTGACAAAACAAGAGACCCTCATGGTGCTACTTTGAAGCACAAGTGTGGAAAAAAGATAGTAGCATTGTCCCTTTTTTTTGGGCCTTCCTTTTTTTATTTGGCCTTTTTTTTTCTGGGACAATGCTCTAATAATGATGATCATCACACTTCTATTTATTTACAACTCAAAGATTACAACTCGATACTAGAACAAAATTTGACTCTATATGGATGCCTCCGGCGGTGTACCGGGATGGGCAATGAATCAAGAGTGACATGTATGAAAAACTATGCATGATGGCCTTGCCACAAATACGATGTCAACTACATGATCATGCAAGGCAATATGACAATGATGAAACGTGTCATAATAAACAGAACGGTGGAAGATTGCATGGCAATATATCTCAGAATGGCTATGGAAATGCCATAATAGGTAGGTTTGGTGGCTGTTTTGAGGAAGATATATGGTGGGTGTATGGTACCGGCGAAAGTTGTGCGGTACAAGAGAGGCTAGCAATGGCGGAAGGGTAAGAATGCGTATAATCCATGGACTCAACATTAGTCATAAAAACTCACATACTTATTGCAAAAATCTACAAGTCATGAAAACAAAGTACTACATGCATGCTCCTAGGGGAAGGGTTGGTAGGAGTTAACCATCGCGCGATCCCGACCTCCACACAAAGGATGACTATCAAAGAAATACCTCATGCTTCAAATTTGTCACACAACGGTTACCATACGTGCATGCTACGGGACTTGCAAACCTCAACACAAGTATTTCTCAAATTCACAACTACTCTACTAGCATGACTCCAATATCACCATCCTCATATCTCAAAACAATCATCAAGCATCAAACTTCTCATAGTATTCAATGCACTTTATATGAAAGTTTTTATTATACCCATCTTGGATGCCTGTTATATTAGCACTAATTTTATAGCCAAAGCAAATTACCATGCTATTCTAAAGGACTCTCAAAATAATATAAGCGAAGCATGAGATATCAATAATTTCTATAAAATAAAACCACCACCGTGCTCTAAAAAGATATAAGTGAAGTACTAGAGCAAAATTACCTAGCTCAAAAGATATAAGTGAAGCACATAGAGTATTCTAATAAATTCCGATTCATGTGTGTCCCTCCCAAAAGGTGTGTACAGCAAGGATGATTGTGGTAAACTAAAAAGCAAATACTCAAATCATATAAGACGCTCAAAGAAAAACACATATCATGTGGTGAATAAAAATATAGTCTCAAGTAAAGTTACATATATACGAAGACGAAGGAGGGGATGCCTTCCCAGGGCATCCCCAAGCTTAGGCTTTTGGTTGTCCTTGAATTTTACCTTGGGGGTGCCTTTGGCATCCCCAAGCTTAGGCTCTTGCCACTCTTTATTCCATAGTCCATCAAATCCTTACCCAAAAACTTGAAAACTTCACAACACAAAACTTAACATAAAATCTTGTGAGCTCCGTTAGTATAAGAAAACAAACCACCACTTTAAGGTATTGTATTGAACTCATTCTTTATTTATATTGGTGTTAAACCTACTGTATTCCAACTTCTCTATGGTTCATACCCTTCGATACTACTCATAAATTCATCAAAATAAGCAAATAACACACAAAAAACAGAATCTGTCAAAAACAGAACAATCTGTAGCAATCTGTAACTTTCGAATAATTCTGTAACTATAAAAATTCTGAAATAAATTTGTGGACATGAGGAATTTGTCTATTAATCATATTAAAAAAATCAACTTAAAATCACTCTATAGCAGCTAATCTCGTGAGCGCAAAAGTTTCTGTTTTTTACACCAAGATCACAAAGACTTCACCCAAGTCTTCCCAAAGGTTCTAATTGGCACAAACACTAATTAAAACACAAAAACACATCTAAACAGAATCTAGATGAATTATTTATTACTAAACAGAAGCAAAAAAGCAAAGAAAGCAAATAAAATTGGGTTGCCTCCCAACAAGCGCTTTTCTTTAAAGACTTTTAGCTAGGCATTGAGATTTCAATGATGCTCACATGGAAGACAAGATTTGAAGCACAAAACGAGTATCATAAAGAATGTGAAAATCACATCTAAGTCTAACATACTTCCTATGCATAGGCATTTTATAGGAAAACAAATTAGCAAGACAATCAAGATCTAGCATATGCAAGGAAGAAGAAAGAGCCAATAACAATCTCAACATAACGAGAGGTAATTTAGTAACATAAAAATTCCTACAACCATATTTTCTTCTCTCATAATAATTACATGTAGTATCATAATCAAATTCAACAATATAGCTATCACAAAACGTATTCTCAACACGATCCACATGCATACGAAGTTGACACTCTTCCAAAATAGTGGGAGCAACATTAACTAAAGTCATGACCTCTCCAAACCCAGTTTTATCAAAAATTCCATAAGATCGAACATTCTCCAAATATATGGGATCTAAAGTTGACAATCTTCCAAACCCACTTTCAATATTATTTCGAACATTATTATCAATCTCATATTCATCATGGGGCTTAAATAAATTTTCAAGATCATAAGAAGAATCACCCCAATCATGATCATTGCAACAAATAGTAGTCACAGCAAAACTAGCATCCCCAAGCTTGAGGTTTTGCATATCATTAACACAATTGACATTAAGAGAATTTATAATAACATCATTGCAATCATGCTTTTCATCGAAGAAACTATCAAGTATGGGGGCAGTAACAACGATCTCATGTTTAACATAAGGAACTATAGCAAATTCATCTTCATAAATATTGGCATCATGGCCACAAGAATAGCAAGCGTCATGTTCATCAAGGGATATTTCAATCAAATTATCGGAATCATAACTATCTATAGATTCATGCATATCATTATTTTCTTCCAAAGCAGCGGTCATTCTTTCAATAGATTCTTTGACATAGACATTATGAGCATAGTTTTCAGAGCAATATTTAAGTACATCAAAATTTTCATATTCGTAGAGAGTAATATCGTACTTTTCAATCAAAGAAGCAACTTCATAAGCACCCTTAAAAGCAACACATTCTTCAATTTGTTCGATATCATAGTAACTATAAACACCCTTTGCATAAGAAGATAAGATTTCATTATCATTAAACTCACATAGGTAGGGGAGGTATTTTTTAGGGTTCTTAGAGAAACAAGTAAAATCATAAATTTCACAAAGATTCCAAGCATAACACATCAATCTGTTTATTTGATCCCATAAGAGTCTCCCTTTTCAGACAAACGGTGACGCACAAAATGAGCATGCTCCTCTAAAGATTTCCCATCAACTAGGCTAGTTGGGGTTTCAGCACGAGCGCATAAGGATCGAAGATGATCCAAGTAGAACACTTTAAGTGGATCCATATCAATAGATTTTTAGCAAGCAAAGATGCAAGCAAATAGAAGGCACATGGAAACACAAACAAAGATACACACGGGAAGAAGGCGAATAAAAGGAAAAGGTTTTCTAAAATCGTCTTAGAAGTGGGGGAGAGGAAAACGAGAGGCAAATGGCAAATAATGTAATGAGGGATAAGAGTTTGTGATGGGTACTTGGTATGTCTTGACTTGTGCGTTGATCTCCCCGACAACGGCGCCAGAAATCCATCTTGCTACCTCTTGAGCATGCGTTGTTTTTCCATTGAAGAGGAAAGGGTGATGCAACAAAGTAGCGTAAGTATTTCCCTCAGTTTTTGAGAACCAAGGTATCAATCGAGTAGGAGACCACACGCAAATCCCTAGTACCTGCACAAACAATTAAGAACCTTGCAACCAACGCGATAAAGGGGTTGTCAATCCCTTCACGACCACTTACAAAAGTGAGAGCTGATAGAGATAAAAAGATAAATATTTTTGGTATTTTTATTTTTATAAACTGAAAAGTAAAGATTGCAAAATAAACTACGATAAAAATAGCTAGTTGATGGGAGATTAATATGATGGAAAATAGACCCGGGGGGCATAGGTTTCACTAGTGGCTTCTCTCAAGATAGCAAATCTTACGGTGGGTAAACAAATTACTGTCGAGCAATTGATAGAAAGCTCATAGTTATGAGATTATCTAGGCATGAGCATGTATATAGGCATCACGTCCGTGACAAGTAGACCGAAACGATTCTGCATCTACTACTATTACTCCACACATCGACCGCTATCCATCATGCATCTAGAGTATAAAGTTCATAAGAACAGAGTAACACATTAAACAAGATGACATGATGTAGAGGGATAAACTCATGCAATATGACATAAACCCCATCTTTTTATCCTCGATAGCAACAATACAATACGTGCCTTGCTGCCCCTGCTGTCACTGGGAAAGGACCCGCATGATTGAACCCAAAGCTAAGCACTTCTCCCATTGCAAGAAAGATCAATCTAGTAGGCTAAACCAAACTGATAATTCGAAGAGATTTGCAAAGATATTAAATCATGCATACAAGAATTCAGAGAAGAACCAAATGTTGTTCATAGATAATCTTGATCATAAACCCACAATTCATCAGATCTCGAAAAGCACACCACAAAAAGTATTACATCGAATAGATCTCCAAGAAGACCGCGGGGAACTTTGCATTGAAATCCAAAGAGAGTGAAGAAGCCATCTAGCTATTAACTATGGACCCGAAGGTCTGTGGTAAACTACTCACACATCATCGAAGAGGCTACGATGTTGATGTAGAAGCCCTCCGTGATCGATTCCCCTTCGACGGAGCGCCGAAAAAGGCCCCAAGATGGGATCTCACGGGTACATAAGGTTGCAGCGGTGGAAATAGGGTTTCGTGGTGCTCTCGGATGTTTTCAGGATATATGAGTATATATATGAGGAAGAGGTACGTCGGTGGAGCTACAAGGGGCCCACGAGGGTGGGGGGCGCGCCTACCCCCAAGGGCGCGCCCTCCTGCCTCGTGGCCACCTCGTGGCTTCCCAGACTTGTACTCCAAGTCTCCTGGATTGCGTTTGTTCCAAAAACGATCCTCGCGAAGGTTTCATTCTGTTAGGACTCCATTTGATATTCCTTTTCTATGAAACACTGAAATAGGCAAAAAATAGCAATTTGCACTGGGCCTTTGGTTAGTAAGTTAGTCCCAAAAATAATATAAAAGTGCATATTAAAGCCCATTAAACATCCAAAACAGATAATATAATAGCATGGAACAATGAAAAATTATAGATATGTTGGAGACGTATCAGGGAGGAATCCTACTCCTAGTAGGAGTAGGTTTCCACCTTTCCTAGTACAAGTAGAAGAAGGGGGGAAGGAGGAGCAGGAGAGAAGGAAGGAGGGGGCGCCACCCCCTCCCCTTGTGCAATTCGGATTGGGGCAAGGGGGGCGTGCGCCACCTCCTGGCCAGCCCTCTCTCATCTCCACTAAGGCCCATGAGGCCCAATAGCTTCCGGGGGGGGGGGGGG
>LR738709.1:614701966-614718459 GCA_902687465.1 Secale cereale | reverse complement strand
GGGTTCCGGTAACCCCCGGTACTCCGTAATTTATCTGATACGACCCGAACCATTCCGGTGTCCGAATATAACCTTACAATATATGAATCTTTATGTCTCGACCATTTCGAGACTCCTCGTCATGTCTGTGATCTCATCCGGGACTCCGAACAACCTTCGGTACATCAAATCACATAAACTCATAATACGAATCGTCATCGAACGTTAAGCGTGCGGACCCTACGGGTTCGAGAACTATGTAGACATGACCGAGACACATCTTTGGTCAATAACCAATAGCGGAACCTGGATGCTCATATTGGCTCCTACATATTCTACGAAAATCTTTATCGGTCAAACCTCATAACAACATACATTGTTCCCTTTGTCATCAGTATGTTACTTGCCCGAGATTCGATCGTCAGTATCATCATACCTAGTTCAATCTCGTTACCGGAAAGTCTCTTTACTCGTTCCATAATACATCATCTCATGGCTAACTCATTAGTCATTTGCTTGCAAGGCTTATTATGATGTGTATTACCGAGAGGGCCTAGAGATACATCTCCGACACTCGGAGTGACAAATCCTAATCTTGATCTATGCCAACACCACAAACACTTTCGGAAACACCTGTAGAGCATCTTTATAATCACCCAGTTATGTTGTGATGTTTGATAGCACACCAGGTGTTTGTCCGGTATTCGGGAGTTGCATAATGTCATAGTCAGAGGAACATGTATAAGTCATGAAGAAAGCAATAGCAATAAAACTAAACGATCATTGTGCTAAGCTAACAGATGGGTCTTTTCCATCACATCATTCTCCTAATGATGTGATCCCGTTGATCAAATGACAACACATGCCTATGGTTAGGAAACTCAACCATCTTTGATTAACGAGCTAGTCTAGTAGAGGCATACTAGGGACACTCTGTTTTGTCTATGTATTCACACATGTACCAAGTTTCCGGTTAATACAATTCTAGCATGAATAAAAGATATTTATCATGATATATAAGGAAATATAAATAACAACTTTATTATTGCCTCTAGGGCATATTTCCTTTAGTATTTTAGGGTGATGGCTGGTTGTGCACGAGTGATGGTGGCACTCTGGCCTACGGAAATGTCGCTTGGGCATGATGTGACAAGGCTAATAGTGGAGAATAAGGTGGGAGGTTAGTAGGGAAGAGGACATGTGAGTCTCTAATTCTTTATACAGTCCAACTCGTTGGCCAACTTTCATAATATAAACAATTTTGTCCCGAAACACCCTTGTCAGGGAAGAAGCATCTTGATCTATTCACTCTTATGTCACGATGTATTTGAGACCTTACGAGTTACACATTGGCAATGTTCTGGCTGTACCCACATACCAGTGTACTCTCTATTCTCACCGTCCATTCTTACATCAAAGTTCATGCAAGAAAACTTTTTTGTTTCACTCACATAAAAGAACATTTGAACTCAATTTTTTTTGTTTTAGGATTTTTTGGCACAACATAAGTTTATAAAATGATACAATTCATTCAAAATTGAGATTTGACAAATTTATGTTTCATAAATAAAATCGGGAACATTTTATACAATGAGTGACACTAGTGTATAGTTCATCTGCAAAGTTTCAAGTACAAATGTTATCTTGTTTGGAAGAAACAAAAAGAGAAATTTCTTTGTAAGAATAGGACAAATCTAGATGCAAACTGAATGATCTAGACATACGGTACACAGGTATGGTGGTACAAAAAGTCCACACTCGTTACACTTTGCTATTTACATCAAGTGCTACTCATGTGTTTATCACAATTCACAATGCATTCTCTCACTTCTGAACCAAAAATGATCTGTTGCAAGCATTCTTCAATTTAGCACAAAGGAGTAAAGCTCAGAGTCTAGTTGTGCACAACAAAAAGGTTTTTCTTCGTAACGGAAATGCTAGACTCTCGACCATGAGTAAGGCCACAATATAAAATGGTAGTCTCCACAGGCTACCACTTGAACTCCTCTCCACTGTGCACTGGTTGATCAAGATCTCAGACCGAATCAATAGTTCTCCACCAGATGTGTCAAGCCTTCACTCACAAGTGGGAGAGGGGCACGCCACCAGTGAACACCAAGTTCAACTGATATGGATTCACTCGAGGATACAATGCTGGATGCCCACAACCCCGCATCAGCGATGCAAAGCCAAGTTGTTGCATCGCCACGTGGAGCCTCACACGACAGAGGAGGCTACCGCTCCAACCGCCCTCGATGAAGGAAAACCTTGCCGTCACTAGCGACAATTGGGGAGCACCGCACTATGGATGCCAAACTTGACCATGTTGGTAGTCCTCCACCTTCTTGGACCTCGTTAGCAAATAGAGGAGGGGACAACTTGCCACCGCAGGGCAACTACTAGCCTTGTCGCATCATGCATGAGAGACATGACCAAACAATCACCTATGACATCCCATCACCCACATGGACTGCAAAACGAAGCAGCCACCACCATAGAAATGACACCGTAGGCCCTCTTGACAAAAAAAAGAAGCAAAATCGGGTCTCCAAAATGTCCATTTTAAAGCTTGTTGGAGAGCTTACCTTTTTCTCTGAAACTCCTCGCAAGCCATTTGTCTATGAAATTTTATATGCACATAGCACACTCGAGTATTTTTGGTGCAATTCTTTTTCTTCATATTTGCAAATTTGTTTTCATTTTTTTGAACTTACTATTTATGACAGATGCGGATGCATTGAACCTCAGAAATGTCGTGTCTGAACAGTTGGATCTTTTATCATTCTTAGTTAAAATATACCCTATATGGTCAACTAAGCTATTGCATCCATTGTCTTTTCTGGCCTTATTCGTATAGTTTGAGTTTCTTTATGGAGAGTAACCTTTTTTGTTTCAGACAAACCAACTCTCGCTAACTAGGTGAATGTATCTGTTGTAGATTGCAGTAAGCCAGTAACTCGAGTGCCCTGTAAGGATGTAAGTCAAGAAGTGAGGCGATCAATATATGCAAATAACTGTGTGTCCACCTGCAATAAATTTAAAAAATGGATGTTCTCATGCCAAGGTCACATCATTCCGTTTAGGATAACAATAACCCAGTGATGACGATTTCCATTCCATCTTTGCGAGTTGGAGAACTGGCCATTGTTAGCTCGAGCTACTAGTATACCAGAGTAATGAAATCTACAGATAAAGAATTCTAGATGAACAACACCGAATGGTGAAGGTAGAACCACAATGTGCTCAACACTAGCTACTTTCTCCTTGCTACCATGTTTTCTTTCTTTTTACTCGGTTCTAGATCAAATTTCTAATGCATCCCATTCCTGGCTATATCACGCCGGTGCCATTCACCATGCTCGACATTCTTTGCTGCCCACCTACCCTTGGCACTCTCCCATAGCAACTAAACATGATCCCGGTACATGGGGAACTAGTAGATATAAATAGAAGATCAATGAGTGAAGCATTGTGTGTGGCCGGATCATCATTTCTCACCAAATTTCACATGCCAAATATTGTGGCCATTTAATTCTACACCATTGGTGTAGTTGCCAATGTTGCACTCATTGCACAGCTGTATATGAGAAACCCTAAAGAGAACACTACTACGAACCATGACAAATAATCCACCATAAACTCAACCAAAAATAGAAAACTTCTTCATGTTGATTGATTTCCAACTCGGTATAGCAAAAAAAGAAGATACACTGTGACACCACTCTTCGTGTAACTCAATGAAAGGAATATAAATATGAAAGATTATTGGATTTTTAATTGATTTTGATGGTGAAATGTCGATCATCGTATATGGAATGACCATTTGATTTGATTCGGAACAATGTGCTAATTTTCAGCTTTCATGGCTTTGCTCTACAACAGTTACATAGTGAGTAGCTCTACATGGCTTGCGAGACAAGTCGCCAAGATGATTAGATGACCTAGGTACTTAGATTAATATTCCGATGTAATGCAAATCGAGGATCGGGCATTTCGGCATTTCTTAGCTCCACCGACTGGTATCTTACCGAAGCGATGAAATCTATGGCTCAACACTCTGAAATATGTACCAAATTGTCCATGTAGAGCTACCGTCTGATCAATACTTGCAACAATCATCACCCTTCTGTTTGAATCTTTCTTTTTACTACTCTTTAAATCAAATTTCCAACACATCACATTCCCTACTAGATCGTGCTATGTTACCGCGAGTGCCATCTACCATGCTCGTCATTGTTGCTATCATACTACACTTCGGTATTGTCCCCTAGCAACTAAATGTGATCTATCTATGGGAAATCTAGATGTGTGTAAATGACCATCATGTCCAACGTTGTATGTGCTTGTGTGCGCCCCTTGATGATTTTTTCACCAAACATCACATGCCACCTATTGTAGTTATTCTAACGCGAGTAGTGTAGTTGCCAACGTGTGTGGCATCCATTGCATGTTAACATATGAGCAAACCTAAAGAGAATATTGCTAGCAAAGCATGACAAATGAGCCACCATGAACTTAACCAAAATTAAAAACATTTTACTAATTATTGGTTTCCAACTTGGTATAGCAAAAGAAAGGTCACGACACAAAACCACCTATGTATAACTCAATAAACAAACATGAATACAAAGATTATTGAATTGTTATATGATTAATAACGGTGATTTAGTGATATCATAAGTAGTAAGACCATTTGATTTGATTCTGAATGGTGTGCTAATTGCAATCCCTCATGGCTTCATTCTACAACAAATATGTAGTGAGTAGCTCTACAAGGCTTGGGAGACAAGTCACTAAGATGCTTATGAAAGAACATAAACAATGTTCTTTGATTTGCTGCTAGGCACTTAGGTCAATATTTCCTCTTTTAGTTTATACACGATGTTTTAGATTTATGCATAATAATTAAGGTTTAACATAAAATGGCTATCATGGCCCTTTTGACTCCTTGAGATGATCCAATTTTAAATGCAGTCCTAGGATGCCAGCTTATAAGAACGAACGTGCACAATAAAAGACCAATAGACACACGTTGGTTTGTATAGGAAATTATTGACTGAGTGCGATTTTTTGGAGGCCGAGGTCCATGGAGCCTTTATTTTTTTCTTCGAAAAATCATATTTAAAAGTTTTTTAAAAAAAATTGAAAACATTTCCATGGAAACTTATGTGTTTTGCGCACAAACGTGTGAAAAATCGTTTGAAAATATTTTGATTTGTATGCTGTCCAAAAAAGGCAAAAATCTGGCCGAACAAAAAGAAAAGTCAGCCCATTTTGAAAATACATATTCGTCTTTTTTTTTGTACGCCACCTGCGAAAGTATAATGTTATGAAACTTTTCTTAGATGTGTTAAACATGTATTTCTGTATGTACACATTTTATCTTTGTTTTCTGAGCTATGGAAATATGTTTTTTTAAAACATGCTCACTGGAGCCCGGCCACCATTGGTTATTAGTGCAACAATTTCTTCTAAAATATGGATTATATGACCCATAAATTATATGACGGATATTCAAAATAAGTTTCCTATGGTATAATTTTTATGGAACATAACTCATAAGTGACTTTCTATGCTTTTTAGAGGGAGAAAAACACTTCCTTCTTCCTATTTCTAAATGCGGAGATTGCAAAGTAAAACATGTCTTCGTACTTATATTAATTTACAAATTATGCGCCCTTCCTTTATTTATACGGCTGGAGTGCAGTGATGTCATCACTACAAATGGCCGTATATGCACAAGTCTCCGTGCTTGATGAACCTTTGGTCAATAACACACAAGTTTTATTCTATTTTGTGGGAAAAGAAAGGCAACCTCAGTCAATGACAATTAATAAAAAACAAATTAACAAAAAGTGTACGCCACTTACGAGTAATTTTAATGCTTTTTTAAACTCCTTGCAGTTATGTGCAACTTCTTGAGATATTAGTTGTCGCATACACAATTGATAGATCCAACAGTTCCTGATGCATTTGGAAGTGATAAACTGAATCTGCAAGTCTTATTAAAACTAATGTAATGTTTTTGTTGAATTTCCATATGGAAGATATCTTACTTTGTTGGATTTGGATTGTTATGCCTCGAATTATTGCTGAGCATAGGTGTCATCTTGGGTTACAAAAAAAGGGTGTCATCCTGGTAGGTGTGGTTTCCCCCTTCTTTTATGGATGCTTAAAGGCTTGTTATTTGAAGATCTTAGTGTGCATGGCCTATTATAAGTGTGCTTTTTGTCTTTATCCCAATCTTGAGAGTGGTTTGACCGCTTGTATACTTAAAAATTAAAATCCAACTGAATGTTTTAGTTCTCATTTTATTATAAGTTTAGGATTATGTAATGTTAGTCCCCGTGCTCCTTATTGGTGAGTAGCTTCAACCATAATGCATTGACGCAATTTAAATATAATGCTTAATTTATATTAGACTGGTGAACATACCCAACATATCCTTAAATTGCAACTAATGTTGTTCCTATCACTTGATCAACAGACTCTCTTACTCAACATGCAGCAACTTGGCTCGAACTCAAATTCTCAATACATCACATTCCCTGCTAGATCACGCAACACTAGTAGAAAAAGGGTCAAACGTGAAGCACATTAGTCCCGGTTTGTAACAGAACCGGCACTAATGTGACCATTAGTGCCGGTTCCAACGGCTAGGAGGGCGGAGATCATTAGTACCGGTTCATGGGCAACCTCTAGTATCGGTTCATGCCACGAACCGGTACTAATGATGCTGTGTCAGGCTGTTGTCAGCAGGGACGGAGCTGTTTGGTAGGCATTGGGGTCAATTGACCCCAATGAAATCATGAGATGCTTCATTAAATTAGTACTAAAGACTATCTATTTATTGAAGATGACCCCACTGCCATAGACTTGACCCCATCAAATATTTTTTCTAGCTTCGTCCCTGGTTGTCAGGCTAGGCACCTTTAGTACCGGTTCATGGCATGAACCGGTACTAGAGTATCTTAGTAAGCTGATTTTTAGTCCCACCTCACCAAGAGAGAGGCACTAGGAGCGGTTTATAAGCCTTGAGTGCACAGACAATGTGGGAGACGTGCAATGTTCACCTGCACGTTGCTTAGCTTCAAACCTTGAGGAATAGTGTAGACTGCACGGAGCTATGTGCAGTGCTTTGTACACTCTTCCGAAAGGCTTGAGGCTAATTAACGAGAATTGCGCCTTTTTTTGAACTCCAGACTTTTTGTGTGTTCAAAATGCACCATTCAAATCCACATCATCAATTATCAGCCCTTTCTGAATTCATTTGGTATTTTTCATTCATTTACTGATTTGTTTTGAGAGAGCTAGATGACCGTGAAATTGAAAAGCAGTACAAATTGAACTCTGAAAAGGTTGAAACTTGGAATGGTATCATCATTTCACCCACATGGCATGTGCAAAAAAGTAGAGAGGGTCACGGCAAAAACTGGATGAAAATGGACAATCTCTTTCGAAGTATCAGGGTTTATGACGAAAACTCATATGATACAAAGGCATTGCATTTTTTTGAACTCCAGAGTTTTTGTGTGTTCAAAAGCACCATTCAAATCTACATCATCAATTATTAGCCCTTTTTGAATTCATTTGGTATTTTTCATTCATTTACTAATTTGTTTTGAGAGAGCTAAATGACCGTGAAATTGAAAAGCACTACAAATTGAAGTTTGAAAAGGTTGAAACTTGGCGTGGTATCATCATTTCACCCACATGGCATGTGCAAAAAAGTAGAGAGGGTCACGGCAAAAACTGGATGCACTTCGTGTACAAAATGGACAATCCCTTTCGAGGTATCAGGGTTTAGGTCGAAAACTCATATGTTACAAAGGCATTGCATTTTTTTGAACTCCAGACTTTTTGTGTGTTTAAAATGCACCATTCAAATCCACATCATCAATTATCAGCCATTTCTGAATTCATTTGGTATTTTTTATTCATTTACTGATTTGTTTTGAGAGAGCTAAATGACCGTGAAATTGAAAAGCAGTACAAATTGAACTCTGAGAAGGTTGAAACTTGGCATGGTATCATCATTTCACCCACATGGCATGTGCAAAAAAGTAGAGAGGGTCACGGCAAAAACTGGATGAAAATGGACAATCTCTTTCGAAGTATCAGGGTTTAGGACGAAAACTCATATGATACAAAGGCATTGCATTTTTTGAACTCCAGAGTTTTTGTGTGTTCAAAATGCACCATTCAAATCCACATCATCAATTATTAGCCCTTTCTGAATTCATTTGGTATTTTTCATTCATTTACTGATTTGTTTTGAGAGAGCTAAATGACCGTGAAATTGAAAAACACTACAAATTGAAGTCTGAAAAGGTTGAAACTTGGCGTGGTATCATCATTTCACCCACATGGAATGTGCAAAAAATTAGAGAGGGTAACGGCAAAAACTGGATGCACTTCGTGTACAAAATGGACAATCTCTTTCGAGGTATCAGGGTTTAGGTCGAAAACTCATATGTTACAAAGGCATTACATTTTTTTGAACTCCAGAGTTTTTGTGTGTTCAAAATGTACCATTCAAATCCACATCATCAATTATCAGCCCTTTCCGAATTCATTTGGTATTTTTCATTCATTTACTGATTTGTTTTGAGAGAGCTAAATGACTGTGAAATTGAAAAGCACTACAAATTGAAGTATGAAAAGGTTGAAACTTGGCATGGTATCATCATTTCACCCACATGGCATGTGCAAAAAAGTAGAGAGGGTCACAGCAAAAACTGGATGCACTTCGTGTACAAAATGGACAGTCTCTTTCGAGGTATCAGGGTTTAGGACGAAAACTCATATGATACAAAGGCATTGCATTTTTTTGAACTCCAGAGTTTTTGTGTGTTCAAAATGCACCATTCAAATCCATATCATCAATTATTAGCCCTTTCTGAATTCATTTGGTATTTTTCATTCATTTACTGATTTGTTTTGAGAGAGCTAAATGACCGTGAAATTGAAAAGCACTACAAATTGAAGTCTGAAAAGGTTGAAACTTGGCGTAGTATCATCATTTCACCCACATGGCATGTGCAAAAAAGTAGCAAGGGTCACGACAAAAACTGGATGCACTTCGTGTACAAAATGGACAATCTCTTTCGAGGTATCAGGGTTTAGGACGAAAACTCATATGTTACAAAGGCATTGCATTTTTTTGAACTTTTTTGAACTCCAGACTTGTTGTGTGTTCAAAATGCACCATTCAAATCCACAGAATCAATTTATCAACCCTTTCTGAATTCATTTGGTATTTTTCATTCATTTACTGATTTATTTTTAGAGAGTTAAATGAGATATAAAATGTTTGTTAGATAATTTTAGATATAGAAATGTTAGTTAGATATAGAAATGTTAGATAGAAGTTTTAGATATATTTGCGGCAATGTTAGATAGATAAATTTTAGATATAGAAATTTTAGTTAGATATAAAATGAAATACCATATAAAAAATTGTTTGCGCGTTATCCTGTGGGCCTGCAAGGCCCTGACCCTGTATTTGCAGGCCCATAAAGGCACATCAAACTCACAGGGCAGCGCGGCAAAGTTAGGCCCATAAGGCTGCAGTAGAGAGGAGCTCGAAGGAGCAGCCGCGGCAGGGTTTATAAACCAGTGCGGCTGCCCCTTGGCTAGCGAGGTGGGACTAAACTTGCCGCACAGCACCTGCGCCAGCGCACCCACTTTAGTACCGGGTCGTGGCACCAACCGGTACTAAAGGGGTGTCTTTAGTACCGGTTGGAGCCACCAACCGATACTAAAGGGGGTGCGCTTCCCGCCGCTTGGCCTGGCCAAAACAGGCCTTTAGTACCGGTTGGTGGCTCCAACCGGTACTAAAGGTCCATCCTATATAAGAAAAAACTTCAAAAATTTCAGTTTCTCATCTGTTTTTCTCCTCTGCACCCGTCGCCGCCCCGTCCCCGTCGTCGCCCCGTCCCCGTCGTCGCCGCGCCCGTCGCCGCCCCGTTGTCCCCGCGCCCGTCGCCGCCTCGTCGTCGCCGCCCCGTCCCCGTCGTCGCCGCCCCGTCCCCGCCGCGCCCATCGCCGTCCCCGTCGCCGCCCCCCGTCGCCTCTCGCCTCGCCGGTGAGCACACACACACACACATACATTTTTTTTATTTTTTAGTTATAGAAATAGTTATAAAAATGTTAGAAATTTTTATTTTTTTAGTTATGGAAATAGTTAGTTATATAGCATTGTTAGAAATGTTAGAATTGTTAGAAATTTTTTCTGTTTTTTAGTTATAGAAATAGTTATAAAAAAGTTGGAATTTTTTCTTTTTTTTAGTTCTAGAAATATTAGAAATGTTATACAAATGTTATATTTTTTTTCTTCTGTTTTTTAGTTATAGAAATATTAGAAATGTTATAAAAATGTTAGTTATATAGCATTGTTAGAAATGTTATAGAAATGTTAGTTATATAGAAATGTTAGAAATTTTAGTTATCAAAATCCAATCATTAAAAAAATGTTACTTTTTGCGGGCATATAGCTAGTATTTGTTCTCGACGATGCCCGGCCCGCATCCTCGCCGTCGACCCGTCCGCGACGACGTCCGGCTGACCCATGTCCGGAACTGGGCTCCGCCGGGCTAACACTGGGAGGTGCTACCTGGAGGGGCGCGCCGCTTGATGAGGAACCCGGCCCCGGGTCCCGTCGTCGACCCTGATCTCGTTTGGTGGCGTTCGCGTGGGCCAGTTTTGGTGCGGAGGGAGCCGACTCCGCCGGAGGTGGTACGTCGCCGTGTCAGGGAGGAGGACGAGCACGTCCATCGCTACATGGTTGCGTTAGAGGGCGGCAGGTTCTCCAATACCTGGCAGTTTCTTCAGGGATCTCACTTCAGCTATGATCCTGTGAGGGTTCCTTCTCTTTGGGTGTCCACCGCCCGCGCCGCAGGAACCGCGAGTGTCCCAGATTCTTCTGTAGTATTCGATCTTTATTAGCTACCTAGCCAGTGATGTATTCGATATTATATATTATTCGAGACGATGTATTCGAGATTATATCTATTATTCGAGACGATGTAATTTGAATACTAAATTGTTTTATATTTCTTTTGGATTAGTTAAATAAAAGCTATGGCGGACAATACCGGCAGAGAGGGAGAACAGACCCTGTTCGATATGATACGCCATCCTCGCGGGCCAGATGATGATCAGAATGAAGAAGATTATGACGGCTCTGAATTTCTAAACAACACGGGAGAGGGTGATATGATATTCGATCGCGACGACCGAATTGATGAAGCCATGAACGACGATTATGATGATGACGAAGAAAATGTTGATCTTGAAACAACAAAGACCGGCGAGGTATATATATTTATATAAGCAGGCACATCTGGTGATCATCACATGTTTTAAATGAGTTGAAGATATATTAACGAATCGACCTTTCTTCTTTCAGCCATCCGGATCGAGCAAATCTTCAGGCAACAGGACGAAATGAGGGCCGAACAAATTGTTCAAGGAGGGTGTAAAGTACAATATCGAGGCAATCAAACCTAATGGTGAACCATTAGCGCCTAAGAAGATTGCGGACAAGTTCCTTCGTCAGTGCGGAGTTCTTGTGAAGGACCAACTCCCGATCTCCCTTCAAGAATGGAGAAAGCCAGCAAAGCCACGTCCAGATGTTACTTTTGTCGACGACAGACAAAAAAGTCCGCTTTGGAATACTCTCATGGAACATTTCACCCTACCAGATCATTTCACAGAAGCAGATGTGCAGAAAGTCAAGGACGCTGCTCTTAGGAAGATGGCGGTTGCATTCAAGAACCACAAGAATCGTGAATGGGACAAGTACGTCAAGGGAGGAAGGAAGACTCCAGTATTCGAGGGAACACTAGAGAAGCAAAGTGCTCATTGGGACGATTTCGTGAAATTCAAGGATTCAGAATTAGCTAAGGAACGGTCGAGAATAAACAAGAATAATGCCGAAAAAAGGATAAGTTCCATAAGCTGGGGCCAGGTGGCTATGCGGTGGCAATGCCTAAGTGGGATAAGTTTGAGAAAGAGATGGAGGATGCAGGTGTCACTCCGGTTACTAGGAGCTGGCCCCCCAGGTGCAGGACTTGATTCTATGCGCATAGGGGGGAGTTGGACCCGAAGACAGGCGAAGTTTCAACGAAGGAATGTCTGAAAGGAGCCAACGATAAGCTACTTGTTGCAATAGAAGAGGCTCGAACGGGGGTGTTCCAGCCCAACAGAGAGAATGACGAGCTTACACGTGCCCTGGGAAATCCTGAACATCTGGGAAGAACACGAGGCAAGGGCGCTATTCCGTGGTATGAGGGGTTTTTGGACTGGAACGCCGACTACAGAACCCGTGCGAGAAGGAAGATTGCGGAGGAGAAGCAGAGGAAGATGGAGGAGGAGCAGAGGAAGCTGGACTATGAACGCCTTCAAGGCCTAGAATCAAAGCACGCGGACTTGGCAGTCAAATTCCAGCGGCAGCAGGAGCAGATCGACTCACTTAGCCAGCAAAGGGGGTCTCAGCAGCTGCAGCAGCTCGCGAATGATCCAGCATTGCATACCACCGCCCCATCCATGCCGAGAAGCAGCGTGGGTTCCGCCCCGGGCGACACAATGCTGAATAGATACCCCGTGGATGACATCATTGAGGACACTAACTGCGAGCTACACTTCAAAATGAAGAGCATATCCATGAAGGTGGCGGACGCCCTTGCTTTTACAAATCCCCCCGAGGCAACCTTCTATTGCAACCCGATTCCAGCAGGCTATGCTCGTGTCTTGGTTGATGAGGTGGTGGACCAATATTCGGGGCTAGAGCTTGAAATTCCTGGAGGTGACGAGGAGCACACACTCGGAGAGGCCAAACATCGTATCATCCTATGGAGAAAGGATTGCATCATCTTTCGAAGGCCACCGACACCGCGTCAGCGACTCCTCGTCGAAGTCCACCACCGAGTCAGCAGACTCCCGCTCCTGCAAGTCCACCAACGCGTCAGGCCACTCCTCCTCCTCCAAGTTCGTCAAAGCGTCAGGCCACTCCTCCTCCAAGTCCGACACAACGTCAGACGTCCACTCCTCCTCCAAGTCCGGCACAACTTCAGGCCACTCCTCCTCCAAGTCCGGCACAGCTTCAGGCCACTCCTCCTCGTCCAACTCAGCCCCGTCAGCCATCTCCGCCGCCTCAGCAATCGTAGAAGAGACACCCCGCAGCTATGGTGCGTAGCGGTACGAGTCGAGGCAGTACAGGAAGTACAGGCGGAGGCAAGCGATATAAATATGGTCCAAGCCTCACTGATCCTCCTCAGAGGGCTTACGACAGGACCGAGGAGCAAACCAAGGCCATAGTGCGGGCAGAAGTGGACGACCATTTTGGACCGAAACCGCCACCGCCGCCAAGGGAGAAAGTTCCTGAGGAAAAGATTGACCACTTCGTTCGTATGGCTCAACCACCAGCTCCCAAGCCTGTTGACATAGACTATGAGCGCCACATCAGGAAGTTAAATCGAGCACATCTACAGAAGGAGGCGAGCTCGAGCTCGAGCAAACAACAAGCAGCTGTCAAAAAATGTGGGAAAACCGTTCCCCAGCTGGGAGAACAGGCGGCGCAATCGATCCCCTCGCTTGTTGTGCCAACAACACGTGAGAGTACGCGCGCCCAATATTATTGTGGGCAAACAGTTTACGTTCCCGGGGAGGGCAATGTGATAATAACCGAGGAGCATATAACGCAGGCTGAAATTCTCAACATCACTGTTGGACAACTCCTCGAGATCGAGCCCATGCGTGTGCTTACAGAGGAGGAAATAAAACGGAAATATGTCCGAGGCGAACCTTTGGTCAAGCCAGACGAGGTCAAGAAGCTCCCAACGAGAATGTATGAATTGCATCAATGGTACATGGCCATTACCAAGAGTTCCAATCGAGAGTCCCTCATGGTGGAAGTCAAGAAGGATCATTACTACCATGAGAACGCTGTGTCCGTTGAGTATAATGAACTGTTTCAGTTATACAATCAAGACGCACTCGACAAATCTATCGTCAGTTGCTATTGTCTGTAAGTGATTTCTTTCTGTAATTTAAGTCTCAAGCTAGTTGTAGTGATCCATTTGATCAATCATTACCTATAATTATCCTCACTATATTCTTTTCTGTGGTATTATGCAGGATGAAGATGTATGAAATGAAAAAAGCTGGACGCTATGGCATTGGGTTCATTGACCCAAACACCGTTAATGAATACACATGGGAAATAGATGAATATTATGAAAAGCATGTAGAGGACAGCATGCTAGAGTTCTTGAAGTGCCTCAAATACAATGAAGATATACTACTTCCTTACAACTTCCAGTGAGTCACACTGTGTTTTACTACAAATTCTCTGTTTTTGCCTACTAGCTAACTACATGTTTTTGCTTACATATGTCCGCTTAATTAAGACATCCAAACATGTGTGCAGATTTCACTGGATCTTGTGTATTATTAAAGTTGACGCCGGAACAGTTGAAGTACTCGACTCACTACTTAAAAAACAAAGTGACTACGCCATCTTGTTTGGGATAGTCAACAGGTAATTTCAATCATTATTAACTATATATCTCGGCCTATTTAGTTCGGCATTTCCTGATATGAACTATTTAATAACCCATTTATTCATTTTCTTTGTCGGCGGGCAGGGCTTGGGCAAAGTTCATCAGCGTCACTCCAGGCGAATGGAAACAAAAACTGCGATGGTTTCGATCCAAGGTAAGTAATTAAATAGTACTAGCTAGCTAGCTAGTTGCCATTATCTCTTTAATTATCATGCTTGATTAATTATTATCTGATCAAATTCCATTCTCGTAAATGCCCTGAAGCAGGCGCAGGGGACTAATCTGTGTGCATACTGCGTTTGCGAGAACATTCGCATGATGGCGTCCGAAAGGAGCAGATCTCAAAGACAGGAATGGGTACGTTTGTCAGAACACTATTCACAATTTATACACCATTATCGATATCTATTCACACAACTAATAAACATGCATATTGATCTCCTTCTTAACAGTTCAAAGAGGTGCGGGACAAGCTCCTAGAAACGGAGCGCGTACAAGTATTTCAAGAGGAAATAGCGGGATTTTTGCTCGACCAGGTCATAGATCCGAAGGGAGAATACCATTACCCGCTACCGCCCCCATGAACCACTTCCAATTGTCATCGTGCTCCGAAAGCACCAATTAGGCTAATGGCACTGGCTCCGAAGGCAACATGTAGGAGGAATTATATATATATATATATAACGTGTACAATGTGTAGTATCGTAAAATACCAGCAAATGAAAAAGAATTAAATGGTAAACACAAAATTAAATGAAAAAGAAATCATAAAACCAAAAACCCCCCAAACCTTGTAGTACCGGTTGGTTTTACCAACCGGTACTAAAGGGCTCCCGGCCCCCGGAGCTGGCTCGTGCCACGTGGTTGCCCTTTAGCACCGGTTCGTGCTGAACCGGTACTAAAGAGGGGGGGCCTTTAGTGCCCACACTTTAGTGCCGGTTATGGAATCGGCACTAAAGGGCCTTACGAACCGGTGCTATTGCCCGGTTCTGCACTAGTGCAATGTGCCCGCCATGCCATTCGCCGTGCTTCTCATTCTTTCTCCCCCCCCCTACAATCGAGAATTCTATCTAGTTTGCTATGTGGGAAGCTAGTAGATATGTGTAGAAGATCAACGAGTGAAGCTTTGTGTGTGGCCATTAAATCAGTTTTTCACCATACATCACATGCTAACCATTGTGGCAATTTATTCTACCACGAGTGTTGTAGTTACCAACACTTGTCTACATATGAGCAACCCTAACTAGAATACCGCTAACAAACCATGACAACAAACAATAAAACACTTGGTGCTGATTGATTTCCAACTCGGTATAGCACCAAACCCTCTATATAAATAAATACAAGACAAGAGTAAAACAATTATTAAATTGTTAACTGATTACCGATGGTGAAGTGGTGACCATCATAAGAGCAGAAAGGCAATTTGATTTTAGTTGAATGATTTGCTAATTTCAATTCATCATGGCTTCACTTTGCAACAAATATGTAGTGAACATCTCTACGAGCATTCTGAGATAAGTCACTAGATGAATCGGCGAGATTAAAACAATGTTCTTGCTTTGTTGCCCGGAACTTGTGTTAATATTATCTCTATTATTTTTTACAAGCCGTTGCCACGACTATATGTCATAAACGTTGGGAACTAGCACGATGATACTGTGATCGGCACGACGGCGATGCTCGATCCAACATCTGGTTTTGCTGCAACCAGCTAGAGCAGGAGTTCGAACCAGCAGTAGATAGTGCTACGACCGACAGGAGCTAGCAGTAGCTACGATGCAGCGGTCGGTGCAAGCGGCGAGGCTACAAACGGCGGCGACCTGGTGTTGTGTTGGGCTGTGACAGCGATGGCCTCGCCCGCGTGACGGCTACGACAATGTCGTGAGCAGTGCCGTGGAGGTTGTAGGGCGAAGAAAGGAAGGGGACGCTGGTGTGTGTGTGTGTGTG
>LR738709.1:614670686-614701832 GCA_902687465.1 Secale cereale | reverse complement strand
GGGGGGGGGGATGTCTGATCCTAAAGGCCGTGTTTAGAGGTATCCGGCGTGGTGCATTCGACGGCTTCCCGCGGACCGGATGGCTCGCGAGGGCACCATTTTGAGCCGGCGGCGGCTGTCTGACCGGCACCTACCATTGCGCTTGTTATTATATACTCAATTCACAAATTTAACTATTTATAACTAAATCAAGAGTCTCTTACTAACCAACCGCTCCTGTGCATCATGTGGGGCTGAGTAAATTACAGGTTACCACCACTTGGTAGGTTTGCAAAAACACTTCGATACAATTCTTTTGCAGATCGAAAACACCATGTCTCGCGTAATCTTTTGGCAAATGAGTGTGGTTTGCAAAGAAATTTTGTGTTTGGCAAATAACACGGATCGCTGGATTAGGCTCGTTTAAACACGTTTCTAACATGTGGGCCCCTTTTTTTGCTTACGTGGCATAACTATTTGGGTTTATAGCAAAAAGCCCTTAACTTTCTCCCCCATGCCAACCAGACCCTCCCCTTTCCTCCAAAAAAATAGACCCTCCCCTCGCATGGGCTCGGCGCCACCGCGGCTCCCTCCACAGGCCGCCTCCGCCGTCGCCCGGAACCGTATTTGCAGGCCGCCGCCGCTCCCTCCACAGGCCCCCACTAGCGCGGCGTCGCCGCTCCCTCCGCGGGCCGCCGTCGCCGCTCCCTCCGCGGGCCGCCGTCCCCGCTCCATCAGTAGGCCGCCGCCATCATCGCCCGACACCGGATCTCCAGGCCTCCCCCGCTCCCTCTGCTCCCTTCGCAGGCCGCCTCCGCCACTTCCTCCGCAGGCCATCCCCGACGAGCTGCTGTTGGCCGGGCGAGGAGCTTGAGGTGGTTGCGCTCTAGCCGATGCCCTAAGCCTCCACGGCTTGCTGCATCGCGGGCGCCTTCCTCCCATACCCCGATGCGCGCCCTCCCGCCGGTGACGAGACCCATGGGAGTCCTATTCTTCTCACGTGAGCCATGTGCATCGTTCTACCGGTTTTGTGCACACGGGGCCTAATTGCGTTTTTGATTTTTTGCTTAAGGGGTGTCTATATAAAATTATTGGGACTAGTTTGTAAATATAGATAAAAATCAATTTGGCATGAAAAATTATGCCACATAAGCAAAAATAGGGACCCACATGTCATAAACACGCTCAAACGAGATTAATCCGCCGATCAGTGCTTTTTGCAAATCGATTACACAAGATGTGGTGTTTTCTGCAAACTTAGCATTCAAAGTGGTGGTTTCACGCAATTTACTCTTTGGGGCTTGAACACAAGACATGTGGGATAAACGAACACCCCATGGCAGTCATCTGCGTACTAGGTTAGTTACAGTATATATATTTTTACATGACAGGCAACCTGGTCCGATCTAGGAAAAGTAAAAGGCAACGTGATGTGTGGAACTTCAACCTACGACCTGAGGGCAAAATCAGCTCTTCATGATCAGAAGCTACTAAATGACTTTCGTATTAAACAAGTTACATTTGTATGCATCACGATCAACCTGAACCTATTTTGATAAAAAAAAAAGGAAGAAGTTAAAAGGCCACGCGCATTGTGTATGACTTGAACCAGCTTTGTGTATTGACGAAGATATATAGTATATATATTTTTATGTGACACCACTAAGCATAAAAGTAATGAGCAATATTAAGCGCAGTATATTTCAACAAGGTTAAGTGTGTTCCAAATCATGTTTCATGTACGTATGCAGTTATACAGGAAACTGGCTAGGTACATCCAACCTCTAAGCGTATGCTCGCATTTTCTTTATCTTCGTGCATGCATGAATGACATTATTTGAACAAAAATATCATGTGGGGGTAACTTTTCTACTAATAAAAAATCAAGCCACATAAAAATATATATTGTGTAATTTAATTAATAATTACTCCCTTCGTCCGGAAATACTTGTCGAAGGAATGGATGTATCTAGATATATCTTAGTTTTAAATACATTCATTTTTATCCATTTCTCCGACAAGTATTTTGGGACGGAGGGAGTACATAGATTGCTTTGTACTCCCTCCGTCCCATAATGTAAGACGTTTTTTAAAACTAGTGTAGTATCAAAAAGCGTCTTACATTATGGGACGGAGGGAGTAGCTTAGTGGTCATTGAGTGTTGGTTTTGCCCTTAGGTCGCGGGTTCTAGTCGCACACAATGCGCGGACATTTTTTTTCCTACATCGGATCATGTCAACATTTCCATCGTAAGGTTCTCATTTCATCTTTCTTCCCATCACCCCTTCGTCCAACCTTCCTTGTATGATAATAAATCAATTTAATTTACTTACCTTCTGAACCAGTTCCACTTTAATTTACTTATCAAACTTTGGATCAAAATATAAGGTAATTCATGGACAGAATTTGATGATCATTGATTCACACAATCGCATTATTATAGACAGGTAAATCACAAGCTGACGTACTAGAAGATTTATATTCAGTTGCAATGCACGGGCATTTTTCTAGCATAAACTATATACCTTGTAGCTTTGACAAAACACAAGTTAGTTGATAGCTTAGTGGTCATTCAGTGTTTTTTTTTTGAGTTAATGGACTAACGACGCAATTCATTTATTCACAATCTGATCACTTTTATATACCAAATCTGATCACTTTTCAAGTTGTTTGAGTTAATGGACTAACGACACAATTCACCCGCATAAATACATAAGTTTGTAGACTAGTAATGCGAGTGTCATGTAAATTAAGCGGTGAAGCAGCCAATAATTGTGTGTCCTTGTGTTTTTGAGCCAGATGATTCCATGTAGGATGACAAGGAGACAATGTAAACATTTTTTGTTCCATCTTTATGAGTGTCGGAGACTCACTCATGCTTAGCTCGACCAACTATATGTTGCCTGATGATGAAATCTATGGCTTCTCAACTCTCTAGGATGAAATGCACCAAATTACCAACACTGAGCCGCAAGATGCACATTTCTTGCTAGTTTGATCTTTCATGGGTTCTCTCTTTATACTTGTCTCTCAATGAAATTTCCAACACATCTTATTCCCTCTTAGATCATGCTATGTGACCGCCAAGTACCATTCACCGTGCTCATCATTGTTTCCCTCCCCTTATACTTTGGCATTCTCCTGGGGCAAGAAAACGTGTTATTGTTAAATGGGAAGCTGGTAGAAATGCATAGATGACCAGCAAGTGATATATCTTTTATGGCCAGGGCATCAATTGTTCACCAAACATCACATGCCAACTGTTGTGCCCATTTGGTTCTACCACGAGTGGTGTAGGTTCCAATGTTTGTAACATTCATCACAAATCTTTATATGAGCAACTCTAAAGCTAATACTGCTAAAAACGATGAGAAAGAAGCCCTCACCAACTCAGCCAATCTTGTCCACCTTTGTGCCTCCGTTATGGGTGTGGACAAGCTTGCCATGGGTAGCCGCAGGGGAGAGCAGTGCAGAGAATCACTACAGGAAAAACATTGTATGCCTAGTATATAGTCGTATGCCGAGTGTAAATTATCATCGTGTATTTGGCCTTCGTCGAGTATTTCTGATACTCGGCGTGGTATGTTATTTCTGTAGTGAATGGATACACATGTGTCGGACCCGTCAAATAGACATCTTGGTCCTAATAATTCGCCCTCAAATTCTGTTGATTTGGAAATCATACCAGCAGCATGAAAAACCAAATTAGTGGGACTAAATATCATGAGCCATCCCCATTTGTCATAAACATCCGGATCACTCTCCTTCTTCATGAAATCCCCCCAATTTAGTCCAAAACCGAGGAGTTCCACAACCTTCTCCGCATCTACAACAGATAGCCAGTCGAACTGCGAGAGAGTTGAGATGTGAGAGTCGCAGAATCACGCACCCCTCTTCCACAAAGTGCTGTGCTTGACAACGTGAGGCCCACCCATCTCAATCATCAGCACCCTCCTTGGTACCGAGAGGTCCTCAGTGGACGGCGCTGTCACCATAGGCTCACTTCCCGTAGTCGCCACCTAACGAAACCATGCCAAAAAACCTGTGATTAATGGGCATGGCTAGACTGAGAATACATCAAACCTTAGTCGAATGAGAGGCACAACTGGATGTTGCGACCGGTGAGTTGACATGTTGCTAACAACGATGACAAGAGCAATGACAATGGAAGCAGCAACCGGTTGGACTGCATGCTACAAGTGGCAATGGCGGATGATGTGACTGGTGGGACGACGTGCTGGAAGCTACGAGGTGGGATGAGATTGTTGGGGATGCTCACGAGGGAGAAGGAAGACGGGCACACGAGGACACACTGGAATATGAACACGCAGATAACTTTTGTGGCATGCACACTCACACTTGTGCCTTTTTCTTGTTCACACACGCTCCGTTTTTAAAAATAAGTCTTCTTAGAGATTTTACTACAAACTACATACGGATGTATATAGACATATTTTAATGTGTATATTCACTCATTTTGCTCCGTACGTAGTCCATGGTGTAATCTCTAGAAAGACTTATATTTAGGAACGGATGGAGTAACTGCCATGCATGTGGACTTCCGTGTTGTGTACCATGAAATCGATTTGATAACCGTTTGTTTTTGTTACATCGATGAATATATGCAAGTTCAGTGTATGGTGTTTGTATCATTCACAAGCTTAACTTCACTAGCGTAATAATTCAACCACCAAATTAGGCCATCCCTTCTTTCAGCCAAATTTTAGCATGGTCCCTCTTAGCTCTTCTTTTCACATATAAGAGGTAATAGTATATAATAGATTTGAGCCATTGATCAAATTAAGTAGTGATCTGATTAACTTTTACCTTCTTACCTTTCATGTGAAAAGAGAGGGAGCATGTTAAAATTACTTCTTATTTCGTCAAAGGTACTTCTATCGCAATTTTTTTTGGGGTTTTGCTATTTTTCAGGTATGTGAAATTTTTCATTGCGTCACTTTTTCTAGTTCATCCTGAGCTCGCTAGAGAAGAAGCAGACCCACTATCTATCATTAGGGGAAGCAGCGGACCCATTATTTATTTTAGGAGAAAACGACGACCTCATTATTTATTATAGGGGGAAGCCATAGCCTCATTATATATCTGAGGCTACTTATAGTGGGAAGTATCATATACTAGTAGCATATCTTTATTGTGCATTGTATCATAGAGTAGTATTAGTATAATAGATGATCATATTTATTGCCATGCATGATACAAAGTAGCATAATATTTAACATGATACGGTATCTACCTATGTTACTCTAACACTCTCTCTTTTCTTTAATTCTCTGCCACATCAACGTGTTTGCTATTCCCGAGTGCATGATACCGGCTAAGATGCCATCACTATGGCCAGCCAGGGGTGGGGTGCGAGGGACCGCTGAAGTTATGCAGGGGGGGGGGGGGGTCACCGGAGTTGTCACCGGGATGCACTTTTACCTTCTTTCTTTTTGATGTTGCAGGATTGCACTTTATTTAGTTTTTATGTGAATTTTTAGTGTGTGGTATGCAAAGCACTTGAGACGATACATGACATTGGCACATGACCCAAGCAAGCATTATTTGGAGACTTTAGCAAGCGTAGCTATTACACACTCCCTCCGTTCCATAATGTAAGACGTGTCTCAAAAAACTTTTTACATCCTGGGACGAAGGGAGTCCATTCCTTGCTACGAAGCAGCTGGCTTGCTTCTGTACATGGTTATACCTTACACTATCAGAACCACGGAAACAGTTTTGTGGTCAGTCGACTGACCCAAACTCTGTTATCAATTGACTTACGTCTAGTCGGTCCCCGTAAATTAAGAGGTGAGGCGATCAATAAATGCTAATACTTGTTTGTCCTCACGTTTTTTAGCAACGCCATCCATTTAGGATAACATGGAGACAATGTATACAGTTTTTATTTGAACTTTACAAGTATCGGAAGACTGGGCTCATGCTTAGCTCGACCAACTAATGTCGCCTGATGATGAAACGTACAGCCGCTCAACTCTCTAGGATGAAATGCACGGAATTATCAACATTGAGCCGCAAGGTTTTCTTCACTTGCAAGTTGCGGCGCTCTTTCACAGATACTCTGTTTATACCTGTCTTCGAAAGAAATTTCCAATACATCATATTACCTGCTAGATCATGCTATGTGACCGCCGGTGCCATTCACCTTGCTCATAATGGTTGCCCTCTCTCTATATATCCTTTGGCATTCTCCCGTGGCAACTAACCGTGATACTGCTACACGGGGAAGCTGGTAGATATATGTATATAGGATGTGACTAGGTCTCAGTCGACTGATATTTAACCAGGTCTCAGTCAAGTGACATAACATAGAAGAGAAAAAAGAAAATAAATTTGAAAATAATTTTTTGCACGGATCTTACTGTAAGATCCCATGAATATAGCATAGACTAAGACTTAACGAAGTCGATCAATTGACTGAGACTTACCAAGACTGATGTATATGAGAGCAGCGAGTGAAATGTTTTGTGTGGCTAGGACATCAATTAAACCCATTAAGCTACGCATGAAGGGCGGCCAACCAGCTATGCCACGTGGAGCAAGCTGGTTGGCCGCAATGAAAAATCTTTTGATTTTTTTTTTTAGATGAAGGTGTGAATTATTTTTTAAATTTATTTTTTTAGATGGAGGTGAGGACCTTTGGTATTTTTTAAGTGGAGGGTTATGCAAAGTGACACTCGCTGGTAGGCTGCAGTGGTAATTTTTTCTTTTTCTCTTTTTTAGATGAAGTTGAGAAATTTTTTCAGATGTTTTTTTAGACGGAGGCGAGAACTCTATATATTTTTTGTAAATGGAAACATGCGCACAGTTTCCTCTTAATTAAGCGGCGCCGCAGGATGGCACCCCAACCACTAGTTGTTCACCAAGCATCACATGCGTGTGGTCATTTAGTTTTACACATGAGTGTGTAGTGCCAACATTTTTGACATTCTCTGCACATCTATATATGAGCAACTATAAAGTGAATACTGGTACAAAGCATGTCAAAAGAAGCCAACACAAACTCAACCAATCCCTCAGGGCACTGGCGATGAATGCGGGCACCACCGCACGAAGACATGGTCCAGCTTGACCACCTTTGTGCCCTTCACTATGTCCGTCGACAAGTTCGCCGTGGTTGGCCGTCCCCATCTCGATCTACACCCCCGGAGATGCTGAGTGGACCTCGGTGGCCCATGCTGCCACCATAGGCTCATTCACTTCCCGCAGATGCTACATTAGAGGCAAACAGTTAGTGATACTCCCTCCGTCTAGGTGAATTAGACATCTTAGAAGGTGCTACTATTTTCGTTCTTTTTCCAATGAGAGCCATATGCAAAACTGCTCTATGAATTGAGTGCTCACCAAAACAACACAGTTGTAGCTCTATGGACGTACTATTTTTTTTTTTTTTGCGAGAATGACGTGTACGCGTGGTGTGC
Source organism: Secale cereale (assembly GCA_902687465.1). Taxonomy (NCBI): domain Eukaryota; kingdom Viridiplantae; phylum Streptophyta; class Magnoliopsida; order Poales; family Poaceae; genus Secale; species Secale cereale. Next base: position 614,694,411 of record LR738709.1, on the reverse strand, counting down.
TCCAGCTATTTGGGCCGTGGGTGTTTAGGCCTTGCGAAAAAAAAAGGGTGAACTGCTGGGCTAGCTTTGTTTATGGGCTTACATGTATCAGTTTTGTTTTTTCATACAGAGACACATTATATAAATTATATATACCTAGTTTTTTTGCAAAAAATAATAGGTATTCAGTTGTATACCCTTGAATTGAGGTGGGCGCGCCCCTATGTCCGTCGACAAGTTCGCCATCCATGGCTGGCCGTCCCCATCTCGATCTGCACCCCAGAGATGCTGAGAGGACCTCGGTGGCCCGTGCTACCGCCATAGGCTCATTCACTTCTCATTAGAGGCAAACAGTTAGTGGTACTCCCTCCGTCTAGGTGAGTAAGTCATCTTACGAAAACCAAATAATCCCAAAACACTTAGGCGTGGTACATTAACTCCCATCTCGTTTTTTGTTTCTTGGCATAAAGAAAAGAATCAACCAATAAGAGATATGGGGTGTGTCTGCTTTTAATGACTTGAGGCTACCAAACACGACATGCATTGGTCAGCAGCTGGCTATATTATTGACCATGCTCTAAGATGACTTTACTCACCTAGAGGAAGGGAGTACTATCTTCGTTCTTTTTCCAACGAGAGCCACATGCACAACTGCTCTAGGAATTGAGTGCTCACCAATAGACGTTTCCTCGTGGGTAGCGTTAGCCCAAGAGCTCCATTATTTAGTTTAGAATGGTGCCCACAGCCGAGCAGCAACACCCCGGACACCAGGCCTCTATTACTTTCCTTTCCGCCATCGATCCGTTGCGAGCAGATGGAAATGGAAGCAGCGGCTGCCGGTGCCGGCGGGCTGGAGGTGGTGGTGTTCCCGTGACTGGCGTTCGGCCACATGATCCCGTTCCTGGAGCTCTCCAAGCGCCTCGCGGCCCGGGGCCACGCCGTGGCCTTCGTGTCCACGCCACGGAATCTCGCCAGGCTCCCGCCCGTGCCGGCCGGTCTGTCCGCCCGCCTCCGGTTCGTTCCGCTGCCGCTGCCCGCCGTGGAGGGGCTGCCGGAGGGCGCCGAGGCCACGTATGACCTGCCGCCCGACAAGGTCGGCCTTCTCAGGAAGGCCATGGACGGCCTCGCCGACCCACTCGCGGCATTCCTCGCCGCCGGAAGCAAGCCCGACTGGATCGTCCACGACTTCTGCCATCACTGGGTCCAGCCCATCGCCGACCAGATCAAGGTGGCATCCGCCACGTTCCTGATCTCCCAGGCCGCCTTCACGGTCTTCATGGGGCCGCGGTGGGCAAACGCCGCACACCCGCGCACGGAGCCGGAGCACTTCGCCGAGCCACCCATGTGGATTCCCTTCCCGTCCACCACCTTCTTGCTCCACCACGAGGCCCAGTGGATCACCGACGCCTTCCGTACCAACGCATCTGGCGTGTCCCGCATGGACCGCTGGTGGCAGGTCTTGGAGCGCAGCCACCTCACCATCCACCGGAGCTGTGAGGAACTAGAGCCCCGGATGATCGGCCTCTTATCTGATCTCTTCCGGAAGCCCGCCGTCCCCGTCGGGATGCTTCTACCGGGGGCGCCCGACGACCATGATGAAGACCACCGGCAGAGTAGCTTAGGCGGCGTCCTGCGATGGCTGGACGACCAGCCTCCCAAGTCTGTCATCTACGTTGCGCTGGGAAGCGAGGCGCCGCTGACGCAAGAGAACGCCCATGAACTCGCGCTCGGCCTGGAGCTTGCCGGCGTGCGCTTCCTCTGGGCGCTACGCAAGCCGGCGGGCACCGGCAGCGACGACGAGCTTCTGCTGCCGGCCGGGTTCGAGGAGCGGACGCGGGACCGCGGGGTGGTTTGCACGGGGTGGGTGCCGCAGGTGGAGGCGCTGGCGCACCGCGCCACGGGCGCGTTCCTGACGCACTGTGGCTGGGGCTCCACCATCGAGAGCCTCTCCTCCGGGATCCCGCTGGTGATGCTCCCGTTCGTCGTCGACCAGCCCTTGATCGCGCGCGCCATGTCCGAGAGAGGGATCGGCTTGTACGTAGCGAGGGACGAGAAGGACGGTTCGTTTGACAGGGACGGCGTCGCGGTGGCGGTGCGGCGCGTCATGGTGGAGGAGCTGGGGAAGGTGTTGGCGACCAACGCCAAGCAGCTGCAGGAGGTTCTAGTCGACCAGGGACGCCAGGAGCACTACATCGACGAGCTCGAGGAGCACCTGAGGCGCTTCAAATTAAAGACGTCTAATATAGAGTAGTTGTCATGCAATGCATGTGGACTTGCGTGTTGTGTGTCAAAAAATTGATGTGATCGCCGTCTGTTTTTGTTGCATCGATGAATTAATATATGCAAGCTCGATCAGTGTATGGTGTTCGTATCAACGATAAGGTTTCTTATTTCAGGTTTGCTATTTCGCGAAATATTTATAAGGTTTACATCACTAGCGTGATAATTCAACCACGTTAAGCCACCTCTTATTTTGTCATAGGTACTTCAATCACATTTTTTTTGTTTATTCATGTCATCCACTACATCCATATTTGTCATATAGTCTTGCTAAGTCTCAGTCGACTGAGACTTAACGAAGTCTTAGTCGATGCTATATCCGTGCGATCTTACATTGAGATTCGTGCTATTTTTTTTTCAGTTTTTCTCTCTCTCTTCTATGTTATGTCACATGACTAAGACTTGGTTAAATCCCAATCGACTAAAATCTAGCCACACCCTTTGCCATAAGCCTCGAGTCTTGGCAAATGTTATTGAGCTTGATCTCGAGAAGGCCTTCTATTTGATTGGTTGGGAAGGTCCTGCTCCGGTTCAATCAGCTCGGCAGTTAACAGGTCCACCGTTGACAGGTTGACTGTTGATTTCTAAGAAATGCGAAAATTTTAAAGAGTCAGGAACTAAAAATAAATAAATTCACAAACATTGAAAAAGTTCAGATATTTGGAAAAAAATGCAGGTTTAAAAAGTGTTCACTGATTTGAAAAAGCTTCGTGAACTTGCAAAAGTTCACGAGTTCGAAACAGAAGTTCGCGGGATTTCAAGAGAATTTGTGGATTTGAAAAAGTTCACATTTTTTTTTAAGAAATCACACATTCAAAAGGTATTCGTGGAATTGAAAAAAAAATCGTCTACAACCAATAGATTTTTTTAGCTAAGTTGATCATTATAATCTATTATGCATTAAAGATAATTGGCGGGGTCAGCAAAAAATTTGATGTGTTAGAAAATCTCATAGAAAACAAAACATGTAACTGTTAATTTTAAGAGGAATGGTACACACGGGCTATTACGGGAAGCTTAATTAGGATACTTTGATTGCATAAAAATCAGGCCGGGGGCCCATACCCCCTGAAAATTGGGGGGGGGGGGGGATTAGTTATAGAAATGTAATCCTTCTAATTTTTTTTATAGAAATGTAATCTATCTTTTTTTAATAGATTGATGGTTGCAACTTCCTATTTTATCTCCATCTATCACAAACACAATCGCCTTTAAACTTTCCATTTTTCCACTTATGTGTATCACACAAGATCCAAATTGATTGTGTATGTTAGGTCTGTTGGAAATATGCCCTAGAGGCAATAATAAAATGATTATTATTATATTTTCTTGTTCATGATAATTGTCTGTCATTCATGCTTGAATTGTATTATCCGGAAACAGTGATACATGTGTGAATACACAGACCACAACGTGTCCCTGGTAAAGCCTCTAGTTACTAGCTCGTTGATCAACAGATGGTCACGGTTTCCTGACCATGGACATTGGATGTCATTGATAACGGGATCAGATCATTAGGAGAATGATGTGATGGACAAGACCCAATCCTAAGCCTAGCACAAGGTGTAGTTCGTAATGCTAAAACTTTTCCAATGTCAAGTATCTTTTCCTTAGACCATGAGGTTGTGCAACTCCCGGATACCGTAGGAATACTTTGGGTGTGCCAAACGTCACAACTTAACTGGGTGGCTATAAAGGTACGCAACGGGTATCTCCGAAAGTATCTGTTGGGTTGGCACGAACCGAGACTGGGATTTGTCACTCCGTGTGACGGAGAGGTATCTCTAGGCCCACTCGGTAAGACATCATCATAATGAGCTCAATGTGACTAAGGAGTTAGTCACGGGATGATGTATTACGGAACGAGTAAAGAGACTTGCCATGACGAGATTGAACAAGGTATCGGTATACCGACGATCGAATCTCGGGCAAGTACTATACCGATAGACAAAGGGAATTGCATACGGGATTGAGTGAATCTTTGACATCGTGGTTCATTCGATGAGATCATCGAGGAACACGTAGGAACCAACATGGGTATCCAGATCTCGATGTTGGTTATTGACCGGAGAGTCGTCTCGGTCATGTCTACGTGTCTCCCGAACCCGTAGGGTCTACACACTTAAGGTTCGGTGACGCTAGGGTTGTAGAGATATATGCACACGGTAACTCGAATGTTGTTTGGAGTCCCGGATGAGATCCCTGACGACACGAGGAGTTCCGGAATGGTCCAGAAGTAAAGAATTATATATAGGAAGTCCAGTTTCGGCCATCGGGAGAGTTCCGGGGGTCACCGGTAGTGTACCGGGACCACCGGAAGGGTCCCGGGGGTCCACCGGGTGGGGCCACCCATCCTGGAGGGCCGCATGGGCCGTAGGGGGAGGGGAACCAGCCCATAGTGGGCTGGCGCACCCCCTTGGGCCTCCCCCCTGCGCCTAGGGTTGGGAACCCTAGGGGTGGGGGCGCCCCCCTTGCCTTGGGGGGCAAGCCTCCCCCCTGGCTGCCGCCCCCCCTAGGAGATCCCATTTCCTAGGGCCGGCGCCCCTCGCCCCTATATATAGCGGGGGGGGGGGAGAGAGGGCAGCCGCACCCTATGCTCATGGCGCCTCCCTCCCCCCATTACACATCTCCCTCCTCCCGCAGGTGTTTGGCGAAGCCCTGCAGAATTTCCGTTGCATCCACCACCACGCCGTCGTGCTGCTGGATCTCCATCAACCTCTCCTCCCCCCTTGCTGGATCAAGAAGGAGGAGACGTCGCTGCACCGTACGTGTGTTGAACGCGGAGGTGCCGTCCGTTCGGCTCTGGGATCATCGGTGATAGGGATCACGACGAGTACGACTCCATCATCCATGTTCTCTTGAACGCTTCCGCTCGCGATCTACAAAGGGTATGTAGATGCACTCCTTTCTCCTCGTTGCTAGATGACTCCTTAGATTGATCTTGGTGAAGCGTAGGAATTTTTTTGAATTCTGCTATGTTCCCCAACAATGGCATCTGAGCTAGGTCTTTGCGTAGCATCTTGCACGAGTAGAACACAAAGCAGTTGTAGGCGTAGATTTGTTCAATTCTCTTGCCGCTACTAGTCCAATCTTGATTCGGCGGCATCATGGGATGAAGCGGCCCGGACCGACCTTACACGTACGCTTACGTGAGATTGGTTCCACCGACTGACATGCACTAGTTGCATAAGGTGGCTAGCGGGTGTCTGTCTCTCCCACTTTAGTCGGATCGGATTCGATGAAAAGGGTCCTTATGAGGGTAAATAGAAATTGACATATCACGTTGTGGTTTTGGCGTAGGTAAGAAACGTTCTTGCTAGAAACCTATAGCAGCCACGTAAAACTTGCAACAACAATTAGAGGACGTCTAACTTGTTCTTGCAGCATGTGCTATGTGATGTGATATGGCCAAAAGATGTGATGAATGATATATATGTGATGTATGAGATTGATCATGTTCTTGTAATAGGAATCACGACTTGCATGTCGATGAGAATGACAACCGGCAGGAGCCATAGGAGTTGTCTTATTTATTGTATGACCTGCGTGTCACTGAATAACGCCATGTAATTACTTTACTTTATTGCTAAACGTTAGCCATAGTAGTAGAAGTAATATTTGGCGAGACGACTTAATGAAGACACGATGATGGAGATCATGATGATGAAGATCATGGTGTCATGCCGGTGACAAAGATGATCATGGTGCCCCGGAGATGAAGATCAAAGGAGCAAAATGATATTGACCATATCATGTCACTTTATTTAATTGCATGTGATGTTTATCATGTTTATGCATCTTATTTGCTTAGAACGACGGTAGTAAATAAGATGATCTCTCACTAAAAATTTCAAGAATTGTGTTTCCCCTAACTGTGCACCGTTTCTAAGGATCATTGTTCCGAAGCACCACGTGATGATCGGGTGTGATAGGCTCTAACGTTCGCATACAACGGGTGTACGCCAGATTTACACACGCAATACACTTAGGGTTCACTTGACGAGCCTAGCATGTACATACATGGCCTCGGAACACGGAAGACCGAAAGGTCGAACATGAGTCGTATAGAAGATACGATCAACATGAAGATGTTCAAAGTTGATGACTAGTCCGTCTCATGTGATGATCGGACACGGCTTAGTCGATTCGGATCATGTTTCACTTAGATGACTAGAGAGATGTCTATCTGAGTGGGAGTTAATTAAATTTGATTAGATGAACTTAATTGTCATGAACTTAGTCTAAATTCTTTACAATATGTCTTGTAGATCAAATGGCCCACGCTCATGTCACCCTCAACTTCAACGCGTTCCTAGAGAAATCCAAGCTGAAAGACGATGGTAGCAACTATACGGATTGGGTCCGTAACCTGAGGATCATCCTCATAGCTGTCAAGAAAACTTATGTCCTAGAAGCACCGCTAGGTGACGCTCCCGCCCCGGCAAACCAAGATGTTATGAACGCTTGGCAGTCGCGTTGTGATGATTACTCCCTGGTTCAGTGCGGCATGCTCTACAGCTTAGAATCGGGGCTCCAAAAGCGTTTTGAGCACCACGGAGCATATGAGATGTTCCAAGAGCTGAAAATGGTTTTCCAAGCTCATGCCCGAGTTGAGAGATATGACATCTCCAACGCATTCTGCAGTTGTAAGATGGAGGAAAATAGTTCTGTCAGCGAGCACATACTCAAATTGTCTGGGTTGCACAATCGCTTGTCTCAGTTGGGAATGAATCTCCCAGACGAAGCGGTCGTTGACAGAATCCTTCAGTCGCTCCCACCTAGCTACAAGAGCTTCGTGTTAAACTTCAATATGCAAGGGATGGAGAAGTCCATTCCCGAAGTGTATTCAATGCTGAAATCAGCGGAGGTGGAGATCAAGAAAGAACATCAAGTGTTGATGGTGAATAAAACCACTAAGTTCAAGAAAGGCAAGGGTAAGAAGAACTTCAAGAAGGACGGCAAAGGAGTTGCCGCGCCCGGTAAGCCAGTTGCCGGGAAGAAGCCAAAGAATGGACCCAAGCCTGAGACCGAGTGCTTTTATTGCAAGGGAACGGGTCACTGGAAGCGGAACTGCCTCAAATACTTAGCAGATAAGAAGGCCGACAACGTCAAAGGTATATATGATATACATGTTATTGATGTGTACCTTACTTGCGCTTGTAGTAGCCCCTGGGTATTTGATACCGGTGCAGTTGCTCACATTTGTAACTCAAAGCAGGAGCTGCGGAATAAGCGGAGACTGGCGAAGGACGAGGTGACGATGCACGTCGGGAATGGTTCCAAGGTTGTTGTGATCGCCGGTCGGCACGCTGCCTCTACATCTACCCTCGGGATTAGTTTTAAACCTTAATAATTGTTATTTAGTACCAGCTTTGAGCATGAACATTGTATCTGGATCTCGTTTAATGCGAGATGGCTACTCATTTAAATCCGAGAATAATGGTTGTTCTATTTATATGAGAGATATGTTTTATGGTCATGCCCCGCTGGTCAATGGTTTATTCTTGATGAATCTCGAACCTGATGTTACACATATTCATAGTGTGAATGCCAAAAGATGTAAAGTTGATAATGATAGTCCCACATACTTGTGGCATTGCCGCCTTGGTCATATTGGTGTCAAACGTATGAAGAAGCTCCATGCAGATGGACTTCTGGAGTCTCTTGATTATGAATCATTTGACACGTGCGAACCATGCCTCTTGGGCAAGATGACCAAGACTCCGTTCTCCGGAACAATGGAGCGAGCGACCAACTTATTGGAAATCATACATACCGATGTGTGCGGTCCAATGAGTGTTGAAGCTCGTGGAGGCTATCGTTATGTTCTCACCCTCATGGATGACTTAAGTAGATATGGGTATGTCTACTTAATGAAACACAAGTCCGAAACCTTTGAAAAGTTCAAGGAATTTCAGAATGAGGTTGAGAATCAACGTGAGAGAAAAATAAAGTTCTTACGATCGGATCATGGGGGTGAATATTTAAGTCATGAATTTGGCACGCACCTAAGAAACTGTGGAATTGTTTCACAATTGACACCGCCCGGAACACCTCAGCGTAATGGTGTGTCCGAATGTCGAAATCGAACTCTGTTGCACATGGTGCGATCTATGATGTCTCTCATCGACTTACCGCTATCTTTTTGGGGTTATGCTTTAGAGACTGCCGCATTCACTATAAATAGGGCTCCGTCAAAATCCGTTGAGACGACACCGTATGAACTTTGGTTTGGCAAGAAACCTAAGCTGTTGTTTCTGAAAGTTTGGGTTTGCGATGCTTATGTCAAGAAACTTCAACCTGAAAAGCTCGAACCCAAATCGGAAAAATGCGTCTTCATAGGATACCCAAAGGAAACGATTGGGTACACCCTCTACCTCAGATCCGAAGGCAAGGTCTTCATTGCCAAGAATGGATCCTTTCCGGAGAAAGAGTTTCTCTCGAAAGAAGTGAGTGGGAGGAAAGTAGAACTTGATGAGGTGACAGTCACCCCTTCCGAACCAGAAAGTAGCGCAGCGCACGAAATTGTTCCTAAGGTGCCTGCACCGACTGGGGAGGAAGTTAATGATGATGATCATGAAGATTCAGATCAAGTTACTACTGAACTTCGAAGGTCCACAAGGACACGTTCTGCACCAGAATGGTACGGCAACACTGTCATGGAAATCATGTTGTTAGACAACGGTGAACCTTCGAACTATGAAGAAGCGATGGCGGGCCCGGATTCCAACAAATGGCTTGAAGCCATGAAATCCGAGATAGGATCCATGTATGAAAACAAAGTATGGACTTTGGTGGACTTGCCCGATGATCGGCACGCCATAGAAAATAAATGGATATTTAAGAAGAAGACTGGCGCGGATGGTAATGTGACCATCTATAAGGCTCGGCTTGTCGCTAAAGGTTATCGACAAGTTCAAGGGATTGACTATGATGAGACTTTCTCTTCCGTAGCGATGCTGAAGTCCGTCCGAATCATGTTAGCAATTGCCGCATTCTATGATTATGAGATATGGCAAATGGACGTCAAAACGACATTCCTTAATGGCTTCCTCAAGGAAGAGCTGTATATGATGCAGCCGGAAGGTTTTGTCGATCTTGAGATTGCTAATAAGGTATGCAAGCTCCAGCGCTCGATCTATGGACTGGTGCAAGCATCTCGGAGTTGGAATATTCGCTTTAACGATGTGATCAAAGCGTTTGGGTTTATACAGACTTGGGGAGAAGCCTGTATTTACAAGAAAGTGAGTGGGAGCTCTGTAGCATTTCTCATATTATATGTGGATGACATATTGCTCATGGGAAATGATGTAGAATTCTTGGAGAGCATAAAGGCCTACTTGAATAAGAGTTTTTCAATGAAGGACCTTGGAGAAGCTGCTTACATATTAGGCATCAAGATCTATAGAGATAGATCGAGACGCCTGATACGTCCAAAACGTATCTATAATTTCTGCTTGCTCCATGCCACTTTTGGGTGATATTGCTATGATATTTATACACTTCCATACACTTTTGATCATATTTGGACTAACTTACTAATCCAGTGCACCCCAGTGCCAGTTTCTGTTTTCAGCTGTTTTTGTATTTCAGGTTTTCACGTTTCGAGAACTGCCCAGAAAAATCCAGAAAAAATATATAAAAAATCAGCGTATCGGGAACGACACTGCTTCCGAAGGGGAGCCTTGGGGGGGGGGCACAGGGGCCCCAGGCGCCCTGTGGGCGCGCCCCCCCTGGGCCGCGCCGGGGGGGGGGGCGCCTCGACACCCCGAGAGCCCCCCGGTGCCCTACTTTGGCAGATATTTAAAGGGTCCCCCGTAACCCTTGAAACAGGACTTCTTTTCGCGATCCCATCTCTGTTCCGCTGCCGCCGCCGCTTCCAAGATCGGGAGCACCAGGAGAACTCTTCCCGGCACCCTGCCGGAGGGGAGGATCACCACCGGGAGCTTCTCCACCACCATGGACGCCTCCCGGATGACTCGTGAGTAGTCTCCCTTGGACCATGAGTCCATGACCAGTAGCTATGTGATGTTCTCCTCCCGTTCTTGTGCTTCACTAATTAGTCCTCGTGAGCTGCCCTACATGATCGAGGCACCTATGTAATCCTTGTGTTGTTGCTATGTTGAGTTTGCTGGGATCCGATGGATTATGAGATTATGTTCAGATTGATCTTGAGTAATATATTTGATTCACCTCTTTTATATTTTAGTTCATAAGTAATTCTTGCATGTTCTCCGTTGTTATTTATTGCTTTGGCCGAGTAGTAAGTAGTGACTCCAAGAGGGAACGTTATGCTCGATTGTGGGTTCATGCCCCTCGATGACTAGCTTGAGTGACAGAAACATGAGTCTAGGGGATGTGCTGTTGCCACAAGGGGAAAAAAACGGTGCTTGTGCCCGCGGGTGCAAGGATTGTTTACTTTACGCAAAGTTCTTTTAATGCAGTTGTCTGTTGCATTGAGTTTACACTATGGGTGGGACTCGCAACTTAATACCAGCGAGATGTTCTGGATAGATATCTCAAGGTGGATGATTAGTAGTAGATGCAGATGGATTTCGGTCTACTTACTTTGGCGTACCGCCCATGCTTTGAACCTCAACCTTTCTTGCAATGTAGTCAGCATTGGTTTGCGTTCGTGGTCCTGTCAATTGCCCAGCTGTAATTTGTTACCTCACATAGCTGTTTTATCGTCTTTTGGGAGAGAGACATCACTAGTGAACATCATGTGACTCCGGTCCATATTACTATCATTGATCACATACACTATTTTACTTTCCGCTATTTTATTTACTATTGCAAAATACTATCTATCACTACTATCATATTGCTTTTAACCCTTTGTGAACTACAAGGCCAGAGAGATTGACAACCTCTCTGTACTCGTTGGGAGCAAAGTTATTTGTATCTGTGTGCAGGTCCACGTTGATTGCTAATTGCGCCGTTAGCAGTTGACACCTACCTGTTGAACCTAGGAGTCTCTGGGGATTCGATCCTTGGCATCTTTGCTAGGGGAAAACACTTCTACTTACTGCATCTTACACCTTCCACTTGGGGTAATCCAACGAGGGGTTCGAGGCCCATCAAGGAGTATTTTCTGGCGACGTTGCCGGGGACTCCACTCTTCAGGATAGGGGAGTTGCATGCTATCTTTTACCTTTGCTTTTTAGTCTTGTTAGTTTAGCCTTCATATTTGCTTTAGTCCCTTTTATCAAAAATCACAAAAATAGTTATCTTGTTCTTTAGTTATCATTATGTCGGGTCCTTTTGTCTTTGACGAGGCAGAAGTTCTCACCTTTAAACAAAGAGGTGGGGAAAGTTTGAAAGATGCTTGGTATAGAATTAATGATTCACAAAAAAGAGCCACCAAGAAGCAACCCACTACTATCTTGCTTAGAAATTTTTATGTTGGAATCACTTCTTGGAATAGGTTTATTCTAGATACCGCTATCAATGGGAATTTCCTGGAGGCCCCAGTTTGGGAGTCTCTTAGTATTATTGAAAATCTTGTTGGGAGTCCCCCTGTTGTTAGCATTCGAGAGGACATCACCCTAGCTCACATTATGAAAAAACTTGAAAAAATAGAGCTAGAGATGCCAAGCACTAATAAGATGAATGAGTTGGATCGAAAGATCCAAGGGAATTTGAATAGACTTGATAGCTCCATGCATAAATTTTTTAAAATTTTGGAGACCGTCAATTCCATGATTCTGACTCTTCTAGGATGGAAAAGATTGAGGAAATATTTGATACCTTAGGAACTACATTCTCCTCGATCAAAACCGAAAAGGTAGAAACTCCGGCAAAGAGGGAGCCTAAGTTCGTTCACGTTCCAAAGGCTCCCCGTTCTAAAAGTAATCCACCTACTGCCAAAGGGGTTGAAACTGTAAAGACTTTGGAAGAAACACCTATCATTGATGAATTTATAAATGAATCTTCCCTTGACTTTTATCCTTTTGGTCTTCTACCTAGAAGTATCTCTTTGAGGCCTTTATTTGAGAGACCTCTTAAAACTAGTTGTATTATTGAAGAGCTTTTTGATGATCTTAATGATGGTTCAATTGATACAACTTGATCTTTGCATAATGCCTAGCTTAAAGGCATAAAAGAAAGCGCTTTTGGGAGGCAGCCCACATGAATAAATTTTTTGCTTTTGTTGTGTCTTGATGTTGTTTACTGCTGTAGCATCATCATTGTATCTTTGCTTTTCATATTTGTGCCAAGTATAGCCTCTGATTGCTAGAAAGTTCAAAAGTTGTGAGGTGCTGTCCAGGAAACAGATTCTGTGCTTGGATAGAAAAATTCGTATAAAATCACCAGATCATCTTTTTGGTCTAAATTTTTTCGACAGCGTTCTCTATATAATTGTCTTTCGTGCGTCAGTTCTGAGTTTTTTTATTTGAGTTGCAGAAGTATCCCGAACAGGTCAATTACTGCCTGCTGTTCTGTTTTTCACAGATTCTGCCCTGTTTTGCCTTACCTTCACTTTGCAAATTGAGAACTTGCTTTTTCTTTGCAAAAAACCTTTTGGCAATCTTGAGAAACAGTAGAACTTCAAGAATATCCTTATTTTCAGCAAGGTATAATTATTTTATTAAGGGTACTAACCTCGCTAATCAGATTATGATGAGTTATGTATGAAGGGAGTTTTCAAGTGTGCGAGGGAAGATGATAAAAAGATTCAGGAGTGTCAAGCGCTCAAGCTTGGGGATGCCCCCGTGCACCCCCAAGAAATATTCAAGGAGACTCAAGCGTATAAGCTTGGGGATGCCCCCGTGCATCCCCTTCTCCATCAACATTATCAGTTCGTCTTTCGTTCCGCTATATTTTTATCACTTCATGTGTTATGTGCTATGCTTGGAGCGTCTTGCTTTTAGTTTTCTTTTTAGTTTTTCATAACGTGTCGGAACCCAGCATTCCTTTATGTGGGAGAGAAACACGCTCCACCTCTACCTAGAACATTACATAGAATTTTCATTGTCTATCTATGCTGTGTGTGTTCTTTGTCTTTTAAATAGCTACTATCGTGCTCCGCTCTTAGTATTCATGCTTATCTTTTCAAGAGCTTTTATTTAGTTGGTTGCTTGAACTCTTTTTAATTATCATGATCACCTTATTAAGAGAGTTTGCTTCCGTTGCATTGGTTAATGTGTCTATGAAAAAGATGCTACTTTCATGATGGTGCTTAGTAGTTCAGGTTTTCTTATGGTTAATCTCAGATAGCTGGGGGGTTCCCAATGTGTCATTGGAATACCAACTTGGTTTGTTTGCCTATGATGTGGTATGGTTTAGTAATATCTTCCTTTGAGAGTTTATTTTGATTGACTTGGCGTATGCTCACGCATATTCAAGACTGTAAAGAAAGTCTGTCAAGCCTTGATGATCTTTTGTTTCTGAGTAGCGATATAACTACCATGCCTGATTCAATATTGCTTTGTCGCTCTGCATGATTATGACCGTCATTGCTCTCTTAGTTGGTTGCTCCCAGTCTTTTGCTAACCTCCACCTGCACTAAGCAAATTAACCATGCAATACATAGCTCATGGGAAAGTAGCCTAAAAACTATTGTGGTAAAGAATATGTTGCTTATGTATCTTATTTCTTATGAGTTGCTAGCTGAGCGGTAACCATGTTTCTGGGGACGCCATCAACTGTCACACTTTTGTTGAATATCATGTGAGTTGCTATGCATGTTCGTCTTGTCTGAAGTAAGGGATATTTACCGTGGGTTGAATTAATATGCATATTGTTAGAGAAGAACATTGGGCCGCCAACCAAAGCCATGCATCATGGTGGAAGTTTTAGCTTGGACCTTAATCCTCAATCTCTCATGAGAATATGCTTATGCATTTAAGAGGAGTCCATCATCTATTTTCTATGTTGTCCCGGTATGGATGTCCTCAAGTTGAGATTTATCAAAAACGAGAAATCAAATGCGATCTATCTCCTTGGACCTTTGTACAGGTGGCATAGAGGTACCCCTTTGTGACACTTGGTAAAAACATATGCAATGCAATGATAACCCATGGGGATCCGAGCTAATTAGGACAAGGAGCGAGCACTATTAGTATTCGATGCATGAGGCTTGCAACTTATAAGATGTTTTATGCATGACACATATGAAGTACTACTACCGTTGACACAATTGCTTCCATGTTTCAAAATAAAAAGCTCTAGCACTTCAAGCATCAACTACTGAGAGCATGATTGTCATTCTGAGTGTAATGTGCATTGTCCCAAAGTAGCATTGTCTTTTGCATGATTGTGATATCGTTTATTTTGAAATGATTGTATCTAGTCATCACTTAAACCTTGAAGGTGCCCCTGCACTTATGTTTTGCATCACTAAAGGGGGCAAGCTAGATATCACTTGATCATATTTGCACATCATGTTCATTGCAAATCTTTTTGATGTTTCAGTTTCATGTTGTAAAACTTTCAGTCATTTGTGATTTTCTCTTGAGACAACTTAATTACTTTAAAATCATTGTCTCAGTAAGCATTTGTCATACGACTATGAGAAAGTCTTATATGGTTAATAGCATGTCACCACAGAAATTATTTTTGTTATCATTTACCTACTCGAGGACGAGCAGGAATTAAGCTTGGGGATGTTGATACGTCCAAAACGTATCTATAATTTCTGCTTGCTCCATGCCACTTTTGGGTGGTATTGCTATGATATTTATACACTTCCATACACTTTTGATCATATTTGGACTAACTTACTAATCCAGTGCACCCCAGTGCCACTTTATGTTTTCGGCTGTTTTTGTATTTCAGGTTTTCACGTTTCGAGAACTGCCCAGAAAAATCCAGAAAAAATATATAAAAAATCAGCGTATCGGGAACGACACTGCTTCCGAAGGGGAGCCTGGGGGGGCCACAGGGGCCCCAGGCGCCCTGTGGGCGCGCCCCCCCCCTCTGGGCCGCGCCGGGGGGGGGGGGGGGGCGCCTCGGCACCCCGAGAGCCCCCCGGTGCCCTACTTTGGCAGATATTTAAAGGGTCCCCCGTAACCCTTGAAACATGACTTCTTTTCGCGATCCCATCTCTGTTCCGCCGCCGCCGCCGCTTCCAAGATCGGGAGCACCAGGAGAACTCTTCCCGGCACTCTGCCGGAGGGGAGGATCACCACCGGGAGCTTCTCCACCACCATGGACGCCTCCCGGATGACTCGTGAGTAGTCTCCCTTGGACCATGAGTCCATGACCAGTAGCTATGTGATGTTCTCCTCCCGTTCTTGTGCTTCACTAATTAGTCCTCGTGAGCTGCCCTACATGATCGAGGCACCTATGTAATCCTTGTGTTGTTGCTATGTTGAGTTTGCTGGGATCCGATGGATTATGAGATTATGTTCAGATTGATCTTGAGTAATATATTTGATTCACCTCTTTTATATTTTAGTTCATAAGTAATTCTTGCATGTTCTCCGTTGTTATTTATTGCTTTGGCCGAGTAGTAAGTAGTGACTCCAAGAGGGAACGTTATGCTCGATTGTGGGTTCATGCCCCTCGATGACTAGCTTGAGTGACAGAAACATGAGTTTAGGGGATGTGCTGTTGCCACAAGGGGGAAAACAACGGTGCTTGTGCCCGCGGGTGCAAGGATTGTTTACTTTACACAAAGTTCTTTTAATGCAGTTGTCTGTTGCATTGAGTTTACACTATGGGTGGGACTCGCAACTTAATACCAGCGAGATGTTCTGGATAGATATCTCAAGGTGGATGATTAGTAGTAGATGCAGATGGATTTCGGTCTACTTACTTTGGCGTACCGCCCATGCTTTGAACCTCAACCTTTCTTGCAATGTAGTCAGCATTGGTTTGCGTTCGTGGTCCTGTCAATTGCCCAGCTGTAATTTGTTACCTCACATAGCTGTTTTATCGTCTTTTGGGAGAGAGACATCACTAGTGAACATCATGTGACTCCGGTCCATATTACTATCATTGATCACATACACTATTTTACTTTCCGCTATTTTATTTACTATTGCAAAATACTATCTATCACTACTATCATATTGCTTTTAACCCTTTGTGAACTACAAGGCCGGAGAGATTGACAACCTCTCTGTACTCGTTGGGAGCAAAGTTATTTATATCTGTGTGCAGGTCCACGTTGATTGCTAATTGCGCCGTTAGCAGTTGACACCTACCTGTTGAACCTAGGAGTATCTGGGGATTCGATCCTTGGCATCTTTGCTAGGGGAAAACACTTGTACTTACTGCATCTTACACCTTCCACTTGGGGTAATCCAACGAGGGGTTCGAGGCCCATCAACGCCTCATTGGTCTTTCACAAAGCACATACCTTGATAAGATATTGAAGAAGTTCAATATGTATAAGTCCAAGAAAGGGTTCTTGCCTGTATTGCAAGGTATGAGATTGAGCACGGCTCAATCCCCGACCACGGCAGAAGATAGAGAAAAGATGAGTGTCATCCCCTATGCCTCAGCCATAGGTTCTATTATGTATGCCATGCTGTGTACCAGATCTGATGTGAACCTTGCCATAAGTTTGGTAGGGAGGTACCAAAGTGATCCCGGTATGGAACACTGGACAGCGGTCAAGAACATCCTGAAGTACCTGAAAAGGACTAAGGATATGTTTCTCGTTTTTGGAGGTGACGAAGAGCTCGTCGTAAAGGGTTACGTCGATGCTAGCTTCGACACAGATCTGGATGACTCCAAGTCACAAACCGGATACATGTATATTTTGAATGGTGGGGCAGTCAGCTGGTTCAGTTGCAAGCAGAGCATCGTGGCGGATTCTACATGTGAAGCGGAGTACATAGCTGCTTGCGAAGCAGCACAGCAAGGAGTCTGGATGAAGGAGTTCATCACCGACCTAGGAGTCATTCCAAGCGCATCAAGACCGATGACTCTCTTCTGTGACAACACTGGAGCTATTGCCATTGCCAAGGAGCCCAGGTTTCACAAGAAGACCAAGCACATCAAGCGCCGTTTCAACTCCATCCGAAATTATGTTCAAGATGGAGACATAGATATTTGTAAAGTGCATACGGATCTGAATGTCGCAGATCCGTTGACTAAACCTCTTCCACGAGCAAAACATGATCAACACCAGAACTCTATGGGTGTTCGATTCATCACAATGTAACTAGATTATTGACTCTAGTGCAAGTGGGAGACTGTTGGAAATATGCCCTAGAGGCAATAATAAAATGGTTATTATTATATTTCCTTGTTCATGATAGTTGTCTGTCATTCATGCTTGAATTGTATTATCCGGAAACAGTGATACATGTGTGAATACACAGACCACAACGTGTCCCTGGTAAATCCTCTAGTTACTAGCTCGTTGATCAACACATGGTCACGGTTTCCTGACCATGGACATTGGATGTCATTGATAACGGGATCACATCATTAGGAGAATGATGTGATGGACAAGACCCAATCCTAAGCCTAGCACAAGATCGTGTACTTCGTAATGCTAAAGCTATTCCAATGTCAAGTATCTTTTCCTTAGACCATGAGGTTGTGCAACTCCCGGATACTGTAGGAATACTTTGGGTGTGCCAAATGTCACAACGTAACTGGGTGGCTATAAAGGTACGCAACGGGTATCTCCGAAAGTATCTGTTGGGTTGGCACGAACCGAGACTGGGATTTGTCACTCCATGTGACGGAGAGGTATCTCTGGGCCCACTCGGTAAGACATCATCATAATGATCTCAATGTGACTAAGGAGTTAGTCACGGGATGATGTATTACGGGTAAAGAGACTTGCCATGACGAGATTGAACAAGGTATCGGTATACCGACGATCGAATCTCGGGAAAGTACTATAACGATAGACAAAGGGAATTGCATACGGGATTGAATGAATCCTTGACATCATGGTTCATCCGATGAGATCATCGAGGAACACGTAGGAACCAACATGGGTATCCAGATCCCGCTGTTGGTTATTGACCAGAGAGTCCTCTCGGTCATGTCTATGTGTCTCCCGAACCCGTAGGGTCTACACACTTAAGGTTCGGTGACGCTAGGGTTGTAGAGATATATGCACACGGTAACCCGAATGTTGTTCGGAGTCCCGGATGAGATCCCGGACGGCACGAGGAGTACCGGAATGGTCCAGAGGTAAATAATTATATATAGAAGTCCAGTTTCGGCCATTGGGAGAGTTCCGGGGGTCACCGGTAGTGTACCGGGACCACCGGAAGGGTCCCGGGGGTCCATCGGGTGGGGCCACCCATCCCGGAGGGCCCCATGGGCCGTAGGGGGAGGGGAACCAACCCATAGTGTGCTGGCGCACCTCCTTGGGCCTCCCTCCTGCGGCTAGGGTTGGGAACCCTAGGGGTGGGGGGCGCCCCCCTTGCCTTGGGGGGCAAGCCTCCCCCTGGCGGCGGCCCCCCCCTAGGAGATCCCATCTCCTAGGGCCGGGGCCCCCTTGGCCCCTATATATAGTGGGGGGAGAGAGGGCAGCCGGACCCTTTGCTCCTCGCGCCTCCCTCCCCCCGTTACACATCTCCCTCCTCCCGCAGGTGTTTGGCGAAGCCCTGCAGAATTTCCGTTGCATCCACCACCACGCCGTCGTGCTGCTGGATCTCCATCAACCTCTCCTCCCCCTTGTTGGATCAAGAAGGAGGAGACGTTGCTGCACCGTACGTGTGTTGAACGCGGAGGTGCCGTCCGTTCGGCGTTGGGATCATCGGTGATAGGGTTCACGACGAGTACGACTCCATCATCCACGTTCTCTTGAACGCTTCCGCTCGCGATCTACAATGGGTATGTAGATGCACTCCTTTCTCCTCGTTGCTAGATGACTCCTTTGATTGATCTTGGTGAAGTGTAGGATTTTTTTTTTGAATTCTGCTACGTTCCCCAACAAGGTCTTCATTACTTACACCTACACAGATTGTAACTATAGATCTTCATATCTCAAAAAACACATAACTAATAGATCAGCATAGTCACACTTAGACAGATCTAACACAAAATAATAAGTGTAGATTTTTTTGCGGGTGAAATTTATATTACTCAACTCAAAAACTTACAATCATCAGCAGCTAGCTGGACAGTTTCCTCGGGACCCGAACCTAGCCATGTCATGGTTCTTCCTTCGGTGCGAGCAAATTTTGCTAAACTGTCGCTAACCCTATTTTGAAAACGAGAAATATGAGTAATACAAGATTCATGGAGACTCAAAAGATGTCTAATTTTTGTAACTAACGAAGAGTAAACTGATCTATCCACACCTCTTTAGACTAAACAAGCTTCACCGCCACAACTGAGTCCATCTCAATGGAGATCGAGAGATCACTTCTTAGCAGAGAAAAGGAGAGTCCTTCCATACATGCACACAACTCTGCTTTAAGAGCATCTCTGCACGAGAACAATTGTCTACACGCCGAGAAAATAATTTTTCCCATGTCGTCTCTAAGCACCATACCCGCTCAAGCAGAGCCATCAAGGAAGGAGCCATCAGTATTAAGTTTAACCCATCCAGAGCATGGAGGACGCCATGTATCAGGTGGACGAACTGGTGTTATCACATGAGGCTGTAGTACGTAGTTCCCTATCATATGTAAGCATTTGTTTTCCTTTTGATGTATCTGATGATAAATCCAACTTCAAACCAATGATCGAATCCAAGTAGCTGACAAGAAAACGTTTAGATGCTTCCATGGGTGGTGCCGGATTATGATGGACCACCTCATTGTGGATATACCAGGCCTGCCACAAGTTAAATAGTACCATTGAATGCTCAATAGCTGATAATGGCTCGAGAACATGCAACAGCCACTCTCTCCCAGTGTTTTGTATTGACGAAAGGTTCGGCAAATGCCACATCCGACATCGTATCCCATAGAACACGCGATTGAGGGCAGCGACACAGCAGGTGGAAATTATCCTCAGGTTCATAAGAGCATATTGGGCAGCGATTATTTAGCTCCGGTCCTCTAGTGAACTTCTTCTGCCATGTAGGTAGCGCATTGGTAGCTAACTTCCAGGCAAAATTCCGAACAGATGGTGGAACCTCACAAGACCATATTAACTTGCAGCATGAGCAGTTACCATCAGGTCGAGTACTAGAACCAGTAGCCGTATTTCTATGCACTTCATCAAAAGCCAATAATTGGTTAGCGCTCTTAACAGAAAAAATACCAGACGTTCCAGCCCCCCAAGCAAGTATATCTTCCCCAAGACGAGGGGAAGCTCGAATTTTCATGATCTTATTAATGTTTGCCGGCATGAAGTACTGTTGCAGTAGCTCATACTTCCAGGACCCGTTCTCATTAAGAAGCTGAGAGACGTATCGTATACGACATGTACCCTGTGACGTAATAAGCTTGTAAGAATATGGCGTAGGGATCCAGTTGTCTCGCCAAACACGGATTCTACTCCCATTGCCAACTCTCCAAATAAGGCCCTTCTTCAATAATTCTAGCCCATAGCAGACACCTTGCCATGAAGGCGATGCATTCCCGGTAAAAACAGTATCCTCTAGTTTGTCATCCGGGTAATATATACACTACAAGAAATATGTCAACTTATGACCTTTTGTTAGTGACCCTGGAAGAATTGGTCATAGATCTATGACCATTTAAGACCAATTGGTCAAAAGCTGTTCGGGGGGCTCCAAACCCTAAACTATAACGACCATTTTGGTCAGAAAGGTCATAATTTCCTTACACGAAATGGTCACAAAGCAGATAGCACTGGTTCGCTGCCTTATTTCTAGCTGTTCATGACCAATATAGATGGTCATAACCTTGAAAATTGTGGTGGGTTGCTACGACTAGGCGCCACCTCATCAGTTTTGCCTATGTGTCATGTCCATGTGGCAGTTTTTGCCCTAGGTTGTGAAGCAACCTATATTTCTGTCATTCCCAAAATTCCCCAAAAAATCTCATAAATTCTTTGGGTCATATCTTCGTCAAATATGTAAAAAACCTTCCTTGCCTAGTTCAAAAATAATTCAAAAATATTCATTTTCCTATTCTGTTCAAAAAAACACTTTGTGAAGGAAGTACCACTTTGGCATGTCCAAATGGTATCCATTTTCTACAGTGCTTTCCTATGCCCAAATAACTATCCTCCACCAAATGCCAGCTCAATCCATTCATTATTTTGAGCCCATCTTCAACATTCGTATTTATGTCCAGTGTGGTACTTTGCAAAGCAAGTACCACCTAGACTCCTCCTTTTGAGCTGAAAATTTGTGAAGACGGTCTTCTTAGTAACTGATCATCCTCAACCAAAACTCACGCCCATTAGCCATGTGCATTTTCCGTACCGCTAATCAAACACTTGGCTGCTAATTCATGTTTGAGCATCGATCGGTCTCCTCGTGAGAATCTTATGTTGTAATTTTATTCCTAGCACCTACCTGGGGAGTGGCCAACCCACTAGACATGCCTAGGCCGCCCAGAACACATGGCAACGCCACAGTCACGCGGTGACCACGCAGCGGGCATGCGAGTTTACGCGCTCTAGAGTTGGGGCCCTCGACCACCGCCCAAACCTCGACGTATCGCCACCAAACCATGTATTTATGATTAAATAGGTACTTATGTACCTAGAAATGATTTTTGGAAAAAATAAATAGTAAACTATGAGGCAGCCGCAGTTCAAATTTGACCCGCTTCCAGCTGAATCGGCGGAAATTTGTCTTTTTCACGAGAGGTGGATCAAAACTTTTTACACCCAACCATTTTGTTAATTGTGCATTAAATATGTCCTAGTATTTTAGAAAAATGATTTGGTCAAATTTTGCAACAATTATTTGGGAGGTCCTTCACAAAAAAACCTCCTTTTGGGCACTCGAAAAATGGAAAATGAATTTTTCGTCCAAAGAAAATGAAAACTTCCTTAGGCAACATTGTTTGCCATTCCAAGATGCACCCTTGTGCACAATATGAGATCATTTGAACAAACTATGCCATGAATGTGGCCATAGGATTGATCATTTGGCTTGAAAGCCATGAATCTTCACGCATGATAGCTCATTTCTGAGAACACTTTTTTAATAGAATTGCCGTATTACAAGTTTATTATTTTTCCTGGTAACTTGGTCATATATAATGACACAATGCGAAGGTGTTCCAATTTTTTGATTTTTTTTGAATTTTTTATGCCCATTTCAAAATGCGGTCAAAACGGCGGGAATGACCGTTCCTAGCTAGTGGTTGAATCTTGGAATTTTTTTGGTGTTTCTCTGATTAAATAGATACTTATGTACCTACAAATGATTTTTGGAAAAAATAAAAAGCAAACTACGAGGCAGCCGCAGTTCAAATTTGACCCGCTTCCAACTGAATCGGCGGGAATTTGTCTTTTTCACGAGAGGTGGATGAAAACTTTTTACACCCAACCATTTGGTCAATTGTGCATTAAATATGTCCTAGTATTTTAGAAAAATGATTTGGTCCAATTTTGCAACAATTATTTGGGAGGTCCTTCACAAAAAAACCTCCTTTTGGGCACTCAAAAAATGGAAAATGAATTTTTCGTCCAAAGAAAATGAAAACTTCCTTAGGCAACATTGTTTGCCATTCCAAGATGCACCCTTGTGCACAATATGAGATCATTTGAACAAACTATGCCATGAATGTGGCCATAGGATTGATCATTTGGCTTGAAAGCCATGAATCTTCACGCATGATAGCTCATTTCTGAGAACACTTTTTTAATAGAATTGCCGTATTACAAGTTTATTATTTTTCCTGGTAACTTGGTCATATATAATGACACAATGCGAAGGTGTTCCAATTTTTTGATTTTTTTTGAATTTTTTATGCCCATTTCAAAATGCGGTCAAAACGGCGGGAATGACCGTTCCTAGCTAGTGGTTGAATCTTGGAATTTTTTTGGTGTTTCTCTGATTAAATAGGTACTTATGTACCTAGAAATGATTTTTGGAAAAAATAAATAGCAAACTATGAGGCAGCCGCAGTTCAAATTTGACCCGCTTCCAGCTGAATCGGCGGAAATTTGTCTTTTTCACGAGAGGTGGATGAAATCTGTTGACACCCAACCATTTGGTCAATTGTGCATTAAATATGTCCTAGTATTTTACAAAATTGAGTTGGTCCAATTTTGCAACAATTATTTGGTAGGTCCTTCACAAAAAAATATCATTTTGGGCACTCGGAAAATCATTAAAAATAGCTAGAAAGATCAGAAATGCATACAAATTGGTCCTTATCCATAAAATTTAGCATAACTCTAGTAAAAATTTATGTGGTGCCCTTTTGCAAAATATTTTTGATAACTACTTCACAAAATCTCTCTATTTTTAGTACTTCAAAACTATTTTAAATCACTGATTTTCCGAACCAACGAGAACTCTTCCCACGGATCGATGACATGGCATCCATCCATCCATCCATCCATCTCTCCATCCCACATCCATCCATCCATCCATCTATCTACAAAAAAAAAGATACCCCCCACCCGCAGCCCAAACCCTAGCTCATATCGATCGCACCCTTCC
>LR738709.1:614567140-614669703 GCA_902687465.1 Secale cereale | reverse complement strand
CCGCCCCGACCCGCTCTGCTCCGCTCCGGGATCCATCCACCCACCTAGGCCGTCGTCATCCTAGGGTTCCGGCGGCTCCTCGTCGTCCTCATCCCCCCCCGGATCCCCACCTCCTCCGGTTCCTCCTCTCCTGAGAAGGCCGAGATGGACGGCCTCGGCTCCCCCCTCTCTCTCACTGAACCACCTCTTGATCCCCTTTGGGGGAAGAGGGATGAAGCTGAGCTGGTGGCCATGGCGCGCCCAGATCCGCCCTTCCTCTGATCGTAGCACCGGATCCACTACTGCGCAAGGGCAGCCGCGGCCATGGAAGGTTTCCTCTCTCTCCCCCCTCATGGTCTCTCTTTGTTGCTTGGTTTCGATTTTGCTCATGCGGTTTCCTCCTTCCCCTCCCAATGCATGCGTGCAGGTCCACCATGACGCCGCCGACGCCGACGCCGAGGGCGAGGCCGACCGCCTGCTGGACCAGATCCGCCTGCAGGGGCACCAGCAGCGAGCCGGCCCGCGCCTCCCGCGCCTCGGCCGCCAACTCGTGGTGGTCGCCAAGGCCAAGGCCAGGGAGGCCGACGACGAGGAGAGGACCTCATCCTCTTCTCATCGGGTGATGCCCCTTCCTCCCTCCAGAATTCCTCTCTTCCAGCTCTTGATTTTCATACTAGTAGTAGTTATAGTACAAAAAGAAGAAGAAGAAGAAGTACTTCGTGCTGTTGCTGTGGATGTAAAAAATTAAAACAACACTAGTTGTTTCAACACCACTTGCTAGACATATGCAGTAATATTTCGTGCTATTGCTGTGCCAAATGTTCATGCCTTTGTTTTATACCTGAATAACTTTCCTCTTCTGCACAAACCATGCTTCATATGCAGTAATATTTGATGGCATCAAATTAAACATGTCGGTCAAGAAACTGAGCTTATAGCTACTAGATCCAAAGAACAACCTTCCTGACCACATTAAAGTCAAGAGGGAAAGACTCATGGCCAGTTACATTCAGCTGCCTCAGCATGCGATGTGGTGTCATGCCTGTTGTTTTTTCTTTACCATGCCTTCTTTAAAATCAAAATCATCCTTCTCTATAGATCTCAGTAATGTCCATGAATTCTTAGTTAGCTGTTTATTTTTGCTGGTTGTGCATGACACTGCAATTTTTTCATAATTTTCTTCAAAAGTTAACCTTTTCTTATCTACAATTAACTGGTTGTCATGGATGTAATCCTAGCGCATGGGCTTTTGCGGGCTGGTCCAACCGGAGTTGGTTGATGGCAGGGGCTGCACTCCGTATGGCTGAAGAAGGGATGCAAATGGCAAGAATTTTGAGATGCATAAACTCCTGTCTTTGAATCAGAAACAGAAAATTGTTAGTTTTCTCATTTCTTAGTTATGCTACCCTGCTCCATGTAGGTTTTACAGTGAAAAGCTGAAGAAGTTGTGACGGCGATGAAAGGACTGAAAGATATGCTCGAAGCAAAGACATCTAGCCGAGAGCCCGAGATACATATGGTAAGAATCTTCAGAGATTGACTTCTTTTCACATGCTATTGAGATGTATACTTGCTCATAGGTCACAACTCAAGTTACTTCCTTACCTGCACATAGAGTAGTGATAAGTCGACATAATTTTTTTGAGGACCTATTTTTTTAATATGACATCATTCTACCTGCCCTCAGTTCTCTTTTATGATATTTTTTGATTTTCATACATTTTGTAGCAACGAAGAGGAGGGATCTTATGCATAATATGCGACATCCATGTTGCTGAAGGTGTGCTATTAAGTCTTAGTTACTCCTGCAAAATAGCATCTTAATGAACAAAGGATATGCACCGCCAAGCAGTTTGTTGTGTATTTTTTCCCCTTCCAACCTTATTGATATGCCTGTTGCTCAAGGTGTTTTTACTTGTTTACCTGATTTAAAACACAGGTTAATAAATTTAGCGCAGTCCTTGCTGAAATCCGAATTTTTATATGTTGACTTTCCTTTGAATAATATAAGTTGGTCTTTTTGCCGCAAATGATTGGATACGCAAAATTATTTTTCATGCATGCAAGTTGATTTGGTTATCCTGTAATACATTATTACGTTTAATTAAAAATTTACGTTTTGTAATTCAGATAGGAAACAATGGTTTGTGATAATGCCCTTGCTTCTGACAGAGCCTCTTTATTTAGTCATTCATAGATGTGTGGGAGGGCTGGCCGTCCACCATTTGATGATAGTAGAACAATTGTAATTATGACAAGACGACAGGCACTAATTTTTCTGTGTTTTCCTCCCGTTAATTCCGAAATACCTTTGACAGGAAAATGTTTCCTGTTTTCGGTCTAACCTGTCGTAAGTTTGTCTCGTGGGTCCATCTATATGAGAACCTTCTCAGTGGGTGTCAAATGGCGGAGTCTCAGTATGTTCTTTTAAGTTCAGTTGAAAAGTTCTTACGTGATATTTTTACTGAAACTTAACTATGTCATGGCTGGTACTTCATTTGAGACTCCTGGCTGAGTATAGATACTATGACCAGACCTTCGTCTTGATTCTTAATGCCTTCTTCGTTTTAGTCTCCATCTACATGTGCAATTCATTATTTTCCTAGAGATGTCTATATAACCGTATCATGCATTGTTTTTCTGCTATGTAAATAACACTTACCTTGGTTACTTAAACCCAACTCTGCCCGTGTATATGCCAAGTGTAGCTTCCCCTATGATATTCATTTTGCAACTTCATCTATTAATGCTTTGCCACTAAATGCAATTTGCAGGGAGCTTGATAAAGCTTGGACGTTGGTCAGGGCTCCAACGGTGCTGATGCTATTGGGCTGGTTGTGGCCTCATGCATGGTAGTAGGCTTGGCTGGCCCCTGATATAGAGTGCTATATTGTTGAGAGTTTTACCTGTAGAGTGCTATATTGTGATTGGTGGAATAATGTATCGTGTATATTGTGATTGTGTGGAATATTGTAATAAACTGAGTTTGGCTGTTATTTGAATCGGTGTGTTGACTACAAGCTGTGAAAAATCAAAACTTGATGATTGGTATATCGATGTGTTGACTACAAGCAATGTGCACCCAGTTGGCTACAATAATCTAAAAATTGAATGTAACAAAAAAAACAAAGAAAATCCGAAAATAGAAATTATATAGAATGTGAAAAGGCTAGATCTTAGAAAGCAAAAGGCCGAATTAATGGGCCAAGCCCATGTAGCTGACCAAAATTAATAGTAAAAAATAAGTAAAAAAGGCTGAATTGTTGGGCTAGGCCCAAGTAGAAAACCGAATTGGATCGGGCTGAATCTTGTGCCACATCAGCTTGCCACGCTGGATGCCTACGTGGCCTGGGGAGGCTGCTAGTGACCAAAACACGACAGTAGGCATATTTTGGTCAAAAACGTTTATGACCTTCTCACAGAGAAGGTCGCTATAGTCAGTTTATGACGGCCAGCTTTTGACCTTATGTTTTTGGTCACAAAAAGGTCACAAATGGAAATTTGTGACCATTCAGTGACCAATTGTGGTGGTCACAAGTTGACATATTTCTTGTAGTGATAGCTTTTAAACTAGTGCGCACAAACTGTCAGGTTTGGAGACTAATCTCCAGGCTTGCCGAGCTAAGAGTGCTTGGTTGAAGAGTCGAAAATCTCGAAAGCCAGCACCTCCCATGTCTTTTGGCTGCATCAAGTCATCCCATGCCCGCCAAAGTACTTTCCTATTCTCATTACCTGAACCCTAGTAAAAACTCCTCACCATCCTGGTGAGCTCATCACAGACCGAGAACGGCAACTTGAACACACCCATTAGTAAGTTGGCAATGTTGGGGAACGTAGTATTTCAAAAATTTTGCCTACGATCACGCAAGATCTATCTAGGAGCAGCATAGCAACGAGCGGGGAGAGTGTGTCCACGTACCCTCGTAGACCGAAAGTGGAAGCGTTTAATAATGCGGTTGATGTAGTCGAACGTCTTCGCAATCCAACCGATCAAGTACCGAATGCACGGCACCTCCGCGATCTGCACACGTTCAGCTCGGTGATGTCCCTCGTACTCATGATCCAGTTGAGGCCGAGGGAGAGTTTCGTCAGCACGACGGTGTGGTGACGGTGGTGATGAAGTTACCGACGCAGGGCTTCGCCTAAGTACTACGACAATATGACTGAGGTGTGTAACTTTGGAGGGGGGCACCGCACACTGCTAAGAAATCAACTTGTGTGTCCTAGGGTGCCCCTGATACGTCTCAAACGTATCTAATTTTCCAAACACTTTTGATATTGTTTTGACCTCATTCTTGCATGATTTGGACTAAACTAACCCGGACTGACGCTGTTTTCAGCAGAGCTGCCTGTATGGTTTATTTGTGTGCAGGAAAACGGATTTTTAAGCATCTCAGAAAAATCCACGAAAAATCAAGAAAAATCCACGCACCCGAAGAAACAACATACCAGAAGTGGGGCCAGAGGGGGGCCAGGGGGTGCCCAGGCGCCCTGTGGGCGCGCCCCCCTGGGCCGCGCCGGGGGGGGCGCCTGGGTGGGGCCCACACCCCCTGGTGCCCTACTTTAGCCCGTATTTTTTCCTCCGAGGCAGAAACCCTAGATCGGGAGTCCTTTCGCTGTTTCTCGTCGCGGAGCCACCGCCACCCTCTGTTCTTCTTCGGGAGGGCTAATCTGGAGGCTGATTTGGCCTCCGGAGAGGGGAGATCGTCGCCATCGTCATCATCATCACCACTCCATCATCCCTCCATGACTTCCCCCTTCATGTGTGAGTAATTCCCTTGCTGTAGGCGAAGGGGATGGTAGGGATTGGATGAGTTAGATCATGTAATAGTTCGTCAGATTGTTGGGGGCATGTTGCCTATCATCTAGTATGGTGTTTATCATCTTTGCTGCAACTTGTTATTCTTAATGCTTGACACTTAGGGCCCGAGTGCCATGATTTCAGATCTGAACCATATGTGTTTGCATGAATATATTTGTGTTCTTGATCCTATCTATGAGTTGTATGCACCTGTTACGGTTCGGAACCGGCGATCCCAAAGGTGACAGCTTGGGACACCAAAGGGAATGGTCCGTAGTTTGAGGATTACATGTATCCATTGAGTTCATTGCTTTGTTCCGGTGCTCTTTGACAGGAGCACCTTAATATCCATTAGTTCCTTTTGGCCCCGTTCGTAGCGGGATGGTAGGACAAAAGATGTTGTGCAAGTTCTTATTGCAAGCACGTACAACTACCTACGGGATACATGCCTAATGTTTGATATTTGCCTAGATGATCATTACTTTTCCGTGTGCCGTGCCCCGAGTTAGAAACTATCTCATCCATGCAACGCCCAACCATCCATCTCCCTAGCCTACAGTATTTTAAACCTTGCTTGTCACTAGTTACCACTTTTGCTATTTACTACTGCTATTTACTTTTGCTGTTTACTTTTACTATTACTATCATCACTATCATATCACTGTTACCACTTATCTTTTGCTGCAAGTTAGTATATTTCAGGTGCGGTTGAATTGACAACTCAACTGTTAAAGCTTATAAATACTCTTTGGCTCCCCGTGTGTCGAATCAATAAATTGGGTTATTCTTACCCGCGAAGACTATCTCGATCCCTTACGGTTGAGGGTTATCAAGTACCGTTTTTTGGCGCCGTTGCCGGGGAGCATAGCAATATTTACAAGTCTACTTGAGATATCCTACCTGCTGCACTTTATTCATTATGGGTAAGAAAGGAGACCCCAAGGTTCCGATCTTACGATCCACTACAAGAAGAGGTACTGCTCTGAGCACTAGTGCTACACTTGATTCACCTTCTGTCATGAGTAAGTTTGCCTCACCACCACCACATGATGCTCCTACTGAATCTGTTACTATGTCTGATACTCTTGATGATGCTTCTACTACTTTTGATGATGATATTAGTTCACTTGGTTATGCTCTTGAGAAACAAATTACTGCTGCTGCTGAAAAATATGGAATTGAACTTCCTGTTACTCGCTACCCTATTGGTGAAACTTATGATTTTCCTGAATTGAGTAAACTCCAGGAGAGGCTCCTTGATGATGATTACTATATACTTGATGAAGACTTATGCAGGGAACTGATAGAGTTTGCCGGCTCTGACCCTGAAACTATTAAGAAAATATTTGAAAAACACTCTTTGAAAAACAAAACCGTTCCTAATCCTGAGTTTGCTACATCTCCTATATGCATTGATGATCCTGATTTTAATTTCTCTGTTGATCTTTCACTTATACCTATGGTTGAAGCTGACCCCTTTTATGGCAGAGAAAATGATGATGCTATTGCACACCTAACTAAACTTGGTGAACTAGGTAGCCTGTTTACCACAGATGAGAAGATGCGCTACTTTTATGTGACCAAGCTTCTTCCTTTCTCGTTGAAGGAAGGTGCTAAAGCATGGTATGATTCACTCCCATGCGGTTCTATTAAGAGTCCTCGGGACCTAGCTCACTCTTTTGTTGATAAATACTTTCCTGCTCATATGCAACATGCTGCTTTACAAAGAATTTATAATTTTAAACAGTTGCAGGATGAGTCCCTCCCTAAAGCTTGGGGGAGGTACTGCAGTTTGATTCAGGCTAGACCAGGACATGGAGTCCCTAAGAATGAATTAATTGATATATTCTATGCTGGTTTAACTGATGAATCTAGGTCCTATTTGGACAGTTGTGCTGGTTGTGTTTTCAGGAAAAGAACACCGGACGACGCGGAAGAACTAATGGGCAGGATTGCCAAAAACTATGAAGATTGGTCCGTCCCTGAACCACCTCCACCAACAAAGAAGAGGGGCATGTTTGTCCTAAGCCCCGAGGATATGTCTATCAAAGAGAAAGGTATTAAAGCTGAAGACGTGAAGAATCTACCCCCTATTGAGAAGCTGTGTGAGCCTACCACTCACCCTCCTATGGTAGAGGTACACTCTCTTTTAGATTTCAACAAAAGTGACATCCCTCATGGTAAGCCTCCTGATCAATGTTTAGATGAGTTTGATAATTTTATTATGAAACAGAATCATTTTAATGAGAGGATAGAAAGTCAGTTGCATGATAATTCCCTTGCTATCAAAAAGTTGCTTGGTGTTTTAGATAGAACAGTTAATGATGTTCAGTGTCTTGTGAAGCATTTTCATATGGTTCAAACTCAGCTTGATCAAATTTCTAATGTGCAAAGAGATTTACTTGCTAACAATGCCAAACAAGATAAATTGCAAGCTTTTGGGATTAAGACCCGAGGAGGAACTAGTACTCAAGATCCTCTTTATCCAGAGGGACATCCGAAGAGAATCGAGCAAGATTCTCAAATGCAGGAAGAAGAAATTGCTGTCTCTCCAAATAAGAAAAAGAAACATAAAGAGACTGACAATTCTAATGATCCTATTGCAGATGAAGAGCCAGCTATTGATCCCAACAGTGTATCTATCTCCGATGCTGAGACTGAAGACGGTGCTGAACCTGAAGGTAATAATAATGAGAAGAATGATCCACCTGAAGTTCGAGAAGAAGAAGCACCTAACAAACGTAAGAGGTACACTAAAGAAGACTTCATCGCAAGGAAACATGGGAAGGAGAAAGAACTATGGGTACAGTAACCCATGCCCTTTCCAGGTAAGTCCATCAAATCTAAAGAAGAAGAGCATTACAATAAGTTTTGTGAATGGATTAAACCTCTTTTTCTTCAAATAACTTTGACTGATGCTATTAAGTTACTTCCGTATTCAAAATATATGAAAGATATTGTCACTAACAAAAGAAAAGTTCCTAATGATGCAATATCTACTATGCTTGCTAACTATTCTTTCAGTGGAAAGATTCCTGAGAAGCTCGGTTATCCAGGTATACCCACCATCCCTTGCTCCATAAAGAATAATTATGTCAAAACTGCTTTATGTGATCTTGGAGCAGGAGTGAGTGTTATGCCTCTCTCTCTTTACGAGAGGCTTTGTTTAGAGAAACTAATTCCTACAGATATCTCCCTTCAGATGGCTGACAAGTCAACCGTTGTTCCGATAGGTATTTGTGAGGATGTTCCGGTTGAAGTTGCTAATTGTTTAATTCTTACTGATTTTGTTGTGCTTGACATGCCCGAGGATGGGAGCATGTCCATTATTCTTGGTAGACCTTTCCTTAACACCGCAGGTGCTATTATTGATTGCAACAAAGGGAAGGTTACCTTTCATGTGAATGATAAAGAACACACGGTATATTTTCCGAAGAAGACCGACAGGAGGCATGCCCTCAACTCTATAGAGAATATCGAGACCGTGAAAATTGGAGAATGGGACTGTCCACTACATGTGCCTCACAAATACAAAACTATCATGGTAGGGACAATGTCCATAAAGGTAAAAGTTCAGTGATTGCTTTGTGGGAGGTGATACTTTTCGCTCTATATATCGCTTGTTTGTTGGTAAGACTTGATCAACCTTACTAATGAACGTGTTATATACGGATAAAAAGTTGAGCCTTCTATGTTTTCATTTTGTTTTTAGTGTTGTCATATCTGCTGTACCAAGTATCTATGTTTTTGAAGCTTTACATTACTACTAACTACTTCAAGTTTTCAGAGAGTTTCGCAGCTTTTGGAACTTTGAAAAATTTTCAACAGTGAAGTTTTCAGAAAAATTCCAGAAAAATTATATTAAAAATTTCCACAACGGGAGAGACCCGAAAAGTCCTGGGGCCCGCCAGGGGGGGCTACCAGTGGCCCAGGCGGCCAGCTGGCGCGGCCCAGCCCCTGGCCGCGCCCACAGGGCGCCTGGGGCCCACAAGGCCCCCCTCCAGGTACCTCTTCCTCCCTCCTCTCTATCTTTTTCCAGAAACCCGAGTTCTGGTCGTGTTCTTCTTGTTCTTGCTGTTCTTGGGGGCGATTCTTCGATCTCTCTCTACAGCCCATCATTTGAGCTGAAATTTTGAGCAAATACTCCCTGGTATGTGACTCCTCCACCCCTCCAATTAGATTTTTGATTGGTGGCCTCATTTGTGAGTATTTAGTAGTTCTTGGTGCTGTAGAGATGAGCTTGCATGCATGTGTAGAAAGTTGTTTTCCAAGTTTTGATGCAAGTTTATGCCTTGGGCAAGTGAGTTGAGTAGTTTGCCTTAGCTCACTTTGTTTTAATCCTTGTTTTTGTGAATTGTAATTTTTTTTCAGAAATGAGTTTATTAGGAAGGGCAAAAGGATGGCTTGAGAAGAGGAGGCCCGCACACTCCGATCGAGTCACTAGAGCCGCAGCTTCACCATCGACTGCTAGGGTGAGCTATAATGAGGATCATGTGCCCATGGAGTTGTTGGAAGACACAAGTCCAACACGTGCGATGACATATCCATGTGATGAATTCATGGAAGCTGCGGGAATCAAGGATGAGTTTTATAATCTTTGTGCTAATGCAGGTTTGACACGGCTCGTCACCAGCCGTGTTACCCAGTATCAAAAACTCACCTCCATTTTCATTAACAGTTTTAGATATAATCCCGAATCAGGTGCTATTGAGTTTAAAATTTATAATGATCTTATCACCATGACTCTGGAAATTTTTGTGAAGTAATAGGTGTGCCGAACGTTGGGAGGACGGCAAGGATGGCCACTCAGCCCTCCGAGCTGAAAACCGTCATCAACTCTCTCTGCAGCATGGGTACGAGGGATATTCATCGGTCGAAGATCTCCAGTATCTTGTTTCCTCACCTCAGGTATTTTGCATATTATATTGCTAGAGGGGTGTTAGCTCGTGACAACACGAGCAACATTTCTGCTCCGGATATTGCTATCCTGGCAGCAGCCCTCTCAGGGAGGTCTGATTATAATATTGGTACCTTAATTGCTCGACGCCTTGCTATGAACGGTAACAAGGGGGACTTATATGGTGGGATTTATGCCACGCTTATCTTAGAGCATCTTGGAGGCACCCCACACCCTGATGATACTCCTTTTACTTATTTAAGCTTTGATCTTGCTGCTATAAAAAGGCATAAGTTTGTTACCATGGGTTCTGAACTTGATAACCTTGTTTATATCTTGCGTTTCGGAACTACCGCGGAACGCGAGATCCGTCTACCTGCACCTCTTTTGTTTGATTATTCTCGCAGGAACGGATGGTCCTTTGATGTTGTCCAGTTCGATGAGTTCATGGTCCAGCATCAGTTCCATAACCCCATGGAGGGGGTTATGCCCGACGAGGAGAGGCACGGTGAGATACCACATTTTCAGGATGAGACCGCCACCGAGTTTGGTGAAGGGTCTTCCTCTGTTTGGCGCTCGGAACCTTCCTCGTGGGAGACTCCGAGGAGTTCGGTGTACGCGCCATCATCCTTCTACGACCCTTGGTCTCACCACCATACCCCTGGAGCAGGAGGCTCCTGGGGGCAGTAGCTGCTACCAACTTAGGCCAAAAGCCTAAGCTTGGGGGAGTACGTGCCCTTCTCACTTTTCCATTGTATTATCCGTTTGATTCGCTTTGATCTTTTCGAAGTTTTTGCCCGTTCTTCTTTATTCATCTATATTGCAAAAACAACAAAAAGATTTTCTCTTTCTTTTGCTTTTATTCAACCTTTGAAAAACCCAAAAAGATTTCCTTTCTCTCTTTAGTTTGCTTTGTTTTCAGAGATCAGCTCGAGTCCGTGATGGCATTTGATTATATTTCCTACGTTCGATCGTACAAGTGACAAGCAGTAATGATGAAGATCGACTGAAAGGAAGCAACAAGGAAGACCGGTATGAACTCTTATTGTTTCTACTTTTGTACATATGCCTGTACTTATGATCTAGAGACCAGCTTGTAGCGACATAGTGCTATGTTTACAATGCTCTTCCAGTGGTTCATGCTTTCCTTGTGGCTAGTCTCGAATAACTAGAGTATATAATGTGTTATTGAAATGATCTACATGCATTGCATTGTTCCTAGTCTGGCATACTATGGTGGTATTTCCCTTTAGAGAATTTTTGGATTGACTTGGCACATGCTTACACATGTTTAAGACTAAAAAGTCTACCTTGCCTTGATGATCTTTGAGTTTTAGAATAGTTATATCACTTTCATGCCCGATTCAATGTTGCTTTGTCGCTTTGCATGATTATGACCGTTATTGCTCTCTAGTTGGTCGCTTCCCAGTCTTTTGCTAAACCTCCACCCGTACTAAGCGGAATGACTGCTTGTGCATCCAGAACCTTTAAAACCTGTTATGCCATATGAGTCCACTATACCTTCCTATACATGGTATTTACCTGCCATTCCTAACGAAGACTTTCGTGTACCATCTCGAAATTAATCAAAAGCATTTCTCTTTTGTGCCTATGTTTTAGCTCATGAGGAAGTAGTAGTTAATTCATGACCTCTTTAAGTTGGACAAGTTTCACCCCTGGATTGCATGCATAATGTGCGAACCCCTAATATGAAAAGGAACTGGCATTGAGTGCACCCGGCTCAAAAAGATAATATAACAAACAAACCCTCCTTCACGCTTTGTTCATGAGAAATCAGAAAACTTTGGCAGTGATAAACAAAGGAGATTAAGAGGATGTGATCGTCCTCATGCGGGAGCCGTTCCTCGAGACTTGTCTAGCTTAAAAAGTGATTGAGTTATCTGCTAGCATTCGTTGACGAAATATGCACCTCTCAAAACATATTTACTTCTGTTTTTAAAACCAAGAGCTCTGGTACATGTTTAGTTTTTGTTTCCGATCACGGGTTTTCAACCTTGCCAATAAAAGCCACGGTTCGAGAGTCTCACCTTCTTTCTTTAAAGCACTGACTAGGAGAGCATAATTGTCATTCTGAGTGTAATGTGCATTGTCCCAAAGTATTACATTGTCTTCTGCATACTTGTGATATGATTTATTCCGAAATTCTTAGTTCTAGTCTCCTTTAAAACTTTGGAGGAGTCTGTGCATTTATGTTTTGCTTCACTCATGGAGGCTAGCGAGATACCACCTTAATATGCTCAAGCTATGTGCAATGTGATCTTGTCTTGATTTTCAGTAATATATTGTTTACTCTTAATTATTTGTGACTGGTCACTTGAAAGAAGGTTTGCTCCTTGCATTGTTTTCATAAGTACTGTTAATACTTGCTGAACTCTTTTCGTAGTACATGCTTATATACATCTAATGAAGCAAAAGAGTTTGTCAAAGTTTTCTTTGTCGCGTCCAGTTCGTTGAACTGAATTGCTTGAGGACAAGCAATATGCTAAGCTTGGGGGAGTTGATACGTCTCAAACGTATCTACTTTTCCAAACACTTTTGATATTGTTTTGACCTCATTCTTGCATGATTTGGACTAAACTAACCCGGACTGACGTTGTTTTCAGCAGAGCTGCCTGTATGGTTTATTTGTGTGCAGGAAAACGGATTTTTAAGCATCTCAGAAAAATCCACGAAAAATCAAGAAAAATCCACGCACCCGAAGAAACAACATACCAGAAGTGGGGCCAGAGGGGGGCCAGGGGTTGCCCAGGCGCCCTGTGGGCGCGCCCCCCCTGGGCCGCGCAGGGGGGCGCCTGGGTGGGGCCCACACCCCCTGGTGCCCTACTTTAGCCCGTATTTTTTCCTCCGAGGCAGAAACCCCAGATCGGGAGTCCTTTCGCTGTTTCTCGTCGCGGAGCCACCGCCACCCTCTGTTCTTCTTCGGGAGGGCTAATCTGGAGGCTGATTTGGCCTCCGGAGAGGGGAGATCGTCGCCATCGTCATCATCATCACCACTCCATCATCCCTCCATGACTTCCCCCTTCATGTGTGAGTAATTCCCTTGCTGTAGGCGAAGGGGATGGTAGGGATTGGATGAGTTAGATCATGTAATAGTTCGTCAGATTGTTGGGGGCATGTTGCCTATCATCTAGTATGGTGTTTATCATCTTTGCTGCAACTTGTTATTCTTAATGCTTGACACTTAGGGCCCGAGTGCCATGATTTCAGATCTGAACCATATGTGTTTGCATGAATATATTTGTGTTCTTGATCCTATCTATGAGTTGTATGCACCTGTTACGGTTCAGAACCGGCGATCCCAAAGGTGACAGCTTGGGACACCAAAGGGGATGGTCCGTAGTTTGAGGATTACATGTATCCATTGAGTTCATTGCTTTGTTCCGGTGCTCTTTGACAGGAGCACCTTAATATCCATTAGTTCCTTTTGGCCCCGTTCGTAGCGGGATGGTAGGACAAAAGATGTTGTGCAAGTTCTTATTGCAAGCACGTACAACTACCTACGGGATACATGCCTAATATTGATATTTGCCTAGATGATCATTACTTTTCCGTGTGCCGTGCCCCAAGTTAGAAACTATCTCATCCATGCAACGCCCAACCATCCATCTCCCTAGCCTACAGTATTTTAAACCTTGCTTGTCACTAGTTACCACTTTTGCTATTTACTACTGCTATTTACTTTTGCTGTTTACTTTTACTGTTACTATCATCACTATCATATCACTGTTACCACTTATCTTTTGCTGCAAGTTAGTATATTTCAGGTGCGGTTGAATTGACAACTCAACTGTTAAAGCTTATAAATACTCTTTGGCTCCCCGTGTGTCGAATCAATAAATTGGGTTATTCTTACCCGCGAAGACTATCTCGATCCCTTACGGTTGAGGGTTATCAGCCCCCTGCCCCTGTATATAAAGGAGCAAGGGGAGAGGCCGGCCGGCCCCTATAGGGCGCGCCCAAGGGGGCAATCCTACTCCTACTAGGAGTAGGAAACCCCCTTTCCTAGTCCAACTAGGAGAAGAAGGAAGGGAGGGAGAAGAGAAGGAAGGAGGGGGCGCCGCCCCTCCCCCTGTCCAATTCGGACTAGGCCCATGGGGGGTGGCGCGGCCAGCCCTTGGCTGCCTTCCTCTCTCTCCCCTAAAGCACAATAAGGCCCATTACTTCCCCGGTGGTTCCGATAACCCTTTTGGCACTCTTATATTTATCCGGTGACCACCGGAACTCATCCGGTGTCCGAATAACATCGTCCAATATATCATTCTTTATGTCTTGACCATTTCAAGACTCCTCGTCATGTCCGTGATCTCATCCGGCACTCCGAACAACCTTCGGTACATCAAAACACATAAACTCATGATACGTCTCCAACATATCTATAATTTTTTATTGTTCCATGCTATTATTTATGATGTTTAATGGGCTTTGTTGTACACTTTTATATTATTTTTCGGACTAACCTATTAACCCAAAGGTCCAGTCTAGATTGCTGTTTTTTTTGCCTATTTCAAGGTTTTACAGAAAAGGAATATCAAACGGAGTCCAAACGGAATGAAACCTTCGGGAGAGATATTTTTGGAGCAAAATACGCACGGGAGATTTGAGAACCCCGGAGTAGCGCACACGTGGCGTCCACGAGGGTGGGGGCGCGCCCCCCCCTACAGGGCGCGCCCCCTGCCTCGTGGGCCCCACGGTTGGCCCTCGGTGCCCTCCTTCCTCCTATATATATCTACGTACCCCGAAACCATCAGAACAACAGAGAAAACCCTAGTTCCACTGCCGCAACCTTCTGTTCCCGTGAGATCCCATCTTGGGGCCTGTTCCGGAGCTTCGCCGGAGGGGGGATCTACAACGGAGTGCTTCTACATCATCATCATCGCCTCACCATGAGTTGTGAGTAGTTTACCACAGACCTTCGGGTCCATAGCTAGTATCTAGATGGCTTCTTCTCTCTCTTTGGATCTCAATACCAAGTTCTCCTCGGTCTTCGAGGAGATCTATTCGATGTAATCTATTTTCGCGATGTGTTTGTCGAGATCCGATGAATTGTGGGTTTATGATCAAGATTATCTATAAGAAATATTTGGTTCTTTTCTGAACTCTTTATGTATGATTATCATATCCTTGCAAGTCTCTTCGAATTATTGGTTTGGTTTGGCCTACTAGATCTATAGTTTTTGCAATGGGAGAAGTGCTTGGATTTGGGTTCAATCTTGCGGTGTCCTTTCCCAGTGACAGTAGGGACAGCAAGGCACGTATTGTATTGTTGCCATCGAGGATAAAAAGATGGGGTTTATATCATGTTATTTGAGTTTATCCATCTACATCATGTCATCTTGCTTAAGGCGTTACTCTGTTCTTATGAACTTAATACTCTAGATGCATGCTGGATAGCGGTCGATGTGTGGAGTAATAGTAGTAGATGCAGAATCGTTTCGGTCTACTTGTCTCGGACGTGATGCCTATATATAATGATCATGCCTAGATAGTCTCATAATTATTCGCTTTTCTATCAATTGCTCGACAGTAATTAGTTTACCCACCGTAGAATACCATTATCATGACAGAAGCCACTAGAGAAACCTATGGCCACTGGGCCTATTCTCAACATATCAATCTACAATCTACTTTACTTTTCTGCTTTTACTTTCTGTTCTTATATCCCAAAATACCAAAAAAATATTAAACTGTCATCTCTATCAGATCTCACTTTCGTAAGTGACCGTAAAGGGATTGACAACCCCTTATCGCGTTGGCTGCGAAGTTCTAATTTGTTTGTGCAGGTGCGAGGGACTCACGCATGGTCTCCTACTAGATTGATACCTTGGTTCTAAAAACTGAGGTAAATACTTACGCTACTATGCTGCATCACCCTTTCCTCTTCAAGGGAATACAATGCAAGCTCGAGAAGTAGCAACTCATAATACGATCGTCATCGAACGTTAAGTGTGCGGACCCTACGGGTTCGAGAACTATGTAGACATGACCGAGACAGATCTCCGGTCAATACCCAATAGCGGAACCTGGATGATCATACTATCTCCTACATATTCTACGAGAATCCTTATCGGTCAAACCGCATAACAACATACGTTGTTCCCTTTGTCATCGGTATGTTACTTGTCCGAGATTCGATCGTCGGTATCATCATACCTAGTTCAATCTCGTTACCGGCAAGTCTCTTTACTCGTTCCGTAATACATCATCTCGTGACTAACTCATTAGTCATTTGCTTGCAAGGCTTATTATGATGTGTATTACCGAGAGGGCCCAGAGATACCTCTCCGACACTCGGAGTGACAAATCCTAATCTTGATCTATGCGAACACCACAAACACTTTCGGAAACGCTTGTAGAGCATCTTTATAATCACCCAGTTACGTTGTGACGTTTGATAGCACACAAGGTGTTCCTCCGGTATTCGGGAATTGCATAATCTCATAGTCATAGGAACATGTATAAGTCATGAAGAAAGCAATAGAAGTAAAACTAAACGAGCATATTGCTAAGCTAACGGATGGGTCTTGTCCATCACATCGTTCTCCTAATTATGTGATCCCGTTGATCAAATGACAACACATGTCTATGGTTAGGAAACTTAACCATCTTTGATTAACGTGCTAGTTTAGTAGAGGCATATCAGGGACACTCTGTTTTGTCTATGTATTCACACATGTATCAAGTTTCTGGTTAATACAATTCTAGCATGAATAAAAAGACATTTAAGATGATATACAAGGAAATATAAATAACAACTTTATTATTGCCTCTAGGTCATATTTCCTTCAGTCTCCCACTTGCACTAGAGTCAATAATCTAGTTTACATAGTAATGATTCTTACACCCATGGAGTCTTGATGCTGATCATGTTTTACTCGTGGAAGAGGCTTAATCAACGGGTCCGCAACAATCAGATTCGTATGTATTTTGCAAATCTCTATGTCTCCCTCCTTGACTTGATAGCGGATGGAGTTGAAGCGTCTCTTGATGTGCTTGGTTCTCTTGTGAAACCTGGATTCCTTCGCCAAGGCTATTGCTGCAGTGTCGACAGAAAAGATTTTCATTGGACCCGATGTACTAGTCTAGGTAACCTAGATCGGTTATGAACTCCTTCATCCAGACTCCTTCATTTGCTTCTTCTGAAGCAGCTATGTACTCCGCTTCACACGTAGATCCCGCCATGAGGCTCTGCTTGGAGCTGCACCAACTGACAACTCCATCGTTCAACAAAAATACGTATCCGGTTTGTGACTTAGATTCATCCGGATCAGTGTCAAAGCTTGAATCGACATAACCATTTACGACGAGCTCTTTGTCACCTCCATAAACGAGAAACATATCCTTCGTCCTTTTCAGGTACTTCAGGATGTTATTGACCGCTATCCAGTGATCCACTCCTGGATTACTTTGGTACCTCCCTGCTAGACTTATAGCAAGGCACACATCAGGTCTGGTACACAACATTGCATACATGATAGAACCTATGTTTGAAGAATGGGGAATGACTTTCACTTTCTCTCTATCTTCTGCAGTGGTCGGGCATTGAGTCTTACTCAACTTCATGCTACTTCTCGAGCTTGCGTTGTATTCCTTCAAAGAGGAAAGGGTGATGGAGCGCAGTAGCGTAAGTATTTCCCTCAATTTTGAGAACCAAGGTATCAATCCAGTAGGAGACCACGCGCGAGTCCCTCGCACCTGCACAAACAAATAAGAACTTCGCTGCCAACGCGATAAAAGGGGTTGTCAATCCCTTCTCGGTCACTTACGAGAGTGAGATCTGATACATATGATAAGAAAATATTTTTGGTATTTTTGGTATAGAGAAAAGGTAAATAACGCAAAGTAAACCAAAGTAATAGTTGATGGAAGATTAATATGATGAAGATAGACCCGGGGCCATAGGTTTCACTAGTGGCTTCTTTCATGATAGCAGAATTCTACGATGGGTGAACAAATTACTGTCGAGCAATTGATAGAAAAGCGCATAGTTATGAGAATATCTAGGCATGATCATTATATGTAGGCATCACGTCCGTGACAAGTAGACCGAAACGATTCTACATCTACTACTATTACTCCAAACATCGACCGCTATCCAGCATGCATCTAGAGTATTAAGTTCATAAGAACAGAGTAACGCCTTAAGCAAGATGACATGATGTAGAGGGATAAACTCATGTAATATGATATAAACCCCATCTTTTTATCCTCGATGGCAACAATACAATACATGCCTTGCTGCCCCTGCTGTTACTAGGAATGGACACCGCAAGATTGAACCCAAATCCAAGCACTTCTCCCATTGCAAGAACTATAGATCTAGTAGGCCAAACTAAACCAATAATTCGAAGAGACTTGCAAGGATATTATAATCATACATAAAAGATTTCAGAAAAGAACCAAATATTGTTCATAGATAATCTTGATCATAAACCCACAATTCATCGGATCTCGACAAACACACCGCAAAAAGATTACATCGAATAGATCTCCTCGGTCGAGGAGAACTTTGCATTGAGATCCAAAGAGAGAGAAGAAGCCATCTAGCTAGTAACTATGGACCCGAAGGTCTATGGTAAACGACTCACAGCTCATCGGAGGAGCTATGGTGTTGATGTAGAAGACCTTCGTGAACAATCCCCCCTCCGGCGGAGCTCCGGAACAGGCCCCAAGATGGGATCTCACGGGAACAGAAGGTTGCGGTGGTGGAATTAGGGTTTTGTCTGTTGCCTCGGTGTTTTCAGGGTATGAGAGTATAAATAGGCTGAAGAGGGGCATCGGGGGAGCAATAGGTGGCCCACGAGGGAGGGGGCGCGCCTACCCCCCTGGACACGCCCATGCCATCGTGGCCACCTCTTTCGCTCCCTTGCGTGTACTCCAAGTCTCCTGCGTTGATATTGTTCCAAAAATAACTCTCCCGAAGGTTTCATTCCGTTTGGACTCCGTTTGATATTCCTTTTCTATGAAACACTGAAATAGGCAAAAAAATAGCAATCTGCACTGGGCCTTGGGTTAGTAGGTTACTCCCAAAAATAATATTAAAGTGTATAATAAAGCCCATTAAACATCCAAAACAGAATATATAATAGCATGGAACAGTAAAAA
The DNA here is from genome assembly GCA_902687465.1 of Secale cereale. NCBI lineage: Eukaryota > Viridiplantae > Streptophyta > Magnoliopsida > Poales > Poaceae > Secale > Secale cereale. The sequence continues at coordinate 614,650,903 of LR738709.1, read as the reverse complement.
AATACAGATACGTTGGAGACGTATCAAGCATCCTCAAGCATAATTCCTGCTCGTCCTCGAGTAGGTAAATGATAAAAACTGAATTTTTGATGTGGAATGCTAACCAACATAATTCTAAATGTAATTTTCATTATTGTGGCATGAATATTCAGATCTTAAAGATTCAAGATAAAAGTCCATATTGACATAAGAATAGTAATACTTCAAGCATACTAACAAAGCAATCATGTCTTCTCAAAATAACATGGCCAAAGAAAGTTCATCCCTACAAAATCATATAGTTTGACTATGCTCCATCTTCGTCACACAAAGTACTCAAATCATGCACAACCCCGATTTCAGCCAAGCAATTGTTTCATACTTTAATTTTTCAAACTCTTTCAACTTTCACGTAATACATGAGCGTGAGCCATGGACATAGCACTATAGGTGTAATAGAGTGGTGGTTGTGGAGAAGACAAAAGAGGAAGATGGTCTCACATCGACTAGGCGTATCAATGGGCTATGGAGATGCCCATCAATAGATATCAATGTGAGTGAGTAGGGATTGCCATGCAACAGATGCACTAGAACTATAAATGTATGAAAGCTCAACAAAAGAAACTAAGTGGGTGTGCATCCAACTTGCTTGCTCACGAAGACCTAGGCCATTTGAGGAAGCCCATCGTTGGAATATACAAGCCAAGTTCTATAATGAAAATTCACACTAGTATATGAAAGTGACTAAACAAGAGACTTTCTATCATGAAGATCATGGTGCTACTTTGAAGCACAAGTGTGGAAAAAGATAGTAACATTGTCCCTTTTTTTCTTTTTTCTTTATTCTTTTTTTCTTTATTTTTCTTTTTTGGGCCTTTTTTTTCTTTGGCATTTCCTTTTTTCTTTTTCTTTTTCTTTTTTTCTTTGGGACAATGCTTTAGTAATGATGATCATCACACTTCTATTGATTTACAACTCGATACTAGAACAAAGTATCACTCTATATGAATGCCTCCGGCAGTGTACCGGGATGTGCAATGAATCAAGAGTGACATGTATAAAAATAATGCATGGTGGCCTAGCCACAAATACGATGTCAACTACATGATCATGCATGACAATATGACAATGATGAAGTGTGTCATAGTAAACGGAACGGTGGAAAGTTGCATGGCAATATATCTCAGAATGGCTATGGAAATGCCATGATAGGTAGGTATGGTGGTTGTTCTGAGGAAGGTATATGGTGGGTGTATGGTACCGGCGAAAGTTGTGCGGTACAAGAGAGGCTAGCAATGGTGGAAGGGTGAGAGTGTGTATAATCCATGAACTCAACATTAGTCATAAAGAACTCACATACTTATTGCAAAAATCTACAAGCCATCAAAACAAATTACTACATGCATGCTCCTAGGGGAAGGGTTGGTAGGAAATAACCATCGCGCGATCCCGACCTCCACAAAGGATGACACTCAATGAAATACCTCATGCTTCAAATTTGTCACACAACGGTTACCATACGTGCATTCTACGGGACTTGCAAACCTCAACACAAGTATTTCTCAAATTCACAACTACTCTACTAGCATGACTCTAATATCACCATCCTCATATCTCAAAACATTCATCAAGTATCAAACTTCTCATAATATTCAATGCACTTTTATGAAAGTTTTTACTATACCCATCTTGGATGCCTATCATATTAGGACTAGTTTTATAACCAAAACACATTACCATGCTGTTCTAAAAGACTCTCAAAAGATATAAGTGAAGCATGATATATCAATAATTTCTACAAAATAAATCCACCACCGTGCTCTAAAAAGATATAAGTGAAGCACTAGAGCAAAACTATCTAGCTCAAAAGATATAAGTGAAGCACATAGAGTATCCTAATAAATTCCGATTCATGTGTATCTCTCCCAAAAGGTGTGTTCAGCAAGTATGATTGTGGTAAACTAAAAATTAAAGACTCAAATCATACATGACGCTCCAAGCAAAACACATATCATGTGGTGAATAAAAATATAGTCTCAAGTAAAGTTACCCATAGACAAAGACGAAAGAGGGGATGCCTTCCCGGGGCATCCCCAAGCTTAGGCTTTTGGTTGTCCTTGAATTTTACATTGGGGTGCCTTGGGCATCCCCAAGCTTAGCCTCCTGCCACTCTTTGTTCCATAATCCATCAAATCCATACTCAAAACTTGAAAACTTCACAACACAAAACTTAGCCAAAAATCTCGTGAGCTCCGTTAGTATAAGAAAACAAACCACCACTCAAAGGTACTGTAATGAACTCATTATTTGTTTATATTGGTGTTAAACCTACTGTATTACAACTTCTCTATGATTCATACCCCCCGATACTACTCATAGATTCATCAAAATAAGCAAACAACACACGAAAAACAGAATCTGCCAAAAACAGAACAGTCTGTAGCAATCTGTAACTTTCGAATACTTCTGTAACTCTAAAAAAATTGAAATAAATTGGTGGACGTGAGGAATTTGTCTATTAATCATCTGCAAAGAGAATCAACGAAAAAGCACTCTCTAGTAAAAAATGATAGCTAATCTCGTGAGCGCTAAAGTTTCTGTTTTTTACAGCATGATCGCATAAAATTCACACAAGTCTTCCCAAAGGTTCTACTTGGCACAAACACTAATTAAAACACAAAACCACATCTAAACAGAAGCTAGATGCAATATTTATTCCTAAACAGTAGCAAAAACAAAGAGAATAAATGAAAATTGGGTTGCCTCCCAACAAGCTCTTTCTTTATAGCCATTAAGATAGGCTTGAGAATTCAATGATGCTCACATGAAAGACAAGACTTGATGCACCAAAAGAGCATCATATAACATGTGAAAATCACATCTAAGTCTAACATACTTCCTATGCATAGGCATTTTATAGGAAAATAAATTAGCAAGACAAGCAAGATCTAGCATATGCAAGGAAGAAGAAAGAAACAATAGCAATCTCAGAATATCGAGAGGTAATTTAGTAACATGAAAATTTCCACAACCAAATTTTCCTCTCTCATAATAAATGCATGTAGGATCATAATCAAATTCAACAATATAGCTATCACATAGCATATTATCAACACGGTCCACATGCATACAAAGTTGGCACTCTTCCAAAATAGTAGGATCAACATTAACTAAAGCCATGACCTATCCAAACCCACTTTCATAAAAAAATTCATAAGATTGAACATTCTCCAAATATGTGGGATCTAAAGTTGACACTCTTCCAAACCCACTTTCAATATTATTGCAAACATTATTATCATATCTCATATATATCATGGGGCTTAAATAAGTTTTCAAGATCGTAAGAAACATCACCCCAATCATGATCATTGCAACAAGTAGTGGGCATAGCAAAATAAGCATCCCCAAGCTTAGGGTTTTGCATATCATTAGCACAATTGACATTAATAGAATTTATAATAACATCATTGCAATCATGCTTTTCATCGAAGGAACTATCAAGTATGGGTGCAATAGCAACGATCTCATGTTTAACAGAAGGAACTATAGCAAATTCATCTTCATAAATATTGGCATCATGGCCACAAGAATAACAAGCATCATGTTCATCAAGGGATATTTCAATCAAATCATCGGAATCATAATTATCTATAGATTCATGCATATCATTATTTTCTTCCAAAGCAACAGTCATTCTTTCAATAAATTCTTTTACATAGACATTATGAGCATAGTTTTCATAGCAATATTTAAGTATGTCAAAATTTTCAGATTCGTAGAGAGTAATATCTTACTTTTCAATCAAAGAAGCAACTTCATAAGCACCCTTAAAAGCAACAAATTCTTCAATCTGTTCGATATCGTAGTAACTATAAACACCCTTTGCATAAGAAGATAAGATTTCATTATCATTAAACTCACATAGGTAGGGGAGGTGTTTTGTAGGGTTCTTAGAGCAACAAGTAAAATCATAAATTTCACAAAGATTCCAAGCATAACACAACAATCTGTTTATTTGATCCCATAAGAGTCTCCCTTTTTCAGACAAACGGTGAAACACAAAATGAGCATGCTCATCTAAAGATTTCCCATCAACTAGGCTAGTTGGGGTTTCAGCACGAGCACATAAGGATCGAAGATGATCCAGGTAGAATACTTTAAGTGGATCCATATCAATAGATTTTTAGCAAGCAAAGATGCAAGCAAATAGAAGGCACATGGAAACACAAACAAAGATACATACGGGAAGTAGGCGAAGAAAAGGCAAAGATGATGTGGGGGAGAGGAAAACGAGAGGCAAAAAATGTAATGCGAGGGATAAGGTTTGTGATAGGTACTTGGTATATGACTTTTGTGTATATCTCCCCGGCAACGGCGCAAGAAATTCTTCTTGCTACTTCTCGAGCTTGTGTTGTATTCCCTCGAAGAGGAAAGGGTGATGCAACACAATAGCGTAAGTATTTCCTCAGTTTTGAGAACCAAGGTATCAATCCAGTAGGAGACCACGTGCGAGTCCCTCGCACCTGCACAAACAAATAAGAACTTCGCAGCCAACGCAATAAAAGGGGTTGTCAATCCCTTCTCGGTCACTTACGTGAGTGAGATCTGATAGATATGATAAGATAATATTTTTGGTATTTTTGGTATAGAGAAAAAGTAAATAATGCAAAGTAATAGTTGATGGAAGATTAATATGATGAAGATACACCCGAGGGCCATAGGTTTCACTAGTGGCTTCTCTCATGATAGCAGAATTCTACGATGGGTGAACAATACTGTCGAGCAATTGATAGAAAAGCACATAGTTATGAGAATATCTAGGGATGATCAATATATATAGGCATCACGTCTGTGACAAGTAGACCGAAATGATTCTGCATCTACTACTATTACTCCACACATCGACCGCTATCCAGCATGCATCTAGAGTATTAAGTTCATAAGAACAGAGTAACGCCTTACGCAAGATGACATGATGTAGAGGGATAAACTCATGCAATATGATATAACCCCCTTCTTTTTATCCTCGATGGCAACAATACAATACGTGCCTTGCTGCCCCTGCTGTCACTGGGAAAGGACACCGCAAGATTGAACGCAAAGCCAAGCACTTCTCCAATTGCAAGAACTATAGATCTAGTAGGCCAAACCAAACCAATAATTTGAAGATACTTGCAAGGATATTATAATCATACATAAAAGATTTCAGAAAAGAATCAAATATTGTTCATAGATAATCTTGATCATAAACCCACAATTCATCGGATCTCGACAAACACACCGCAAAAAGATTACATCGAATAGATCTCCTCAAAGATCGAGGAGAACTTTGTATTGAGATCCAAAGAGAGAGAAGAAGCCATCTAGCTAATAACTATGGACCCGGAGGTCTGTCGTAAACTACTCAGAACTCATCGGAGGAGCTATGGTGTTGATGTAGAAGCCCTCCGTGATCGATCCCCCCTCCGGCGGAGCTCCGGAACAGTTCCCAAGGTGGGATCTCACAGGAACAGAAGGTTGCGGCGGTGGAATTAGGGTTTTGTTTGTTGCCTCGATGTTTTCAGGGTATGAGAGTATATATAGGCTGAAGAGGGGCATCGGGGGAGCAACAGGTGGCCCGCGAGGGTGGGGGCATGCCTACCCCCCTGGGCACGCCCCTGCCCTCGTGGCCACCTCTTTTTCTCCCTGGTGTGTACTCCAAGTCTCCTGCGTTGATATTGTTCCAAAAATAACTCTCCTGAAGGTTTCATTCCGTTTGGACTCCGTTTGATATTCCTTTTCTGCGAAACACTAAAATAGGAAAAAACAGCAATCTGCACTGGGCCTTGGGTTAGTAGGTTAGTCCCAAAAATAATATAAAAGTGTATAATAAAGCCTATTAAACATCCAAAACAGAATATATAATAGCATGGAACAATCAAAAATTATAGATACGTTGGAGACGTATCACTTCACACCATGTAACACAGGCAAGAACCCTTTCTTTGGCTGGTCCATTTTGAACTTCTTCAAAACTTTATCAAGGTATGTGGTTTGTGAAAGTCCAATTAAGCGTCTTGATCTATCTCTATAGATCTTGATGCCCAATATATAAGCAGCTTCACCGAGGTCTTTCATTGAAAAATTCTTATTCAAGTATCCTTTTATGCTATCCAGAAATTCTATATCATTTCCAATCAACAATATGTCATCTACATATAATATTAGAAATGCTACAGAGCTCCCACTCACTTTCTTGTAAATACATGCTTCTCCAAAAGTCTATATAAAACCATATGCTTTGATCACTTCATCAAAGCGTATATTCCAACTCCGAGATGCTTGCACCAGTCCATAGATGGATCGCTGGAGCTTGCACACTTTGTCAGCACTATTAGGATCGACAAAACCTTCTAGTTGCATCATATACAACTCTTCTTTGAGATATCCATTAAGGAATGCATTTTTGACATCCATTTGCCAGATTTCATAATCATAAAATGCGGCAATTGCTAACATGATTCGGACAGACTTAAGCATCACTACGGGTGAGAAAGTCTCATCGTAGTCAACTCCTCGAACTTGTCGAAAACCTTTTGCAACAAGTCGAGCTTTGTAGACAGTAACATTACCATCGGTGTCGGTCCTCCTCTTAAAGATCCATTTATTTTCAGTGGCTTGCTGATCATCGGGCAAGTCAGCCAAAGTCCATACTTTGTTCTCATACATGGATCCCATCTCTGATTTCATGGCCTCAAGCCATTTGGCGGAATCTGGGCTCATCATCGTTTCCTCATAGTTCGTAGGTTCATCATGGTCTAGTAACATGACTTCCAGAACAGGGTTACCGTACCACTCTAGTGCGGAACATACTTTTGTTAACCTACGAGATTCAGTAGTAACTTGATCTGAAGTTTCATGATCATCATCATTAGCTTCCTCGCTGATTGGTGTAGGAATCATTGGAACTAGTTTCTGTGATGAACTACTTTCCAATTCGGGAGAAGGTACAATTACCTCATCAAGTTCTACTTTCCTCCCACTCACTTCTTTCGAGAGAAACTCCTTCTCCAGAAAGGATCCATTCTTAGCAATGAATATCTTGCCTTCGGATATGTGATAGAAGGTGTACCCAACAGTCTCTTTTGGGTATCCTATGAAGACACATTTCTCTGACTTGGGTTCAAGCTTATCAGGTTGAATCTTTTTCACATAAGCATCGCAGACCCAAACTTTAAGAAACGACAACTTGGGTTTCTTGCCAAACCATAGTTCATAAGGTGTCGTCTCAACGGATTTAGATGGTGCCTGATTTAACGTGAATGAAGCTGTCTCTAAAGCATATCCCCAAAACGATAGTGGTAAATCGGTAAGAGACATCATAGATCTCACCATATCCAATAAAGTACGGTTACGACGTTCAGACACACCATTACGCCATGGTGTTCCAGGTGGTGTGAGTTGTGAAACTATTCCACATTGTTTCAAATAAAGACCAAACTCGTAACTCAAATATTCGCCTCCGCGATCAAATCGTAGAAACTTATTTTCTTGTTACGATGATTCTCTACTTCAGTCTGAAATTATTTGAACTTTTCAAATGTTTCAGACTTGTGTTTCATCAAGTAGATATACCCATATCTGCTCAAATCATCTATGAAGGTCAGAAAATAACGATACCCACCGCGAGCCTCAACACTAATTGGACCGCATACATCAGTATGTACGATTTCCAATAAGTCAATTGCTCGCTCCATTGTTCAGGAGAATGGAGTTTTAGTCATCTTGCCCATGAGGCAAGGTTCGCAAGCACCAAGTGATTCCAAAAGTCCATCAGCATGGAGTTTCTTCATGCGCTTTACACCAATATGACCTAAACGGCAGTGCCACAAATAAGTTGCACTATCATTATCAACTTTGCATCTTTTGGCTTCAATATTATGAATATGTGTATTAGACAATCGAGATCCAACAAAAATAGACCATTCATCAAGGGTGCATGACCATAAAAGATATTACTCATATAAATAGAACAACAATTATTCTCTGATTTAAATGAATAACCGTCTCGCAACAAACAAGATACATACATAATGTTCATGCTCAACGCTGGCACCAAATAACAATTATTTAGGTCAAAAACTAATCCCGGTGGTAGATGTAGAGGTAGCGTGCCGACAGTGATCACATCGACTTTGGCACCATTTCCCACGCGCATCGTCAGCTCGTCCTTAGCTAATCTTCGTTTAATCTGTAGCCCCTGCTTCGAGTTACAAATATTAGCAACCGAACCAGTATCAAATATCCAGGTGCTACTACGAGCATTAGTAAGGTACACAACAATAACATGTATATCAAATATAACTTTGTTCACTTTGCCATCCTTCTTATCCGCCAAATACTTGGGGCAGTTCCGCTTCGAGTGACCAGTCCCTTTGCACTAGAAGCACTCAGTTTCAGGCTTGGCTCCAGACTTGGGTTTCTTCGCGGGAGTAGAAACTGGCTTGCTATTCTTCTTGAAGTTCCCCTTCTTTCCCTTGCCCTTTTTTTTGAAACTAGTGGTCTTGTTAACCATCAACACTTGATGCTCCTTTTTTATTTTTTATCTCCGCAGCTTTGAGCATAGCGAAGAGCTCGGGAATTGTCTTCTACATCCCTTGCATATTATAGTTCATCACGAAGCCTTTATAGCTTGGTGGCAGTGATTGAAGAACTCTATCAATAACACTATCTTCATCAACTTTGCATCCAAGCTGAGTCATCTGATTGTAGTACCCAGACATTCTGAGTATGTGTTCACTGATAGAACTGTTCTCCTCCATCTTGCAGCTATAGAACTTATTGGAGACTTCATATCTCTCAACTCGGGCATCTTGAAATATTAACTTCAACTCTTGGAACATCTCATATGCTCCATGACGTTCAAAACGTCTTTGAAGTCCCGATTCTAAGTCGTAAAGCATATCACACTGAACTATTGAGTAGTCATCAAACTGCGTCTGCTAGGCGTTCAAAGCGTCTACATTAGCGGGAGGGGGCTTGTCACCTAGCGGTGCTTCAAGGACATAATTCTTCTGTGCAGCAATGAGGATAATCCTCAAGTTACGGACCCAGTCCGTGTAGTTGCTACCATCATCTTTCAACTTAGCTTTCTCTAGGAACGCATTAAAATTCAAGGGAACGGTAGCACGGGCCATTGATCTACAATAACATAGATATGAAAAAAAACTAGCAGGACTAAGTTCATGACAAATTAAAGCCCAATTAATAATATTACTAAAGAACTCCCACTTAGATAGACATCCCTCTAGTCATCTAAATGATCACGTGATCCAAATCAACTAAACCATGTTCGATCATCACGTGAGATGGAGTAGTTTTCAGTGGTGAACATCTTATGTTGATCATATATACTATATGATTCATGCTCGACCTTTCGGTCTCCAGTGTTCCGAGGCCATGTCTGTACATGCTAGGCTCGTCGAGTTTAACCTGATCATTCTGCATGTGCAAAACTATCTTACACCCGTTGTATTTGAACGTAGAGCTTATCACACCCAATCATCACGTGGTGTCTCGGCACGACGAACTGTCGCAACGGTGCATACTCAGGGAGACCACTTGTACCTTGAAATTTTGTAAGGGATCATCTTATAATGCTACCGCCGTACTAAGCAAAATAAGAAGCATAATAAGATAAACATCACATGCAATCAAAATATGTGACATGATATGGCCATCATCATCTTGTGCTTTTGATCTCCATCTCCAAAGCATCGTCATGATCTCCATCGTCACCGGCTTGACACCATGATCTTCATCGTAGCATCATGGTCGTCTCACCAACTATTGCTACTACTACTATCGCTAACTCATAGTGATAAAGTAAAGCAATTACATGGCTTTCACAACTCATACAATAAAGAGACAACCATAAGGCTCATGTCGGTTGCCGATAATTTACAAAACATGATCATCTCATACAACAACGTATAACTCATCACGCCTTGACCATATCACATCACAAGATGCCCTGCAAAAACAAGTTAGACGTACTCTACTTTGTTGTTGCAAGTTTTATGTGGCTGCTACGGGCTTAGCAAGAACAGTTTTTACCTATGCATCAAAACCACAACGATTTTTCATCAAGTGTGCTGTTTTAACCTTCAAGAAGGACCGGGCGTAGTCACACTCGATTCAACTAAAGTTGGAGAAACTGACACCCGCCAGCCACCTATGTGCAAAGCACGTCGGTAGAACCAGTCTCATGAACGCGATCATGTAATGTCGGTCCGGGTCGCTTCATCCAACAATACCGTTGAATCAAAGTATGACATGCTGGTAAGCAGTATGACTATTATCGCCCATAACTCATTGTGTTCTACTCGTGCATATCGTCTACGCATAGACCTGGCTCATGATGCCACTGTTGGGGAACGTAGTATTTCAATTTTTTTGCCTATGATCATGAAAGATCTATCTCGGAGAAGCATAGCAATGAGCGGGGAGAGTGTGTCCATGTACCCTCGTAGATCGAAAGCGGAAGCGTTTAGTAACGCGGATGATGTAGTCGAACGTCTTCGCGATCCAACCGATCAAGTACCGAATGCACGGCACCTCCGCGATCTGCACACGTTCAGCTCGGTGACGTCCCTCATAATCTTGATCCAGTTGAGGCCGAGAGAGAGTTTCGTCAGCACGATGGCATGGTGACAGTGATGATGAAGTTACCAACGCAGGGCTTCGCCTAAGCACTACGATAATATGACCGAGGTGTGTAACTGTGGAGGGGGCCACCGCACACGGCTAAGAAATCAACTTGTGTGTCCTTGGGTGCCCCCTGCCCCCGTATATAAAGGAGCAAGGGGAGCGGCCGGCCGGCCCCTATAGGGCTCGCCCAAGGGGGCAATCCTACTCCTAGTAGGAGTAGGAATCCCCCTTTCCTAGTCCAACTAGGAGAAGAAGGAAGGGAGGGAGAAGAGAAGGAAGGAGGGGGCGCCGCCCTCCCCCTAGTCCAATTCGGACTAGGACCATGGGGGGCGCGGCCAGCCCTTGGCTGCCTTCCTCTCTCTCCCCTAAAGCCCAATAAGGCCCATTACTTCCCAGGTGGTTTCGATAACCCTTCTGGCACTCCGATATTTATCCGGTGACCCACAGATCTCATCCGGTGTCCGAGTAACATCGTCCAATATATCATTCTTTATGTCTCGACCATTTCGAGACTCCTCGTCATGTCCGTGATCTCATCCGGGACTCTGAACAACCTTCGGTACATCAAAACACATAAACTCATAATACCGATCGTCATCAAACGTTAAGCGTGCGGACCCTACGGGTTCGAGAACTATGTAGACATGACCGAGACACATCTCCGGTCAATAACCAATAGCGTAAACTGGATGCTCATATTGGCTCCTACATATTCTACGAAGATCTTTATTGGTCAAACCGCATAACAACATACATTGTTCCCTTTGTCATCGGTATGTTACTTGTCCTAGATTCGATCATCGGTATCATCATACCTAGTTCAATCTCGTTACCAGCAAGTTTCTTTACTCGTTCCGTAATACATCATCTCGTGACTAACTCATTAGTCATTTACTTGCAAGGCTTATTATGATGTGTATTACCGAGAGGGCCCAGAGATACCTCTCCGACACTCGGAGTAACAAATCCTAATCTTGATCTATGCCAACACCACAAACACTTTCGGAAACACCTGTAGAGAATATTTATAATCACCCAGTTACGTTGTGACGTTTGATAGCACACAAGGTGTTCCTCCGGTATTCGGAAATTGCATAATCTCATAGTCATAGGAACATGTATAAGTCATGAAGAATGCAATATAAGTAAAACTAAACGATCATAGTGCTAAGCTAACGGATGTGTCTTGTCCATCACATCATTCTCCTAATGATGTGATCCCGTTGATCAAATGACAACACATGTCTATGGTTAGGAAACATAACCATCTTTGATTAACGAGCTAGTCTAGTAGAGTCATACTAGGGACACTCTGTTTTGTCTATGTATTCACACATGTATCAAGTTTCTGGTTAATACAATTGTAGCATGAATAAAAGAAATTTATCATGATATACAAGGAAATATATAACAACTTTATTATTGCCTCTAGGGCATATTTCCTTCAGGCAAAGCTTGAGCTACTGACTTGGTGAGTGTTTCCCTTCCTGGTTGTGCTAGGTGGCCGTCGCCCCACTGAATAAGGCGTTTGGTTAAGCTCATCTGGAGGTTTTGGAACTTGCGCTTGGACATGCGACCATCTGCTATAGGGAGGTCCAAGTACTTCTCCTCAAAAAACAAGCTAGACACATTCAACACGTTCCGAACTTCCTCCTTAGCAGACGATGGACATGACTCACCGAACAGGATCGGACACTTGTTAAAATTTAGACTCTGCCCAGTTGCATTACTATAGAGATCCAAAGCATGCTTAACTTTCTCCACTTGAACACGAGATGCCTCAAAAAATAACATAGTATCGTCAGCAAACAAAAGATGTGAGATTCCTGGAGCTCTTCTGCACACTTTAATAGGTGATATATAGCCTGCCGAAACACTATGCTTGAGAAGAGCAGATAACCCATCAGCCACAAAAAAGGAATAAAAATGGAGAGAGAGGGTCACCTTGCCGAAGCCCACGCGATGGTGCAAATTAATTCAAGGGGGTTCCGTTTAATTTAACAGAGTATCTCACCGACGTGACACATGCCATTATCCAGTCCACCCATTGGTGAGAGAAACCCAACTTTTGCATCACCTGCTCCAGGAAAGCCCAATCAACTCTGTCATATGCCTTAGACAAATCAAGTTTGTATGCACAAAAGCTCTTTGTAGGATCTTTCTCTTGTTTAATATGATGGATGCATTCAAACCCAACAAGAGCATTATCAGTTATTAATCTACCAGGGATAAATGCACTTTGCTCTGGTGAAATAATATCATCTAACAAGGGGCGGAGCCTGTTTACAAGGCATTTTGAGATAACCATGTAGATGACATTGCAAATACTTATTGGCCTGTAATCAGAAATACTAATGGGATTAGTAATTTTAGGAATGAGAACAATAGAGGTAGAATTTACCCCTTCGGCATTACTCCCGTTCTGAAAAAAAATCCTTAACCGAGGCAATAACATCCTCCTTGAGAGTACTCCAATTGCGTTGAAAGAAACGCGCCGGGAGGCCATCCGGCCCTGGAGCTTTTAAAGGTCCAATCTGGAATAGGGCATCCGAGATTTCCTTATCTGTAAATTGGGCTCTTTAGTCATTAGGTGCAGATTTTAATCATTTGTCAGCTCTAAGAAACAAGTACACGTTATATTCCACTTAAGCATATTAGCTACTGGTCGCCACATATACATCAATGATATCCAGTGTATTGGATAGATAAAAAATATGAATCCTTTTAAAATAGCCAACAACTGTAGATAGTTATTACTTTCAATTGTGCACAAAATTTAGTTAGGATCATATGAAAATAAAATGGCTGAGGAATGATTAGGCACCAATATGGGCATTGCTGGAGGAGTAAGGCATGGCGAGTGTTGGTCATTTATATGTTACTCTTAGATATGCATTTGTGACCCTAATTACCCCATCGAGTGGAAAATTGTCTAGAACACCCCTTTTAGTAGCTTTGGACCTCGTGTACATTAGGCAATGTGTGAAGTGACGCCTGGGGTCCAAAAATATCTGGACAACGACGAGGAATGCAACAGATGGACAAGACAAGCCTGTACATGATTGTCAATGATGCCCTCTGTTCTGTACACATTTCTTTACGAAGCATTGACACAACATGCTGATCCTATCTAACATAAACAAGCAAAATTCAAACTGGGGTAAAACCATGTTAAATTCTCCAAAAATCTAATATTTCGATAGAACTTTCACTAAATGGAGTAATATGTGTCACAAATATACAATTACAGTGTAAAAGGTGAAATTCAGTCTAATTTTTATTTATATAAAAAGATGGATCCGAAATCAATGCAGACGTAAGGAGGCCGGATAGGAATAGAACCCGGTTCATACATATAGCCATGCATAAATGACAAATAGGAGTAGAGGCTAACTCGATATAGCGAGTGCCCTCGTTGATGGTTAGTGTTACTACTGCCAATGCATCTCGATTTCTAGTTGTATTAAGTGATTATTGTGAAAAATGAATCAATATTATTATTATTTTCGTAAATGTTGGTTCACACATCTTTTCATGTATTATGCAATGAAGATTGTACATATATTAGGTTAAAATAAATACTTAATACATTCGTCGAACTAAAAAACAATTCCCATGCATTTACGAGGCCATAGTGCAAGTTTCAAAACAGAGAGAATCCGGTGCACAAACACATCCTTAGCATCCGATATAATTAGCATACCACAACTCATTTGGTCTGACAAAATGTCAATCAAATACTCTCTCCATCTCATAATATAAGAACGTTCATCATTAGATGAGACTAGGCCAATGGGCTCCGACACTTTTTCACTGACAATGATGTTGATGTTTTGTCTTACCATGGACACAACTCAGAGCAGAGCGCACCAAGTGAATTAAATGTCTATTGTAGTAATGTGAACACATAAACACATGAGTTGTAGGCTGTCGTAATACAAGTGTCATGTAAATTAGTAGGTGAAACGATAAGTAGATGTTAATAACAGCGTGTTCTCATGCTTTAAGTCACACGACTCCATTTAGCATAACATGTACATAATGCATATATTTTTCATTCTATCTTTACAAGCGTCGGAGAATGGGCCATGCTTAGCTCAATCAATTGCTATGTGTCGGAGTAATGAAATATGTGGCTCAACACTCTATGTGACTCCATTTAGCAATAATTCATTTACTATTGGCCTAATTAATGGTCGAGGTTGAATATTAAAATGTATGGACACTTTTACAATCTAGAAAAAAGGGAGTACTAAGGAATTCACTCATGGTTGTAAAAAAATAAATAGAAATCACTAAAGGAGGAGAAGAATATGACACGAGATAATGTGAGTTATCTCTAGACAGCGTAGAAAGTCACTTACTATTGCAAGTAAATAGATGCCTAAAATTTAGTCTGTTTTTGAAATGGAGTGGTTGCAAAGTAAACCATATTGTTCTTACTTATATCATTTCATATATACGTGGTTTTCCATTATATGGCTGGACTACAGTGATTTCATCGCCACATTTAAAGGACCATATGTGCACAAGTCTCATTGATTGTTGAACGCAACTTTTGGTGGTTAATACACAAGTTTTGTTCAACTTTCCGGGGAAAGTAAAGGTGTCCTCGGACAAACACATTAATAAACAACCAAGGACCACAGGAGCAAGGCGACGAGTAGATATCAATAATGGCGTGTTCTCATGCTGCAAGTCACACGATTCGATTTATGATAAAATGGACATAATACATATCTTTTTCATTCTATCTTTACCAGCGTCAGAGACAAGGCCATGCTTAGCTCGACCAGTTGGTATCTATCTGAGTGATGAATTATACGACACTCTCTAGGATGAAATGCATCGAATTGACAACATAGAGCCACGTTGGGCTGTGTTCTTGGTAGCTGTACTTCTCTTGTCAGGAATCTTTTTTCATACTTGTCTCCGACTCAAATTTCCAATACATCCCGTTCCCTACTATATCATGCTATGTGACTGCCGATGTCAATCACCGTGGTCATCATTGTTGCTCTCATCCTAAACTTAGGCATTCTCCCCTAGCAACTGAGCCTGATCCTGCTACATGTGGAAGCTAGTAGATATGTATAGAAGGCCAGCAAGTGAAACTGCACTGTGTGCTTAGGACATCAATTTTTCACAAAACATTTATAGAGGGTCAGCAAGTGAAACTGAGGCCATTTAGTTTACCGCGAGTGTCGTGCTTGCCTACGTTTGTAGCATTTATTGCACATGTACATGTGAGCAACCCCAAATCGAATAATGCCAGCAAATCATGACAAATAACCTATCACAAACTCAACCAACAATGAGAAACTTCTTAGTGTTGATGGATTTGCAGCTCGGATAGTAAAAGAAATAT
Source organism: Secale cereale (assembly GCA_902687465.1). Classification (NCBI taxonomy): domain Eukaryota; kingdom Viridiplantae; phylum Streptophyta; class Magnoliopsida; order Poales; family Poaceae; genus Secale; species Secale cereale. The sequence continues at coordinate 614,634,864 of LR738709.1, read as the reverse complement.
AGATCGCACACTAAACCCTTTGTGTAACTTAACAGAAACATGAATACAAAAGATTTGTTAGTTAATTAGTGATGGTGAAGTTGCGATCCATAAGTGTGGAAAGACTATTTGGTTTGATTTTTTATTATTTTCTAATTTCAATTCTTCATGGCCTTGCTTTGTAACGAATGTGTAGTAAGTATCTCTACCAGGCTTCTGAGAGAAGTCACTAAGATGGCAAGAAAAAAGAAAAACGATGTCCTTGTTTTGCTGCTAGGCAGTCAAGTTAACATTCACACTATTAAGCTTTGCATGTCATTTCAGATTTATGCATAATACTCCCTCCGTTCCTAAATATTTGTCTTTCTACACATTTCAAATGGTTACAACATACGGATGTATGTAGACATATTTTTGAATGTAGATTCATTCATTTTGCTTTGTATGTAGTCACTCGTTGAAATCTCTAGAAAGACAAATATTTAGGAACGGAGGGAGTAGTAGGTTTAACATAAAGTGAAAATCCCGGCTCTTTTTGACTCCTTGAGATGATCCATATTTAAACAGATACCTCAGAGTGCCATATTATACGGATGGGTGTATGCAATAAAAGCAACAAATAGACGGATTTTGTATAGGTAATGTGTGTACGAGTTGATAGGTGCAATAATTTTGATAAAATGTGGGTCAAGTGACCCAAAAACTATTCCACTGAATTCGTATTCAAATGTAGTTTCCTGTATTACAATTTTATGGCAATAATTCATTTACTGTTGGCCAAATTAATAGTCAATGTTGAATCTAAAAATGTATGGACACTTTGTAATCTAGTAAGCAGGAGTAGTAAGGAATTCACTCAAGATCGTCGCAAAAAGGGGAGAAGAAAATCACTCAAGGAGGACAAGAATATGACAGGAGATCATGTGAGTTATCTCTGAAATGCGTAGAACGGCACTTACTATTGCAAGTAAATAGATGCCTAAAATGTAGTCTATTTTCCAAATGGAGTGGTTGCAAAGTAAAAATATTTTTTTACTTATCTTAATTTAAATATTACGTGATTTTCCTTTATATGGCTGGAGTACAGTGATGTCATCGCCACACTCAAAGGACCATATATGCACAAGTCTCATTGACTGATAAACGTAACTTTTGGGTAATAGAACACAAGTTTTGTTCTACATTCAGAGGAAAGAAAGGCAGCCTTGGACAAAGACGATTAATAAACAACCAAATTAACTGATGGCGCATGTAATTTATGAATAATTTTCACATGTTCTGTAACTTAGCAGGAAGGTGCGATACCGTAGTTACATACTCAATTCCCATACCCAAAAACTTAACTAGTTAAGCCCGAGTCTCATCAGAAGCAGCTGGTGTGCCATGGTACGTTGTGCAGTGGTATATTGCCGCACGACACCAACGGACACACAGCTAGCACATGTATCCAAGTGCAGCAACGAGAGTGTATGTTGCGTGTACACTTGTGGTTGATCTTCAATTTGAATTCCCTGTGCATCATATTCCTATTGCTGATAAATCGCCCGTATGGTCCGGTGCCACTTTAAGTTATCACCATTGATCTCGCAGCCAACCATCGAGTTCTCCATACATATTCTTACATTAACACTCTATGATTCCATGTTGTGTTGATTTACATGGAGAAAAGCTAGCTAGTAATTTGTAGATGAACCATCGGCCTTCGACCACACAAGCATATATATAGAGATATATGGCTCAACTACTCAAGACTTTGGACTTTAATCAATCAGCTATTGCGTTATTTATTGTCTGAAAATTATTATTTTATATGACGATGCACCCAAATCTTTTGTCCTCGCCCTCCCCTCCATCAGAATTTTTCTGTACCTGCACTTGCTAGGTGGTGACAGGGACCAATGTCCAAGTGTGTCACCATTGATTTGATCCTCATAGCTGCGCCGAGGTGGCAGTAGGCCCCACTGCCAAAGTGTCGCAGGTGTTTTCTTGGGGAGCAGGAGTGTGATTGTCTTCTAGGGCAGTGGTGGCACACCAGTCATGTGAACAGTGGGTCTTGGTGGGTCGGTGACACTTCGGTCACGTCGCTCGGGTACTTTGAGGTTTGAACAGGTGGAGAACTACCAACATGGTCAAGTCCGACAGCTATCGTGAAGTGCACCCTTTGTTGTCTCCAGAGGCGGCGGGACAGGGCTTTCCTCCAGCACAGGTGGTCGTAGCGGTGGATCCCTCTTTCCTGTGAGGCTCCCATGTGGCGATGCAACAATTATGCTTTACGCCAATACCGCGGGCATGCAACGATGTGCCCATAAGTGGATCTTGGTGTTTACTGATGGCATCGACCTCTCCCATTCATCAACGAGTGAAGGTTCGAGGACTACTGATTTGATCAGGACTTGATAGTCAATGCACGATCGAGAGGAGTTCCGGTGGTAGCCTGTGGTGACTATCTGTGTAGGACGCCATGGCGGTTTCAAGCAAAGTAATGGGTAGATCAACTCTTGTTAGGTACCCTCAAAGTTGTGGCCCAAACACATGTGGAGCGATGCCGCAACACCAGCCTCGAGATTCATATTTGTTTTGCTTCTTCCTGAGGCCCTCGACAATCATTGAGGCCCTCGACAATCATCTTGATTCACGGTTTTGAGTTTTTACAATTGTTGGCAAATTGTTCTTGATTTGGTCCCTCTATTGCTTCAAGGACTATTCATCATCCGCACTCTTGCCTGGATATATTTTGCACTGAAGTTATTTTGAGTGCACAAACAAGAAGTTCTTCTCCCCGAGAGGTTTAAGTTAATGGAAAACTTTGTATGAAACATGGTACACAGGGTTCTTTGAATAAAATTGACAGTCCCACAAATCAAACATCATACACACAAAAAATAATAAATGCATGAGTTCCTAGAAAGGGTTGTATTCAACATTCTCAAAATTTCACTACAGATATGCACAAAATTAATTTGTCATATTTTTCCATAATATTTTTTTTACCGGAACTGGCAGGTGTTCCGCCTTTTTCATTATATAGTAGGGGAAAAACTATACAATGTTGTCAGGAGGGATTGACAACCAGAGAAGAGGGGGAGGCGTGTCCAAAACAGTGGTAGCCCAGTACTGCTAACAGCTCCGCTACCCCACCGTCACGAGGCTCAGCTCAAATCATCTTTCGCTCTGAGGAGTACAGCCGAACTGGATTGATTAGTGGCCTTAAAAATCCTTCCGTTTCTCTCAAGCCAAATATTCCAGGCAATATAAGCAGCCGCTGTGCATTCATCAACCAGTTTGCCTTTTTTTTTTCTTTAGTTTCGCCACTTTGTTCCACCAAGAGGAAATAGAGGTGGCTCCCCTTGAGGCCTGGGCAGCTAGTGGGTAAGTGTGGTTTGCCTCATGCCATATCTGTTTTGCAAAAGGGCAATCGAGGACCAAATGGTGTACGTGCAGATTCCAAAATTTGGTCACAGCCAACGCATAACTCAGTGTGATCTCAATTCTTTGCACTCAACCGATCAGCAGTCCAGAGACTATTTTGAAGGAGCAACCAGATGAAGAATTTGACTTTCTTTTCCGCTTTGATTTTCCACACGTTCTGTAGGTGTGGTTGAGGGATGCGAGCCAAGAACTGCACAAGGTAAGCTGTCTGTTAGCTTCCAGGTAATCTTGTCAGGTCTAGACAGCAACAAAATGGACTGCCCCTCTTGTCCAAAGATCAATAAAGGAGTCCAACATAACAGAGGAGTTGATAAACTGAAGGCCTCTCATCCATGCACCTCCACTAAGGGCCTGACTGACAGAAAGTCTTTTGAATCTGGCCATCCGGAATAGTTCAGGGGCCTATTCTTTAGGCGCTCGGCCCTAAATGTTATAGATAAATGTTAACGATACATATGAGAGACTGTCAATATCCAAATTCTATTCAATCATGAACTGCAGGGAGTACTAGAGAGTCCAACTCTACACAATCCATGTAAAAGTCATTTGAATCAAATCAAAAGGCCTTACAAAGCATCCGCTGGACGTTTCCTCCCAGACAGGGGAGTACTCTGTTTCTCCAAACCTGGAGCACCATTTCCATTTGGAACAAAATGTACAAACGAAGTGTAAGGTGGCAACCTTGATTCCCAGGAAACCACATTGAAATCCCCTTGTGGCCGAACTCCAGGATCCATCACCAGATCCCCAAGCCTCACCCTCGGCAGCGATGCCCTCTCCGCCATAACCTCAGTGCGGCTGCTGCCACTGGTGCAGGAAGGCACGATGCGGAGCGGAGCAGCGGCAGGATGCAAGAGGAAGTCCGTAGCGTCTATCTGATGGCATCTCTCGACGAGCAGCCTCGGGTGCTCCCCAAACATGGAGACGTTCCTCTCAGCAAATCTTCTCAGCCTGCTCAGCATGCCGAGCCAGAAATGGACGTTCAGATTCCTCCTCATCACATCCGCGCATATGTTTGTGGAGACGAGCGACCATTCCGTCCGGAACTCCTCGGCCAATTCGTCTGCAATCCGTGCCAGCTGCGGGTGATGCGCCGGGTCCGCGCTCCCGAATGCGAGTGTCTTGAAGAGGTAGTTGTACTCCTCGTATGACAGGGTGTTGAGGAAGATCGGCTGCACTGTCCCGAATCGCTCTGTACTTCTAAGCCGGCTGATGATGATCACCTTGCTTCCATTGTCCATGCTTGACAAGGTTGAGCAGAACTTGGCCCAGTCCTTCTCGTCGACGTCTGCGACAAGCTCAACAACCACCAGTATCTTCCCTGGCAAGAGGCTCCGATCATGGTCTGCGATTCTGCGGAAGGAGTTTCCATTCAGGTGCAGAATCGAAGAGAAGTGTGAGCTGACCCTCTCGTCCTTGCATACATGGGCCACCAGAGTCCTCTTCCCGACCGCAGGAGCACCGATGATCGGGAGAACAGCCGGCGTACCACCAGGCGAGTTTGAACTGTGCTGCAGCATGAAGTTCAGGAGCTTTTGCTTCTCAGTGTGTCGTCCGAACATGATGCTGTCGTTGTAAAGATACGCATCATATGGTCGACGCAGCATACGGTCGCATCCACCCAAAAGAACAACAAACTCCGTCAAGCCAGCGACGACGTCCTCCAAGCTCTCCACCACACCTTGCAGGTCGGCAGGGTACATGGCCTTGTTCTTCCTAGCACTGCCACGAACCATGCGAAGACGTTTGCGGGGAGATGAGCTGCTAACCTCCCCCTCCTCCTCCTCCATGGGACTAGTCTCTGTCTCTTCAAGTGGCATGTACCCGAAGGTCCCTAGCGCCCAGTAGCCCTGGTACATGGCGTCCGCGAGCATGGTGAGCTGCGCCAGCATCCCGGAGTTGGTGATGTAGCGCCCGTCCGCCTCTTCGACGGCCGTGCGGGCTCTGAGGAGGAGCTGCTGCAGCCTCCCCAGCTGCGTCTCTCCCGACTGTGCACGGCGGCTCGAGCGGTACTTGTCGGCGAGGTAGGAGACGAATCGGCTCACGAGTTCACCTGTTACTGCAGATATTGCAAGCTCCATCTTGAGTTCCTGCAAGCGAAAAAAGAGTGCTAACTTTTTTTGCGAAAAAGAGTGCTAACTAACCAGGAATCCAACAGAGCAGAGGGCAGGAGGCTGGTGGAAATTGCAGACTGCTGGTGCTTGCTGTCCCGGACGTCAATATCCGGACGTTGCAGAGAGTGGCTATCTATCTCCAGCAAAAAAAGGACACGTGCTGAAAATTATCTATCACCGGTTGCGTTGTGGAGCACTCCACGTCCAGGCTCCAGCTTGCGAAAGATTTGTCCTGGAAGGGCAGCTCAGCTGTTCTTTTCATGCACCACGGGAAGATGATGGTGACTTGGGAGCGTTGGCTGGCTTTGCTCGGCAACTTTCCTTGACCATGCTCTTCTCCTTTCAGGAAGGCTTGTTGTGGCGAAATGGCCTACATAAAATGGGTACTAGTACTACAAGGAATGAAAATACCTTGGCATACAAGTCCATCACAAAGGTTAAGTCAGCGAATCAAACGCCCTTAATTATGTAACAACAAGAGAGAACCAACGTGTGAGCATGGAAAATTAGTGGCGGCAGTCTTGGGAGACCATGGACAGCACGCTGACCTGATTGCGGCGGGAGGCTGGCTCGCTCACGCCCGAGGACCCTCACAGCCATTTCGTCGAACAACATCCGGGCACCGCCGCGGCGCCGCGTACTCCCGGTCGTGCCGCCTTCGTGGAGACGGAGTGAGTGACGCACAATCCTCAGGGAACAGGAGCGAGTTGCCATGGCGAAGCTTCGAGTGAGGGCTCGACGACCTGCGGCGCGCTGCGTAATGAGGATCACCGTGAGGCGATGTTCTTCCTCGACAGAGAGGTGCGACCTGCGGCGCGCTACCCATTCGGTTTAATTACAACCCTGATATTTGAAAGGAATCTTGGTTTTCCCGTAGTCAATCAATTTTGACCACAGTCAACACTGACTGGGCATGCCACCTCAGCAGCCAAATTTACCCAACATGACTAAAAAAGGGGGTCATTGTTCCTCTCACTCAGCCCGACCCAGCCCCCCTTCTCCTCCCACGACTCAAGGCGCCGCTACCGTGCTCGCCTCCACTGACGCACCTGACTCCAGCCGGTTCACCCATTCCCAATGCGGCCTCCCTCCATTATGCTGCCATGGGCGGCTCGGCCAAGCCCGGCCCATCTCCCTTGTCATTCTTGCCGCCATGGGTACCATGGTCAAAAGGTGAGGTGGCAGTGCCTAGTCAGCAGTCAAAACCGCCTGATCGAGTCAAAACCGCGAGGAGGGTTGATCTCTGAACCGTGTGGTTAGTCTGAGTATAGGTTAGTCGCTTTTTAAATTCAAAGTTGGAAATTAAACTAGGTGGTTTGTTAAGGGTTGTAGTGTGGAATTTTTTCGTGCAATAACAAGATTTGGAGGAGGCTTCCACAACGGCGTAGGTGCAGAGTTGGAGGTTGCCATGAGGACACCACCAACCAAGACGCAGACAACACAAATGACACATCAAGGCACATGCATATATGAAAAAATTGTGGGATTTGGGGCCTAGGTACTTGACGAGGAACTAGCGCAAGGTGTCCATGCCTCTAGCAGCGCAAATCTAATAAGGTGTAGTTTACATACTATAAGGATTAAACTATTATAGTTATACTGAGTTGGATGAGAGAGAAGGGAAGTGGGTTGTAGATTAACGTCCGGTTGTAGAAATGCTTCAAGAAACATTGTGAGAGTGTAAGATAGGTCATGTATTAATAAAGTACTTCTTTGTAATTCGATTGAAAGGGCATGTAGCCCCTAAGTGTGGTTTTGCTAATTAATGACAATCTCTATGGACTAATATTTTCATTGAGATATATTTGAAGGGATTGTCCATAGATGGTGCATCAATTATATTGGATGGATTCAAGGATGAAGTCCATTTAGATGAAGATATTTGCCTTAAGCTTTGGTATTAACTGAGAATTCCTATGGAGCATCAAGTGAATTGAATCTTACATGAAGATATCTTCCATAGTGATGCTTCAAATGCACTGGGTTGTTTTGTGAAGAATGACATCGAAACATCCAAAGATGCCCTCATGGTATCCCTCTCTGGATACCATGTGCGCACGGGCCTCCTGACCCCCGTGCGCACGGGGTCGAGTGTAAACTCTCTGGATACCCCGTGCGCACGGGATCCTTGACCCCCGTGCACACGGTGCCTAGGTTTTGGCACTCGAAGTCCCATATCCAGTGAGGTTTCAAGTTGGTCTCTGGGGATTTCTGTTGAAGCCATCAAGATTGTTTTTAATGTCTAACCAAATATTTTCAAGGTGGAGTTCGTTGGTGGATCTCAAAGATTGACATATTTGGGATTTTAAGGATAAAGGGTTGGAAAGAATAATTAAAGAGAATAATTCAAGTTATGGCTTCAAGACAAGATCATGGTAAGCTCATGTGTTGGGTTTTCTGTTGATCAAGTCTTGAAGCAAGCAACTAGAGTAAAGAATTTATTATGGCTTTCAAGAAACCAAGATGGAGCATGAAGTAAAGATGTTGGTTGACCAAGATGAAGCTTGAAGTTTGTATCTAGATGGTCAACTCACAAGCGCAAACAATGTACCACGTGGGATCAAGTGAACTAGTGGTAGGGTAAGTAATTCTCAATTGCGTTTTGTGCACTAACCCATGGTATGTGCTTTCTATGTCTATATGGATTAGGTGTTTCTCATGGTCTTGCATCAAAAGAAATATTTCGAGTAGCCTATGTGTGGATGACATCAAGTGGTGATGGTCATTGGGTTCGAGGAGTCCAAGTGCAAGATGAGAAGCCGAAGGTTATATTCTTTGAAGCTTGCGGTCCACATGATGATAATGTGCATGTGAAGATGGGCTTAAGTTACGGCTTCCCTCAATATGAGGAAGCATTTCAAGTATCTTCACCAAGTGATTGTGGACAAAGAAAAAGATTCCAACTTGAGCCAAGCATTAAAGTCATCATCAAGCTCAAGTGTAATGTGCAAGGCAAAGGTGTACCTTAGCTAGGTTTTCCTAGTTTGGCTGATCTCATGGTGCTAGGAGGGAGACCAGATTATAGGTTTGATAGCCGTACTATCAAGAGGGACTTTCGGGCGAGTAGCTTGATCACATCACATAAAGAGAGCTCAAACTTTGCATTACTTGCATCATTATTTATTGTTGATCTTGGGTGGTTATCTGTGTGAGGACCTTGTGCTTTTCTATAGCTTCAAAAAGAGCCCAAGATCATCGAATTCGGAGTCTGTATGCCAAAGTTATCACTATTTTAGTGGGCTGGTGTAGGCTGTTCTGGGTACCCCGTGGACAAGGGGTTTTTGACCCCCGTGGGCACGGGGCCCCCGTGCGCACGGGCTTGTACCATGGGCATGGGACCCCGTGGGCACGGGGTATCCATGAACTACCCGTTGAGCCCCAACGGCTAGTTTTGGGTTTTGGCTATTTAAGGGCTCCTTCCTCCCACTGGTTCAGGGGCTGTTCATAACTTTCCTAACACCATTTTGATCCTCTTACCACCTCTCCCAAATCCTTATCTCCCCTCTATGTGAAGGTGTATTTGTGGATGGATCTTGGAGTCACTTGTTGATCCCTCCATTGCATCCCCTCTCTTCAATCTCCCACTTTCTTGAGTTGCATCTTGTGAGATTGAGAGAGTGAGTTGAGCATTTGTTGCTTGACCTTGCATTGCATTTTTGCATTGGTTTGAGCTCCCTGCATCGATTTGTTCGAGTGAGATCCTGTGAGTTTATTACTCTTGGAGGCTTCCTCCTCCTAGATGGTTTGGTGATATATTGAGAAGTTTGTGAAGAGGCCTAGGTGGCCAAGGTTCCTCCAGAAGCTTCCTTTTGTGGTGTGCTATGGGGAAGGGTGTGAAGTGGCCTAGGTGGTCAAGTTCCTTTGGAAGCTTCCGTGGTTGTGGTGTGCTCCGGAGAAGATTGTAAAGGTGTGGTGGTCGCCTTCAAGACCAACCCCGAGTGAACCGAGGCTCATCTGTTGGGGGTGACTCGAAAGGGAGAATACAGTGAGTCACTTGGTGACGTCCCGGAGCTTTGGCTTCAGCACTGCTCTAACGGAGATTAGCACTCTCACGAGTGTGAACTTCGGGATAAATCTGCGTCCCCGGTTCACTTGTGGTTATCTCATACCCACACCCTTCACTTTCCGCAATTCATACTTGCTCATATTGATATATCTTGTGCTAGTTGAATTGCTTAGTTGTTCCTACTTTTCCATATCTTGTGATATAGTTTGTGCTTGCTAGTTTCCTTAAGTGCCTATCTTGTTTAGCGTAGGTTGTTGGTGTACTTAGTTGAGCCTAGCATATCTAGGATATGTGCTTGAAAACTATCTGTTAGTTTAATTCCACATTAGGATAAAGCCAAATCCGTAAAAGTTTTAAAACATCTATTCACCCCCCTCTAGTCGTCATCTAGATCCTTTCATCGATACTATACATGTTGGCTATTATGTTTACTATAGGTTATATGGAACTTCATATAGCCGGTTGTTGGCTATACTATTGACCATGCTCTCATAGATGCGGACGACACCTTAGCACAAAGGTGCATGCACAGATGTTGAGGGGCACCCCCTGGCGACCATGCCGCTGCAGTTCAATGAAAGGTCGACGACATGGCAAGGTGGCAGTCACCACACCACTACTATGTTAGCAATCACGAGGCGCAAAGGTCGTCGAGTGTTGGGGCATGGTGGGAAAGCGGGCGCACGCATCTGGCAAACATTGAGCACCGGCAAGAACAACATACGACTGAGTCACACAATCAAATGAATGTGTTTGTGGCAAGGGATCTATGAACAGCTAGGCTTGGGGGTGGACTGAGAAAGGAGGAGGGATGGATAGAGAGAGTATGTGTGTATGTGTGTTTGTGTCTGTGCATGCGGTGGGCACGCCCCACCGTCGCTGCCCCCTATGGTACGTGTCGGGGGAATTACCCGCGGTTTAACTCGGCTCATGACTTTAAGTCATCTCTAGACTTAAGCAGTCCTGTTCAGGTATCTTTGGACTTAACCCGGCAGATCCTGACTCGGCATATCCTGACCCGGCAGTCAGTTCTAACCCGGCAGACAGTTCTAACCCAGCAGACAATTTCGAACCCGGCAGACAGTTTCGAACCCGGCAGATAGTTTCGAACCCGGCAGACAGTTTCGAACCCTGCATATACTTAGCCATGAAAATGAGCCGTCGGCGTTAAGAAGCCCATAGAGAGAAGCCCAGGTGTTAAGAAGCCCACAGAGAGAAGCCAGAAATAGGCTAAGTCCTAATCGTACTACGACTCTACATGTAACCCACCCCTTCAACTTATATAAGGAGGGGCAGGGAACCCCGAGAGGGCCAGGTCACAATAGTTAGGACTTAGACAAACATGTCTTAGACAAGATCGAAGTAGATGCTCTCGAGATAGAGGTAGCGAAAAACTGTCCTTGTAACCGAGATCGTCCTCATCATCAATATCAATCAAGCAGGATGTAGGTGATAACCCACAAGTATAGGGGATCACAACAGTTTTTGAGGGTAGAGTATTTTCAACCCAAATTTATAGATTCGACACAAGACGAGCCAAAGAATATTTGCAAGTATTAGCAACTGAGTTGTCAATTCAGCCACACCTGGAGATTAATTATTTGCAGCAAAAGTGCTTAGTAGCATAGTAGTATTATAGTTTTGATAGTAGATGTAGCAGCAACGGTAATGGTAACAGTGATATCAGTGATTTTGTAGCAGTAGCTATAGTAACAGCAGAAGTAGTACCTTATCAAGATCAATATATAAGAAATTCATAGGCGTTGGATCGGCAACTCGTTGTATAATATTCATCATATAACAGTCATAACCTAGGGTGATACAAAACTAGCTCTAGTTCATAAATGTAATGTAGGCATGTGGTCCGTAAATAGTCATACGTGCTTATGGAAAGAACTTGTATGACATCTTTTGTCCTACCCTCCCGTGGCAGCGGGGTCCATAAGGAAACTAGGGCTTTTTTTGGTAGGAGTGGATTGAATAGGTTTGGGGAGGGGGGTTTCAGAGGATTGGGTGAATCCCTTCCTTCCACCCAATCCCCTCAAAACCCTTTGAATCCACAAAACCCCTCCATCCACAACCCTCTTTGTCTAAAATTTCTGTTTGGTAGACAGGGTTTATCATATTGAAATAACATGGTGTAGAACATTAAAAAATTCATTCTTTACAATGTAACTAACTCCCCTTATATCTTTGCTACAAAATTGTAAAGGTCACCAAATAAATATGAGACAAAGTTGCTACATGGGAATGATTTAGCAGTAGTTTTTTAAGGAAATGTGCCCTAGAGGAAATAATAAAGTTGTTATTTATATTTCCTTATATATCATGATAAATGTCTTTTATTCATGCTAGAACTGTATTAACCGGAAACTTGATACATGTGTGAATACATAGACAAAACAGAGTGTCCCTAGTATGCCTCTACTAGACTAGCTTGTTAATCAAAGATGGTTAAGTTTCCTAACCATAGACATGTGTTGTCATTTGATGAACGGGATCACATCATTAGGAGAATGATGTGATGGACAAGACCCATCCGTTAGCTTAGCATATGATCGTTTAGTTTTATTGCTATTGCTTTCTTCATGACTTATACATGTTCCTGTGACTATGAGATTATGCAACTCCCGAATACCAAAGGAACACCTTGTGTTCTATCAAACGTCACAACGTAACTGGGTGATTATAAAGATGCTCTACAGGTGCCTCCGAAGGTGTTTGTTGAGTTGGCATAGATTGAGAATAGGATTTGTCACTCTGAGTGTCGGAGAGGTATCTCTGGGCCCTCTCGGTAATACACATCATAATAAGCATTGCAAGCAAATGACTAATGGGTTAGTCACGAGATGATGTATTATGGAACGAGTATAGAGGCTTTCCAGTAATGAGATTGTAACTAGGTATGATGATACCGACGATCGAATCTCGGGCAAGTAACATACCGATGACAAAAGGAACAACGTATGTTGTTATGCGGTTTGACCGATAAAGATCTTCGTAGAATATGTAGGAGCCAATATGAGCATTCAGGTTCCGCTATTGGTTATTGACCGGATATATGTCTCGGTCATGTCTACATAGTTCTCGAACCCGTAGGGTCAGCGCTTAACATTCGATGACGATTTGTATTATGAGTTATGTTTTTTTGGTGACCAAAGTTTGTTCGGAGTCCTGGATGAGATCACGGACATGAAGAGGAGTCTCGAAATGACCGAGAGGTAAAGATTCATATATAGGACGATGATATCTGGACACCGGAAGTGTTTCGGGTGATATCGGGTCACCGGAAGGGTTCCGGGCACCCCCCCCCCCCGGCAAAGTTATGGGCCTATTGGGCCAAGTAAGGGACAGACCAGCCCCTGGTGGGCTGGTGCGCCCCTCCTAGGCCAAATAGGAGTAGGAGAAAAGGAAGGGGCAGGAGAAAGGAAGGAGGAGGGTTCGGCCTCCACCCTTTCCTTCTCTTCCCCTTCTCTTTCCTTCCCATATGCAAAAATAAGGAAGGGGGAGCGAATTGGGCTTGCACCCCAAGTAGGATTCGGCCTACTTGGGGGCGCCCTAGGCTGCCTCTCCCCCCTCCATCCTATATATATGTGGGGAGAGGGGGCACCTATAACACACAAGTTTCTCCTAGCCGTGTGCGGTGCCTCCCTCCACAGATTACACCTCAGATCATATTGTCGTGGTGTTTAGGCGAAGCCCTGCGCGGATCACATCACCAATACCGTCGCCACGCCGTCGTGCTGACGGAACTCTCCCTCGAGCATCTGCTGGATCAAGAGCTCGTGGGACGTCATCGTGCTGAGCGTGTGCTGAACACGGAGGTGCCGTACGTTCGGTACTTGGATCGGTTGGATCGTGAAGACGTTCGACTACATCAACCACGTTAACATAACGCTTCCGCTTTCGGTCTACGAGGGTACGTGGACACACTCTCCCCATCTCGTTGCTATGCATCTCCTAGATAGATCTTGCATGAGTGTAGGATTTTTTTTGAAATTGCATGCTACATTCCCCAACAGTGGCATCATGAGCCAGGTCTATGCGTAGATGATTTGCACGAGTAGACCACAAAGAGTTCTGGGCGATAATAGTCATACTGCTTACCACCAACTACATACTTTGATTCGGCGGTATTGTTGGATGAAGCGGCCCGGGCCGACATTTCATGACCGCATTCATGAAATTGGTTCTACGAACGTGCTTTGCACACAGGTGGCTGGCGAGTGTCAGTTTCTCGAACTTTTTTTGAATCAAGTGTGACTACGGCCGGTCCTTGATGAAGTTTAAAACATCACACTTGATGAAAAATTGTTGTGGTTTTGATGCGCAGGAAAGAACTGTTCTTGCTAGAAGCCCGTAGTAGTCACGTAAAACTTGCAACAACAAAGTAGAGGATGTCTAACTTGTTTTTACAGGGCATGTTATGATGTGATATGGTCAAGACGTAATGAGTTATACATTATTGTATGAGATGATCATGTTTTGTAAATTATCGGCAACCGGCAGGAGCCTTATGGTTGTCTCTTTATTGTATGAATTACGAATGCCATGTAATTGCTTGACTTTATCACTATGAGTTAGCGATAGTAGTAGTTGGTGAGACGACCATGATGCTACGATGAAGATCATGGTGTCAAGCCGGTGACCATGGAGATCATGACGATGCTTTGGAGATGGAGATCAAAAGCACAAGATGATGATGGCCATATCATGTCACATATTTTGATTGCATGTGATGTTTATCTTTAAATGCATCTTATTTTTCTTAGAACGACGGTAGCATTATAAGTTGATCCTTTACAAAAATTTCAAGGTACAAGTGTTCTCCCTGAGTATGCACCGTTGCGACAGTTCGTCGTGCCGAGATAGCATGTGATGATCGGGTGTGATAAGCTCTACGTTCACATACAATGGGTGTAAGACAGTTTTGCACATGTAGAATACTCGGGTTAAACTTGAAGAGCCTAGCATGTACAGACATGGCCTCGGAACACTAGAGACCGAAAGGTCAAGCGTGAATCATATAGTAGATATGATCAACATAAGATGTTCACCATTGAAAACTACTCCATCTCACGTGATGATCGGACATGGTTTAGTTGATTTGGCTCACATGATCATTTAGATGACTTGAGGGATGTCAATCTAAGTGGGAGTTCTTTAGTAATATTATTAATTGAACTTTAATTTATCATGAACTTAGTCATGATAGTTTTTGCATATCTATGTTGTTGTAGATCAATGGCCCGTTCTACCGTTCCCTTGAATTTTAATGCGTTCCTAGAGAAAGCTAAGTTCAGTGATGATGGTAGCAACTACACTGATTGGGTCCGTAACTTGATGATTATCCTCATTGCTGCATAGAAGAATTATGTCCTTGAAGCACCGCTAGGTGACAGGCCTGCTGCAGGAGCAATTCCTGACGTTATGAACATCTGGCAAGCTCGATCCGATGACTACTCGATAGTTCAGTGTGACATGCTTTACGACTTAGAATCGGGACTTCAAAGACGTTTTGAACGTCATGGAGCATATGAGATGTTCCAAGAGTTGAAGTTAATATTTCAAGCAAATCCCGAGTTGAGAGATATGAAGTCTCCAACAAGTTCTATAATTGGAAGATGGAGGAGAGCAGTTCTATCAGTGAACACATACTTAGAATGTCTGGGTACCACAACCACATGACTCAACTTGGAGTCAAAGTTGATGATGATAGTGTTATTGACAGAGTTCTTCAATCACTGCCACCAAGCTATAAAGGCTTCATGATGAAATATAATATGCAAGGGATGCAAAAGACAATTCTCGAGCTCTTTGCTATGCTCAAAGCTGCGGAGGTAGAAATCAAGAAGGAGCATCAAGAGGACCACTAGTTTGAAGAAAAAGGGCAAGGGAAAGAAGGGGAACTTCTAGAAGAATAGCAAGCCAGTTGCTACTCCTTGGAAGAAACCTAAGTCTGGAGCCAAGCCTGAAACTGAGTGCTTCTACTGCAAAGGGACAGGTCACTGGAAGCGGAACTGCCCTAAGTATTTGGCGGATAAGAAGGATGGAAAAGTGAACAAAGGTATATTTGATATACACGTTATTGATGTGTACCTTACTAATGCTCGTAGTAGCGCCTGGGTATTTGATACTGGTTTGGTTGCTCATATTTGTAACTCGAAACAGGGGCTATAGATTAAAGGACGAGGTGACGATGCGCGTGGGAAATGGTTCCAAAGTCGATCTGATCGCCGTCGGCACGCTACCTCTACATCAACCTCCGGGATTAGTTTTAGACCTAAATAATTGTTATTTGGTGCCAGCGTTGAGCATGAACATTATATCTAGATCTTGTTTGTTGCGAGACGGTTATTCATTTAAATCAGAGAATAATGCTTGTTCTATTTATATGAGTAATATCTTTTATGGCCATGCACCCTTGATGACTGGTGTATGTTTGTTTAATCTCGATCGTAGTGATACACATATTCATAATATTGAAGCCAAAAGATGCAAAGTTGATAATGATAGTGCAACTTATTTGTGGCACTGCCGTTTAGGTCATATTGGTGTAAAGCGCATGAAGAAACTCCATAGTGATGGACTTTTGGAATCACTTGATTATGAATCACTTGGTGCTTGCGAACCATGCCTCATGGGCAAGATGACTAAAACTCCGTTCTCCGGAACAATGAAGAGAGCAACAGATTTGTTGGAAATCATACATACTGATGTATGTGGACCAATGAGTGTAGAAGCTCGCGTCGAGTATCGTTATTTTCTGTTTGGTAGACAGGGTTTACCATGTCACATATTTTGATTGCATGTGATGTTTATCTTTTTATGCATCTTATTTTCCTTAGCACGACGGTAGCATTATAAGATGATCCCTTACAAAAATTTCAAGGTACAACTGTTATCCCTGAGTATGCACCATTGTGACAGTTCGTCGTGCCAAGACAGCACATGATGATCAAGTGTGATAAGCTCTACATTCACATACAACGGGTGTAAGACAGTTTTGCACATGCCGAATACTCGGGTTAAACTTGACGAGCCTAGCATGTACAGACATGGCCTCGGAACACTAGAGACCGAAAGGTCGAGCGTGAATCATATAGTAGATATGATCAACATAAGATGTTCACCATTGAAAACTACTCCATCTCACGTGATGATCAGACATGGTTTAGTTGATTTGGCTCACTGCTACTTCTCGAGCTTGTGTTGTATTCCCTCGAAGAGGAAAGGGTGATGTAGCACAGTAGCGTAAGTATTTCCCTCAGTTTTTGAGAACCAAGGTATCAATCCAGTAGGAGACCACACGCAAGTCCCTCGCACCTGCACAAACAAATAAGAACTTCACAGCCAACGTGATAAGGGGTTGTCAATCCCTTTATGGTCACTTACGAAAGTGAGATGTGATAGATAGGATAGTATATATTTTTGGTATTTTTGGTATAAGAAAAAAAAGTAAATAAAGCAAATAAGCAACGGCAGCTGAAATTAAAGGGAAGTAATATGATAAAGATAGACCTGGGGCCATAGGTTTCACTAGTGGCTTCTCTCATGAAAGCAGAATTCTACGGTGGGTGAACAAATTACTGTCGAGCAGTTGATAGAAAAGCGCATGGTTATGAGAATATCTAGGCATGATCATTATATATAGGCATCACGTCCGTGACAAGTAGACCGAAACGATTCTGCATCTATTAATATTACTCCACACATCGACCGCTATCCAGCATGCATGTAGAGTATTAAGTTCAAAAGAACAGAGTAATGCTTTAAGCAAGATGACATGATGTGGAGGGATAAACTCAAGCAATATGATATAAACCCCATCTTTTTATCGTCGATGGCAACAATACAATACATGCCTTGCTGCCCCTGCTGTCACTGGGAAATGACACCGCAAGATAGAACCCAAAGCCAAGCACTTCTCCCATTGCAAGAACTATAGATCTAGTAGGCCAAACCAAACCAATAATTCGAAGAGACTTGCAAGGATATTATAATCATACATAAAAGATTTCAGAAAAGAATCAAATATTGTTCATAGATAATCTTGATCATAAACCCACAATTCATTGGATCTCGATAAACACACCGCAAAAAGATTACATCAAATAGATCTCCTCGGAGATCGAGGAGAACTTTGTATTGAGATCCAAAAAGAGAGAAGAAGCCATCTAGCTAATAACTATGGACCCGAAGGTGCTACTTCTCGATCTTGCGTTGTATTCCCTCGAAGAGGAAAGGGTGATGTAGCACAGTAGCGTAAGTATTTCCCTCACTAATTGAGAACCAAGGTAACAGTAGGAGACCACGCGCGAGTCCCACGCACCTACACAAACAAATAAGAACTTCGCAGCCAACGCGATAAGGGGTTGTCAATCCCTTTACAGTCACTTACGAAAGTGAGATCTGATAGATATGATAGTTTGATATTTTTGGTATTTTTGGATATACGAACAGAAAGTAAAAGCGGAAAAGTAAAGTAGATTTTAGATTGATATGTTGAGAATAGACCCGGGGGCCAAAGGCTTCTCTAGTGGCTTCTCTCATGATAGCAGAATTCTACGGCGGGTAAACAAATTACTGTCGAGCAATTGATAGAAAAGCGAATACTTATGAGACTATCTAGGCATGATCATTATATATAGGCATCACGTCCGAGACAAGTAGACCAAAACGATTCTGCATCTACTACTATTACTCCACACATCGACCGCTATCCAGCATGCATCTAGAGTATTAAGTTCATAAGAACAGAGTAACGCCTTAAGCAAGATGACATGATGTAGAGGGATAAACTAAAGCAATATGATATAAAACGCATCTTTTTATCCTCGATGGCAACAATAAAATATGTGCCTTGCTGCCCCTACTATCACTGGGAAAGGACACCGCAAGATTGAACCCAAAGCCAAGCACTTCTCCCATTGCAAGAACTATAGATCTAGTAGGCCAAACCAAACCAATAATTTGAAGAGACTTGCAAGGATATTATAATCATACATAAAAGAGTTCAGAAAAGAACCAAATATTTCTCATAGATAATCTGGATCATAAACCCACAATTCATCGTATCTCAACAAACACACCACAAAAAGAGATTACATCGAATAGATCTCCTCGAAGACCGAGGAGAACTTGGTATTGAGATCCAAAGAGAGAGAATAAACCATCTAGATACTAACTATGGACCCGAAGGTCTGTGGTAAACTACTCACAACTCATGGTGAGGCAATGATGATGATGTAGAAGCACTCCGTGGTAGATCCCCCCTCCGGTGGAGCTCCGGAACATGCCCCAAGATGGGATCTCACGGGAACAGAAGGTTGCGGCGGTGGAACTAGGGTTTTCTCTCCTGTTCTGATGGTTTCGGGGTACGTAGGTATATATAGGAGGAAGGAGGGCACCGGGGGCCAAATGTGGGGCCCACGAGGCAAGGGGGTGCGTCCTATAGGGGGGGGGCGCCCCCACCCTCGTGGATGCCACGTGTGCCCTACTACGTGGTTCTCAAGTCTCCCATGCGTATTTTGCTCCAAAAATATCTCTCCCGAAGTTTCATTCTGTTTGGACTCCGTTTGATATTCCTTTTCTGTAAAACCCTGAAATAGGCAAAAAAACAACAATCTGGACTGGGCCTTTGGGTTAATAGGTTAGTCCCAAAAATAATATAAAAGTGTATAACAAAGCCCATTAAACATCCAAAACATCATAAATAATAGCACGGAACAATAAAAAATTATAGATACGTTGGAGACGTATCAAGTATCCCCAAGCTTAATTCCTGCTCGTCCTCGAGTAGTGTCGGGGATATACCCCGCGGTATGAACCGGCCGGAAATATGACCCGGCCGGACTTGGCGGTTTACTTGAGATGGTTTACACTTGGCAATTTAGTGGTAACCCGGCAGGCGGATCATGGATGACAAGGCCCAAGGCCCAGAAGGCCGGTTCATGTATGGTGGGCCGGTTTATGAAGAAAGCATAAGGAATATTCTCTTACAAAGCAAGCAAGACTAGGACTCCTTGTAATAGATTAATCCTAGTCCTACTAGGACTAGTTATGTAACCCGCCCCTTCAACATATATAAGGAGGGGCAGGGCTCCCCAAAGAGGGACAAGTTTTGATAAGTTTAGACAAGCCACAAGCAGACAAGTTTCTAGGGTTAGACACCAAGAGCCGGTTTACCGGCGACACCATGAGGATCATAATGAGATCTAGTCGCAAACAACACATAGGGCTATTTCCGGATGATGTTTCCCGGGGCCCAAAGCTGTCTAAATCTTTGTCTTGCGTTGCGTCTCTCGATTCCGCTCAACCCCTCTCAAGCTACTACATAGATGCGCGGCTCCACACCTAAGTCCGTTAATCCGGACATCTGCCGTGCTAATTCCACGACAGTTGGCGCCCATCGTGGGGCCTGCGCACGGTGGTGTTGAGTTCTTCGAGGGCTCTCAAGGATCAAGAAGCTCGCGATTGGCCGACTGAAGAACCGGCACGAGACAATCATACATGATTTACTTTGGATCTGGCAGTACAAGATTTGAGTGGAAGAAAAGTTAGGGTTATCTATGCGTGCCGCTGTCGTGTCATGTGATCGGCCAAGATCGATAGAATTTCGACGGCGGCGGTACGCCGTACCCGGTTATTGGTCCAATCATAAATTCTACTGAGACGTCAATCTCTACTGCTATCAACTCAGATGTTTTGACTGGGATCAACTGACCGCCACCTTTGCGTGTGGTCCACAGCGTCACGTACGTGATACGTGTGGAGCAATGCGGCGATTCGAAAACCGTGGTATATATCTGTGCAAGCGCCAGGAACAAAGCGAATTCAAGACGGGGCGTTTTAATTTTTTGGCAAAAAGACAGTTACAACCGGAAACGGACAGAGCCGCGCCGGATTCGCCTCGCTCCGCCTCTAGCTCGAATCCGTTGGCGGTTCTGAGCTACCTCTGCTCCTTTGCCGAATCTGGTCTTGCGATCTCCATGCCCCAGCCTGGTTTACCTCTGCAACGAACCTCATCCACCACAGCTGTAATTCGCCGGAGCACCTTTGCTGCTGCTTGCTTGCCGTCTCCTCGAGCTGCCATATCTGCCTGTCGGCTCATGCACCACCGCAAGCTACTCTACTCCGCCGGCGACCCCCACGCCACAACCACTGCAGCAGGAGAGCCACCGCCTCGCCGCGCTCAACTTGTATGACTGCGCCCTGCGGTCCGGCCTTGAGATACTTAATTGTTTCGCCATGATCCGCCTGCCGTCGAGGCGCCCCTGTCCCTGCTCCTGCTTGCGAACGGCAATGCGGTTGGGTCGTTTGACCAGTCTACATGAACGCCCCATGTCCCCGCTGCGGTCTTAACTCGCCGGCGCCTCTCGTGCTGCAGCGCCTTCGCTTTCCGCTTTGAGCTGGCCCCGCGCTGTTCCTCTGCGCGCCCGCAGGCCTCTAGATCTCCGTGCTGACCGACCACAAGTCGCCGCTCAACCCCTCTCAACTACTACATAGATGCGCGGCTCCACACCTAAGTCCGTTAATCCGGACATCTGCCGTGCTAATTCCACGACAAGTAGGTAAATGATAAAAACAGAATTTTTGATGTGGAATGCTAACCAACATAGTTTTCAATGTAATTCTCTTAATTGTGGCATGAATGTTCAGATCTGAAAGATTCAAGACAAAAGTCTATATTGACATAAGAAATAATAATACTTCAAGCATACTAACAAAGCAATCATGTCTTCTCAAAATACTATGGATAAAGAAAGTTATCCCTAAAAAATCATATACTCTGGCTATGCTCCCTTTTCTTCACACAAAATATTCATATCATGCACAACCCCGGTTTCAGCCAAGCACTTGTTTTCATACTCTATTCTTTCAAACCTTTCAACTTTCACACAATACATGAGCGTGAGCCATGGATATAACACTATGTGGAATAGAGTGGTGGTTGTGGAGAAGACAAAAAGGAGGGAGATAGTCTCACATCGACTAGGCGTATCAACGGGCTATGGAGATGCCCATCAATAGATATCAATGTGAGTGAGTAGGGATTGCCATGCAACGGATGCACTAGAGCTAAAAATGTATGAAAGCTCATCAAAAGAAACTAAGTGGGTGTGCATCCAACTTTCTTGCTCACGAAGACCTAGGGCATTTGAGGAAGCCCATCGTTGGAATATACAAGCCAAGTTCTATAATGAAAAATCCCACTAGTATATGGAAGTGAAGTGACTAAACATGAGACTCTCTATCATGAAGAACATGGTGCTACTTTGAAGCACAAGTGTGGAAAAAGATAGTAGCAATTGTCCCTTTTTTCTTTTTTCTTTTTTCCTTTTTTTTCCTTTTTTTGGAGGGGCCTTCTCTTTTGTTTGGCCTTTCCTCACTTGGGACAATGCTCTAATAATGATGATCATCACACCTATATTGATTTACAACTCGATATTACAACTCGATACTAGAACAAAGTATGACCCTATATGAATGCCTCCGGCGGTGTACTGCTACTTCTCGAGCTTGCATTGTATTCCCTCGAAGAGGAAAGGGTGATGCAGCATAGTAGCGTAAGTATTTCCCTCAGTATTTGAGAACCAAGGTATCAATCTAGTAGGAGACCACGCGCGAGTCCCTCGCACATGCACAAACAAATAAGAACTTCGCAGCCAACGCGATAAGGGGTTGTCAATCCCTTTACGGTCACTTACAGAAGTGAGATCTGATAGAGATGATAGTTTATATTTTTGGTATTTTTTATTATAAGAACAGAAAGTAAAATTGGAAAAAGTAAAGTAAGTGTAGATTGATATGTTGAGAATAGACCCGGGGGCCATAGTGTTCTCTAGTGGCTTCTCTCATGATAGCGATATTCTACGGCGGGTAAACAAATTACTATCGAGCAATTGATAGAAAAGCGAATAATTATGAGACTATCTAGGCATGATCATTATATATAGGCATCATGTCCGAGACAAGTAGACCGAAACGATTCTGCATCTACTACTATCACTCCACACATCGACCGCTATCCATCATGCATCTAGTGTATTGAGTTCATAAGAACAGAGTAACGCCTTAAGCAAGATGACATGATGTAGAGGGATAAACTCAAGCAATATGGTATAAACCCCATCTTTTTATCCTCGATGGCAACAATACAATACGTGCCTTGCTGCCCCTACTGTCACTGGGAAAGGACACCGCAAGATTGAACCCACAGCCAAGCACTTCTCCCATTGCAAGAACTATAGATCTAGTAGGCCAAACCAAACCAGTAATTCGAAGAACTTGCAAGGATATTATGAGCACACATAAAGAGTTCAGAAAAGAACCAAATATTTCTCATAGATAATTTTGATCATAAACCCACAATTCATCGGATCTCGACAAACACACCGCAAAAAGATATTACATCGAATAGATCTCCTCGAAGACCGAGGAGAACTTTGTATTGAGATCCAGAGAGAGAGAGAGAAGAAGCCATCTAGATACTAGCTATGGACCCGAAGGTCTGTGGTAAACTACTCACAACTCATGGTGAGGCGATGATGATGATGTAGAAGCACTCCGTGATGGATCCCCCCTCCGGCGGAGCTCCGGAAAAGGCCCTAAGATGGGATCTCACGGTAACAGAAGGTTACAGGGGTGGAACTAGGGTTTTCTCTTCTTTTTGATGGTTTCGGGGTACGTAGGCTTATATAGGAGGATGGAGGGCACCGGGGGCCTTACGTGGGACCCACGAGGCAAGGGGGCGCCCCCCACCCTCGTGGGCACCACGTGGCCCCTACTCCGTGGTTCTCAAGTCTCCCATGCATGATTTTCTCCAAAAATATCTCTCCCGAAGGTTTCATTCCGTTTGGACTCTGTTTGATATCCCTTTTCTGTAAACCCCTAAAACATGCAAAAAACAGCAATCTAGACTCGGCCTTTGGGTTAGTAGGTTAGTCCCAAAAATAACATAAAAGTGTATGACAAAGCCCATTAAACATCTAAAACATCATAAATAATAGCATGAAACAATAAAAAATTATAGATACGTTGGAGACGTATCAAGCATCCCCAAGCTTAATTCCTGCTCGTCCTCGAGTAGGTAAATGATAAAAACAGAATTTTTGATGTGGAATGCTAACCAACATAGTTTTCCAATGTAATTCTCTTAATTATGGCACGAATCTTCAGATATGAAAGATTCAAGACAAAAGTCTATATTGACATAAGATATAATAATACTTTAAGCATACTAACAGAGCAATCATGTCTTCTCAAAATACTATAGCTAAAGAAAGTTATCCCTACAAAATCATATAGTCTGGCTATGCTCCCTCTGCATTACACAAAATATTCATATCATGCACAACCCCGATTTCAGCCAAGCACTTGTTTTCATACTCTATTCTTTCAAACCTTTCAACTTTCACGCAATACATGAGCGTGAGCCATGGACATAGCACTATGGGTGGAATAGAGAGGTGGTTGTGGAGAAGACAAAAAGGAGGGACATAGTCTCACATCGACTAGGCATATCAACGGGCTATGGAGATGCCCATCAATAGATATCAGTGTGAGTGAGTAGGGATTGCCATGCAACGGATGTACTAGAGTTAAAAATGTATGAAAGCTCAACAAAAGAAACTAGTGGGTGTGCATCCAACTTGCTTGCTCACGAAGACCTAGGGCATTTGAGGGAGCCCATCATTGGAATATACAAGCCAAGTTCTATAATGAAAATTCCCACTATTATATGAACATGACTAAACATGAGACTCTCTATCATCAAGAACATGGTGCTACTTTGAAGCACAAGTGTGGAAAAAGATAGTAGCAATTGTCCCTTTTTTCTTTTTCTTTTTTAGGACTTTCTTTATTTTCTTTGGCTTTTTTTTTGTGGAGGGGCTTTATTGATTTAGCCTTTCCTCCCATGGGACAATGCTCTAATAATGATGATCATCACACTTTCATTACAACTCGATATTACAACTCGATACTAGAACAAAGTATGACTCTATATGAATGCCTCCGGCGGTGTACCGGGATGTGCAATGAAACAAGAGTGGCATGTATGAAAAAATATGCATGGCGGACTTGCCACAAATACGATGTCAACTACATGATCATGCAAGGCAATATGACAATATGAAGCGTGTCATATGAACGGAACGGTGGAAAGGTGCATGGCAATATATCTCGGAATGGCTACGGAAATGCCATGATAGGTAGGTATGGTGGCTGTTTTGAGGAATATATGGTGGCTGTTTTGAGGAAGGATATATAGTGGGTGTATGGTACAGGCGAAAGTTGCGCGATACAAGAGAGGCTAGCAATGGTGGAAGGGTGAGAGTGCGTATAATCCATGGACTCAACATTAGTCATAAGAACTCATATACTTATTGAAAAAATCTACGAGTCATCAAAACAAAGCAATCAACGCATGCTCCTTGGGGGGAGGTTGGTAGGATTTAACCATCCCGCGCCCCGACCTCCACACAAAGGATGACACTTTACAAATAGCTCATGCTCTAACTTCGTCACATAGCGGTTCACCATACGTGCATGCTACGGGAATCACTAACCTTAACACAAGTATTTCTCAATTTCATAATAACTCCACTAGCATGAGTCTAATATCACTATCCTCATATCTCAAAACAATTATCAAGCATCCAACTTCTCATCATATTCAATGCACTTCGTGTGATTTTTTTTACTACATTGATATTGGATGTCTATCATGTGAAGACTAGTTTTATAGCCTAAGCACATTACCATGCTGTTTTAATAGACTCTCAAAAGGATATAAGTGAAGCAAGAGAGTTCAACAATTTCTTCAAAATATTATCACCACCATGCTCTAAAAGATATAAGTGAAGCACTAGAGCAAAAACTATTCAACTCAAAAGATATAAGTGAAGCACATAGAGTGTTCTATCAATTCCTAGGCCATATTTAACTCTCTCAAATAGGTGTGTCCAGACAGGATAATTGTTTCAAAATAACAAGCAAAGACTCAAATTATACAAAACACTCCAAGCAAAACACATATCATGTGGTGAATAAAAATATAGCTCCAAGTATAGTTACCGATGGATGAAGACGAAAGAGGGGATGCCTTCCTGGGGCATCCCCAAGCTTAGGCTTTTGATTGTCCTTGAATTTTACTTGGGGTGCCTTGGGCATCCCCAAACTTAGGCCCTTGCTACTCTTTGTTCCATAGTCCATCAAAGCAATACTCAAAACTTGAAAACTTCACAACACAACACTTAGACAAAAATCTCGTGAGCTCCGTTAGTATAAGAAAGCAAACCACTACTCAAAGGTACTGCAATGAATTCATTCTTTGTTTATATTGGTGTTAAAACTACTGTATTCCAACTTCTGTATGGTTCATACTTCCCAATATTACTCATAGATGCATTGAAATAAGCAAACAACACACGAAAAACAGAATCTGTCAAAAACAGCACAGTCTTTAGTAATCTGCAGGTTTCGCATACTTCTGTAACTCCAAAAAATTCAAACTAAATTGTTAAACGTGAGGAATTTGTCTATTAATAATCTGAAAAAAGAATCAACTAAATAGTACGCTCCAGTAAAATCTGATGACCATTCTAGCGAGTGCTAACGATTCTGTTTTTCACAGCAAGATCACATAAACTTCACACAAGTCTTCCCAAAGGTTCTACTTGCCACAAACACTAAACAAAACAGAAAACCACATCTAAACAGAAGCTAGATGCTTCCTATACAGAAGCAAAAACAAAAAATATAAAATTGGGTTGCCTCCCAACAAGCGCTATCGTTTTACGCCCCTAGCTAGGCAAGATAATTTTTATGATGCTCTCATGAAGGACCAGACTTGAAGCACAAATTAAAGAGCATCATAGAACATGTGACAAACACATATAAGTCTAACATGCTTCCTATGCATAGGCATTTTATAGTAAAACAAATCAAGACAAATAATATCTAGCATATGCAAGGAAGAAAAAGAAAACAAGATCAATCTCAACATGAAGAGAGGTAATTTAGTAACATGAAGATTTCTACAACCATATTTTCCTCTCTCATAATAATTGCATGTAGGATCATATTCAAACTCAAGAATATAGCTATCACATAACATATTCTCAACACGATCCACACGCATACGAAGTTAACACTCTTCCAAAATAGTGGGATCAACATTAACTAAAGTCATGACCTCTCCAAACCCACTTTTATCATAAATTTCATAAGATCGAGCAGTCTCCAAATATGTGGGATCTAAAGTTGACACTCTTCCAAACCCACTTTTAATATTATTGCAAACATTATTATCAATCTCATATTCATCATGGGGCTTAAATAAATTTTCAAGATCATAAGTAGAATCACCCCAATCATGATCATAGCAACAAGTAGTGGACATAGCAAAATAAGCATCCCCAAGCTTAGGGTTTTGCATATCATTAGCACAATTGACATCAATAGAATTTATAGTAACATCATTGCAATCATGCTTTTTACTCAAGGAGCTATCGTGAAGCACTTTATAATTTTCTTTCAATACTTCATCACAATTTTCAGACTCATAAATTTCAAGCAAAACCTCATAAAGATAATCTAGTGCACGCAACTCACTAGAAATAGGTTCAACATAATTGGATCTCTTAAAGAGATTAGCAAGTGGATGAGGATCCATACTTAACAAGCGAAGATGCAAGCTAATTGAGGGCACATAGCAACACAAGCAAACAGAAAGGCGAACGGAAAAAGGAGGGCGAATAAAACGGCTAGGGTGAAGTGGGGGAGAGGAAAACGAGAGGCAAATAAATGTAATGCGAAGGATAAGGGTTTGTGATAGGTACTTGGTATATGACTTTTGCATAAGCCTCCCTGGCAACGGCGCTAGAAATTCTTCTTGCTACTTCTCGAGCTTGCGTTGTATTCCCCTCGAAGAGGAAAGGGTGATGCAACATAGTAGCGTAAGTATTTCCCTTAGTTTTTGAGAACCAATGTATCAGTCCAGTAGGAGACCACGCGCGAGTCCCTCGCACCTGCACAAACAAATAAGAACTTCCCAGCAAACGCGATAAGGGGTTGTCAATCCCTTTACGGTCAGTTACGAAAGTGAGATCTGATAGAGATGATAGTTTATATTTTTGGTATTTTTTATTATAAGAACAGAAAGTAAAAGTGGAAAAAGTAAAGTAAGTGTAGATTGATATGTTGAGAATAGACCCGGGGGGCATAGTGTTCTCTAGTGGCTTCTCTCATGATAGCGATATTCTATGGCGGGTAAACAAATTACTGTCGAGCAATTGATTGAAAAGCGAATAATTATGAGACTATCTAGGGATGATCATTACATATAGGCATCACGTCCGAGAAAAGTAGACCGAAACGATTCTGCATCTACTACTATTACTCCACATATCGACCGCTATCCAGCATGCATCTAGTGTATTGAGTTCATAAGAACAGAGTAACGCTTTAAGCAAGATGACGTGATTTAGAGGGATAAACTCTAGCAATATGATATAAACCCCATCTTTTTATCCTCGATGGAAACAATACAATATGTGCCTTGCTGCCCCTACTGTCACTAAGAAAGGACACCGCAAGATTGAACCCAAAGCCAAGCACTTCTCCCATTGCAAGAACTATAGATCTAGTAGGTCAAACCAAACCAATAATTCTAAGAGACTTGCAAGGATATTATGAGCACACATAAAGAGTTGATAAAAGAACCAAATATTTCTCATAGATAATCTTGACCATAAACCCACAATTTATCGGATCTCGACAAACACACCACAAAAACAGATTACATCGAATAGATCTCCTCGAAGACTGAGTAGAACTTTGTATTGAGATCCAGAGAGAGAGAAGCCATCTAGATACTAGCTATGGACCCAAAGGTCTGTGTAAACTACTCACAACTCATGGTGAGGCGATGATGATGATGTAGAAGCACTCCGTGATGGACCCCCCCTCCGGCGGAGCTCCGGAAAAGGCACCAAGATGGGATCTCACGGGAACAGAAGGTTACGGCAGTGGAACTAGGGTTTTCTCTTCTTTCTGATGGTTTCGGGGTACATAGGCTTATATAGGAGGAAGGAGGGCACCGGGGGCCTTACGTGGGACCCACGAGGCAGGGGGCGCGCCCTAGGGGGCGCCCCGCACCCTCGTGGGCACCACGTGGCCCCTACTCCGTGGTTCTCAAGTCTCTCGTGCGTGATTTTCTCCAAAAATATCTCTCCCAAAGGTTTCATACCATTTGGACTCCGTTTGATATCCCTTTTCTGTAAAACCCTAAAACAGGCAAAAAATAGCAATCTGGACTGGGCCTTTGGGCTAGTAGGTTAGTCCCAAAAATAATGTAAAAGTGTATGACAAAGCCCATTAAACATCTAAAACATCATAAATAATAGCATGGAACAATAAAAAATTATAGATACGTTGGAGACGTATCATGTACCGGGATGTGCAATGAATCAAGAGTGACATGTATGAAAAATTATGCATGGTGGCTTTGCCACAAATACGATGTCAACTACATGATCATGCATGGAAATATGACAATATGAAGCGTGTCATATGAACGAAACGGTGGAAAGTTGCATGGCAATATATCTCGGAATGGCTATGGAAATGCCATGATAGGTACGTATGGTGGCCGTTTTGAGGAAGATATATGGTGGCTGTTTTGAGGAAGGTATATAGTGGGTGTATGGTACCGGTGAAAGTTGCGTTGTACAAGAGAGGCTAGCAATGGTGGAAGGGTGAGAGTGTGTATAATCCATGGACTCAACATTAGTCATAAGAACTCATATACTTATTGCAAAAATTTACGAGTCATCAAAAAAAGCAATCAATGCATGCTCCTAGGGGGGAAGTTGGTAGGAGTTAACCATCGCGCGCCCCCGACCTCCACACAAAGGATGACACTCTACAAATACCTCATGCTCTAACTTCGTCACATAGCGGTTCACCATATGTGCATGCTACGGGAATCACTAACTTTAACACAAGTATTTCTCAATTTCATAATAACTCCATTAGCATGACTCTAATATCACTATCCTCATATCTCAAAACAATTATCAAGCATCCAACTTCTCATCATATTCAATGCACTTAGTATGAAAGTTTTTACTACATTGATCTTGGATGTCTATCATGTGAAGGCTAGTTTTATAGCCAAAGCACATTACCATGCTGTTTTAATAGACTCTCAAAAGGATATAAGTGAAGCATGAGAGATCAAAAATTTCTACGCAATAAAATTACCACCGTGCTCTAAAAGATGTAAGTGAAACACTAGAGCAAAAACTATTCAACTCAAAAGATATAAGTGAAGCACATAGAGTGTTCTAACAATTCCTAGGCCATATTTATCTCTCTCAAAAAGGTGTGTCCATAAAGGATAATTGTGGCAAAATAACAAGCAAAGACTCAAATTATACATGACGCTCCAAGTAAAACAGATATCATGTGGTGAATAAAAATATAGCTCCGAGTATAGTTACCGATAGATGAAGACGAAAGAAGGGATGCCTTCCCGGGGCATCCCCAAGCTTAGGCTTTTGGTTGTCCTTGAATTTTACCTTCGGGTGCCTTGGGCATCCCAAAGCTTAGGCTCTTGCCACTCCTTGTTCCATAGTCCATCAAAGCAATACTCAAAACTTGAAAACTTCACAACACAAAACTTAGACAAAAATCTCGTGAGCTCCGTTAGTATAAGAAAACAAACCACTACTCAAAGGTGCTGTAATGAACTCATTCTTTATTTATATTGGTGTTAAACCTACTGTATTCCAACTTCTCTATGATTCATACTCCCCAATACTACTCATAGATTCATCAAAACAAGCAAACAACACACGAAAAACAGAATCTGTCAAAAATAGAACAATCTGTAGTAATCTGTAACTTTCGCATACTTCTGTAACTCCAATTTTTTTGAAATAAATTGGTAAAAGTGAGGAATTTGTCTATTAATCATCTGCAAAAAGAATCAACTAAATAGCACACTCCAGTAAAATCTGGCGACCATTCTAGCAAGCATTAACGATTCTATTTTCTACAACAAAATCACATAAACTTCACACAAGTCTTCCCAAAGGTTCTACTTGGCACAAACACTAATTAAAACACAAAACCACATCTAAACAGAAGCTAGATGCAATATTTATTCCTAAACAGAAGCAAAAACAAAAAATATAAAATTGGGTTGCCTCTCAACAAACGCTATGGTTTTACGCCCCTAGCTAGGCACGATACATGGATAGATTTAGGTATTGCCATCTTGGGAAGGCAATCCATAAGTGGCTCTCATAATAGATTCATATGGTAATTTAATTTTCTTTCTAGGAAAGTGTTCCATGCCTTTCCTTAACGGAAATTGGAATCTAATATTACCTTCCTTCATATCAATAATTGCACCAATCGTTCTAAGGAAAGGTCTACCAAGAATAATAGGACATGGAGGATTGCAATCTATATCAAGAACAATGAAATCTACGGGCACATAATTCCTATTGGCAACAATAAGAACATCATTAATCCTTCCCATAGGTTTCTTAATGGTAGAATCCGCAAGATGCAAATTTAGAGAACAATCATCAAGCTCATGGAAACCTAACAAATCACACAAAGTTTTTGGGATAGTGGAAACACTTGCACCCAAATCAGACAAAGCAAAGTATTCATGATCTTTAATTATTATTTTAATAGTAGGTTCCCACTCATCATAAAGTTTTCTAGGGATAGAAACTTCTAATTCAAGTTTTTCTTCATAAGATTGCATCAAAGCATCAACTATGTGTTTGGTAAAAGCTTTATTTTGACTATAAGCATGCAGAGAGTTTAGTACGGATTGCAACAAGGAAATACAATCAATCAAAGAGCAATTGTCATAATTGAATCCCTTGAAATCCAAAGTAGTGGGTTCATCACTATGCAAAGCTTTACTCTCTTCAATCCCACTTTTAACAATTTTAGCATCAAGATCTGAAAACTCCGAATCATTGGGACACCTTAAAGTAGACTCATCTCCAATCCCATCTTTATCAAGATTCATACTAGAAAACAGGGATCTAATAGGAGACACATCAATAACTTTCAGATCTTCATCTTTATTTCTCTGATAACTAGAAGAACACGCTTTTATGTAATTCTCTCTTTTAGCACGCATCCTAGCGGTTCTTTCTTTGCATTCATCAATGGAAATTCTCATGGCTTTGAGAGACTCATTGATATCATGCTTAGGTGGGATAGATCTAAGTTTCAAAGAATCAACATCAAGAGTAATTATATCCGAACATCTAGCCAATTAATCAATCTTAAGCAATTTTTCTTCAAGCAAAGCATTGAAACTCTTTTGCGAATTCATAAACTCCTTAACACTAGTTTCAAATTCAGAAGACATCTTTCCATAAGAGTTATTGTAGGAATTACCATAATTATTAGAGGAATTACTAAGAAAAGGCCCAGGATTAAAGTTTCCTCTATAAGCATTGTTACCAAAATTATTCATACCAACAAAATTCACATCCAAAGATTCATTATTATTTTCAATCAATGTGGATAAAGGCATATCATTAGGATCAGAAGAAGCACTGTTAGCAGCAAATAATTTCATAAGTTCATCCATCTTTCCACTCAAAACACTAATCTCTTCAATAGCCCCCAGGGCGCGCCCCCCTGCCTCATGGCCCCCCTGGTGCTCCACCGACGTATCCCCAGATCCTATATATTCACTTTCGGGGAGGAAAAAATCAGAGAAGAAGAATTATCGCATTTTACGATACGGAGCCACCGCCAAGCCCTAATCTCTCTCGGGAGGGCTGATCTGGAGTCCGTTCGGGGCTCCAGAGAGTGGAGATCGTCGCCATCATCATCATCAACCTTCCTCCATCACCAATTCCATGATGCTCACCACCGTGCATGAGTAATTCCATCATAGGCTTGCTGGACGGTGATGGGTTGGATGTGATTTATCATGTAATCGAGTTAGTTTTGTTAGGGTTTGATCCCTAGTATCCACTATGTTCTAATATTGATGTTGCTATAACTTTGCTATGCTTAATGCTTGTCACTAGGGCCCGAGTGCCATGATTTCAGATCTGAACCAATTATGTTTTCATGAATATATGTGTGTTCTTGAT
The DNA here is from genome assembly GCA_902687465.1 of Secale cereale. NCBI lineage: Eukaryota > Viridiplantae > Streptophyta > Magnoliopsida > Poales > Poaceae > Secale > Secale cereale. Next base: position 614,602,186 of record LR738709.1, on the reverse strand, counting down.
CCTATCTTGCAAGTTTATAGTCACCTACTATGTGTTATGATCCGGCAACCCCGAAGTGACAATAATCGGGACAACTCCCGGTGATGACCTTAGTTTGAGGAGTTCATGTATTCACTATGTGTTAATGCTTTGGTATGGTACTCTATTAAAAGGAGGCCTTAATATCCCTTAGTTTCCAATAGGACCCCGCTGCCACGGGAGGGTAGGACAAAAGATGTCATGCAAGTTCTTTTCCATAAGCACGTATGACTATATTCGGAATACATGCCTACATTGCATTGATGAACTGGAGCTAGTTCTATGTCACCCTAGGTTATAACTTCTACATGATGAATTGCATCCGACATAATTTCCCATCACCGATCCAATGCCTACATGCTTTTCACATATTGCTTGTTGCTTATTTACTTTCACGTTGCTACTATTACAAAAACTACAAAAACACTATCGTTACTTTTATTGCCGCTACCGCTACTATCATATTACTTTTCTACTAAACTATCTTGCTGCAGATACTAAGTTTCCAGGTGTGGTTGAATTGACAACTCAGCTGCTAATACTTAAGAGTATTCTTTGGCTCCCCTTGTGTCAAATAAATAAATTTGGGTTGAATACTTTACCCTCGAAAAATGTTTGTCATCCCCTACACTTGTGAGTTATCAAGACTATTTTCTGGCGCCGTTGCCGGGGAGCATAGCTCTATTCTTTAAGTCACTTGGGATTTATATCTATTGATCACTATGAAGAATTTGAAGGGCTCAAAAACCAAGATCTTACCCTCAACTACGAGTGGAGGTAAGGAACTGCCATCTAGCTCTGCACTTGATTCTCCTTTTGTTATGAGTAAACTGGCGACACCTACTCCTGCTATTGAATCTGATATGTCATATGTTCTTGATGATGCCACTTCTGCTATGTATGATGAAACTACTTCTATGCTTGATAATACTGTACCACTAGGTGAATTTCTAGATGAACAAATTGCCAAGGTCAGGGAGAATGCAAATATTGAAACTGATAATATTTATGAAAGTGATGATGAAGCTTCTCCCAATAGATATGAATTTCCTGTTGTTCCTGAGGGTTATGTTATGGATGAAGAAACTGCTAGAGACTTTTTTGCTTGCAATGATAGATATGATCTTAAGAAATTATTAGCTAAGTTGAGAAAAATCCTTAGAATGAAACATGACCCTGCTTTTGCCACTTTACCTATCTGTGTTACTGATAAGGATTATGAATTCTCTGTTGATCCTGAGTTAATTACTTTGGTTGACTCTGATCCTTTTCGTGGCTATGAGTCTGAAACTGTTGTGGCACATCTTACTAATTTGAATGATATAGCCACCCTATTTACCAACGAAGAAAAGATTCGTTATTACTATATCCTTAAGTTGTTTCCTTTCTCGTTAAAGGGTGATGCTAAGAGATGGTTTAATTCTCTTGATCCTGGTTGTGTGCGTAGTCCCCAGGATATGATGTATTACTTCTCTGCTAAATATTTTCCCGCTCATAAGAAACAAGCTGCCTTACGGGAAATTTATAACTTTGTGCAAATTGAAGAAGAGAGTCTCCCACAAGCTTGGGGGAGGCTTCTCCAATTACTTAATGCTTTGCCTGATCATCCTCTTGAGAGGAATGATATACTTGATGTCTTATATAATGGACTAACTGATGCTTCCAGAGACCACCTGGATATTTGTGCTGGTTGTGTTTTCAGGGAAAGAACAGTTGATCAAGCTGAATTACTATTGAATAATATGCTGGCCAATGAAAATAATTGGACACTTCCTGAACCAGCCCCTAAGTCAACTCCAAAGAAAAGAGGTGTTCTATTTCTCAGTCCTGAAGATATGCAAGAGGTAAAGAAATCTATGAAAGAAAAAAGGTATTAAAGCTGAAGATGTTAAGAATTTACCACCTATTGAAGAAATACATGGTCTTGATAACCCGACACAGGTAGTAAAGGTAAATTCTCTTTATAGATTTGATGAAGGTGATATTCCTCGTTATAAGTCTGCTAGCCAATGCTTAGATGAGTTTGACAATTTTATTGTGAAACAAGAAAACTTCAATGCTTATGTTGGTAGACAATTGCAACACAATGCTTATATGATTGAACGCTTGAATGATTATCTATCTAGAGTTAAAGGTGAACTGAAACTTATTAGTATACATGCTTCCATGGTTACCACTCAAGTAGAACAAGTACTTAAGGCTCATAATGATTTGCTCAATGAATTAAATACTAAGAATAATGACTATGCTGTTAGAGTTGCAACTAGAGGTGGTAAAGTGAATCAGGAACCTTTGTATCCTGAAGGCCACCCTAAGAGGATTGAGCAAGATTCTCAGAGAGCTAATTTAGATTCACCTAGTTCTTCCTAGAAGAAGAAAAAGAAAAATGATAGAACTTTGCATGCTTTAGTGAACCTGTAGCTGACACACCTGAGAATCCCAATGATATATCTGTTTCTGATGCTGAGACACAATCTAGTAATGAACATGAACCTAGTGATAATGTCAATGATGATGCTCAACCCAGCAATGATAATGATGTAGAGATAGAACCTGTTGTTGATCTTGATAACCCACAATCATAGAATCAACGTTATGATAAGAGAGACTTTGGTGCTAGGAAGCACGGTAGGGAAAGAGAACCATGGGTTCAGAAACCTATGCCTTTTTCTCCTAAACCATCCAAGAAAAAGGATGATGAGGATTTTGAGCGCTTTGCTGAAATGATTGGACCTATCTTTTTGCGTATGCGTTTGACTGATGTGCTTAAAAAAAATCCTTATGCTAAATATATGAAGGATATTATTACCAATAAAAGAAAGATACCTGAAGTAGAAATTTCCACCATGCTTGCCAATTACACTTTTAAGGGTGGAATACCTAAGAAACTAGGAGATCCAGGAGTACCTACTATACCTTGCTCCATTAAAAGAAACTATGTTAAAACTGCTTTATGTGATCTTGGAGCTGGTGTTAGCGTTATGCCTCTCTCTTTATATCGTAGACTTGACTTGATTAATTTGACACCTACTGAAATATCCTTACAAACGGCTGATAAATCAACTGCTATACATGTCGGTATTTGTGAGGATGTGCCTGTTGTGGTTGCAAATGTTACTATTCTAACGGACTTTGTTATACTTGATATTCCCGAGGACGATAGTATGTCTATTATCCTTGGTAGACCCTTTTTGAATACTGCAGGGGCTGTTATTGATTGCAACAAAGGCAATGTCACTTTTCATGTCAATGGTAATGAGCATACGGTACACTTTCCGAGGAAACAACCTCAGGTCCACGGTATCAATTATATTGGAAAATTTTCAACTATTACTATTGGAGATTTTGAATTTCCTCTTTCTACGGTCAAGAAGACATATGACATTCTTATTGTTGGGGACATTCATATCCCCATTGAGATAACCTAGTGTTATTCGAAAATTCTCCGGTTTCATGTTATTCGGAAAGAGTTTATATAACAAGACCTGATCAACCTTGTTAATGGATTCCTTTTGATGAGCATGAGATAGGTGAATCTAGATAGCACAACCTTCTGTACCCTCCGTTTACTTTCTGTTAGTTAGAATAAATAAAGAAAAAATAGTATTTTCTGTATGTTTCCAGACTTATTCGTGCAATAAAAAATACCCCGAAAATAAAAGTTCTCCAAGTGCCCTGAAAATTAAATATGATTTTTTCTAGAATATTTGAGAATATATGGCACAAAACACACAGCGAGGGGAGCCAACACGTGGCCACGAGGGTCCAGGGCGCGCCCCCTGCCTCGTGGGCCCCATTTGGCCCCCTCCACTTATTCCTGCACCCATACTCTTCTTCTTCCTCCCAAAAAAATCTCCAACCAGCTCAAACCCGAGTTCCAGCTCATCTTGCTGCCATTTTCAATCTCCTTGCTCAAAGCACGATTCACCAAACTGTTTGGGGGGATTGTTCCTTGGTATGTGACTCCTCCATTGGTCCAATTAGTTTTTGTTATAGTGCTTTATTTATTGCAAATTTTTGCTGCTGTGGTGACCTTATTCTTGAGCTTGCATGTCAAATTTTCTTGGTCCCAAGTAGTTCTAATGCATGATATAGTCTCTGGGCACTAGTAGGAGTTGCTGCTATCAATCTTTTTGAGTTTGGTTAACTTTTATTTTGAGTTGCTAAAAAATTCAGAAAATTTCAGAAAATGCATAGGAAAATATTCCAAGGTAGTTCTTCAAGGAAGCAAGAACCGAGGCTCGCTTTTCGTGAGCCGGGCGATGAACTACCGAGGGATGCTGACGTGCGGCCTTGTGAATGGCCGTCAGATGACTTTATGGATCAAGTTGGCATCAAGGAGGAAATTTACACATATGTGCGCAACGCTGACCTCGAGGGCTTCATACAAGATAAGTGCCCTCAATACCGTGGCTTAACTGATACCTTTGTGAGAAGGTTTAATTTTTCATCTTCACGTAATTCTCACACTGTCCTGTTTGATCTTTATGATAAATCCTATACCATGGACTTAGAGGATTTTAATGATGCTTGTAAGTTCCCGCAATGGGGTAGTATGGGTGATCCTCGCATATCTGAATTTAGAGATTTCCTTGCAAGTATCACTGTGGGGGAATCCGGAGAAATTACAAAGGCTACCATATGGAGCATTCATTTTCCTGCTATTCATTACTTTGCTCTCTTTATTGGTAGATGCATAAATGGTAAAGATGAGGCTTGCCACATGTGTGTCCCAGATCTGAGTGTTCTCAAGAGTGTTATACTAGGTGATAGACAATATAACTTGGGAGCCATTGTTGCACGTAGGCTACACCATAATGGTTTGCATGGAGATTTATTTGCTGGGATCTATGCCACTCGCATAGCCCGCCGTCTTGGTGTGCCTGTGCATGAAAATGATGAACCTTTACCTCCTGCTCATTTGGATTGCCATGCTATGACTAGTCACCTGTTTATAGAAAGGGATGATCAATCCCTCAAATATCGACTAATCTTTAACAGGCGTCATGCCATCCCTATTGTTCTTCCTGCCCCTACTTTGTTTGACTTTCAGGCAAAAGGGAGATACACTATAACCATGGAGGAGGCAAATGAGTACCATAGGATGACGGAAGCATCCTGCCTTCGAGCTGCAGCCCAGCAGGCGGTAGCTGCTGCATCTCAGTACAACCCCAACTATGACTTTGGATATCCGTGAGGCCAATACTGGCCATAGACCAACTTAGGCCAAAAGCCTAAGCTTGGGGGAGTACGTGTTTCTCACCGACCTTACATTCATGTTCACACACTCATTTTAGTTGTCGGTGCTCACACTCTTTCATTTACCATCCATGTTTTGTTTCAATTCTTTTTCTTAGTCTTTTTCTCGTGTGCTAGAAAAACCTTAAGAAAAACAAAAAAAATAGTTGTAGCTTCTAGCTAGTTTACTTTCCTTGCCTGTAGTAGTAGCAATTAAAAGAAAACCCAAAAAGATTTCCGTTTCTTCTTTTGCTTGTTGGGAGCTTTCCCGTGTAAATAGTTTCTTTTCTTTTCTTTGGGGGTCAAGAGTAGAAGACCATGATTGAAAATGCTTGGTGGCTCTCATATGCTTTAATGTTAATTTAACCTTGAGCTGTATTACCTTGTCTTCTCTCTTGTATTAAATGCTCGCAGATTCCAGCTCAGTCCAATGCACGTGCACTATTATTATTATCCACATCGTTCGGTCGTGCGAGTGAAAGGCAATAAGGATGATATATGATGAACTAATTGAGATGAGAAAAGCTGGTATGAACTGGACCTCTCTTGTTTTTGTAAATATGATAGTTCATTGTTCCTGATTCAGCTTGTTATGAATGAAACATGCTTGCAATGACAATTAGAGATCATAGTTTTTCATGCCATGCTTAATTAGCTAAGAGTTTATAATGGTCTATCTTGCGTGCCAACATGATATTAAAATGGTTGTGATGTAGTATGATAGGGTGGTATCCTCCTTTGAATGATTTAAGTGATCTGACTTGGCACATGTCCACGCATGTAGTTGAAACAAAATCAACATAGCCTCCACGATATTTATGTTCATAGTGATTTATATCCTACTCATGCTTGCATTCATTGTTGATTAATTTTAATGCATGTTCATGACCGTTGTTGCTCTCTAGCTGGTCGCTTCCCAGTCTCTTTCTAGCCTTCACTTGTACTAAGAGGGAATACTGCTTGTGCATCCACTTCCATAAACCCCAAAGTTATTCCACATGAGTCCACCATACCTTCCTATATGCGGTATTTACCTGCCGTTCCAAGTAAATTTGTATGTGCCAAACTCTAAACCTTCAAATGAAATTCTGTTTTGTATGCTCGAACAACTCATGTATCAACTAGGGTTTTCTATATATTCCATGCTATGTGGGTTATTCTCACGATGAGTGGACTCCGCTCATCATTCATGAGAAAATGGCTGGTAACCGGGATGCCCAGTCCCATGCTCAAAGTCATAATAATTAAACAAAACTTCCCCAGGGCTGTTGCTTGTTTGGACGGTACCTCGTGGATACGGATGGCCGTGGAGTGTGCTTGTTGGTGGTTGGGGGAGTATAAACTTTACCATTGTCGGTGTACTAAAGTAGGGGTACCTTAGTATCCCGACTTGTGCACGGGCAGTAGCAGCGTCCCGTGGTCAGGCTCGCCACGCGCCCGGCAAGGCCCACTCTAGTTCCCTTGGAGCCATTCAAGAACAAAGTATTCAAGTTAAGAAACAAGACCCCGGCAAGAGGAGCTTACCGGGAAGGCCGCTCTAGGCTCAAAATCATCCCTTCTGCACAAGACCCTGGCAAGAGGAGCTTGCCAGGAAGACCAAAGAATAGCATTGAAGAAGACATGCCGCGGCGCAGTGCGTGCCCTGGCAAGACCCGGAGAGCGACAAGCTTCCGGGCCTGGCAAGGTAGCGACCACGGCAAGGTGCTTGCCGCGGCAAGCTTTCACTGTGTGCCTGCGCTCCAGCTCATCTGGCCACGCGTCGCCTTGGGGCCCTTCCTGGGGCACGTGGCGGATGGCTGTGTAGCCTGGGGTACACGGTGGCAAGCCACGATGACGAGGCTACCGTCGTGGCGAACGGAGACGCCCGGACGAACGCTTTTTACACTGTTTGGGGCGACGGTGACGGGCATTCAATGCCCTTGTCCCCCACCGTCTGGGTTAGGTACAAAACACTGTGCATACACTGTACATACACTGTTACAACTACCACCAATTTTACGCTTTTACCCTCATCTACGTTGACACCTGTCGGTGACCCCTTTGAACTATAAAAGGAGGCCCATGCACAACGTAGAGGGGGTTCGGTTCCGAAACTAGATCACTCTCACGCTCGATGTAGCTAGTTCCAAGCACTGTAGATCTTCTTGCTCCCGAGCCAAAAGCTCAATACAACCAAGGCAGGAGTAGGGTTTTACGCATCCGTGCGGCCCGAACCTGGGTAAACTTCTCGCGTGTGCGCCTCGATCCGCCCTTTGTGCTCCCTCCGCTCCCTTGCCGTACCGAAAAGGGGCTCCGGTCCCATAGGTGTTCGTGGGCGACCAGTTTCCCCGACATCTTTGGCGCGCCAGGTAGGGGGCGTCGAGGTTGTGCGAACCTGATCCGGCGTTCGCGCGCGCGTAATCTTCAGCAGTTTCATCAACCTCATCGACTACATCAGCATGTCGCCGAAGAAGAAGGCTTCGGAGGTCGGAGGCCCGTCTGCGTCGATCCCGCCACCACCAGAACCAACGGTTGGTGGGGTAGACGCTGGCGGAAGGGTGGACGCCGGCGAAGACACTCACGGCGCCGCCAAGTCCAAGGACAAGACGGACGACCGAGCCCACTCCAAGACCTCGGTGTCCGTGCACGCACCACGCCCCTCTCAGGAGGTGCCGGAACAGCGGCGGCGTGGTACTCAGGGTACCATTCGCTTGCTGGGCCAAGGGCAAGCTGGCGGGTCGTGGGACGCTCAAGGCCAACGCGTTGGCACGAGCAAGGCGCGGTCGCCGGGATGAGACCCTGCTCCTTCTAACGCTGTTAGAAGTCCGAGCATATCTCGCTCCTCGCACCGCTCGCCACCACTCCCCTCCACTCCAGCAGAAGCTCTAGCCAGAGCTCAGCTGCTCCTCGACTTCCCTCCAGCGGCAGACAAGGCCGAAGACTGGAGGGCCACCATCCAAAGCCTCATCGCCTTCACTAACAACGACACGCCGCAGCAGCCGGCGACGTCACGGCCGCGGCAAGTCAGCCAAGCGAAGGCCGATGGAGACAAGACCGCCGGGGGTGCGACTACCGTGCACTCCCCGCCGCGGAAACAGAAATCGTCGACTCGCCGGATCAACGTCGACGACGACTCCACCGCGTCGTCGGATCCACGGGCTCGGCGCGATCAACGCCAAGTCCTCGACGACAGGCGACAAGAAGACGCTCGGACTCGCATCGAGCGTCGAAGAGAAGCGCGACGACAGTCCGACCAGCGCGCTGGGACCGCTGTCGACATGCACGTGCCCGGTGAGCCAGGCGACTTGCCGTACGCGGCAGGTTGCCCTGCGTTCACCCGAGAGCTGCGGCAAGTCCAGTGGCCCAGCATGAAGAACTTCAAGCCCGACGTACCCGAGAAGTACGACGGCAAGACCTATCCCTCGGAGTTCCTCAGCATCTACACCATTGCGGTGTAGGCTACCGGGGGACGGGACGAGAAGATTCTAGCGAACTACTTCCCGCTCGTGCTCAAGCCCAATGTCAGATCTTGGCTCATTCACTTGCCGGAGAACTCCATCTCTTCTTGGGCAGACCTGTGCCACCAGTATGTCGGCGCCTTCACGGGCGGCCACAAGCCCCACGGCCAGGAAAGTGACCTTCACATTCTTGCCCAGAAGGAGGGAGAGTCCCTGCGAAAGTACATCCAGAGGTTCAGCCGCGTCCAGCACAACATCCCGGATGTCCACCCTGCCGCGGTTATCGGCGCGTTCCACCAGAACGTGCGTAACCGCCGGATGAGGGAGGAGATGGCGATGACCAAGATCTGGGACGTCAGCGAGCTTTATGCTCTAGCTGACAAGTGTGCACGCGCTGAAGAAGGGAGGAGACTCCCCGGAGAGGATACTGGAGCAGGAGGAACAGACGGCGAAGATGCCGCCCCGGCAAGGAAAAACCGGAGGCGGAACAATAAGAAAAAGAAGAACAAGGAAGTACTGGCTGTGGAGAAGTCCGGCAAGGAGGCTGGCGATAAGAAAACTCAGGCTGGTGGCTCCGGCAAGGAGCCTGCCACTGTAGCCGCCGCCGACAAGCAGGACGGCTCCGACAAGCAGTACTGCAAGATCCACCGCACCAAGGGCCACGATCTCCAGAACTGCAAAAGGGTCGAATACCTCGTCGAGCAGCAGAAGGCTGAGTATGAGCGACGCGACAAGGAGAAGGCCCAAGGAGGCGGGGGAGAGTCCGGCAAGAAGCGGCCATTCAATGGCCGGGGAGGACGCCGCGGCAAGGCCAAGCAGCGGCAAGGAGACAGAGCTCCCCGCGGCCGCGACAAGGACGAAGACGAAGACGAGGACGAGGACATGGATGACGGAGACAACAGCGAGCAGGAGTTCCAGAAGGCCACAGAAGTTCTGTGCGTCGATGGAGGTGCCTCTCTGCACACTTCCCACCGCCAACTCAAGCAATGGGTGCGGGAAGTAAATGCAGCAGAGCCACCCGTCGAGTCGCGCAAGCTACTGAAGTGGTCCAGCACGCCCATCATCTTCGACCTTGAGGACCACCCTGACCGCACAACTGCGGTCGGGTGCTTGCCGATGTTGGTATCGCCAACCATCCGCAACCTCAAGGTCACCAAGATGTTGGTCGACGGCGGGGCCGGCCTCAACTTGATCTCCTCCGCTGTGATCCAGAAGCTGCAGATCCCCGACAGCGAGCTCGAAGAAACCGGAACTTTTAAAGGGATCAACCAGGGAAGGAGCTAGCCGAAGGGGAAGATCACACTGGCAGTGACCTTTGGCGGGGAGCTAAACTTCAGGACTGAGAGGATCACCTTCGACGTCGCCGATATCCCATTGCCATACAATGGGATACTTGGCCGTCCGGCGCTCGCCAAGTTCATGGCAGCCTCTCAGTATGCATACAACATGCTCAAGATGCCAGGGCCAATAAGCGTCATCTCTGTCCCTGGCGACAAGAAGGACGCGCTTATCTGCACCGACAAGATCTACCGGGACGCAGCAGCCGCGGCAGACAGCAAGACACTTGCCGCTGAAGCTCCCGGAGGGAAGACCAAGACCAAGTCCGGCAAGAGCTCTGGGGCCCACTTCGGCAAGCGCACCTCTTCGGAGTGCTGCGCTGCCGTCGAGGACGCACCATCGAGCTCCACCGGCAAGTGCAAGAAAGGAATGGCAGCTCCACCTGCAACCAAGAAGGTGTCCGCTGAGGACGGCACTGGTGGTACTTTCACCATCAGTGCTACGCTCGACCCCAAATAGGAAAGCGCGCTCGTTGCCTTCCTACGGGCGAATGTCGACGTGTTTGCATGGCAACCGTCTGACATCCCCGGCGTTCCCAGGAAGGTAATTGAGCACAAGCTTGCTGTTTGTCCTCACGCGCGGCCCGTCAAGTAGAAGGTCAGGAAGCAAGCGGTGGAGCGCCAAGAGTTTATAGCTGAAGAGATCAAGAAGTTGGAAGCAGCAGGCCTTGTTAGAGGTGTACTTCATCCTACGTGGCTGGCCAATCCAGTTGTCGTGCGCAAAGCTAATGGGAAGTGGAGGCTTTGTATAGACTTCACTGATGTGAATAAAGCTTGTCCCAAGGATCCATTTCCCTTGCCGCGCATTGACCAGATCGTTGACTCCACGGCTGGATGTGAGTTGCTTTCATTTCTTGATGCATATTCCGGATACCACCAGATATTCATGGCTGAAGAGGATGAAGAGAAGACCGCATTCATTACTCCATGTGGCACTTATTGCTTCATACGCATGCCCTTTGGATTGAAGAATGCGGGCTCAACATTTGCAAGGGTAGTCCACACTGCTTTTGAGCCACAGATACACAGGAATGTAGAAGCTTACATGGATGATATAGTGGTCAAGAGCAAGGACAAAGACACCCTGATCCAAGACCTGGATGAAACTTTTGCGAATCTGCGCAAAATACAACTCAAGTTGAACCCCGAGAAGTGCGTCTTCGGAGTCCCCTCCGGCAAGCTTCTCGGGTTCTTTGTGTCCCAGAGGGGGATTGAGGCAAATCCCGACAAGATAAAAGCCATCGAGCAGATCGAAGCCCCGAAGCGTGTCAAGGATGTACGGAGGCTTGCTGGTTGTGTGGCTGCCCTCAGCAGGTTCATTTCTAAGTCTGCAGAGCGCGCCCTGCCGTTTTTCAAAATCTTGAAAAAGGCAGGTCCCATGAAATGGACTCCAGAAGCGGAGGCGGCGCTACAAGACTTGAAAGGATACCTGTCCTCCACTCCAATACTTGTCGCACCTAAGCCACACGAGAAGTTGCATTTATACCTAGCAGCAACCAATCAAGTGGTTAGTGCTGCGTTGGTAGCGGAACGGGAGGCAGAGGAGGAGCCCACAGCCCCGGCAAGCACATCCAGCGACAAGCAGGGGGCTCCCCCGGCAAGCTCTGGCCCCGACAAGGATGAATCTGCACAGGCGCGAGAAGAAGTGCGAAAGAAGATGGTGCAGCGCCCAGTCTATTTTGTCAGTTCCCTCTTGCAGGGGGCTAGGTCAAGATACTCTGGGGTGCAGAAGTTGCTTTTCGGTCTCCTCATGGCCTCGAGAAAGCTGCGTCACTACTTCCAAGCACACGAGATAGCAGTGGTCACTCGCTTTCCGTTGAAGAGGATATTGCAAAATCCGGAGGCAACAGGCAGGATTGTCGAGTGGGCACTAGAGCTGTCAAGCTTTGGTCTTAAGTTTGAAAGCACTTCAACTATCCAGAGCAGAGCATTGGCAGAGTTCATAGCATAATGGACACCAACACCAGACGAAGAAGTCCCAGAGACAAGCATCCCCGTCAAGGAAGCGAGCAAAGAATGGATAATGTACTTCGATGGTGCATTTTCGCTGCAAGGCGCCGGTGCCAGTGTGCTGCTTGTCGCACCCACCGGAGAGCACCTCAAGTACGTTGTCCAAATGCACTTTCCCAAGGAACAAGCGACAAACAATACTGCTGAGTATGAAGGTTTGCTTGCCGGCCTCAGAATTGCGGCCGAACTTGGGATCAAGAAGCTGATTGTGCGGGGAGATTCGCAGTTGGTGGTCCGACAAGTAAACAAGAGCTACCAGAGTCCTTTGATGGAAGCTTATGTCGATGAAGTGAGGAAGCTTGAAGAACACTTTGAAGGCCTGCAGATGGAGCACGTTCCAAGAGCTCAAAATGATATCGCAGACGGCCTGTCAAAGTGTGCTGCATTGAAGCTACCTGTGGAACCAGGGACCTTCGTGCTCAAGCTAACTCAACCATCCGTTACACCATCAATTGGGCAAAGCAAGAAGAGGAAGTTGGTCTCCGGTGACTACTTGCCGGCGGATCTTCCTGAAGCCGCCGCCAAGGTCCCCAAGATCAACGACCAAGTTGCTGAGGAGCAGTCTGCTCCTGCGGACTCTAGGGTTCGTTCAGTTGAAGCAGACGTTCCCGGCAAGTCTTGCCCTGGCGAGCTAGCCGGGGAACGTTCAGCTCCGACAGAACCACAGGTTCTTGCCGTAGAAGCTGATGTTCCCGCAGCGGCGATGATGCCTTTAGTCCTTGTTGTTGAGCCTCAAGCTCCAGCATGGGCGCAGCAGATTGTCCATTTTCTTCAAACTGGAGAACTTCCCGAAGAGCCAGAAGAGATAGAAAGAATAACCAGGCAGTCAAGTATGTACCAGTTCGTCGGCAATGAACTGTACAGAAGAAGACTCAATGGTGTCAGATTGAAGTGCATTTCTCGGGAAGATGGACAGAAGCTGTTGGCGGAGATACATGGAGGCATATGTGGCCACCACATTGGCGCAAGAGCACTTGCCGGGAAGGCATTCCGGCAAGGTTTCTTTTGGCCAGAAGCCCTCCAAGATGCAACTGCACAAGTAACCAAGTGTGAAGCATGCCAGTTCCATGCCAAGCAAATACACCAGCCAGCTCAAGCTCTCCAGACGATCCCTTTGTCCTGGCCCTTCTCGGTCTGGGGGCTCGACATCCTCGGCCCCTTTCCCCGCGCTGTCGGGGGCTTTGAGTACTTGTACGTTTCCATCGACAAGTTCACAAAGTGGCCGGAGGTGGAACCAGTGAGAAAGGTGACCGCACAGTCAGCAGTCAAGTTCTTTAGGTCAATTGTTTGCCGTTTCGGAATCCCTAACAGGATCATAACCGACAACGACACACAGTTCACAAGCCGCACCTTCATGCAGTACGTCCAAGACCTTGGCGCCAAGGTCTGCTTCGCTTCTGTTGCTCACCCAAGGAGCAACGGTCAAGCGGAGAGGGCCAATGCTGAAGTGCTGCGCGGGCTCAAGACAAGAACTTTCGACAGGCTGCACAAGTGCGGACGAAACTGGATTGAGGAGTTGCCGGCGGCTCTTTGGTCAATCAGGACGACACCAAATCGAGCCACCGGACAGACACCCTTTGCTCTTGTCTATGGAGCAGAGGCAGTTCTCCCCACGGAACTCGCATTCGGGTCTCCTCGAGTACTCGCTTACGATGAGCTCGAGCAAAAGCAGCTGCGGCAAGATGACGCACTGCTCCTCGAGGAGGACCGTCTCCAGGCTGCTGTACGAGCTGCTCGATACCAGCAAGCTTTGCGCCGCTATCATAGCCGCAAAGTCAAGGCCAGGAGTCTCGAGGAAGGCGACCTTGTTCTTCGGCGCGTTCAGTCCGCCAAGAATTCCAACAAGTTGACGCCGAAGTGGGAAGGCCCTTATCGGGTGAGGCAAGTCACAAGGCCCGGCGCTGTCCGCCTTGAGACCGAAGAAGGCTTACCGGTGAGCAACTCCTGGAACATAGAGCATCTTCGCAAGTTTCACCCATAAGGCGCGGTTGCCGTGATCCGCTCCGGCAACCACCTTTTGTACAAGTCTTGCCGCTGTTGCATGTAAACCTTTGTACAAAGCCGGGCGCAGACCCCGTGCATCAGTAAAACTTTTGTGCTTCGCACGGCTTGTCGTTTCATGCATCCTTGTTTTCATTGCATGTGTTATCTGACACTTTGTGCAGCACACACCCCCGGTAACCAGTAACAAGCCGCAAGGCTCCATATCTGTGTTTCCTTCCTTTTTCCTTTCTCCCTTAAACAGAAGAAGTGTTCCTCGCGCACAAGTTTGCCGATGGGAGGAGGAGACAGTGGTATGGACCAAGTGCTGTTCAAGAAAGAAAAGCCTTGCCGGGAAGCAAACAACCCACAAAAGCTAAGTTGCCAAAGTTTGAGCATTCAATTTTTTAATTTTTTAAGGTTATCTTCCTTGAACGACCACACCTTGTATGGAAAACCTGTGCGCGGAGGAACCTACCCACGGCTAGCCGTGCCCTTACTTTGTTTCGAGCACGCTCGACGGCTTAAGTGAGCTGCGACAAGTGTCGCGCCCTTACTTCGTTTTCGAGTTCGCTCAACAACCTAAGTGTGCTGCGACTAGCTGCGGCAAGGTTTCTTGCCGGCAAGGGCATTGCCAGCAGGCCGCTGAAGTTCCGCACTCAGCGCTCGTGGCAAGGGTCCCTTTCCCGGCAAGTTCCCTAGAAGCGTAGGGTGAAAAGCATACAAAGTAAAGGAATCGAGCGAGGGAGATAACACGGCATTGACTACCCAAAATAAAGTTATATTACAGGAAGGCTTGTCGCTGTTCTAACAAACTATTGTCCATGACTTAATTGGCAGCGACAAGGGAAGCGGAAAGAAAACAACCTAGTCTACACGGTCGCCGTCAACCCTCTTGATCTTGCCCACCTTGGCCACGATGTGGGCGACGCGAGCCTTCAACGCTTCCTGGTCAGCGTCGGGCGGCAGGGTCCGGAGGACGTTGTCAAGGTTGATCCCAGGGTTGCGGTAGACGATCTTCGCCAACACTCGCTCCACAGTGCCCGTGCAGAGCCTGCGCGCCTCGTTCGCCAGCTGTGTGGGGAGCCTTTCCCGTAGCTGCGCAAGGGCCGGCGCCACTCCTCTGAAGAACAGGCTCAGCTTGGCGCTGTGGGGGAGGTTCTCGTCGGGGGAGTACACGAGGTGCTCCGTCCCCAGCGCCACCATCTCCTTGTCGATGTTGGCGGCGGCAGCAACGAGTCCCTCAGTCCATTGCTCCACCGTCTCCTTGAAGTTATTTTGCGAGACGGCAGTGCTGTCCAGCAATGCCCTCTCGGCACGGAGATCCTCCTTCAGCTTCATTTCGCGGTTCCGGGCGCCGTCAAGTGACTCGGTAAGGGTGGCAACTTTCAGCTCCAAGTCTGCAATGGAATCTTTGGCGGCGGTGAGTTCCTGGCCCTTGTCGGAGAGGCGGATTTGCAGCTCCGAGTGGGTATGGGCGTCTTTCTCCCGCGCCAAATTGAGCGCGGCAACCCTCTCCTCGCTCGTCTTCAAGCTCGTCTCCAACTGCGCCACCCTCGCCTCCAAGTCCCTCTTGGCGGTCTCTGCGGCAGCAGTGGTGTCCCTCGCCTCCTACAGAGCTCCGCCAATGGACTGCTCGTGCGCGGTAAGGTCGTCCTCGTGGCTATCGAGGTCGACCTTCCGCTGGCTGAGCTCTCCCTCCCGCCGAGACAGATCTTCGGCGGCTAGTCTTTGCTGCTCCTCAACCTCGGCCTTCTTGAGGATGAACGCCTGGTGCGCCTCGGCGAGCTCCTCCCGCTCCTCCGCCAAGTTCCGGAGAGCCGCTTGGTTGGCGGCGCGGAGCTCCGCGGCGCGCTTCTCCAGATCGGCGCTTGCCTTGGCAGCCAGAGCCTCTCGGGACTCTAGCTTGGCATGCCTGGCCCGGTACAAGGCTAGAAGCCGGCGTAGGAGCTGCTCCTCTTCGGGCTCGTTGCTGCTGCCGGGCGCGTCGACAAGCCTCTGCCCGGCGGAGGCGAGGACTTCTCCATCGAAGCTCTCCCCCTCCGCGGGCGCCCTTGATGAGGACGCCCACGGGACTTGGATGAAGACCCCGTTGGCGGCCTCCAGATAGACACCCGACCCGGTCGCGGCAGCGGGAGGGTCGGCGGCCGGCGCAGCGTCCGGCGCTCCTGCGGCCTCAGGGCCGGCAGTGCGGTCACCGGTCCCTTCCCCAGCTGCCGCGTCAGTGGCCGCGGGAGTCTCGTCGGCGGCCGGCTCGTCAGCACCGGCCGTCCCTTCAGCGGTGGCGGTGTCACCAGCGTTGCCGCGCGCGTCCTCCTCGGCGATGGTCTCGGTCTCCATCGGCTCCGGGGCGGGCGGATCTGACAACAGAAAAAGAAAGGAAGAATCGTCAAGCAAATATCCAAAAAAGAAGAATTCAAGAGAAGGAAAGTACAAGGGTTACCTGCGCGGGCCTCTTCAGTAACGGGGTCCCTCGCCGGGGAATTTTCCCTTGGCGGCGTGGTAGTGGCCCCCGCCGGCGGAGGGCCGCTGGCGCCTTCCCTTGGCGGGGTGCCCACCCTTGTCGGAGTGCTCGCCCTTGGCGGGGTACTCGCCCTTGGCGGAGTACCCGCCCTTGGCGGGGCGCTCTCCCTCGCCGGGGAGCTCCTCCTTGTCGGGGAAGGTGGGACGAGCGGCTCGTCGGGGGCAGTCTCTTGACGCTCCTGGGGCTGCGGCTCCACTTCTGCACAAGACAACAAGCAAGCAAGACATTAGCAAGGATAAGAAACTCAAGCGCGCCCGACAAGCAGAGAAGAAAAAAGAAGACTTACGCTGGGGGCTGCGCTGGGGGCTGCTCTGCGGAGCAGCAGGCTGGTCCGGCAAGCCTGTCGCGGGCGCATCCCCTGCCGTGGCGACGGGCTCGTCCTCCTCGAGATCAACCACCGGGATCTTGGCCCTCTGCGCCATCCTCTGGGTCAGGGTCCTGGAAGCAAAACAAGATCAGAATCAGGCAAAGAGAATTGAAGACAAGAGCAACAAAAATCAAGAGAAATAAGGATTGCAAGTGCTTACTCTTCCTCCTCCTCGTCGGAGCTGAGGGCGGAGAAGTCGAAGTCCGCCTCGCACGTCCCAGCGCGAGGAGCTGGAGGAGAAGGCTCCCTCGGGCGCTTGGCGGGCTCCGGAGCCGTGGGTTGAGAGGACCCCGCTCCGGTTGTCGCCGAAGACCGAGGGGCGGAAGGAACGCCAGAACCGCTTCGGGAAGATCCCCCTCCGCTTGCCGCTGAAGCGCGGGGCGCCTCCTTGATAACCTTGCTCGTCGTGGTGGCACGCGTCGAGCGACGCTGCGGCTGCTGTCGGGGCGCCGGCTGCCTCGCCGTGTCAGTGGTCTTGCGGAGGCGCTTCTTTGGCTGTGGCGGAGGACTTGGTGGTGGCGGAGAATTTTTCGAGGATGAGGAGGCGTCGTCGAGGTTCAGTGACCCGCCCGAGTCTTCGTCGGAATCGCTCGATTCGGCATCCTCCTCGGCGGGCTCACTGGACTCAGTGCCCTGCCCGGCAGCCTCGCTCGTCCCGGCAGGCTCCCCGGCAGGCTGCCCGGCAGGCCTCAGCAGTTTGAGGATTTCCTCCTCCTCGGCCCGGCTCACTGCATCCGCTGCTTCTGCTTCCTCCACGGTGTACCCGAACTCGCCCGCGGCCGCAGCTGCGGCGGCCTCCTCCATCCTGTTAGTGATATACGCCACGTCCCGGTCGGTGGTCTCGCGGGTGAGACCCTTCTTCTCTTCGGGATTGACCGGCCGCTCAACCAGGTTGTCGAAGAAAGTTTGCACGGTCTCTTCTGAAGGCGTCAGCCAAGTGGGAGCAACCCCGTGGGAGTCGTACTGAGGCATTGCCGCACGGATGGCACTAAGGGAAAAGTTGTTGCATAATGGAACTACTCCCCGGGACGGGGTAAACCACTCCGGGTGCTTGGGGTCATGCTTGAACAACGAACGGATCATTCCCTTGAGTTCCAAGACGGTGAAGTTGTAGTTCAGGCCGGGGCGCAGCCTCATGCGGTCTGCCGCGTTGCCGAATTCCCAAGCAGGCCTCTTCCTCTCCTGCAGGGGAGCAATGCGGCGGCGAAGGAAATCAGCCCCGACCTCACCTACAGTAAGGTTGGCGGCCCGGAGGCGGAGGATCCTGGTGAGGGCAATCTTCAGCTTCTCGTCCTCCGGGGCCAAGTCACTCCAATCCTTGCCGCGCACTATCGCAGCTCGGCGCGGCGAGGTAAACTGCTGGGGTTCCTCTTCCATAACCCAGCACCAATCAGCCCTCCACTCCTCCCACTTGCCGCGGAGCTCTCCAATCAAGTACACCTCTTTCTTGTTGAGCCTAAAGATCCAAGTGATGCCACCGGATAGAGGGGACCCAGACTCTACTCGAGGTGTGAAGAAGTGGCGGGAGAGAGCTACGTTGGGGTGGACCCCGACAAAGTTTTCGCACAGATGTGCGAAAACGGCCAAGGTCAAGACTGCATTCGGGGTGAAATCTAGAAGGTGGAGTCCATACGTGTTCATAACGTCACAGAAGAACTCAGAGTATGGAAGGCAGAGAACGCAATGGAAGAACAGAGCAAAATAGTGGTAACCTCCCGGATACATGTCGCAAGCTTCGGCGGGGAGGACCCTGGTGCGCGGGTGAGCCTTCGTCTCCCTCGCCCAGAACAAGTAATACTTGTCCCTCAGCTCCCTCGCGCCGATCCTCGGCGGGAAGACCACCATCCTCTTCCGCATTGCTGCCAGCTTCGCCGCCTTCTCGGACTTCGCGTTCTTCGCCTTGTCGCTCTTCGGGGCCATGGCGGGGACGGCGAGGGGGGTCGGCGACGCTGAGGAGGCTGGCGACGGCGGAGGAAGGGTGGAGCTCGGCTCTCTTTCGACCTTTGGGGAGGCGGAGAGCGGCGGGGGTTTCCGGAGATTGAAGACGCAATGAAGCAATGGGGGGAAACTGCCCTGTTTCCTCTGCTTTTAAGGGGGAAGTGGGGGACGTTCCGCATTTTCCCATTAAAGAAACAGGCCACGATCTCTCCCACGACGCCGCAATCGACGCGTGCCGTTAGGAAGGGATGCGGCGGATACGGAGTGGGAAACGGCGCGCCGTGGGCCGCGTGTGCCCGTGCACTGTTTTGGGCCTGGCCCAACAGCGCTCGGCACCGTGTGTGGCCCAGGCCCGGGGGCTCCTGTCGGTGTACTAAAGTAGGGGTACCTTAGTATCCCGACTTGTGCACGGGCAGTAGCAGCATCCCGTGGTCAGGCTCGCCACGCGCCCGCCAAGGCCCACTCTAGTTCCCTTGGAGCCATTCAAGAACAAAGTATTCAAGTTAAGAAACAAGACCCCGGCAAGAGGAGCTTGCCGGGAAGGCCGCTCTAGGCTCAAAATCATCCCTTCTGCACAAGACCCTGGCAAGAGGAGCTTGCCAGGAAGACCAAAGAATAGCATTGAAGAAGACATGCCGCGGCGCAGCGCGCGCCCCGGCAAGACCCGGAGAGCGACAAGCTTCCGGGCCAGGCAAGGTAGCGACCGCGGCAAGGTGCTTGCCGTGGCAAGCTTTCACTGTGTGCCTGCGCTCCAGCTCATCTGCCCACGCGTCGCCCTGGGGCCCTTCCTGGGGCACGTGGCGGATGGCTGTGCAGCCTGGGGTACACGGTGGCAAGCCACGATGACGAGGCTACCGTCGTGGCGAACGGAGACGCCCGGACGAACGCTTTTTACACTGTTTGGGGCGACGGTGACGGGCATTCAATGCCCTTGTCCCCCACCGTCTGGGTTAGGTACAAAACAATGTGCATACACTGTACATACACTGTTACAACTACCACCAATTTTACGCTTTTACCCTCATCTACGTTGACACCTGTCGGTGACCCCTTTGAACTATAAAAGGAGGCCCATGCACAACGTAGAGGGGGTTCGGTTCCGAAACTAGATCACTCTCACGCTCGGTGTAGCTAGTTCCAAGCACTGTAGATCTTCTTGCTCCCGAGCCAAAAGCTCAATACAACCAAGGCAGGAGTAGGGTTTTACGCATCCGTGCGGCTCGAACCTGGGTAAACTGCTCGCGTGTGCGCCTCGATCCGCCCTTTGTGCTCCCTCCGCTCCCTTGCCGTACCGAAAAGGGGCTCCGGTCCCATAGGTGTTCGTGGGCGACCAGTTTCCCCGACAACCATTTTGTTTGGGAACCGCCTATAATGTGCGTAGCATGGGAGATATCGAGATTCTTGGTTGTTATGTTGACAATGAAAGTATACCGCTCAAAATGTTATTCATCTCTATTTAAAAATCGAGCTCTGGTACCTCTACAAATCCCTGCTTCCCTCTGCGAAGGGCCTATCTATTTACTTTTATGCAGAGTCGTCATCCTCTTATAAAAGAGCACCAGTAGGAGAGCACCTTTGTCGTTTGCATGTATTACTATTAATTTGCATTGAGTATGATCGTAACTGGATCTCTTTTACCATGAATTACAATGTCTAGTCAGTCCTTGATCTTTAAAGGTGCTCTGCATTTATGTTTTGCGGTCTCAGAAAGGGCTAGCGAGATACCATGTTGTTATATCATATCATGATTGTTTTGAGAAAGTGTTGTCATCCGAGGTTTATTATTATTGCTCGCTAGTTGATTATGCCATTGATGTGAGTAGACATGAGACCTGAAAGTTATTGTGAATGTGGTTAGCTCATAACCTTGCTGAAAACATGAATGCTGGCTTACATATTTACAACAACAAGAGCAAACAGAGTTTGTCAAAGTTTTTCTTTATCACTTTCATTTTATCAACTGAATTGCTTGAGGACAAGCAAAGGTTTAAGATTGGGGGAGTTGATACGTCTCCAACGTATCTACTTTTCCAAACCCCTTTGCCGTTGTTTTGGACTCTAACTTGCATGATTTGAATGGAACTAACCCGGACTGACGCTGTTTTCAGCAGAACTGCCATGGTGTTGTTTTCGTGTAGAAATAAAAAGTTCTCAGAATGACCTGAAAATCCACGGAGAATTATTTTGGAAAATATAAAAAATACCTGCAAGAAGATCCAGACCAGGGGGCCCACACCCTGTCCACGAGGGTGGGGGGCACCCCCCTAGGGCGTGCCCCCTGCCTCGTGGGCCCCCTGGTGCTCCACCGACGTATCCCCAAATCCTATATATTCACTTTCGGGGAGAAAAATATCAGAGAGGAAGAATTATCGCGTTTTACGATACGGAGCCGCCGCCAAGCCCTAATCCTCTCGGGAGGGCTGATCTGGAGTCCGTTCGGGGCTCCGGAGAGTGGAGATCGTCACCATCGTCATCATCAACCTTCCTCCATCACCAATTCCATGATGCTCACCGCCGTGCGTGAGTAATTCCATCGTAGGCTTGCTGGACGGTGATGGGTTGGATGGGATATATCATGTAATCGAGTTAGTTTTGTTAGGGTTTGATCCCTAGTATCCACTATGTTCTAAGATTGATGTTGCTATGACTTATCTATGCTTAATGCTTGTCACTAGGGCCCGAGTGCCATGATTTCAGATCTGAACCTATTATGTTTTCATGAATATATTAGTGTTCTTGATCCTATCTTGCAAGTCTATAGTCACCTACTATGTGTTATGATCCGGCAACCCCGAAGTGACTATAATCGGGACCACTCTCGGTGATGACCTTAGTTTGAGGAGTTCATGTATTCACTATCTGTTAATGCTTTGGTCCGGTACTCTATTAAAAGGAGGCCTTAATATCCCTTAGTTTCCAATAGGAACCCGCTGCCACGGGAGGGTAGGACAAAAGATGTCATGCAAGTTCTTTTCCATAAGCACGTATGACTATATTCGGAATACATGCCTACATTGCATTGATGAACTGGAGCTAGTTCTATGTCACCCTAGGTTATAACTTCTACATGATGAATTGCATCCGTCATAATTTCCCATCACCGATCCAATGCCTACGAGCTTTTCACATATTGCTTGTTGCTTATTTACTTTCCCGTTGCTACTATTACAAAAACTACAAAAACACTATCGTTACTTTTATTCCCGCTACCGCTACTATCATATTTCTTTGTTACTAAACTATCTTGCTGCGGATACTAAATTTCCAGGTGTGGTTGAATTGACAACTCAGCTGCTAATACTTAAGAGTATTCTTTGGCTCCCCTTGTGTCGAATAAATAAATTTGGGTTGAATACCTTACCCTCGAAAACGGTTGCGATCCCCTACACTTGTGGGTTATCAGCCATTGAGAATAATTAACCATAATATTATCTAGGAGTTTGCTAGCTTCTCCTAAGCTAGTTTCCATGAAAGTGCCTCCTGCGGCCGAATCTAAAAGATTTCTGGAAGCAAAATTCAAGCCAGCATAAAAGTTTTGAATAATCATCCATAAGTTCAAACCATGTGTAGGGCAATTACGTATCATTAATTTCATTCTCTCCCACGCTTGTGCAACATGCTCATGATCTAGTTGCTTAAAGTTCATAATATCGTTTCTAAGAGAGATGATCTTAGCAGGATGGAAATACTTAGAGATAAAAGCATCTTTGCACTTATTCCACGAATCAATACTATTTCTAGGCAAAGAGGAAAACGAAGTTTTAGCATGATCTCTAAGTGAAAACGGAAATAACTTCAATTTAACAATATCGTTATCCGTATCCCTCTTCTTTTGCATATCACATAAGTTGTTTAGATGGGTAGCGGCATCTTTACTAGGAAGGCCGGAAAATTGATCTTTCATAACAATATTCAACAGAGCAGCATTGATCTCACAAGATTCAGCATAGGTAATAGGAGCAATCGGAGTGCTAATAAAATCATTATTGTTGGTATTGGAGAAGTCACACAATTTGGTATTGTTCTGAGCCATAGTGACAAGCAAGCAATCCAACACACAAGCAAACAAGAAGCAAGCGAACGGAAAACACATGGCAAAAAGAAGGGCAAATAAAAACGGCAAGGGTCAGGTGGGGAAGAGGAAAACAAGGGGCAAAAAATGTAATGCGAAGGATAAGTGTTTGCGATAGGTACTTGGTATTTGACTTTTGCGTAAGCCTCCCCGGCAACGGCACCAGAAATTCTTCTTGCTACTTCTCGAGCTTGCGTTGTATTCCCTCGGAGAGGAAAGGGTGATGCAGCACAGTAGCGTAAGTATTCCACTCAGTTTTTGAGAACCAAGGTATCAATCTAGTAGGAGACCACGCACCAGTCCCTCGCACCTGCACAAACAAATGAGAACTTCGCAGCCAACGCGATAAGGGGTTGTCAATCCATTTACAGTCACTTACGAAAGTGAGATCTGATAGATATGGTAGTTTGATAATTTTGGTATTTTTGGATATAAGAACAAAAAGTAAAAGCGTAAAAGTAAAGTAGATTGTAGATTGATAAGTTGAGAATAGACCCGGGGGCCATAGGTTTCTCTAGTGGCTTCTCTCATGATAGCAGAATTCTACGGCGGGTAAACAAATTACTGTCGAGCAATTGATAGAAAAGCGAATACTTATGAGAAAACTAGGCAAGATCATTATATATAGGCATCATGTCCGAGACAAGTAGACCGAAACGATTCTGCATCTACTAATATTACTCCACACATCGACTGCTATCCAGCATGCATCTAGAGTATTAAGTTCATAAGAACAGAGTAACGCCTTAAGCAAGATGACATGATGTAGAGGGATAAACTCAAGCAATATGATGTAAACCCCATCTTTTTTATCCTCGATGGCAATCATACAATACGTACCTTGCTGCCCCTACTGTCACTGGGAAAGGACACCGCAAGATTGAACCCAAAGCCAAGCACTTCTCCCATTGCAAGAACTATAGATCTAGTAGGCCAAACTAAACCAATAATCCGAACAGACTTACAAGGATATTATAATCATACATAAAAGAGTTCTAAAAAGAACCAAATATTTCTCATAGATAATCTTGATCATAAATCCACAATTCATCGGATCTCGACAAACACACCGCAAAAAAGAGATTACATCGAATAGATCTCCTCGAAGACTTAGGTGAACTTGGTATTGAGATCCAAAGAGAGAGAAGAAGCCATCTAGATACTAACTATGGACCCGAAGGTCTATGGTAAACTACTCACAACTCATGGTGAGGCGATGATGATGATGTAGAAGCACTCAGTGGTAGAACCCCCCTCGGGCGGAGCTCCGGAACAGGCCCCAAGATGGGATCTCACGGGAACAGAAGGTTGCGGCGGTGGAACTAGGGTTTTCTCTCCTGTTCTGATGGTTTCGGGGTACGTAGGTATATATAGGAGGAAGGAGGGCACCGGGGGCCAAACGTGGGGCCCACGAGGCAGGGGGCGCGCCCTATAGGGGGGGCGCGCCCCCCACCCTCGTGGACGCCACGTGTTCCCTACTCCGTTGTTCTCAAGTCTCCCGTGCGTGTTTTTCTCCAAAAATCTCTCTCCCGAAGTTTCATTCTGTTTGGACTCCGTTTGATATTCCTTTTCTGTAAATCCCGGAAATAGGCAAAAAACAGCAATCTGGACTGGGCCTTTGGGTTAATAGGTTTGTCCCAAAAATCATAGGTAATAGCATGGAACAATCAAAAATTATAGATACGTTGGAGACGTATCAAAGGTCTGTTGTAAACTACTCACAACTCATTGGTGAGGCAATGGTGTTGATGTAGAAGCACTCCGTGATGGATCCCCCCTCCGGCGGAGCTCCGGAACAGGCCCCAAGATGGGATCTCACGGGAACATAAGGTTGCGGTGGTGGAATTAGGGTTTTCTCTGTTGCCTCGATGTTTTCAGGGTACGTGGACATATATAGGAGGAAGAAGTACGTCGGTGGAGCAATGTGGGGCCCACGAGGGTGGGGGACACGCTTGCCCCCCTGGGCGCGCCCTGCCCCCTTGTGGGCACCACGTTTCTTCTCTGGATTGGACTCCAAGTCTCCCGTGAAGATATCGTTCCAAAAATAACTCTCCCGAAGGTTTCATTCCGTTTGGACTCCGTTTGATATCCCTTTTCTGTGAAACACTGAAATACGCAAAAAAACCCAGCAATTTGCACTGGGCATTGGGTTAGTAGGTTAGTCCCAAAAATAATATAAAAGTGTATAATAAAGCCCATTAAACATCCAAAACAGAATATATAATAGCATGGAACAATCAAAAATTATGGATACGTTCGAGACGTATCACTCACGTGATCATTTAGATGACTTGAGGGATGTCAATATAAATGGGAGTTCTTTAGTAATATGATTAATTGAACTTTAATTTATCATGAACTTAGTCATGATTGTTTTTGCATATCTATGTTGTTGTAGATCAATGGCCCGTTCTACCATTCCCTTGAATTTTAACGCGTTCCTAGAGAAAGCTAAGTTGAATGATGATGGTAGCAACTACACGGACCGGGCCCGTAACTTGAGGATTATCCTCATTGCTGCACATAAGAATTATGTCCTTGAAGCAGCGCTAGGTGACAGGCCTGCTGCAGGACCAACTCCTAACGTTATGAACATCTGGCAAGCTCGATCCGATGACTACTCGATAGTTCAGTGTGACATGCTTTACGGCTTAGAATCGGGACTTCAAAGACGTTTTGAACGTCATGGAGCATATGAGATGTTCCAAGAGTTGAAGTTATTATTTCAAGCAAATTCTGAGTTGAGAGATATGAAGTCAACAAGTTCTATAGCTGCAAGATTGAGCAGAACAGTTCTGTCAGTGAACACATATTCAGAATGTTTGGGTACCACAACCACATGACTCAACTTGGAGTCAAAGTTGATGATGATAGTGTTACTGACAGAGTTCTTCAATCACTGCCACCAAGCTATAAAGGCTTCATGATGAAATATAATATGCAAGGGATGCAAAAGACAATTCCCGAGTTCTTCGCTATGCTCAAAGCTGCGGAGGTAGAAATCAAGAAGGAGCATCAAGTGTTGATGGTTAACAAGACCACTAGTTTCAAGAAAAAGGGCAAGGGAAAGAAGGGGAACTTCCAGAAGAATAGCAAGCCAGTTACTACTCCTTGGAAGAAACCCAAGTCTGGAGCCAAGCCTGAAACTGAGTGCTTCTACTGCAAAGGGACTGGTCACTGGAAGCAGAACTGGCCCAAGTATTTGGCGGATAAGAAGGATGGCAAAGTGAAGAAAGGTATATTTGATATACACGTTATTGATGTGTACCTTACTAATGCTCGTAGTAGCGCCTGGGTATTTGATACTGGTTCAGTTGCTCATATTTGTAACTCGAAACAGGGGCTACGGATTAAACGAAGATTGGCTAAGGGTGAGGTGACGATGCGCGTGGGAAATGGATCCAAAGTTGATGTGATCGCCATCGGCACACTACCTCTACATCTACCTCCGGGATTAATTTTAGACCTGAATAATTGTTATTTGGTGCCAGCATTGAGCATGAACATTATATCTGGATCTTTTTTGTTGCGAGACAGTTATTCATTTAAATCAGAGAATAATGGTTGTTCTATTTATATGAGTAATATCTTTTACGGACATGCACCCTTGATGACTGGTCTATTTTTGTTTAATCTCGATCGTAGTGATACACATATTCATAATATTGAAGCCAAAAGATAAAAAGTTGATAATGATAGTGCAACTTATTTGTGGCACTGCCGTTTCGGTCATATTGGTGTAAAGCGCATGAAGAAACTCCATGCTGATGGGCTTTTGGAATCACTTAATTATGAATCACTTGGTGCTTGCGAACCATGCCTCATGGGCAAGATGACTAAGACTCCGTTCTCCGGGACAATGGAGCTAGCAACTGACTTATTGGAAATAATACATACTGATGTATGCAGTCCGATGAGTGTTGAGGCTCGCGACGGGTATCGTTATTTTCTGACCTTCACAGATGATTTGAGCAGATATGGGTATATCTACTTAATGAAACATAAGTCTGAAACATTTGAAAAGTTCAAAGAATTTCAGAGTGAAGTAGAGAATC
Organism: Secale cereale; assembly: GCA_902687465.1. Taxonomy (NCBI): domain Eukaryota; kingdom Viridiplantae; phylum Streptophyta; class Magnoliopsida; order Poales; family Poaceae; genus Secale; species Secale cereale. Next base: position 614,575,210 of record LR738709.1, on the reverse strand, counting down.
ATCGTAAGAAGAAAATGAAGTTTCTTCGATCTGGTCGCCGAGGTGATTATTTGAGTTGCGAGTTTGGTCTTCATTTGAAACAATGTGGAATAGTTTCGCAACTCAAGCCACCTGGAACACCACAGCGTAATGGTGTGTCCGAACGTCATAACCCTACTTTATTAGATATGGTGCGATCTATGATGTCTCTTACCGATTTACCACTATCGTTTTGGAGTCATGCTTTAGAGACAGTTGCATTCACTTTAAATTGGGCACCATCTAAATTCGTTGAGACGACACCTTATGAACTGTGGTTTGGTAAGAAACCCAAGTTGTCGTTTCTTAAAGTTTGGGGCTGCGATGCGTATGTGAAAAGCTTCAACCTGATAAGCTCGAACCCAAATCGGAGAAATGTGTCTTCATAGGATACCCAAAAGAAACTGTTGGGTACACCTTCTATCACATATCCAAAGGCAAGATATTCGTTCCTAAGAATGGATCCTTTCTAGAGAATGAGTTTCTCTTGAAAGAAGTGAGTGGGAGGAAAGTAGAACTTGATGAGGTAATTGTACCTTCTCCCGAATTGCAAAGTAGTTCATCATAGAAATCAGTTCCAGTGATTCCTACACCAAATAGTGAGGAAGCTAATGATGATGATCATGAAACTTCATATCAAGTTACTAATGAACCTCGTAGGTCAACCAGAGTGCGTTCCATACCAGAGTGGTGCGGTAACCCTGTTCTAGAAGTCATATTACTAGACCATGACGAACCTACGAACTATGTGGAAGCGATGATGAGCCCAGATTCCGCAAAATGGCTTGAGGCCATGAAATCTGAGATGGGATCCATGTATGAGAACAAAGTGTGGACTTTGGTTGACTTGCCCGATGATCAGCAAGCCATAGAAAATAAATGGATCTTTAAGAATAATACTGACGTTGATGGTAATGTTACTGTCTATAAAGCTCGACTTGGTGAGAAAGGTTTTCGACAAGTTCAAGGAGTTGACTACAATGAGACCTTCTCACCCGTAGTGATGCTTAAGTCTGTCCGAATCATGTAAGCAATTGCCGCATTTTATGATTATGAAATCTGGCAAATGGATGTCAAAACTGCATTCCTTAATGGATATCTCAAAGAAGAGTTGTGTATGATGCAACCAGAAGGTTTTGTAGATCTTAAAGGTGCTAACAAATTGTGCAAGCTCCAGCGATTCATCTATGGACAAGTGCAAGCATCTCGGAGTTGGAATATACGCTTTGATGAGGTGATCAAAGCATATGGTGTTATAAAGACTTTTGGAGAAGCCTGTATTTACAAGAAAGTGAGTAGGAGCTCTGTAGCATTTCTGATATTATATGTCGATGACATATTGTTGATTGGAAATGATGTAGAATTTCTTGATTGCATAAAAGGACACTTGAATAAGAATTTTTCAATGAAAGACCTCGATGAAGCTGCTTATATATTGGGCATCAAGATCTATAGAGATAGATCAAGATGCTTGATCGTACTTTCACAAAGCACACACCTTGATTAAGTTTTCAAGAAGTTCAAAATGGATCAGTCAAAGAAAGGGTTCTTGCCTGTGTTAGAAGGTGTGAAGTTGAGTCAGACTCAATGCCCGACAACTGCGGAAGATAGAGAGAAAATGAAAGTCATTCCCTATGCTTCAGCCATAGGTTCTATCATGTATGCAATGCTGTATACCAGACCTGATGTGTGCCTTGTTATAAGTCTAGCAGGAAGGTACCAAAGTAATCCAGGAGTGGATCACTATACAGCGGTCAAGAACATCCTGAAATACCTGAAAAGGACAAAGGATATGTTTCTCGTTTATGGAGGTAACAAAGAGCTTGTCGTAAAGGGTTACGTTGATGCAAGCTTTGACACTGATCATGATGACTCTAAGTCACAAACCGGATACCTATTTTTGTTGAACGGTGGAGCTGTTAGTTGGTGCAGTTCCAAGTAGAGCGTCGTGGCGGGATCTACGTGTGAAGCGGAGTACATAGCTGCTTCGGAAGCAGCAAATGAAGGAGTCTGGATGAAGGAGTTCATATCTGATCTAGGTGTAATACGTAGTGCATCGAGTCCAATGAAAATATTTTGTGACAACACTGGAGCAATAGCCTAGGCGAAGGAATCCAGGAGAACCAAGCACATCAAGAGACGCTTCAACTCCATCCGAGATCAAGTCAAGGAGGGAGACATAGAGATTTAAAAAATACATACGGATCTGAATGTTGCAGACCTGTTGACTAATCCTCTTCCACGAGCAAAACATGATCAGCACCAAGACTCCATGGGTGTTAGAATCATTACTATGTAATCTAGATTATTGACTCTAGTCCAAGTGGGAGACTGAAGGAAATATGCCCTAGAGGCAATAATAAAGTTGTTATTTATATTTCCTTATATATCATGATAAATGTCTTTTATTCATGCTAGAATTGTATTAACCGGAAACTTGATACATGTGTGAATACATAGACAAAACAAAGTGTCCCTAGTATGCCTTCTACTAGACTAGCTCGTTAATGAAAGAATGGTTAAGTTTCCTAACCATAGACATGTGTTGTCATTTGATGAACGGGATCACATCAGTAGGAGAATGATGTGATGGACAAGACCCATCCGTTAGCTTAGCATAATGATCGTTTAGTTTTATTGCTATTACTTTCTTCATGACTTATACATGTTCCTCTGACTATGAGATTATGCAACTCCCAAATACCGCAGGAACACCTTGTGTGCTATCAAACGTCACAATGTTATTGGGTGATTATAAAGATGCTATGCAGGTGTCTCCGAAGGTGTTTGTTGAGTTGGCATAGATCGAGAATAGGATTTGTCACTCCGAGTGTCACAGAGGTATCTCTGGGCCCTCTCGTTAATACACATCATAATAAACCTTGCAAGCAAATGACTAATGGGTTAGTCACGAGATGATGCATTACAGAACAAGTAAAGAGACTTGCCGGTAACGATCTTGAACTAGGTATGATGATACCGACGATCGAATCTCGGGCAAGTAACATGCCGATGAAAAAAGGAAGAACATATGTTGTTATGGGGTTTGATCGATAAAGATCTTCGTAGAATATGTCTCGGTCATGTCTACATAGTTCTCGAACCCGTAGGGTCCGCATGCTTAATGTTCGATGACGATTTGTATTATGAGTTTTGGTGACCTAAGTTTGTTCGGAGTCCTGGATGAGATCACAGACATGACGAGGAGTCTCTAAATGGTCGAGAGGTAAAGATTCATATATAGGACGATGATATTTGGACACCGGAAGTGTTACGGGTGATATCAGGTCCCCGGAAGGGGTTCCGGGCACCCCCCGACAAAGTTATGGGACTATTGGGCCAAGTAAGGTATAGACCAGCCCCTGGTGGGCTGGTGCGCCCCTCCTAGGCCGAATAGGAGTAGGAGGAAAGGAAGGGGAAGGATAAAGGAAGGAGGAGGGTTCGGCCTCCACCCTTTCCTTCTCTTCCCACTTCTCTTTCCTTCCCATATGCAAAAATAAGGAAGGAGGGGCCCAACTGGGCTTGCACCCCAAGTAGGATTCGGCCTACTTGGGGGCGCCCTAGGCTGCCTCTCCCCATCTCCAACCTATATATTTGTGGGGAGAGGGGGCACCTATAACACACACGTTTCTCTTAGCCGTGTGCGGTGCCCCCCTCCACATATTACACCTCAGATCATATTGTCGTGGTGCTTAGGCGAAGCTCTGCGCGGATGACATCACCAACACTGTCGCCACGCCGTCGCGCTGACGGAACTCTCCCTCGAGCATCTGCTGGATCAAGAGCTCGTGGGACGTCATCGTGCTGAACCTGTGCTGAACATGAAGGTGCCGTACGTTCGGTACTTGGATCGGTTGGATCATGAAGACGTTCGACTACATCAAACGCGTTAACATAACGCTTCCGCTTTCGGTCTACGAGGGTACATTGAAACACTCTCCCCGTCTCGCTGCTATGCATCTCCTAGATAGATCTTGTGTGAGCATAGGAATTTTTTTTAAATTGCATGCTACATTCCCCAACTGTTTTTCCCAGCAGCAACATAATTTTGCATGACTTGAAATTAATATCTCATTACATCAACAACATAATTTATCATAATAACATGACTTCGAATCCGAAATCCCAGCAATCATAATTTATCATAACATCAGGATCTTTCGTGGCAATAACAATTCATCACAGCCGCCACATAATTTTACAACAAAGATAAACTTGCTACAAACTACAAAATCTCAAGATGGCGGTAATTTGTTTACTCTGTCAAGATTCCATGCGTCTTCGTCAAAATAAGAACATATCAAAATTGATAACTCCACTTTATTTGCATAGATTAAGGGGAAACAAAGCTTAAATAAAAGATTAGTAGCTATAATCGGTACATTTGAGTAGCTATAACTAGCAAGCCACTTGAATAATGATTAATATGATCAGGTGCCACACTAATTTTGTAACAGGATCATGTGGAAAACTAATTTTGTAACATGATCAGGTGCCAAACTAATAATCATCTCAGATAGCTTGTGTCAGTGTTAATTTTGTATGTCTAGAGCACAAACACACGTGAAAATATAAGAAATGTGGCAAGGTTTCCCAAGAGATGCAACACGTCGTTACTATATTTTAGATCAGTTGGAAAGGCATCATTACTACAAGTTAGCAAGGTCAATTACATACATTTGTCACTAAAACTAAAACCAGAAACAAAATGTAACAAAAACTAAAACCAGTTAAAAAAATGTGGCAACATAGTTAAAAAAAATGTGGCAACACTAAATCATTAGGAAACAACAAATTATTACTAACGAATCAACCAACCAAATGATTTATTGTATGTATTCTACATGGCATACTATTAGGTTGTTTTGTTTGTATGCATGCAAAAGAAGGCACTCAAAATCAAGAGATAAACATAAAGCACTCTTTGTTGTGATACCACTGGAAATGCAAAATGCAACCTATTCTTTGTTGCACCATAACACAACATCATCTCAAGCTGTAATACAAGTTGTAATAAAAATGCTATGAAAACTGTACAATTCTGGAAAAAAATATGAAACTAAGAAACGTTCCTTTTAGTCTTGGTCCGAGTAGAAAAAGTGCTCAGCTAAAAGACTGATTACTATCTAAAAAAATATTGTTCCCAAGTATGTGAGCTATAGTTCTCAGATCTAAGGACAAAAATCTATACTAGTGATCCGACTACCCACCACAGAAATCACATATGAGAACATACATCCAAAAATTTCATGACCAAATTGTACTGAAAATCAGGGATGCATCCATCCAAATATATTATACAAATTGCATATGTAATCAGGGTACTATTTGAATACAATTCTCAGGAGGGAACTTAGATGTAGATGCTATCTGTAGTAAACCAAGCATTGCAATGCAGAGAATCAAATTAACAACAACTAGTTCTTTATTGGCCGAGGTGAGGATTATCATGGTACAAACACCACATACATATAGTTAGAAAAATCAGCAGGCATGGAGAGAACAAATTAAGTGGAGATGCTACATCATGTTCATACAAGGCAATTAATAGGCATCAGTCAGGGAACTAACACACACACACACACACACACACACACACAAACACACACACACACACACACACACACATATATATATATATATATATATATATATATATATATATATATATATAGCCGGTCTATTCTCATAACATTATGAGAATAATATTCTCATAACACTTCCGAACTGCATTGGAAAATTGCATTGGAAAGCTATGCGCACTGCTTCCTTCTTCTGCTGCGAACCACATAGAGGTGCAGCAGGAAAGATTCATTTAGCAGCGTTTCTGGCTAGTTTGATTGATTTCTACTGGTTTATTTGTGCGTGCGCTGATTTAATATGTGGTTAAGCACTGAATTCAGCGAGAAAACGACGGAAATCCTTGGATTTGGCGGATCTGCGTCCGTTCTTCCGCTGGTGGAGGAGTTTCGCATCTTGCTGTTGGCTGTTCGTATTCTATTGATGTTTGTGTGTTACCATTATCGCGTTGATGTTTGTGTTATTCCGCGACAGATTAATCTGCTAATACGATTGAAATTTCAGTATAATTTGTCGAGTATCTCTCTGTTCTAGCGGAAAAACCTCTGTTCTCTGTTCTTCCCCGTGCAGATCGAAATTGTTGCGTTTTGTATGTAATATTCTGTTGTTTTCGGCAATTACGGGCTGCTTTTGATCTATCCGTATGAATTGGAGCGGATTAAGTTGTTAATTTTGAAGAATTTAAGTTTTTTGTCCATGTTTTTTTGCGGCGTGACTGGCTCTGGTCGTTTCTCAAAGATGTTTTTTTGAGATTTTTTGCATTATATAGTTGTTAGAACTGCATTGCAGGCTGTGTTTTTCGTCTGTGAATCGTGGTCAAGAGCGGTGGACTGCAGTAATATGCAATGCGCGGTGAATTTTTGTAGTGCGGCAAACTGCATTAATATGCAATGCGAGCCTGTATGAACTGCATTACAGCCACAGGGGTGTGGGGGGACTAGTTTGATAAGTTTTTTTGATTGGTCAAGCGCGGTGGACTGCTTTTTTGCGTTGCTTCTAGTGTATTTTCTTTATGAGAATTCTGAGTATAAGTGAACTGCTTTTTTACATATAGTTTTTCATGTGCATCCTAATAGCAGCAGCAGTTGAAGAACATCCATACTAGAAACCCCCACCGAGCTTTTCCTTTTTTTTAACCCAGATACGGAACTAGAGTTTTTTTAATAAAAGAGGACTGCATCAACCTTCTTAATAGCAGCAGTTTTGTGAAAGAATTCTCTATGTGAACTGCTCTGATAGTTTTGTTTTTTATGTGTATCCTAGCTACAGCAGCAGTTTTGAAGCAATATACATACTGAAAACAGACTACTGAGAACTGCATATAGTTGATAGATAGAAACCAAGGTTTTGCGCTCATAATTAACATAGTACATCATCAAGCAATCTAACGCAACATAAGCAAACGTTGTCCCAAAGCAAACTACAACGAAAGCAAACTAATCTACATACGCAGAGGGAAACTAATCGAGCACTTGCGACAGGAATCCTTGGCTTTCAGCATCTGGCCTGCTTCACGAGTTCCACCCGTTGGAGTTGGAGGTGGAAGTTGATGCCCCCTTGCCCCACGGCTTCCAGGATGACCTCGGGCGCTTCCTGGTCTTCTCTGTTTCAGCGCGCGCGAGGCATTTCTTCATTGTGGTGATTCGGTTCCATATCTCGAACGCAGTGTAGGCGTCCTTGGCAGCATACTCGACGTGCTTGGTGCTGAGAATCGAAGTCCACAGGCTGTGGTCGTGGTCTGTCATCTTCATCTTCATGTCTGCGTACTCGTCGTCGATGATGGCAGCAGCTACATCGCCAAGCGAGTCCAGTGGCTTCGTTCCATCAGGCACCCTCCAGTTCGTCTGGATGTCGACGAAGTTGGGGATGTGGAGGTTGCAGCGTGCGAGCTTCTCCTTGTCCTGCTTGATGGCGAAGCCAGCGAACTCGAACCTAAGGAAAGTGAACCGCAAGTTATACCTTTCGGAACTGCATTCATAGGCATATAGAACTGCAACACGTACTCAGCAGAGAGAATTGCTTACCTTGGGTCGCCGAGGAACCTGTCGAAGGGGATGCATCTCTGGCCCAATGTACCACATACCTGGAAAAGAAGCACTGGGTGGTACTTGCCGATGGATAGTTGAACCAGGGCCGCCCTCTCGTGGTCGGGTGTGTACTCCACGTCGATGCCGACGATCTTCTGGCGGCGCCGCTGGAGAACTGTCTTGAACTCTTCGACGTACGTCGCCATGGCGGCGACGTCGGTGGTGTAGATCACCTTCAGCTTCGTGTTCCCGTGCGCATGCACGTCGTCGTAGGTCCTGCTGAACCCCATGGCTGCAAAGAGGAGGAAGAGGAGGAGGAAGGGGCAGCGTCGTGTGTTTTGTGCGGACGGTCTGGTTGATGGAGCGCGGGATTTAAATGGGAGCGGCAGCAACTTCTGCCGAGGCCACGATCTCGTCTCCCAACCGTGTTGGCGATCGTGGGTTC
>LR738709.1:614518032-614557275 GCA_902687465.1 Secale cereale | reverse complement strand
ATATATATATATATATATATATATATATATAGGAGGCGAGAACAAATTGATCAAGGATAGTAGGGATGGAGGGACCAGAGAGGTTGGACTACGTGGAGGCAAGGAAGAGGAGGCGTGAGGATTGGACGGAGCAAAGAAGATCTGCCGTAGGGGGAGGACGGAATGCAACGGCATATCACCACTAAGTCAGGTGACGGTGAGGGGTAGGTGTGGCCATAGTGGCTAGAGGAAGGAGCCATGGGGGAATGTAGGGGTGGCGTGGAGGGGAAGAGAGGGTGTGGCGTAGATGTGCATACCCAATGCATCAGAAGCTGCAGGAGGCACCATGTCCGAGGCTACGGCAGTGGAGGTGCGGCGGAGGTTGCGGCGGCGACGCGTCGGAGTCTACGGCGGCGGCGGCACGTCAGAGGCTACGATGACGGCAGTGGTGCGTCGGAGGCTCCGTCTTGTCTCGTTCCCTGAGGTCAGAGACGTGTTTTCTTAACTGCGTGGTTTGGGAGGGTCTGACGGGGATCGGAGGGCCTCGCCCGGACAAAACCCTATGCGCCAAATGGGCCGTCGGGGATTTTCGAGGTTTCTGGGCCCCTCGAGGATTATCCTCTCAAATCCCCATCAAAACTCGTCTACCAAATGAGGCCTAAGGGATATTAAGGCCTCCTTTTAATAGAGTACCGGAACAAAGCATTAGCACATAGTGAATACATGAACTCCTCAAACTACGATCATCACCGGAAAGTATCCTGAATTTTGTCACTATGGGGTTTACAGACCATAACACGTAATTGGTGACTATGACTTGCAAGATCGCATCTAGAACATAGATATAATGGTGACAGCATAAACAACTCAGATCTGAATTCATGGCTCCCGGGCCCAAAGTGTCAAGCATTAAGCATAGCAAAGTCATAACAACTTCATTCCCAGAACCTAGTGGATACTAGGGATCAAGCCCTAACAAAACTAACTCGATTACCTGATGAATCTCATCCAACTCCTCACCGACCAGCGAGCCTACGAAGGAATTACTCACTCCCGATGGAGAGCATCATGGAATTGGCGATGGAGGAGGGTTGGTGATGACGAAGACCAAAGATTCCCCTCTCCGGAGCCCCAAACGGACTCCAGATCTGGCCTCCCGATGAAGAACAGGAGGTGGCGGCGGCCCCGTATCGCGAAACGAGATAATTCTTCCTCCCTTAAAAATGTGAATTTATAGAATCAGGGTTGAGGTCTGCGGGGCCACCAGGTGGGAACAACCCACCTGGGCGCGCGAGGAGGGGGCGCGCCCTGGAGGGTTGTGCCCACCCAGGCGCCCCCCCCTCCGGTGGTTCTTGGCTCCATTAATTCTCTTTTATTATATAAAAAATCCTCGCAAAGTTTCGTTCCAATCCAAGAACTTTTATTTCTGCACAAAAACAACACCATGGTAGTTCTGCTAAAAACAACATCAGTCCGGGTTAGTTTCATTCAAATCATGCAAATTAGAGTCGAAAACAAGAAGAAACGTGTTAGGAAAAGTAGATACGATGGAGACATATCAACTCCCCCAAGCTTAAAACTTTGCTTGTCCTCAAGCAATTCAGTTGATAAACTGAAAGTGAAAAAGAAAAACTTTTGCGAACTCTTTTGCTCTTGTTTACATAAATAAGCTTAAGTAGCACCTAGGTTTTCAGCAAAGATCATGACTAACCATGTCAATAATAACTCTTAGAAATTATATTAACTCATATCAATAGCATAAACAAGTAGAGAGCAATAATAAGATATCTCAAACGACCAAACTTTGTCAAAATAACCATGATATAATATGACAACAGTGGTATCTCGCTAGCCCTTTTTGAGACTGCAAAACATAAATGCAGAGCACGTCCAAAGTTCAAACAATGACTAAACATTGCAATTCATGGTAGAGAAGATCCAGTCATGCTAACACCCAACATTAATTATACACAATGCATGAGGATGACAACAGTGCTCTCAGATCTAGCGCTTATTTGAGAAGGTGATGACTCAATATAAAAGTAAATAGATAGTCCCTTCGCAGAGGGAAGCAGTGATTTGCAGAGGTGCCAGAGCTCCAGGTTTTAAAACATAGATAAATGTAATTTTGAGAGATGCACCCTTCATATTTACTTCGCGACCATCTGTTATCAATATCTTCCATGTTAAACACATTTGTGGCGGTTCCCAAGCGGTAAAGTAAAGATTTTTAATCCATAGGAGTTTTTGTTTGAGTATTTGTAAGTCTTTTTCTTTTTGAATTTGGGACTGAAATCCCTATTACCGTCCCTCTCGTGCAAGGACACGTGAATAAACACTCGTCATGAGAATAACCCACTTAGCATGGAAGATACCGACTACCTCCTGTCACTCTATGAACAATTCAGGCACACAAAAAGGATGTTTATTTTAAGTTTTTAGAGGTGGCACATGCAAATTTACTTAGGACGGCAGGGTAATACCGCGTATAGGTAGGTATGGTGGACTCATCTGGAATAACTTTAGTTTTAGGATTTGATGCACAAGCCGTATTTCCGCTTAGTACAGGCAAAGGCTAGCAAGTAGGTCGGGAAGTGGCCAACTAGAGAGCAAGAATGGTCATGAATATACATTATGCATAATAAACATTGGATATCAGCATGAGTAGGATATGGACACCATGAACATAAATATCATAGAGGCTATGTTGGTTTTGATTCAATTACATGCATGAACATGCGCCAAGTCAAGCCACTTGAAACATTCAGAGGAGGATGACATATCATCATACTACATCACAATCATTTTAGCGCAATGTTGACCTCCAAGATAAATTATTATCCACTCCTAGCTATTTAAACATGGCATGAGAAACTATAATCTCTATATGTCACTAGAAAAATGTTTAATCATAATAGGCTGAATCATGGATACTAGGTTAAACATATTTACAAAAACAAAAGCAAGTTGAGTTCATACCAGTTTCTCTCTGCCACGGCGAGTTCACCAAATATCGTCATCATTACCTTTCACTTGTACGAGCGAATGATATGAAAACAATAATAGTGCAAGAGTGCCATGGACTAAGCTAAAATCTGCAAAGATTTTATCCATAAAGGAGAAGACAAGGAAAATTGAGCTCTTTGTTAGATACATGATAATGCATATGAGAGCCACTCAACATTTTCATCATGGTCTTCTCCTTGGTACGACTCAAAAAATAAAAAAGATATTCAGAGAAACACACATAAATATTTTTTGAGTTTTTGTTTTTTCTCAAAGTAGGCAAAATAAATAAAGAAAACAAAAACGAGAAAAACTATTTACACAGGAGAGCTTCCAACAAACAAAAATAAGAATAGAGAAATCTTTTTTGGTTTTTCTTGTAGTACTACAACTATCTAAGCTAAAAGGAAATATTGAAATGAATCACGAAATATTTTTGGATTTTCTCAAGGTTTTTCAAACACTCAAAAAGAAAGCAAGAGAGAAATTAATCTAGCATGGATAATACAATGAAAAAGTGCGAACACGGACAATTGGAATGAAATATCATGACATTCATCAACTAATAAGCTGAACACGCCATTGTCAAGCTCCATCAAAATACAATTCAATACTTCTTCTGCAAAGCACTGGATGATATCCTTTTGAATTGTTGAAGACAACAGCTGATTATGAACTGGGGCATTTTTGAATGCCTTGGCTATAACATCATTGTGCATAATTGTATAGTCCATCAACTCCAGATAGTTTCCTTTATTTGTGGACTCTTTTGACTCATCATGGCCCCGAAACGGTAGTCCTTGATGCAACAAGTATCTGCATACATCAATTGCAACCGGATAAGATGCTCATTTTTCTCAAGTTCACTCTGTTTATGCAAGGCTACAGGGATTTACTGTTCCGTTTTCATTAGATCCTCACCATTCTTAAGTGCCTTGTTATGAAAACTATCACGATCACCAACATGAATCGCAAATCTCTCTACTGCCTTCATCCAATTGACAAAGCCATCTACCACAAATGCATCGTGCCCAGGTTTGTTACCTTTAATGTTGTCCCTAAACAAATAGCAATACAAGCAATATGCCTTGTCCTCTACCTCGCTGTACTCTAGCCAATTACGATGCATATCATACCATTGAGCATTGAAATACCGCTTGCTCTTACCAATCCACCTGGGTTTAAACTTGGCTGGACAAGGTTGATAAGCCCCCCATGTCAGGTACTTTCTCCTAATCTCCTCATGCTGATTGAAATTATAATCTGTAAGTCTCTTTCTTTTAGATGGATCCCAAGTAAGCTTGTCCAGATCAACTATTTCAGGCATACTACCAGTTGTGGATTTTGCAAAATATCTCTCCATTAGCTTTCCTGGAAATGTCAAATAGTTAAATGATACATAAATTGACGTACATCAAGTCAGTATAACACTATAGTCTATATTTTATTGATTTATTCTACTCCGAGCAGAACTGAACCTAGGGTTTGTTGAGTGGTTAAACTTATTCATACGAACTGATTGTATGAAGCTAGATTGAGTCAACCTAACTACAAACTTGTACCTTTTAAACATGGAACTAGAATAGACTAATACTTTGAAAATTACAAGGGAAATATCAGAACTCAACCTAGGGCTGATGAGTGGCACCCGTCCTTTTCAGTTTTCAGCTTAAGGACGGCAACCCGGCCGGCCGATCAGTGACTCAGCGTGTACCGTGTACGTGCAGAACTCCAGATCAAGGCTGATAGTTGGAGCCCGACGGCGGCGGCGGCCGCAGCGACGTATTCGTTTCCTTTCAGCGGTCGTGCGAGAAGGCAGGCGATACACGTATGATACGGTTTTCTTTTTGTTTGATGAACGCCTAAGCTAGCGACTTGAGCCCGCTCGTACGCATTGGCGCATTGCCTCGATCTCTCTAAGATGGGCTCCTCCGTTGCTGTCTTTTTCCCACACAAGAGAAGATGGGCTGGGATTTATATAACTGAACGACAGAGAAGTAACCAGGCCAGTGGGGGCAAATATCCTGGGCCGAGCGGGGGCAAAGCCACATATACGAAGCCAGGTATAACTGGCCCAAAAAATCGAGTGGGGGCATTCGCCCCCACGACTCTCTACGTGTGTTCGCCCCTGAACCCTATGGTGTGATCCACACGCGCGCTCATATGATGGGCACCAAAGGACAGCAACATAACCACAAGCAAATTAAACCAATCATACCAATTCACCAATTACCGATAGGACAACGAAAATCTACTCAGACATCATAGGATGGCAACACATCATTGGATAATAATATGAAGCATAAAGCACCATGTTCAAGTAGAGGGTACAGTGGGTTGCGGGAGAGTGGACCGCTGTATATGGATGGGGGAAGGTGATGAAGATGTTGATGAAGATGACGGAGGTGTTGGTGTAGATCGCCGTCGCACGATGATGGCCCCGGTGGCACTCCGGCGCCACCGGAAGCGAGGGGGAGAGAGCCCCCCTCCTTCTCCTTCTTCCTTGGCCTTCTCCCTAGGTGGGAGAAGGGTTATCCCTCTGGTCCTTGGTCTCCATGGCATGGGAGGGGCAAGAGCCCCTCCGAGATTGGATCTGTCTCTCTGTCTCTCTCTGTTTCTGCGTTCCTAGATTATGTCCTTTCACCGTTTCTCATATTCCCGGAGATCCATAACTCCGATTGGGCTGAAATTTTAACACGATTTGTATTCGGATATTGGCTTTCTTGTGGCGAAAGAAGGGCACCAACCGCCTTACGGGGTGGCCACAAGGGTCAGGGGCGCGCCCACCCCCCTCGGGCGCGGCCCCTACCTCGTGCCCCCCTCGGGCATCATCTCGCATTGATTCTTCTTCCCAAAAATAACATATATTCCAAAAAATATATGTAAGTTTTTATACCGTTTGGACTCTGTTTGATATGGATATTCTGCGAAACAAAAAACATGCAACAAACAGGAACTAGCATTAGGCACTGGATCAATATGTTAGTCCCAAAAATAGTATAAAAAGTTGCCAAAAGTATATGAAAGTTGTATAATATTGGCATGGAACAATAAAAAATTATAGAGACGACGGAGACGTATCAGATTGCATCATATTATCAACGATATGTTTTGTAAAAGCTTTATTTTGATTAGAAGCATGAGGAGAATTCAACATGGATTGCCACAAGGAAATAAAATCTATTAAAGAACAATTATCATAATTAAATTCCTTGAGATCCAATCTAGTAGGTTCATCGCTACTTAGGGTTTTGACTTCATCTATCCCATTTTTATCAATTTTTGTATCCAAGTGTAAAAACTCCTAATCATTGTGACACAATAGGAGTCACATCTATCACTTTAAGATCTTCATCATTCCATTCCTTTTTAGCACGCATCTTAGCGGTTCTTACTTTGCACTCATCAATGGAAATTCTCATAGCTTCGAGAGACTCATTGATATCATGCTTGGGTGGAATAGATCTAAGCTTCAAAGAGTCAACATCAAGAGAAATTCTATCCACACTTCTAGCCAAATCATCAATCTTAAGTAATTTTTCTTCAATCATAGCATTAAAATTCTTTTGAGAACTCATAAATTCTTTTAACACTATTCTCAAAATCAGAGGGCATCTTATTACAATTTCCATAAGAATTGTTGTAGGAAATACCATAATTATTAGAGGAATTACTAGGAAAAGGCCTAGGATTAATATTTCCTCTATAAGCATTGTTACCAAAATTGTTCCTACCAACAAAGTTCACATCCATATATTCATTATTATTCTCAATAAAAGTAGACAAAGGCATATCATTAGGATCAATATTAGCACCCTTGCTAGTAAATAATTTCATAAGTTTATCCATCTTTCCACTCAAAACATTAATCTCTTTAACTGCATGCACTTTTTATTAGTGGAAGATCTTTCGGTATGCCATTAAGAATAGTTAACCATTATATTATCGAGGAGTTTAGTAGCTTCTCCTAAAGTGATTTCCATAAAAGTATCCGCCGCGGCCGAATGTAACAGATTTCTAGAAGCAAAGTTCAATCCGGCATAATTTTTTGTATAATCATCCATAAATTCAAACCATGTGTAGGACAATTTCTTATCATAAGTTTCATCCTCTCCCAAGATTGTGAAACATGCTCATGATCAAGTTGTTTAAAATTCATAATATCGTTCCTAAGGGAGATGATCTTAGCGGGAGGAAGATACTTGGCAATAAAAGAATCTTTGCACTTATTCCATGAATCAATACTATTTTTAGGCAAAGATGAAAACCAAGTTTTAGCCCGATCTCATAGTGAAAATGGGAATAGTTTTAATTTAACGAGATCATTATCCACATCTCTTTTCTTTTGCATATCACACAAATCAACAAAATTATTCAGATGAGATGCGGCATCTTCACTAGGAAGGCCAGAAAATTGATCTTTCATGACTAGATTCAATAAAGCAGCATTGATTTCACAAGATTCCGCATTAGTAGCGGGAGCAATCGGGGTCCTACTGAAATCAATATATTGGTGTTAGAGAAATCACATAATTTGGTATTTTCTTGAGCCATTGAGACAAAGCAAGCAATCCAATACACAAGCACACAAGAAGCAAGTGAACAAAAGAAGGGCGAAGAAAAGGGAAATCTTTTCGAAAATCGTTTTAGAAGTGTGGGAGAGGAAAAAAAGGCGAATGGAAAATAATGTAAATGCTAGAGATGAGAGTTTAATGAAAGGTACTTGTGGGTCTTGACTTGGCGAAGATCTCCCAGGCAACGGCGCCAGAAATCTTGCTTCCTCGCTACTTTCCCGAGTTTGCGTTGGAATTTCCCTTGAAGAGGAAAGGGAGATGCAGCAAACTGAAGTAAGAACTTTCCTCAGTTTTGATAACCAAGGTATCAATCCAGTAGGAGATTACACACAAGTCACCAAATACATGCAGAAATAATCAAATAACTATAAAGGGGTTGTCAATCCCTTGTAGGTTATTCGCAAAAGTGAGATCCGATAGAGATAGAAGAACACGCAAAGTAAATATTTTTGGGTTTTTGGTTTATAGATTCAAAAGTAAAAGATTGCAAAATAGTAGATCTGAAACTTATAAGATGTAAAATAGACACGAGGGCCATAGGTTTCACTAGAGGCTTCTCCCATGATAGCAAATATTACGGTGGGTGAACAAATTACTGCCAAGCAATTGATAGAAAAGCAAAAAATTATGAAGACATCTAAGGCAATGATCATAAATATAGGCATCACGTCCGAGACAAGTAGAACGACTCCTGACTGCATCTACTACTATTACTCCACACATCGACCGAAACGATTCTGCATCTAGAGTATTAAGTTCATAAGAACTTAATAACGCCTTAAGCAAGATGACATGATGTAGCGGAATTAACTCAAGCAATATGATGAAAACCCCATATTTTTATCCTCGATGGCAACTATACAATACATGGCATGTCCCTTTCTATCACTGGGATTGAGCACCGCAAGATTGAACCAAAAGCAAAGCACTTCTCCCATTGCAGGAAATATCAATCTAGTTGGCCAAACAAAACTAATAGTTCGAAGAGAATTACTAAGATATTAGATCATCCATATAAGAATTCAGAAAAGACTCAAATAATATTCATAGATAATCTGATCATAAACCCACAATTCATCGGATCTTGGCAAACACACCGCAAAAGAATATTACATCAGATAGATCTCCAAGAACAACGAGGAGAACATGGTATTGAGGATCCAAGAGAGATAAGAAGCCATCTAGCTACTAGCTATGGACCCGTAGGTCTGTGGTAAACTACTCACACTTCATCGGAAGGGCAATAGGGTTGATGTAGATACCCTCCATGGTTGATTCCCCCTCCGACAGAGTACCGAAAAAGGCCTCTAGATGGGATATTGCGAGAATAGAAGGTTACAGCAGCAAAAAAGTGGTTTCGATGGATGTTCTGATATTTCTGGAATATATGGGTATATATAGGCTGAAGAATTAGGTTAGGAGACGCTCGAGGGGCCCACAAGGGTGGGGGGCGCGCCCTACCCCCTTGGGCGCACCCTCCGTCCTTGTGGACGCCTCGCAGCTCCCCTGGCGTGCACTCCAAATCCATTTGATGTCTTCTGGTCCAAGAAAAATCCTCGTGAAGTTTCGTTCCGTTTGGACTCCGTTTGATGTTCCTTTTCTGCGAAACTCAAAAACAAGGAAAAACAGAAACTGGCACTGGGCTCTGGGTTAATAGGTTAGTCCCAAAAATAATATAAAATAGCATATAAATGCTCCAAGATAGATAATATAATAGCATGGAACAATAAAAAATTGTAGATACGTTGGAGACGTATCAGTTACCTCAATAGGGATATGCACATCCCCTACAATAAGTATTTCATACTTCCTTTTGGCAGTAGGTAGAGGGATCTGGAACTCCCAATAACAAGTGTTGGAGAATTTTCAATAACATTTATACCATTCACTTGGAATTGTTTCTACGGAAAGTGCACCGTGTGCTCATTACCATTCATATGAAAAGTGATCTTGCTTTTATTGCAATAAATAACAGCCGCTGCAGTATTTAAAAAGGGTCTACCAAGAATAATTGACATATTGTCGTCCTCGGGCATCTCAAGTATAACAAAGTCAGTTAAAATAGTAACATTGGCAACAACAACGGGCACATCCTCACAAATACCAATAGGTATAGCAGTTGATTTGTCAGCCATTTGCAAAGGTATCTCAGTAGGTGTGAGCTTGTTCAAATCAAGTCTTTTATATAAAGAGAAAGGCATAACACTAACACCAGCCCCCAAATCACACAAAGAAGTTTTCACATGATTTCTTCTTATGGAGCAAGGTATAGTTGGTATTCCAGGATCTCCAAGTTTTTTTAGGAACTCCATCCTTAAAGGAATAATTAGCAAGCATGATGGAGATTTCAGCTTCTGGTATTTTTTTTATTAGTGATGATGTCTTTCGTGTACTTTGCATAAGGGGCCGTCTTTAAGATATCCTTCAAGCGGGTACGCGGAAAGACTGGCCTAAGCATTTCAGCAAAGCGTTCAAATTATTCATCATCTTTCTTCTTAGTTGATTTAGGTGGAAAGGGCATGGGTTTTTGTACCCATGGTTCTGTTTCCTTTCCATGTTTTCTAGGAACAAAATCGCTTTTATCATATCTTTTATTTTTAGGTTGTGGGTTATCAAGATCAACAACAGGTTCTATCTCAACATCATTATCTGGTTGTTTATCATGGTCTGGTTGAGTGTCTTTATGAACATCATCATTATCTTTTTCATTGTCACTAGGTACTAGGTGAATGTTCATTACCAGATTGAGTTTTAGCATCAGAGATAGAGACATCATTACAATTTTCAGGAGGTTTTTCGGGTTCACTAGAGGTGTGCAAAGTCCTATCATTTCTTTTTCTTTTGCTTTCTAGAAGGACTAGGTGCACTATTGTTAAGTCTTTGTGAATCTTGTTCAGTTCTCTTAGGATGTCCCTCGGGATAAAGTGGTTTCTAAGTCATTCTACCTCCTCTAGTTACTACTCTAATAGCATGATCATTCATATTATCATTCATTTCATCAAGTAATTCTTTCTGATATTTAGCAACTTGTTCTAACTGATTTTGAACCATAGAAGCATGTTTTCCCACACCCATAACATCATTAGAGATTCTAAATAGCAAGTCACTCAAGCGAGCAATCATACCAGAGTTCTATTTCAATTGTTTCATGACATTGGCATTGAAGTGATCTTATTTTCTAAATAATTATCAAACACAGAAAGACATTGACTAGGATGTTTATTGTAAGAGATATCACTTTCATAAAATTTCATTAAAGAATTTACCTCTACCACCTTGGGTGGTGGTGTCTCAAGTCCATGTATATCTTCAACAGGTGGTAAATTCTTGACATCCTCTGCTTTAATGCATTTTCCTTAATACTTTTCTTTGCTTCTTACATGTATTCGGGACTAAGATATAAGATACCCCTCTTCTTTGGAGTGGGTTTAGGCGGTGGTTCAGGAAGTGTCCAATCATCATAATTTTTCAATATGTTATTCAATAATTCCTCGGTTGTTCAAAAGTCATTTCCCGGAAAACACAACCAGCACAACTATCTAGGAAATCCCTAGAAGCATCGGTTAGTCCATTATAGAAGATATCAAGTATTTCATTTTTCTTAAGTGGATGATCAGGCAAAGCATTAAGAAATTGGAGAAGCCTCCCCCATTCTTGTGGGAGACTCTCTTCTTAAATTTCCACAAATTTAAATATTTCCTGCAAGGCAGCTTGTTTCTTATGAGCAGGGAAATATTTTTCAGAGAAGTAGTAAATCATATCCTGGGGACTACGCACGCAACCAGGAGTAAGAGTATTGTTCCAAGATTTAGCATCACCCATTAATGAAAACGGAAATAATTTGAGGATATAATAAAAGCGAGTTTTCTCTTCATGAGAAAATAGGGTGGCTATATCATTTAATTTAGTAAGATATGGCACTACGGTTTCAGTTTCATAGCCATGGAAAGGATCAGATTCTACCAAAGTAATTAACTCTAGGTTGACAGAGAATTCATAATCTTTATCAGTAACACAGATAGGTGAAGTAGAAAACTTAGGATCACATTTCATTCTAGCATTCAAAGATTTTTATTTCAGTTTGCATAATAATTTCTTAAGATCATTTCTATCATTGCAAGCAAGAAAGTCTCTAGTTTTCTCCTCATCCATAACATAACCTTCTGCTACTTTTGGCAATTCATATCTAGGATGGCTAGATCTAATAGGTGTTTCAAAATTTTCAGTTTCAAGCACTTCACCAGTTTCAACAGTCTCATCAGTTGCAGCATTCTCAATATCATTAAGTCTAGCAAGTCGTTCATCAAGTAGTCACCCAATGGCACAGTCTTATCAAGCAAGGTACTAGCATCATCATAAGCATCATTCATAACAAAGTTCATAGCAGAAGTGGCATCATCAATAACTTGCGACATATTAGGATAAATAGCAGATTTTGGTGTAGCAAGCTTACTTATAACTGAAGGAGAATCAAGTGCAGAGCTAGATGGAAATTCCTTACCTCCCCTAGTCTTCAAGGGAAAGATCTTAGTTCTTTCATCCTTGAGATTCTTCATAGTGATAGATAGATAATAATCCCAAGTGACTCAACAAATATAGCTATGCTCCCCGGCAACGGCGCCAGAAAAAGGTCTTGATAACCCACAAGTATAGGGATCACAACAGTCATCGAGGGTAGAGTATTCAACCCAAATTTATAGATTCGACGGAAGGTGAACCAAATAATATTTGCAAGTATTAGCAATTGAGTTGTCAATTCAGCCACACCTGGAGAGTAATTATCTGCAGCAAAGTGTTTAGTAGCACAGTAGTATGATAATTTTGATAGTAGCGGTAGCAGCAACAGTAACGGTAATAGTGATAGCATTGATTTTGTAGCTGTAGCAATAGTAACAGCAGCAGTAGTAACTTAGCAAGATCAATATGTAGGAAATTCGTAGGCATTGGATCGGCAACTCATTGGATGATATTAATCATATAACAGACATAACCTAGGGCGATACAAAACTAGCTCCAGTTATAAATGTAACTAGATGACACCCCCGCGCGTTGCTGCGGGAACTCTTAGTCCTATTAACATGTTGATAAATTTTTGCATAGTGTATTAAGAACTAAAAATGAGAAAAATGCAATGGACACAATAGTTGGTCTAAGTATAAAAGTAGCAAAATGCGAGTTATGCGATCATGTCTTTTTCCCTAACCACGGTGATATGACATAAGTAACCTCGTGTGACTTACATGAATATTAATGTGTATAAACACACCAACAGGGAGTCCAAAAGAGACACAATATGAAAGATTATGTAAAAATGTTGTGAATCAATCTTCGTATGTGCATCATTGGGCACCGTAGTTTCTTGCTTGCACTACTTGAGAGTGAGTGATAGAGCTCCAATATCGACAAAGAAACAGATTCCTTTCTCTCTCTTTTGGCCAAAGTGAGCACCAATTCCTTTGTCTCAAAGCATTGGGCTGAAAAGAGCATGAGTAATTATACACATAAGCACTAAGATGCAAATTACCGCATTGAAGCCAGAATTTTTTGCAACAAAAAGAAACTCTGCATTAAAACTCAGACGCTATATTAAGAAAATAAAAATAGAGAATGGAAATTTTTATGGTTTAAAATACCAAACATGATAAGTTGTTTTGTTCAGACCTTGGGCAAATAGGCATATTCAAAAGAAAAAAACAATTCAGCAACTGAAAACTAAACGCAGATAGCATGGAGTCAGGCAATCAGATACCACACTAAAACTTACTTGATATGTGGTGTTCAACTTCCCATCTATACTAAATTACTGATCACTATCCGTGTGATCCTTTATTTGTATGCCAGATAAATTTGATCTCTCCAATGTAGTAGGGTAACATAATACTAACTGATTAGAAAATGAACCATATCTATTTGTGTGACAGCAAAAATATTTACCTAAAATAATCATGACATTGTGCAGCTCACTAAGTGCAATAGGAGAATGTATCGGCACTGCAGCAATGTCCCAGTAGTGAGCCTCCCAATATTTAATCGATGAGGCAATTCTTATGCCTCCGTTTAAAAAAAATCCCAATATCTTTTTCTGGTGTCACTTGTTCTTCATATAAATAGTAAAAATAGACTGTCTCCAGGACACTGGTCGGATGAGATGGAGGTTATGGTGGAAGCCTTTCAAGCCGGTATCAACGATGAGATTAATATATTCCCTGATCTCTTGGATCAACTTCATCTTCATAGATACAATAGAGAAGTTATAGAAGCATTTACTTATGACCCACGATCAATGTGGAGAAGATCATACTAACTATTTCAGAAGCATGAGATAATAAAATATGTACTCTCTTAGAATCAAAAAATGCAAATAGCTTGTCACTTAGCCAGCTCAACACATGGAAATTGCAGAATACTTGGGAAGACAACACAGTTATCACAGATTAAATTATTTTATTTTTAAGAAATATACTTGAACAGAGGAAGACATGTGGATGTACGATCCATTAAGGCTTAGTGCACAGAGAAGAGTAACAAACTGGCAACTAAAAAAATATAAACAGAAAAGGTTAAAACTTAAACTAAGCACATACCATAGAAAAAACTGAAGGAAAGTTTTACAACTGCCCTTACCCTTTTTCTGAATACACTGCAGTATCCACTCTTTCCCTTGTTTTGAATACACTGCAGTAAGCTTAGAAAATGAATACATTGGTGTGAATTATTAAAATACTGGGCAAAGCAAGATAAAGAAGTAAATGGTATAAAAATGCATCTATGTATTCTGTTCTAAATTCATATATTTGACTCTTAGTTGTTGTTCACATATTCAATTTAGTTTTCGGCGTGTTGCAACTCTACAAATCCCATAAAATCTACTATTTCTTACATGTCCTGCTTCTACTGTTGCTAGAAGCTAGAATGATGAAACATACCATGTCATGAAGGGTTTCTCCCTTTGTTTCGTCTCTCCTATTGGACTGGATTGGAGGGAAGATGCTCTAGGACTTACGCTAAGACTTGGCTTTGTGAAGTCACTCAATCTGCATCAAGATGACGTGTTGCTGATGATATGTTCAAATATATCTACCATCCTCGAGAAAGCATCAATGGGATTTATGTCATCAGCATACATTTTCTTGCACTTTGTTTATACATCTGAGGAACCACTTTCAATATTGTGTGCATACTGTAGGTTGCAACATAACAAAGGTCAGATGGTAGATAATAAAAAGTATGTGTGCCAAGTTCGTCATAAGGATTTATATTAAATGTTCATTGGTTTTCTAGAAACAATCTTCTCATGATTGTAGTCCTGAATGTATCAAATCTTTCCGTACAACTGGACACCATACTTCCTCCTTTAATCTCATCAATTGTTCCATACTTCTCATTTAATCTCATTAGTTCTTGTGATGCGCAAGAATGAAATACATGGTCAGCGATGATGCATGCATTTTCATGTTTAACAAAGCAAAGAGACAACATGGGACAAAAATAAATATAGCAGATCCACACCTCTGAACAAATTAAATCACCGAAAGCGACATCTCATATCATTACCAAAGCTTGTGAAAAATAAATATAGTAGATCCACACCTCTGAACAAAATCAAGGAAAATAAATATATAGTTATATACCTCCTCGGTTTCATGGAGCCTGTACAGAAAGATTTCCTCTGATCGTACGTTGGGTGTGCCTTGAGAGAGCAGGTTAACACTTGTTGTCACCAGCAGCTATGCAGATTTTGCGCGAAGCATCCATCCTAATAGAAAAGACAGGGGGTGGCGGCGGTTCAAGATCCACGTTGGGCGGGGCATTCGATCACACGACAACTCCTCCTGGCCCCTGCAGTAGGATGACGGCGCGCCGTCGCGCGGCCGGCGGCAAGGCGCACTGGGGCAGCAAGAGGAGCTGAAGGCGTAGCCGCGTGCGCCACGAGACGGCCAGCGATGATATGAAGATGGAGGGATCGTGAGAGATGCGGTGGAGACAGGATAAGGAAGGAGTAGGACACGCAATCGCCGGTGGTGGATTTTATGATTCTGGAAATCGTGGCCCATGAAGCGACTCAAGGAAGTCAAAGTGCATCTGTTACGGAAGCCCAGGGATCAGAAGATAATTACGCCTTACAGCCAGGCTGGGTGGCCTCACATGCCCTCATCGTCAGTTACAGAAGCGGTGTTTTTTGGTGGACTGTTCGGTGGTTCACGTGGAACCAAGAAAAATGATTGGACTGTAACTGCTGACATGGCATGTAGGAATACGGAGAGATGACCGATGGGCTTCTCTTTATCAGGTTTACACTAATGGGCTTCAATGGAAGACGGATGAGGCCTGGTTTGATTAATTACCACATATGAATATCTCAAAGAAAAATTGACAGAGTTGAAATCACACCATTGGTTGAAAAATGTTGAGGTGGCAAGGATGCTAAGGTGGATAGGCTGCATGTGGAGAGAAATAGAATAGTGGGGATGAACTATTTAGGTATTATAGATGTAGGCACGTATTCCATCAATAGTCATACGTGGTTATGGGAAGAACTTGTTTGACATCTTTTGTTCTACTCTCCCGTGGCAGCGGGTCCATAAGGAAAATAAGGGATATTAAGGCTGCCTTTTAATAGAGTACCGGAACAATGCATTAGCACATAGTGAATACATGAACTCCTCAAACTACGATCATCACCGAAAACTATCCCGAATATTGTCACTATGCGGTTTATGGATCATAACACGTAATAGCTGACTATGACTTGCAAGATCGGATCTAGAACATAGATATAATGGTGATAGCATAAACAACTCGGATCTGAATTCATGGCACCCGGGCCCAAAGTGTCAAGAATTAAGCATAGCAAAGTCATAACAATATCAATCTCAGAACATAGTGGATACTAGGAATCAAGCCCTAACAAAACTAACTCGATTACATGATGAATCTCATCCAACTCCTCACCAACCAGCGAGCCTACGAAGGAATTACTCACTCCTGGTGCAGAGCATCATGGAATTAGTGCTGGAGGAGGGTTGGTGATGACGAAGACCGAAGATTCCCCTCTCTGGAGCCCCAAACGGACTCCAATCTGGCCTCCCGATGAAGAACAGGAGCTGGGGGCGGCCCCGTATCGCGAAACGAGATAATTCTTCCTCTCTTATTTTTCTCTCCGAAAATGTGAATTTGTACAATCAGGGTTGAGGTCTGCGGGGCCACCAGGTGGGGACAACCCACCTGGGCGCGCCAGCAGGGGGCGCGCCCTGGTAGGTTGTGCCCACCCAGGTGCCCCCCCTCCGGTGGTTATTGGCTCCAGTAATTCTCTTTTATTATATAAAAAATTCTCGCAAAGTTTCGTTCCAATCCGAGAATTTTTATTTCTGCTTAAAAATAACTTCATGATAGTTCTACAGAAAACAACGTCAGTCCGGGTTAGTTTCATTCAAATCATGCAAATTAGAGTCCAAAACAAGAGGAACAAACGTTAGGAAAAGTCGATACGATGGAGACGTATCAGTAGGCTTTTACCTCCATCGTGAGGGGCCGAACCTCGGTAAAATCTCGCGTCTCTCGTCTGGCTCAACCCCGTTCAATCTACCACTTAGATGTGTTGGCCTCATGACTAAGTCCTCACACTAGGACATATGTCGTGACAGAACCACAAAGTCCTCACACTAGAGTGGGGCTGGCGCATGATGGTGTTGAGTTCTCGGAAAGAGATCTCTCACGGATGAGAAGTGTCGTTGCGGAAGGATTTACATTTCCTCGAAGGGTCTGATTGCTACTACGAAAAACATCAGCTGTCGTTCATGATGAATCAAGTCCGGGGGTGATTCATCCACGCCTCATCGTAAAACCGACGCTGTGGTCGGGGGACTTGCCTCCAAATCGTCGAGCCACCCGTCGCTGATGCGTCTCCGTTCCAGGCCTCACTCAGGATGTGTTACAACAGGTGATGGCATAACTTAATTAATGGCATTATGGCATGACTCATGTGGCAGTTGATTACAAGGGTGTCTCATGGGGTTAAAAAAAATTATGTTCTTACATATTTGAGATGAAAGAAATTCAAAATAGGTAAGCAAATAAGCCATGTCTCTTCTTTTCTGCTCTACATGCCATGTGCCGCACAGTTATTTTCGTCCCACATGCTACTGGTTGCCTATTTAGATTCTATTCATGTGCTATGTTATTTTGTACCGATAAAACCTTGATCAAATTTAAGAAGACATGTGTTGCAGACCCTCCTCTCTCTCTTGACGCTGGACCGTTGCCGTCATTTTGTGGACTAACCTCTGTCTCCATGGTTGTCATGTCAAGGATCATGGAGATCAAGGTCACCACATTCTGGTGCATGTAGAAAAATGACTAAGATCCTTGTATTTGGTTATTTTTGGGGTTATTTTTGGGACTTACTGGTCGATGCTCCCTTGTGTCCATCCCTGTTGTGGAGTGCGGATCATCCCAGGGTGCTCTTTGTTCGCTATTTTTTGTTTCAGCTTGATTTTCTTACTGGCCCCTTTTATCTGAACATTGTGATATTATTTCTTCCAGGTCGTTTTTTAGCTAAAAGGAGTGAGGCTCTATCTTTTGTATCACACAAATAAGACTACATCGCTGGGAGAGCATGAACACTTGAGTACAAGTACAAATAAACAGCTCTAGGGGGAACACTTGATTCACCTACTTACTGAGCATGTATCCTCATTTCTTAGTCCATGAGCCCACAAATTAACTGCCTCCAAGCATTGATTCACTCAGGTTGGATGGCCATGTTGTCAAATACTCCCTCCGTTCGGAATTACTTGTCTTGGAAATGGATGTATCTAGTTGTCAAGTACTGCCTCTGTTCGGAATTACTTCTAGGTACATCCATTTCCAAGACAAGTAATTCCGAACGGAGGGAGTACTTCCCTATTTCGAGCCAGGCATATAGACCAATGGCAGACGGCAACCTTTCCCATGCTCTCATTTTCTGCTTACCAAACCAATTGCTACAAGTGCCAAAGATGTCAGACATTTCTTAATTGTATACCCCCAAGATATTTGGGATCTCTTTAGTTTGGTTGAACAGCAAAGCAGAATGCACCACTATTTCCTGATCTGCACAACCAGCCAAATGATTCTCCTTTTCTTGGGGCTCCAGGTGGGTGATTTACTTTATGGATTCGTGTTCCCAATGGGGTTAGTTTTAAGCCGCTTTGATACAATCCCCCCTCACAAAACGTATAAAGGATAGTATAGACCTTTCACAAGTCGTATCCACTTTATAATGGGTTGTCCAGTATAAGGCGTATGGATACGAGACGTTAATTGCCGACTGGGCCGGCCCAAGTCACGTTCAGTATTTCTGTAGAAAATAATACTACCAAATACTGCAAAATGAGTGATCACGAGGACTCGATCTAAGGACCTCACATTAATTCTACGATCTGCCGGCCACTAGACCGACAGACAACTCGTGATTTCCTATAGTGCGGATTATATAAGAACAAACAAAAACGTACATACATAAGAACATTTCTGAAAAAACCGAAACTATTCTTCAACAAAATTGTGAACAATTTGGAAAAGTCGAATATCTTTGAAAAAATAAAATTATTTCTGAAACTCCAACTTTTCTGAAAAATGGAACAATTTTTGAAATTCCAACATAATTTTGGAAATTTGAAGAAATTTTGGGAAACCTAACATTTCTTTATAAATGTGAACAACTTTTGTAATCCTTAACAATTTATAAAAATGCAAACAAAATTTCAAATTCCATACATTATTAGGAAAACAGGAAACAAAAAATTCGAAAACAAGATTTTTTTTAAACACAAACATTTCTAGATACTCGGACCAAATTTTGGAAAAAAAGAAATTTTGTTTTTGGATCTGTGAATTATTTTTGAAAGCGGAAACATTTTTTAAAATCATTATTTTTTTCATTTGTGAACAAAATTTTAAAATAAGATATTTTCAACCTCTAATGTTTTTTGAAAAGTGCAAACATTTTTTTGATATTACTTGATTTTTTTAATGTACAGTTTTTAAAATTTAAAAAATAAATCTGTGACATGAACAATTTTTTAAA
This sequence comes from Secale cereale, assembly GCA_902687465.1. NCBI lineage: Eukaryota > Viridiplantae > Streptophyta > Magnoliopsida > Poales > Poaceae > Secale > Secale cereale. The sequence continues at coordinate 614,537,649 of LR738709.1, read as the reverse complement.
AATTCCAAAAGATGAACAATTTTCTTTAAAATGTAAACGGTTTTAGAAATTCCCAACATGCCAAGTGTTTGAGTTTTCAACAAGTTTAAAATTTTATGGAGTTTTCTCAGTGAAACGTGACTGATAAATGGCCGAACATGACGCAACTTGCATACGGTGTCGAGAATCATTCAAACCTGACGTGGATGCCTACCATGGGCATGCTTGCCTACTCGAAAAAGTTAGAGTCACTCAATTTATGTCAAAAATAGACCATGTTCAACATAGGGTGTTCAGATAGGCCAAAAAAAGTCAGTGTGAGAGCGTTTATTCGGCATTGTCAAATGACCCCTTTTTTTCTTGAGCTTATATGACCAATTAAAGGTATTGTGCCAAGTTTTTTTAGCTTTCGGCATTTTTTGCATTTTTTGGAGTTGTCTTGGTGACAATGGACGATAAATGGTCAGACGTGACGCAACTTGCATACGTTGTTGCAATTCGTTCAAACCTAGAATAGATGCCCACCATGGACATGCCCACCTACTGGAAAAAAGTTGGGGTCGTTTTATTTATGTCCAAAAATAGATCGTGTTTAACGAAGGGTGTTCAGTTAGGCCAGAAGGGTCCATATTAGAGCATGTTTTTTTGGCATCGTCAATGACCTCAAAACTTTCTCATGATCTTATATGACTAATTCAAAGCACCATGCCAAGTCGTTTGAGTTTTCCACAATTCTTGCATTTTCTGCAATTTTCTCGATGAAAAATGGTTGATAAATGACTGGACATGACGCAACTTGCATGCAGTGTCGAACATAGTTCATATCTAGCATGGATGCCTACCATGGGCGTGCCCATCTACTGGCAAAAGTTGGGGTCATTTAAAGAACGTCCAAAACTAGACCATGTTCAAGAGAGGGTGTACAAGTAAGCTAGATGACTCTATTTGGGAGCACATTGTTTCTTGATATCCTTGAAATGCCCTTGTATGACAAATTCAAGGCACCATGCCTAGTTGTTTTAGTTTTTGACAAATTTTATAGTTTCTGGAGTTTTTTCAGTTAAAAAAAGACCGATAAATGACTAGACATGTCGCAACTTGCATACGGTGTCGAAAGTCATTCAAACTAGGCATGGGGTGTCTACCATGGGCATGCCCACCTGCTTGCAAGAGTTATGGACATTTTACGGATGTCCTAAAATAGAACATGTTCAATGCAGAGTGTTCGGGAGAAGGGTCTGTTTGAAAGCATGTTGTTTTTCGACATCTGTCAAATGGCCTCCATTTTTTTCCTGCCAACTTCTATGACCAATTCAAGGCATCAAACCAAGTTGTTCAGATTTTTAACAACTTTTGCATTTTCTAAAGTTTTCTCGGCGGAAAAGGATCGATAAATGTCCGGACATATCGCAACGTGCAAACGATGTCAGAATCCGTTCAAAACTGGCAAGGATATCTCATATGTCCGTGCGAGGCTGCTGCAAAAAGTTAGGGCCATTTATCCATAGAAAAAAGTTCATTTTACTACCCTGAACAAAGTTGGTGGTTCACATTACCCCCTGATCTTTATTTCGGTTCCCTTTACCCCCTGAACAATCTCATACCGGACAAAATTAGTCCCTGGGTGGTTTGAATTGACTGATTGCTGACGTGGCAATGGTCAATGGGCGGTTTTGACCTGCGGGTGAGTCTTCTTCGTCACGCTCGGTTGAGACAGAGGAGCTCCTCCTGAGCCTCCCCTCGCAGTTGCCTCCCTCCCGAGCACCGCGCCCGACCCCACCGCCTCTGGATGACGCCGGCGACCGCCGGAGTTCCAAGCTGCTGCCCTGACGCCCTGCTTCTCCTTTCTCCCTTCTCTTTCCTCTCCCTTCCCGCACATCTGAACTCACTGAGATCCACCCTGCCCCCCGGCGGCCATGGCCGTGTCGTCCGCCGCGCCCACCCCGTGCTCCCCTCGCGCGGACTCATCCGCGGCCGCCGACACCGCCCCGTCCCTGGACTTCGACGACCCGGCATCCCTCGCCGCCCTCCGTGGCCTCACCGACGCCGGCGCCGCCACCCTCCTGCACCACAAGTGTGTCACCTACCGCGCGTGCCCTCGACGCGCTCCTCGCCTGCTGCCCCAACCTCGACCGCGCGGCCGCCTCCCTGCTCCGCTCCGCCCCGCCGCCTCCGACGCCGCCGCGCTCAGGGAGTCATCCTCCTCCACCGCCGCGCTCACCGAGGCGCTCTCCTCCCGCATCCGCCACCTCGATGTGGCGCACTCGCGCGCCGAGTCCGCCGCGCTCGACGCCGCGTGCCGCGCCCTGGCGGCCGACGACCTCGCGGCCATTACCACCACGGCCCACGAGTTCCTGGCCATCGACGCGACGGTTCCCCACCGACGACAACCTCCGTCGCGACCTGCTCGACATCAAGCGCCGCCTAGAGGGCCTCACGCGGCGGAGGCTCTCCGCCACGGTCGACGCCCAGGACCACCCGGACAACTGGGCCACCACTCCCTGAGTCACTGCCAAGCGGGTCCCATTGCCTAATTAACTATGGGCTAATTTCCTGTTTCAGTTAAGTTAATCCTCGTGGCCCCACCCACAGGTCAAAACCACCATTGACCAACGCCACATCAGCTGCATGATGAGACAAACCACCCAAGGGGGTCTTTTGTCCGGTTTGGGATTGTTCAGGGGGTAAAGGGAACCGAAATAAAAATCAGGGGGTAATGTGAACCACCAACTTTGTTCAGGGTAGTAAAATGGACTTTTTCCTTATCCATACTCCAAAAGACCACCAGCTGAGAGGACCGTGACACACTAGGTCAGACGGAAGAACTCATGAGCATATAGTTTTTTTTTTCTAATTTTAAGGCTTCTTTTATTTGCAATTTTCGTCATTATCAATCAAAATTAATATTTTTATATCCTAAACATTTCTTGAAAATGGTCAAAAAAACGGATGCTTTTGTTATTTACGATGTCTGGCATTATCAATCAACATGATTTTGTTTTGAAACACGACCATTTTTTAATTTGTGAAAATTTCACACTTTGGAAAAACAGGAAATAAGGAAATAAAAACCAGAATTAACAAAATAAAAACCGGTTTTAAAAAACACAAAAAACCGACGTGAATATTCAAAAAAACGAGTTTTGCCACATAAGAAGCCAGAAAGAAATGCAGTGTTCAAAATGTTAGTTCTTAAGTTTGCACGCTCCTCATCTTTCTTTAAAATTGTTCAAAATGTTGTTCGAAAAACTATTCTTGACATTTTGAACTAACATATCTCTTTAAATTTTTTTTGAAATGTTCATCGTTTTAAAAACTGTTGTTCGTACTTTTCAAAAAATGTTCATGATTTTTTTAAAATTGAATTTTCAAAATGTGTTCAAGTTGGTCAAAAAGTAGTTGAAGTTGCGAACATTATTCTATTTATTTTTTAGAATTTCCAGCAAATGTTGGAAAAAAATGAAAAGGTGTCCGAATTATACATTGGCGTTACCTCTGTCCGGGTTTTTTAGGCTGGAAAGCTACCGGTGGAAGTCCACTTTTGTAAGCAGGTTGATTTTCCCTTGATGCAAATTAATTGCAAGTTGTTAACTAAAGCTGCGCTCCGATTGGGCCATGGGCCATGCAGCCAATATATGCGCGTGGTAAAAGAAAAGCAATGCATGCGAGAGCGTTGAGGGATGCGAGGCAATTTGGCAATTAGTTTAGGCTAGTTAATATCCTTCAATCGTGCTCACTAATTGGGCAGATTCGAAACCAAAACCTCGCGCCGATGTGCCTTAGTCTTGGCAATCCTGTCGGTTGGTCCAATAAATTCGGATGCAGTAATTCTTATGGTCGCACGATTTCTAGCATTATCAATAATGTTCGTCAGCTCAGGTGGTTAGTCCGTTAGCTTCATGTGCAAGAGGTCTACGGTTCGATTCCTAGCGTCAGATCATACATTTGTTTTATCAATTTATTTGTTTTATCAATTTTTACATCCCACAAACAACGCACTTCCTACAGATGTGACCAATGGGCCAGCCCAATTGGCGTACGCCGTATACATTTCGGCGGGCGGGCGACATACTTTTAGAAAAAGGCCATCTTACCCTTTCTTACGAAGGGGTATCAAGAAATCTGGACCGTTCATGTGTTTAGGGGGTTGTACCAAAGCGGAAGTGTAGTTTTAATTCATAACATTTGTATGCAGAGGAAATTGGTTACGTACAGTTCTATGTATGAAACCCATAGTACTCCCTCCATTCCCTTATACAAGGCCACTTTGAAAAATACATTTTGCATCTATACAAGGCCACTAACAGTAATCGAGATAAAAATTAATGATGTTTTCTCGTGTTACCAACCTGTTTAATACTTGCATGCATGTAGTCATAATGATAATGTACTACTTCCTTCTCATTTCTTCTTTGCATGCATGCAGGCACATTAATGATCCCAGTTAACGAAAAGAAAAATTGACTAGCAAAGCAATCATTAAATTTTACCTTGGTACCTGTAATATGAGTTTGTGGCCTTGTATAAGGGAATGGAGGGAGTATTTGGTGAAAAGATAATGTAATTTTCCCATGAATAGGCTTGATTCAGCCCAAAGAAAACATGAATGGTCTCAGTTTCATCCTATATAAGTATTTATGTTTGTGATATAGGCTGTAGAATTTGCCTACTTTTTTTACATGTGAGAATGTCTAAGTGTGCGCAAATATATGTGGCTGGATTTTATTGGTATGCCTACTGTGTTTCAGGTGTGTTGTTCTTTATTGAGTCAATTGGGAAATTTTTGCTTCTTTTAATATTAATAGGTGCCTTCAATTATGCTACTATCATAGAACTGTACGGTTGACTGCTTTTTCTTGTCTGACCCTTATTCCAGCCTCTTCTGCAGGCGTCAGTTTCTTTGGAATTGTTCAGAATCGTTTGCTATCATGTATTTTTTTTTTTTTGAAAAGGATATGCTATCATGTATACTAAGCGCGTAAGTACTTGGGGAAACATGCTATGATTTGGAGTGCCATGGCTTCCAATCTTAAAAATCAGCGGTGAATGGTTTTCAACAAGAAACTTCTTGCTCACAAAGAGGTGATTCACTGTTTTATTTGTTCCATTTCATATTCACATCACAGAAGCATGAATCCCTCTTCATTTTCCCGAACAATGGTAAGTGTACACTTTTGCTAGAGTTATGGAGATCAGGACTAGAAATTTTATTAGTATATGCCCCGGGAGGAATTGCAGCTGCGGACAATTAGATGATTGCCATGGATGCTTGCGGAACCAGTGGTTACCTTGGCTGTGGCCTGCTGAAAAAATAGGATTTTTTGGTAGCTCCAGGTATACCTGTATTACATTTGAAATGAAGCTTTTAATGTCCTTTCTTTCACATATGAATGATTCTGAATGTATCCAAGTCTATTATCTACAAGTCAGATTCTTGGTTCCTCTAAATTTGTCTTATTTGAAACACACAAAATCAATAGCGTAGATAAATAAAATATTTGAGGTAAGATTCCATTCACAGGATCATCAGCTCCATTCTCTTTGGTCGTAATGCTAGGCTGCAGGTTGATATCTTAATTGGTGCCAGCTGGGTTCTTTTGATTCTTTCTTAAGTTCTCTATAGAGAAGCAGCTAAGATGGCAAGGCATTTCGTTGAAGCTCTCATCTTGATAATATATAGTTATATGATGTCTACTATGTATTTTGCTTAGATTTGTCATGGAAGTACTCTCTATTCTCTAACTTGCTCAGACGATGCAAATGTAAGTTTCTTAAGTGAAGTCAAGTTGGCTTAGTGATATGCATATCTTTACCACTGAGGATCAGTCTAAAAGAAATAAAAGAGTGAAGATCAGTTTCAGCCGGTGACAAATAACGTGAAATCATACATGGCAAATTAACAAGCGATACATTGTGTCGTGTCCCAGTTCTACTGTTCATTACCAATTACAATGTTTTTTTGGCAATCAAAGCAAATATTTTACATAAAAAATGGGTATATATTCCTGTCAGTCCTGCATAGATCGATGCACTTCTATTCTTATAAATAGGCCATCCGAAAGGTCGAGCGTGAATCATATAGTAGATATGATCAACATAAGATGTTCACCATTGAAAACTACTCCATCTCACGTGATGGTCGGACATGGTTTAGTTGATATGGATCACGTGATCACTTAGATGATTAGAGGGATGTCTGTCTAAGTGGGAGTTCTTAAGTAATTTGATTAATTGAACTTTAATTTATCATGAACTTACTACCTGATAGTATTTTGCATGTCTATGTTGTTGTAGATAGATGGCCCGTGTTGTTGTTCCGTTGAATTTTAATGCGTTCCTAGAGAAAGCTAAGCTGAAAGATGATGGTAGAAACTACACGGACTGGGTCCGTAACTTGAGGATTATCCTCATTGCTGCACAGAAGAATTATGTCCTTGAAGCACCGCTAGGTGACAAGCCTGCTGGAGGAGCAACTTCGGACGTTATGAACGTCTGGCAAGCTCGTTCTGATGACTACATCATAGTTCAGTGTGCCATGCTTTATGGATTAGAACCGGAACTTCAACGTCGTTTTGAACATCATGGAGCATATGAGATGTTCCAGGAGTTGAAGTTAAAATTTCAAGCAAATGCTTGGATTGAGAAATATGAGATTTCCAATAAGTTCTACAGCTGCAAGATGGAGGAGAACAGTTCTATCAGTGAACACTTGCTCAGAATGTCTGGGTACCACAATCATATGACTCAACTTGGATGCAAAGTTGCTGATGATAGTGTTATTGATAGAGTTCTTCAATCACTGCCACCAAACTATAAACGCTTTGTGATGAACTATAATATGCAAGGGATGCAGAAGACAATTCCCGAGCTCTTCGCTATGCTCAAAGCTGCGGAGGTAGAAATCAAAAAGGAGCATCAAGTGTTGATGGTTAACAAGACCACTAGTTTCAAGAAAAGGGGCAAGGGAAAGAAGGGGGACTTCAAGAAGAATAGCAAGACAGTTGCTACTCCGACGAAGAAACCCAAGTTTGGAGCCAAGCCTAAAACTGAGTGCTTCTACTGCAAAGGGACAGGACACTAGAAGTGGAACTGCCCCAAGTATTTGGTGGATAAGAAGGATGGCAAGGTGAACAAAGGTATATGTGATATACATGTTATTGATGTGTACCTTACTAATGCTCGTAGTAGCACCTGGGTATTTGATACTGGTTCGGTTGCTAATATTTGTAACTCGAAACAGGGGCTACGGATTAAACGAAGATTAGCTAAGGATGAAGTGACGATGCGCGTGGGAAATGGTTCCAAAGTCGATGTGATCGCCGTCGGCACGCTACCTCTACATCTACCTTCGGGATTAGTTTTAGACATGAATAATTGTTATTTGGTGTCGGCATTAAGCATGAACATTATTTCTGGATCTTGTTTATTGCGAGACGGCTATTCATTTAAATCAGAGAATAATGGTTGTTCTAATTATATGAGTAATATCTTGTATGGTCATGCACCCTTGAAGGGTGGTCTATTCTTGTTGGATCTCGATCGTAGTGATACACATATTCATAATATTGAAGCCAAAAGATGCAAGGTTAATAATGATAGTGCAACTTATTTGTGGCACTGCCATTTGGGTCATATTGGTGTAAAGCGCATGAAGAAACTCCATAGTGATGGACTTTTGGAATCACTTGATTATGAATCACTTGGTGCTTGCGAACCATGCCTCATGGGCAAGATGACTAAGACTCTGTTCTCCGGAACAATGGAGTGAGCAACTGATTTGTTGGAAATCATATATACTGATGTATGTGGACCGATGAGTGTTGAGGCTCGTGGCGGGTATCGTTATTTTCTGACCTTCACTGATGATTTGAGCAGATATGGGTATATCTACTTGATGAAATCCAAGTCTGAAACATTTGAAAAGTTCAAAGAATTTCAGAGTGAAGTAGAGAATCATCGTAACAAGAAAATAAAGTTTCTATGATCTGATCGTGGAGGCAAATATTTGAGTTACGAGTTTGGTCTTCATTTGAAACAATGTGGAATAGTTTCACAACTCACGCCACCTGGAGCACCACAACGTAATGGTGTGGCCGAACGTCGTAACCGTACTTTATTGGATATGGTGCGATATATGATGTCTCTTACCGATTTACCACTATCATTTTGGGTTTATGCTTTAGAGACAGCTGCATTCATGTTAAATAGGACACCATCTAAATCCATTGAGACGACGCCTTATGAACTGTGGTTTGGCAAGAAACCAAAGTTATCGTTTCTTAAAGTTTGGGGCTGCGATGCTTATGTGTAAAAGCTTCAACCTGATAAGCTCGAACCCAAGTCGGAGAAATGTGTCTTCATAGGATACCCAAAGGAGACTGTTGGGTACACCTTCTATCACAGATCCGAAGGCAAGTTATTCGTTGCTAAGAATGGATCCTTTCTAGAGAAGGAGTTTCTCTCGAAAGAAGTGAGTGGGAGGAAAGTAGAACTTGATGAGGTAATTGTACCTTCTCCCGAATTGGAAAGTAGTACATCACATAAACTAGTTCCAGTGATTCCTGCACCAATTGGTGAGGAAGTTAACGATGATGATCATGAAACTTCGGATCAAGTTACTACTGAACTTCGTAGGTCAACCAGAGTACGTTCCGCACTAGAGTGGTATGGTAACCCAGTTTTGGAAGTCATGTTACTAGACCATGATGAACCTACGAACTATGAGGAAGCGATGATGAGCCCAGATTCTGCAAAATGGCTTGAGGACATGGAATCTGAGATGGGATCCATGTATGAGAACAAAGTGTGGACTTTTCTTGACTTGCCCGATGATCGGCAAGCCATTGAAAATAAATGGATCTTCAAGAGGAAGACCGACGCTGATGGTAATGTTATTGTCTACAAAGCTCGACTTGTTGCGGAAGGTTTTCGACAAGTTCAAGGAGTTGACTACGATGAGACTTTCTCGCCCGTAGCGATGCTTAAGTCTGTCCGAATCGTGTTAGCAATTGCCACATTTTATGATTATGAAATTTGGCAAATGGATGTCAAAACTGCATTCCTTAATGGATACCTCAAAGAGGAGTTGTATATGATGCAACCAGAAGGTTTTGTCGATCCTAAAGGTGCTAACAAAGTGTGCAAGCTTCAGCGATCCATATATGGACTGGTGCAAGCATCTCGGAGTTGGAATATACGCTTTGATGAGGTGATCAAAGCATATGGTTTTATACAGACTTTTGGAGAAGCCTGTATTTACAAGAAAGTGAGTGGGAGCTCTGTAGCATTTCCGATATTATATGTGGATGACATATTATTGATTGGAAATGATGTAGAATTTCTGGATGGCATAAAAGGATACTTGAATAAGTGTTTTTCAATGAAAGACCTCGGTGAAGCTGCCTATATATTAGGCATCAAGATCTATAGAGATAGATCAAGACGTTTAATTGGACTTTCACAGAGCACATACCTTGATAAAGTTTTGAAGAAGTTCAAAATGGATTAGTCGAAGAAAGGGTTCTTGCCTGTGTTACAAGGTGTGAAGTTGAGTAAGACTCAATGCCCGACCACTACAAAAGATAGAGAGAAAATGAAAGGTGTTCCGTATGCTTCAGCCACAGGCTCTATCATGTATGCAATGCTGTGTACCAGACCTGATGTGTGCCTTGCTATTAGTTTAGCAGGGAGGTACCAAAGTAATCTAGGAGTGGATCACTGGACAGCGGTCAAGAACATCCTGAAATACCTGAAAAGGACTAAGGATATGTTTCTCGTCTATGGAGGTGACAAAGAGCTCGTCGTAAATGGTTACGTCGATGCAAGCTTTGACACTGATCCGGATGACTCTAAGTCACAAACCGGATACGTATTTTTCTTGAACGGTGGAGCTGTCAGTTGGTGCAGTTCTAAGCAAAGCGTCGTGGCAGGATCTACATGTGAAGCGGAGTACACAGCTACTTCGGAAGCAACAAATGAAGGAGTCTGGATGAAGGAGTTCATATCTGATCTGGGTTTCATACCCAGTGCATCAGACCCAATGAAAATCTTTTGTCACAATACTGGTGCAATTGTCTTGGCAAAGGAATCCAGATTTCACAAGCAAACCAAGCATATCAAGAGACGCTTCAATTCCATCCGCGATCAAGTCAAGGAGGGAAACATAGAGATTTGCAAGATACATACGGATCTGAATGTTGCAGACACGTTGACTAAACCTCTCTCACGAGCAAAACATGATCAGCACCAAGACTCCATGGGTGTTAGAATCATTACTGTGTAATCTAGATTATTGACTCTAGTGCAAGTGGGAGACTGAAGGAAATATGCCCTAGAGGCAATAATATAGTTGTTATTTATGTTTCCTTATATCATGATAAATGTTTATTATTCATGCTAGAATTGTATTAACCGGAAACATAATACATGTGTGAATATATAGACAAACAAAGTGTCACTAGTATGCCTCTACTTGACAAGCTCGTTAAATCAAAGATGGTTATGTTTCCTAGCCATAGACATGAGTTGTCATTTGATCGGGATCACATCATTGGCGAATGATGTGATTGACTTGACCCATTCCGTTAGCTTAGCAATCCTTTAGTTTTACTGCTATTGCTTTCTTCATGACTTATACATGTTCCTATGACTATGAGATTATGCAACTCCCGAATACCGGAGGAACACCTTGTGTGCTATCAAACGTCACAACGTAGCCGGGTGATTATCAAAATGCTCTACAAGTGTCTCCGAAGGTGTTTGTGGTGTTGGCATAGATCGAGAATATGATTTGTCACTCCGAGTGTCGGAGAGGTATCTCTGGGCCCTCTCCGTAATACACATCACTATAAGCCTTGCAAGCAAATGACTAATGAGTTGGTCACGAGATGATGCATTATGGAACGAGTAAAGAGACTTGCCGGTAACGAGATTGAACTAGGTATTGAGATACCGACGATCGAATCTCGGGCAGGTAACATACCGATGACAAAGGTAACAACGTATATTGTTATGCGGTTTTGACCGATAAGATTTTCGTATAATATGTAGGAACCAATATGAGCATCCAGGTTCTGCTATTGGTTATTGACTAGAGATGAGTCTCGGTCATGTCTACATAGTTCTCGATGTTGGAAATATGCCCTAGAGGCAATAATAAAATGGTTATTATTATATTTCCTTGTTCATGAGAATTGTCTGTTATTCATGCTTGAATTGTATTATCCGGAAACAGTGATACATGTGTGAATGCATAGACCACAACATGTCCCTGGTAAACCTGTAGTTACTAGCTCGTTGATCAACATATGGTTACGGTTTCCTGACCATGGACATTGGATGTCATTGATAATGAGATCACATCATTAGGAGAATGATGTGATGGACAAGACCCAATCCTAAGCCTAGCACAAGATCGTGTAGTTCGTAATGCTAAAGCTTTTCCAATGTCAAGTATCTTTTCCTTAGACCATGAGGTTGTGCAACTCCCGGATACCGTAGGAATACTTTGGGTGTGCCAAACGTCACAACATAATTGGGTGGCTATAAAGGTACGCAACGGGTATCTCCGAAAGTATCTGTTGGGTTGGTACAAACCGAGACTAGGATTTGTCACTCCGTATGAAGGAGAGGTATCTCTGGGCCCACTCGGTAAGACATCATCATAATGAGCTCAATGTGACTAAGGTGTTGGTCACAGGATAATGTATTATGGAACGAGTAAAGAGACTTGCCATGACGAGATTGAACAAGGTATCGGTATACCGACGATCGAATCTCGGGCAAGTACTATACCGATAGACAAAGGGAATTGTATACGGGATTGATTGAATCCTTGACATCGTGGTTCATCCGATGAGATCATCGAGGAACATGTAGGAACCAACATGGGTATCCAGATCCCGCTGTTGGTTATTGACCGGAGAGTCGTCTCGGTCATGTCTACGTGTCTCCCGAACCCGTAGGGTCTACACACTTAAGGTTCGGTGACTGATGGCTTCTCGCCCCTCGTTGGTTACCCCAAGTGGAAGGTTTGAGATGCAGTGTAGCGGAAGTTTTCCCTTGGCAATACCAAGGATCGATTTCCTTGAGACTCCCAGTTTCAACAAGAAGGTGTCAACTGCCAACGGCGCCAGATATTAGCAATCAACGTGGACCTGCACACAGATACAAATAACTTTGCTCCCAACGAGTACAGAGAGGTTGTCAATCCCTCCGGCCTTGTAGTTTACAAAGGATCAAATGCAAGTGATAGTAGTGATAGATATAATTGCAATAGTAAGTAAAAAGCGGAAAGTAAATAGCGGATGTGATCAATGATGGTAATATGGACCGGAGTCCCATGATGTTCACTAGTGATGTCTCTCTCTCCCAAAAGACGGTAAAATAGCTATGTGAGGTAAACGAATTACAGCTGGTCAATTGACAGAATTATGTGCGCAAACCAATGCTAACTATGTTGCAAGAAAGGTAGAGGTTCAAAGCATGGGCGGTACGCCGAGGTAAGTAGACCGAAATCCATCTGCATCTACTACTAATCATCCACCTTGAGATATCTATCCAGAACATCTCGCTGGTATTAAGTTGCGAGTCCCACCCATAGTGTAAACTCAAAGCAACAGACAACTGCATTAAAAGAACTTTGCGTAAAGTAAACAATCCTTGCACCCGCGGGCACAAGCACCGTTGTTTTCCCCCTTGTGGCAACAGCACATCCCCTAGACTCATGTTTCTGTCACTCAAGCTAGTCATCGAGGGGCATGAACCCACAATCAAGCATAACGTTCCCTCTTGGAGTCACTACCTACTACTTGGCCAAAGCAATAAATAACAACGGAGAACATGCAAGAATTACTTACGAACATAAATATAAAAGAGGTGAATCAAATATATTACTCAAACACAATCTGAACATAATCTCATAATCCATCGGATCCCAGCAAACTCATCATAGCAACAGCATAAGGATTACATATGTGCCTCGATCATGTAGGGCAGCTCACGAGGACTAATTAGTGAAGCACAAGAACGGGAGGAGAACATCGCATAGCTACTGGTCATGTACCCATGGTCCAAGGGAGACTACTCACAACTCATCCGGGAGGCGTCCATGGTGGTGGAGAAGCTCCCGGTGGTGATCCTCCCCTCTGGCAGGGTGCCGGGAAGAGTTCTCCTGGTGCTCCCGATCTTGGAAGCGGCGGCGGCGGCGGAACAAAGATGGGATCGCGAAAAAGAGTTCCCGTCTCGAGGGTTTCGGGAGACGGTATAAATATATGCCAAAGGGGGGCATCAGACGAGGCTCGGGGGGCCCAGGCGCCCCCCCGGCGCGGCCCAGGGGGGGGGGGGCGCCACCAGGGCGCCTGGAGCCCTGGTGGCCCCCCTCCGGCTGTGCTTCGGGTGCCTGGTAGCTTCTGGAACGCTGATTTTTCTATAATTTTTCCGGGATTTTTCTGGCAGTTCTCGTAATGGGAAAACCTGAAATACAAAAACAGCCGAAACCAGAAACTGGCACTGGGGTGCACTGAGTTAATAGGTTAGTCCAAATATGATCAAAAGTGTATGGAAGTGTATAAATAACATAGCAATATCACCCAAAAGAGGCATGGAGCAAGCATAAATTATAGATACGTTTTGGACGTATCAACATCCCCAAGCTTAATTCCTGCTCGTCCTCGAGTAGGTAAATGATAACAAGAATAATTTCTGTGGTGACATGCTATTAACCATATAGGACTTTTTCATAGTCACATGACAAAAGCTTACCGAGACAATGAATCTATAGTAATTAAGTTGCCTCATGATAAAGTCACAAAGAACTGAAAGTTTCACAATATGATACTGAAACATCAAATAGATTTGCAATGAGCATGGTGTGCAAATATGATAAAGTGATATCTCGCTTGCCCCCTTTAGTGAAGCAAAACATAAATGCAGGGGCACCTCCAAGGTTTAAGTGATGACTAGATACAATGGTTTCAAAATAAACGATATCACAATCATGCAAAAGACAATGCTACTTTGGGACAATGCACATTACACTCAGAATGACAATCATGCTCTCAGTAGTTGGTGCTTTAAAAGAAGGTGGAGACTCTCGAACCATGGCTTTTGTTGGCAAGGTTGAAAACCCGTAGTCGGAAACAAAGACAAAACATGCACCAGAGCTCTTGGTTTTAAAACAGAGGAAATAATTTTTTTTAGATCATGCATGTTTCGTCAACGAATGCTAGCAGACAACTCAATCACTTCTTGAGATGGACAAGTTTCGAGGAACGGCTCCCGAATGAGGACGATCACATCCTCTTAATCTCCTTTGTTTATCACTGCCAGAGTTTTCTGATTTCTCATGAACAAAGCGTGAAGGAGGGTTTGTTTGTTATATTAATTTTGAGCCGGGCGCACTCAATGCCAGTTCCTCCTCGTATTATGGGTTTGCACATTATACATGCAATCCCGGGATGAAGCTTGTCCAACTTAAAAAGATCATGAATTAACTACTACTTCCTCATGAACTTACAACAGAGGCACAAAATAGGAATGCTTTTTCTTTGAATAATTTCGAGATAGTACATGCAAGTCTCCGTTAGGAATGGCAGGTAAATACCATGTAGGAAGGTATGGTGGACTCATATGGCATAACGGGTTTAAAAGAATATGGATGCACAAGCAGTCAGTCCGCTTAGTACAGGTGGAGGTTAGCAAAAGACTGGGAGCGACCAACTAAGAGAGCAATGACGGTCATAATCATGCAGAGCGACAAAGCAACATTGAATCAGGCATGGAAGTTATATCGCTACTCAGAAACAAAAGATCATCAAGGCTTGACAGACTTTCTTTACAGTCTTAAATATGCGTGAGCATACGCCAAGTCAATCAAAATAAATTCTTTGAAGGAAGATATTACTAAACCATACCACATCATAGGCAAACAAATCAGGTTGGTACTCCAATAACACATTGGGAACCCCCCAGCTATTTGAGACTAACCATAAGAAAACATGAACTACTAAGCGCCATTATGCACGTAGCATCTTTATCATAGACATATCAACCAATGCAACGGAAGAGAACTCTCTTAATAAGATAAGCATGGTAACTAAAGAGAGTTCAAGCAACCAACTAAACGAAAGCTCTTTAAAAAGATAAGCATGAAAGTTAAGAGCTAAGCATGATAGTAGCTATTAAAAGACAAAGAACACACACAGCAAAGATAGACAAGAAAATTCTATGTTATGTTCTAGGTAGAAGTGGAGCGTGTTTCTCTCCCACATAAAAAAGCTGAGTTCCGACTCGTTATGAAAAGCTAAGGAAAACTAAAAAGGAAAACTAGAAGCAAGACGCTCCAAGCATAGCACATAACACATGAAGTGATAAAAATATAGTGGAACGAAAGACGAACTGATAATGTTGATGGAGAAGGGGATGCACGGGGGCATCCCCAAGCTTAGACGCTTGATTCTCCTTGAATATTTCTTGGGGGTGCACGGGGGCATCCCCAAGCTTGAGCATTTGACACTCCTGAATCTTTTTATCATCTTCCCTCGCACACTTGAAAACTCCCTTCATACATAACTCATCATAATCTGATTAGCGAGGTTAGTACCCATAATAAAATAATTGTTCCTTGCTGGAAATAAGGATATTATTGAAGATCTACTGTTTCTCAAGATTGCCAAAAGGTTTTTGCAAAGAAAAAGCAAGCTCTAGGTTTGCAAAATGAAGGAAAGGCAAAACAGGACAGAATCTGTGAAAAACAGACCAGCAGGTAGTAAATGATTTTTCCGGGGCACTTCTGCAACTCTAATCAAAAAACTCAGAACAGACGCACGAAAGACAATTATATAGAGCACTCTGTCGAAAAAATTCAGACCAAAAAGATGATCTGGTGATTTTATACGAATTTTTCTATCCAAGGACAGAATCTGTTTCCTGGACAGCACGTCACAACTTTTGAACTTTCTTACAATCAGAGGCTATACTTGGCACAAAATTGAAAAGCAAAGATACAATGATGATGCTACTCTAGTAAACAACATCAAGACACAACAAAAGCAAAATAAAATTTATTCATTGGGCTGCCTCCCAAAAGCGCTTTCTTTTATGCCTTTAAGCTAGGCATAATGCATAGAGATCAAGTTTTATCAAGAGTAAAAGAATAACTAGCCCGTGTAACGGACTCAAAAGGTAACTTAATCTTCTTTCGAGGGAAGTGTTCCATCCCTTTCTTGAGAGGAAACTGAAATTTTATATTCCCCTCTTTCATGTCAATGATAGCACCAACGGTGCGTAGAAAAGGACGTCCCAAAATAATTGGACAAGAAGGTTCACATTCAATATCCATAATAGTAAAATCAACGGGAACATAATTGTCATTGACAATGATAAGAACATCGTCGATCCTCCCCAAAGGTTTCTTTATGGAAGAATCAACGAGACGAACACCAAAAGAACAAGAATCAAAAGGTTTCAATTTAAGCATATCATATATTCTTTTGGGCATAACAGAGGTACTAGCACCAACATCACATAAAGCATAACAAGAGAAGTTATTCAACTTAATTTTAATCATAGGATCCCAACCATCTTCTAGCTTTCTAGGTATGGAGGCTTCTACTCTAAGTTTCTCCTCCCTAGCTTTGATGAGAGCATTAGTGATATGCTCTGTGAAGGCAAGGTTAAGCGTGCTAGTGCGGGGATCTCTAGACATCTTGTGAAGGAAATCAATAACTTCGGTAAGAGTGCAATTATCAAAATCAAGGTCACTACCATCAAGTAAGGTGGTAGTGGTGTCCTTTAGGTTCACTTGTTTGGTAGTTTCTATAGTCATAGCATCACCATTAGTAGGTCCATTGGGACCAGGAGTGCATTGGGTGCTAAGAGTTTGGATATCCTCAACAACTTGGATAGTAGCAACAGTGTGGTGGGTAGGAAGGCTCTTAATCCTATCTTCTTCCTCCCTTTCTCTAGCCCATCTCTCTTTAAGTTTAGCCATCATCCTAATGTTTTCATTAATTTGCACTTGAATAGCATTCATAGGAGTGACCTTCCTCTCCTCAAGAGGAGAAGTTCTAATTTTAAGCAATTCTACTTCATTGGCTAAATTTTTCTACCTTCGAAGAGAGATCACCTAGTTTGTTTAGGTTTTCTTCTATACCATTATTAAAAGCTTTTTGGGTAGTGATGAAATCTTTAAGCATAATCTCTAGTTCAGTAGTGGAGTTCTTGGTGCTAGGATAAGCATTGTTGTTCCCATAAGAATTAGAGGGGAACGGTCTAGGATCCCAAAGTTACTCCTATAAGCATTGTTATTAAAACTGTTTCTAGAGATAAAGTTCACATCTACTTGTTCTTGAGCAATCAAAGAATTTAAAGGAACATCACGAGGATCAACAGAAGATTGCTTCGAAAGTAGAGACATGATCAAGTCAACTTTTTCATTTAGGGAGGAAATCTCCTCGACAGAGTTTACCTTCCTACCTGTTGGAGCGCGTTCGGTGTGCCATTGGGAATAGTTGGTCATCATCTCATCGAGAAGTTTCGTGGCAGCACCAAGTGTAGTTGACATAAAGGTTCCTCCCGCGGCCGAATCTAACAAGTTCCGCGAGGTAAAGTTCAAGCCTGCATAAAAAGTTTGGATAACCATCCAAGTAGTCAAACCATGAGTAGGGCAGTTCTTGATAAGAGATTTCATACGTTCCCAAGCTTGGGCAACGTGTTCATTATCCAATTGTTTAAAATTCATTATGTTACTCCTTAGTTGGATAATTTTAGCAGGTGGATAGTATTTTCCAATAAAAGCATCTTTGCACTTGTCCCATGAATCTATGCTGTTTCTAGGCAAAGACTGAAACCAAATTTTAGCTCCTCCTCTCAAGGAGAAAGGAAAAAGCTTAAGCTTAACAATATTACCATCTATTTCTTGGTACTTTTGCATATCACAAAGTTCAACAAAATTGTTTAAGTGTAAAGCAGCATCATCCCCAGCACCGGAGAATTGATCTTTCATGACTAAGTTCAGCAAAGCAGGTTTAATTTCATATGAAGGTGCTGAAGTGGCAGGTGTAGTGATAGGTGTGCAGATAAAGTCATCGTTGTTGTGACTAGTGAAGTCACACAACTTGGTGTTCTCGGTGGAACCCATAGTAGCAAGCAAGCAAGATAACTATTTTTGTGATTTTCGATAAAAGATACTAAAGCAAAAACTGAAAGGTAAACTAACAAGACTAAAAAGCAAAGGTAAAAGATAGCGTGCAACTCCCCTATCCTGAAGAGTGAAGTCCCCGGCAACGGCGCCAGAAAACTTTGCTTGATGGCTTCTCGCCCCTCGTTGGTTACCCCAAGTGGAAGGTTTGAGATGCAGTGTAGCGGAAGTTTTCCCTTGGCAATACCAAGGATCGATTTCCCTGAGACTCCCAGTTTCAACAAGAAGGTGTCAACTGCCAACGGCACCAGATATTAGCAATCAACGTGGACCTGCACACAGATACAAATAACTTTTCTCCCAACGAGTACAAAGAGGTTGTCAATCCCTCCGACCTTGTAGTTTACAAAGGATCAAACGCAAGTGATAGTAGTGATAGATATAATTGCAATAGTAAGTAAAAAGCGGAAAGTAAATAGCGGATGTGATCAATGATGGTAATATGGACCGGAGTCCCATGATGTTCACTAGTGATGTCTCTCTCCCAAAAGACGATAAAACAGCTATATGAGGTAAACGAATTACAGCTGGGCAATTGACAGAATTATGTGCGCAAACCAATGCTAACTATATTGCAAGAAAGGTAGAGGTTCAAAGCATGGGCGGTACGCCGAGGTAAGTAGACCGAAATCCATCTGCATCTACTACTAATCATCCACCTTGAGATATCTATCCAGAACATCTCGCTGGTATTAAGTTGCGAGTCCCACCCATAGTGTAAACTCAAAGCAACAGACAACTGCATTAAAAGAACTTTGCGTAAAGTAAACAATCCTTGCACCCGCGGGCACAAGCACCGTTGTTTTCCCCCTTGTGGCAACAGCACATCCCCTAGACTCATGTTTCTGTCACTCAAGTTAGTCATCGAGGGGCATGAACCCACAATCAAGCATAACGTTCCCTCTTGGAGTCACTACCTACTACTTGGCCAAAGCAATAAATAACAACGGAGAACATGCAAGAATTACTTACGAACATAAATATAAAAGAGGTGAATCAAATATATTACTCAAACACAATCTGAACATAATCTCATAATCCATCGGATCCCAGCAAACTCATCATAGCAACAGCATAAGGATTACATATGTGCCTCGATCATGTAGGGCAGCTCACGAGGACTAATTAGTGAAGCACAAGAACGGGAGGAGAACATCACATAGCTACTGGTCATGGACCCATGGGCCAAGGGAGACTACTCACAACTCATCCGGGAGGCGTCCATGGTGGTGGAGAAGCTCCCGGTGGTGATCCTCCCCGCCGGTAGGGTGCCGGGAAGAGTTCTCCTGGTGCTCCCGATCTTGGAAGCGGCGGCGGCGGCGGAACAGAGATGAGATTGCGAAAAAGAGTTCCCGTCTCGAGGGTTTCGGGAGACGGTATAAATATATGCCAAAGGGGGGCATCAGACGAGGCTCGGGGGGCCCAGGCGCCCCCCCCCC
>LR738709.1:614485022-614518002 GCA_902687465.1 Secale cereale | reverse complement strand
GGGGGGGGGGCGCCACCAGGGCGCCTGGAGCCCTGGTGGCCCCCCTCCGGCTGTGCTTCGGGTGCCTGGTAGCTTCTGGAACGCTGATTTTTTATATAATTTTTCCGGGATTTTTCTGGCAGTTCTCGTAATGGGAAAACCTGAAATACAAAAACAGCCGAAAACAGAAACTGGCACTGGGGTGCACTGAGTTAATAGGTTAGTCCAAATATGATCAAAAGTGTATGGAAGTGTATAAATAACATAGCAATATCTCCCAAAAGAGGCATGGAGCAAGCAGAAATTATAGATACGTTTTGGACGTATCAGTGACGCTAGGGTTGTAGAGATATATACACACGGTAACCCGAATGTTGTTCGGAGTCCCGTATGAGATACTGGACGTCACGAGGAGTTCCGGAATGGTTCGGAGGTAAAGAATTATATATAGGAAGTCTAGTTTCGGCCATCGGGAGAATTTCGGGGGTCACCGGTAGTGTACCGGGACCATCGGAAGGGTCCCGAGGGTCCACCGGGTGGGGCCACCTATCCCGGAGGGCCCCATGGGCCGAAAGGGGAGGGGAACCAGCCCATAGTGGGTTGGTGCGCCCCCCTTGGGCTTTCCCCCTGCGCCTAGGGTTGGGAACCCTAGGGGTGGGGGCGCCCCACATGCCTTGGGGGGCAAGTTCCCCCCTAGGCCGCCGCCCCCTAGGAGATTGGATCTCCTAGGGCTGGCTCCCCCCTGGGCCCCTATATATAGTGGGGGGAGGGAGGGCAGCCGCAACCTTGCCCCTGGCGCCTCCCTCTCCCTCCCGTTACACCTCTCCCTCCTCCCGCAGCGCTTGGCGAAGCCCTGCAGAAATACCGTTGCATCCACCACCGCGCCGTCGTGCTATTGGATCTCCATCAACCTCTCCTTCCCCCTTGCTGGATCACGAAGGAGGAGACGTCGCTGTACCGTACGTGTGTTGAACGCGGAGGTGCCGTCCGTTCAGCGCTGGGATCATCGGTGATTTGGATCACGACGAGTACGACTCCATCATCCACGTTCTTTTGAACGCTTCCGCTCGCGATCTACAAGGGTATGTAGATGCACTCCTTTCTCCCTCGTTGCTAGATGACTCCTTAGATTGATCTTGGTGAAGCGTAGAATTTTTTTTGAATTCTACTACGTTCCCCAACAGTGGCATCTGAGCTAGGTCTTTGCGTAGTATCTTGCACGAGTAGAACACAAAGAAGTTGTGGGCGTAGATTTGTTCAATTCGCTTGCCGCTACTAGTCTTATCTTGATTCGGCGGCATCGTGGGATGAAGCGGCCCGGACCGACCTTACACGTACACTTACGTGAGACAGGTTCCACCGACTGACATCCACTAGTTGCATAAGGTGGCTAGCGGGTGACAGTCTCTCCCACTTTAGTCAGATCGGATTCGATGAAAAGGGTCCTTATGAAGGGTATATAGAAATTGGCATATCACGTTGTGGTTTAGGGGTAGGTAAGAAACGTTCTTGCTAGAAACCTATAGCAGCCACGTAAAACTTGCAACAACAATTAGAGGACGTCTAACTTGTTCTTGCAGCATGTGACGTGTGATGTGATATGGCCAAAAGATGTGATGAATGATATATGTGATGTATGCGATTGATCATGTTCTTGTAATAGGAAACACGACTTGCATGTATTTGAGTATGACAACCAGCAGGAGCCATAGGAGTTGTGTTATTTTATTGTATGACCTGCGTGTCAAATGAAAACGTCATGTAATTACTTTACTTTATTGCTAAACGTTAGCCATAGTAGTAGAAGTAATGTTTGGCGAGACGACTTCACGAAGACACGATGATGGAGATCATGATGATGGAGATCATGGTGTCATGCCGGTGACAAAGATGATCATGGAGCCCCGAAGATGAAGATCAAAGGAGCAAAATGATATTGGCCATATCATGTCACTATTTGATTGCATGTGATGTTTATCATGTTTATGCATCTTATTTTCTTAGAACAACGGTAGTAAATAAGATGATCTCTCACTAAAAGTTTCAAGAATTGTGTTCCCCCTAATTGTGCACCATTGCTAAGGTTCGTTGTTCCGAAGCACCATGTGATGATCGGGTGTGATAGGCTCTAACATTTGCATACAACGGGTGTAAGCCAGATTTACACACGCAATACACTTAGGGTTCACTTGACGAGCCTAGCATGTACAGACATGGCCTCGGAACACGGAAGACCGAAAGGTCGAACATGAGTCGTATAGAAGATACGATCAACATGAAGATGTTCACCGTTGATGACTAGTCCGTCTCACGTGATGATCGGACACGGCCTAGTCGATTCGGATCATGTATTACTCAGATGACTAGAGAGATGTCTATCTGAGTGGGAGTTTATTAAATTTGTTTAGATGAACTTAATTGTCATGAACATAGTCTAAAATCTTTACAATATGTCTTGTAGATCCAATGGCCCACGCTCATGCTGCCCTCAACTTCAAAGCATTCCTAGAGAAAACCAAGCTGAAAGACGATGGTAGCAACTATACGGATTGGGTCCGTAACTTTAGGATTATCCTCATAGCTGCCAAGAAATCATATGTCCTTGAAGCACCGCTAGGTGATGCACCCGTTTTCCCGGCAGCCCAAGACGTTATGAACGCGTGGCAGTCACGTTGTGATGATTACTCCCTGGTTCAGTGCGGCATGCTTTACAGCTTAGAATCGAGGCTCCAAAAGCGTTTTGAGCACCACGGAGCATATGAGATGTTCCAAGAGCTGAAAATGGTTTTCCAAGCTCATGCGCGAGTCGAGAGATATGACGTCTCCGACGCATTCTACAGTTGTAAGATGGAGGAGAATAGTTCTGTCAGCGAGCACATACTCAAATTGTCTGGGTTGCACAATCGCTTGTCTCAGTTGGGAATTAATCTCCCAGACGAAGCGGTCGTTGACAGAATCCTTCAGTCGCTCCCACCTAGCTACAAGAGCTTCGTGATGAACTTCAATATGCAAGGGATGGAGAAGTCCATTCCCGAGGTATATTCAATGCTGAAATCAGCGGAGGTGGATATCAAGAAAGAACATCATGTGTTGATGGTGAATAAAACCACTAAGTTCAAGAAAGGAAAGGGTAAGAAGGACGGCAAAGGAGTTGCCGCGCCCGGTAAGCCAGTTGCCGGGAAGAAGCCAAAAAATGGACCCAAGCCTGAAACTGAGTGCTTTCATTGCAAGGGAACGGGTCACTGGAAGCGGGACTGCCCCAAATACTTAGCAAACTAGATGACAACCCGCGCGTTGCTGCGGGAATACATGCTAAAAATAGAAATAGCAATAATCATAATTCAACATTTTTTCAAATAGATGTTCAAATAACAAAACATCTCGAGGAAATTTATGTTAGGGGGAACACCTGAAACATGGAAAACTAATATTGATATGCTCTAAAATCATGATTAGTAGTAAAACACTGGTATTACGTGACATTACAAAAAGTAAACTGCCATAAATAGTAGAATCTGTTATACTTTGTGTTAAAATACGTGGATGAAACATTCATTAGCCAGAGGAAATATGGTATCAACAAATGTACATACTATACATATATCAAAGCATGTCTCCACACAAAACACAAACTACGATTAATTTAGCATCTTAGTGACACAAAGAAGGGTTCAAATGTTAGAACAATAAAGTAGTCAACATGTATGGGAAAACCACGATTTGTTTTCGTATGAGTGCACACATTAAAATCCTGATGGAATATGATTCTCATAGTCCTCTTAATCACCATGTCTCTTAAGTACATGTAGAAGCAAGCGTTATCTTACTAAGAAAAGTGCTAGATGCAAAAAATGCCAGAAAGAAGTGTGTCTTTCTTAAACATTCAGCAAGAACCGTCTTAGCATAACAACCTTTTATGCTTGATTCCTATTTTCCCCTACATGATAAGACAAAAGGGTAGAACAATTACATGGTACAGATAAAGACTGGTGATCCTACCTACATGGTAGAGTAAATAAATTTGATAGTAGTAAATGCGACAAATCATTGTTTCTTGATCCTTTATGTAGGATTCTTTCTTGAATGGTCGATTTAGGTTGTACCAGACAAAAGGAAATCCACATAGAAGTAACACAGCATAGAGGCAGAACTTTTGAGGCCAAATCAAGATACACCTATGCACCTTGATGAACATGGTAATCAAATAAATTAGCATTTGTAATCCCCACCTAGTTAATCAACCGTTGCTGGAGCAAAATCAATGACGACCCCCATGTTACAGCCCCTGCAAGAGAGATGCAGCTCACTGATGTTAGCCTTCACCCGCTTCTTTTCACGCTCAGCTCCATGAAGAAGTGTTTGATGTGTAGCAAGTAGTACCAAGAAGGTATGGGGACTTGCAAAGAAAATAAAGATAAAGAGCATGAACTAAGAGATCCTGGTTCAAAAATTAGCAAACAAAATATATGAAGGTCAACAGAAAGGCATGGAACAACCAGAAGCTGATCCAAAAATACGTAAACAGAACTCTTTCAAGGACAAAAAGTAGAGCTGCCACTAATAGTACTCGGCAACATCAGGAACTAAAATCAATCCTCCTCCCCATAATTTTCGTAATAACAATAGCACAATAGGTACAAGGATTTGAAAGTAGATCACATCAACGTTCTAAGTAGATATAATTGGCTGTAGAGGACACGCAAAAAATAATTGATGGAAGCAGACCGGCTTAAGAAAAAGAGGCACCTTCTGGTTGCCCGCGACCGCGCTTCAGCTATCGACCTGCACCAGACCTGGCTGCTGCTCGGCACCACCGACGGATTGATCTGCGTTAACCGTGAATCAGCTTACCTTAACCATTATCAAATTGCACTACACGGTGGGTTAAGAAAAAAAGAAGCAAAATCTGAAGGTAGAAGGCTGAGACGCTTAGTAGCAGAGGCATGGGCATTAGTTGCAATACCTGGCCGGCGTCTCCACCCGCCTCTTCCTCTCCCAGTCCAAAAGGAAGACATCAAAGGACTTCTGTACAATTGATCAAACCCCGATAAAACTGGGCTTTGCAATCCGAAGGACGCTATAGGGCGCCACACCTATTCCCGACGGGAACGGAACTGCAGTCTGAGAGAGAGGAAAAGCGGCACCACCGCCGCCATGTCGACAATTCTACAGGGCACCAGACCAGTTCACACCGGGAATGAAACCACAGCCGCAGAGAGCCTAGATAGCTGGCAGATGCGCCGAAGACCAGCGGCCATGCCGGGGGACCAGATCACACGCCGAGATTGCCTCTTTTCTATTCTAGCCGCCGCACCGTATTGTTGCCAAGGGAAAGATCGGTCCTTTATTTAGGGAAGAGAGAGAGATGGAAAGGGAGAGATATATATATATATATGTGGGGAAAGACGGTTGAGTTTTTTTACTGAGACGGCCGGGCTTCTTTGTTCTAGCATGAATCGACCATTGGGTTCTGTCCGTCATTTAAGTACGGGAATAGAGCGACAACGCCACATGTTTAAACGTTAATAGAAATTGGTTAAAAAGGAAGAATAATTGCTGATGTGGCAGATTGATGAGGTGGCCTATCTGCATGTTAAGAGAATGCCTTGTAGTGGGGAGCAACTTCTTAAGAACGGTAGATAAGAAGGCCGACAACGTCAAAGGTATATATGATATACATGTTATTGATGTGTACCTTACCATCGCTCGTAGTAGCTCCTGGGTATTTGATACCGGTGCAGTTGCTCATATTTGTAACTCAAAGCATGAGCTGCGGAATAAGCGGAGACTGGCAAAGGACGAGGTGACGATGCGCGTCGGGAATGGTACCAAGGTCGATGTGATCGTCGTCGGCACGCTACCTCTACATTTACCCTTGGGATTAGTTTTAAACCTCAATAATTGTTATTTAGTACCATCTTTAAGCATGAACATTGTATCTGGATCTCATTAAATGCGAGATGGATACTAACTTAAATCCGAGAATAATGGTTGTTCTATTTATATGAGAGATATGTTTTATGGTCATGCCCCACTGGTCAATGGTTTATTCTTGATGAATCTCAAACGTGATGTTACACATATTCATAGTGTGAATGCCAAAAGATGTAAAGTTGATAATGATAGTCCCTCATACTTATGGCATTGCCGCCTTGGTCATATTGGTGTCAAACGTATGAAGAAGCTCCATGCAGATGGACTTTTGGAGTCTCTTGATTATGAATCATTTGACACGTGCGAACCATGCCTCTTGGGCAAGATGACCAAGACTCCGTTCTCCGGAACAATGGAGCGAGCGACCAACTTGTTGGAGATCATACATACCGATGTGTGCGGTCCAATGAGTGTTGAAGCTCGCGGAGGCTATCGTTATGTTCTCACCCTCATGGATGACTTAAGTAGATATGGGTATGCCTACTTGATGAAACACAAGTCTGAGACCTTTGAAAAGTTCAAGGAATTTCATAATGAGGTCGAGAATCAACGTGACAGAAAAATAAAGTTCTTACGATCGGATCATGGAGGTGAATATTTAAGTCACGAATTTGGCACGCACCTAAGGAACTGTGGAATTGTTTCACAATTGACACCGCCCGGAACACCTCAGCGTAATGGTGTGTCCGAACGTCGTAATCGTACTCTGTTGGACATGGTGCGATCTATGATGTCTCTTACCGACTTACCGCTATCCTTTTGGGGTTATGCTTTAGAGACTGCTGCATTCACTTTAAATAGGGCTCCATCTAAATCCGTTGAGACGACACCGTATGAACTTTGGTTTGGCAAGAAACCTAAGCTGTCGTTTCTGAAAGTTTGGGGTTGCGATGCTTATGTCAAGAAACTTCAACCTGAAAAGCTCGAACCCAAATCGGAAAAATGCGTCTTCATAGGATACGCAAAGGAAACTATTGGGTACACCTTCTACCTCAGATCCGAAGGCAAGGTCTTCGTTGCCAAGAATGGATCCTTTCTGGAGAAAGAGTTTCTCTCGAAAGAAGTGAGTGGGAGGAAAGTGGAACTTGATGAGGTGACAGTCACACCTTCCGAACCGGAAAGTAGCGCAGCGCAGGAAGATGTTCCTGTGGTGCCTGCACCGACTAGGGAGGAAGTTAATGATGATGATCATGAAGATACATATCAAGTTACTACTGAACTTCGAAGGTCCACAAGGACACGTTCCGCACCAGAGTGGTACGGCAACCCTGTCATGGAAATCATGTTGTTAGACAACGGTGAACCTTCGAACTATGAAGAAGCGATGGCGGGCCCGGATTCCAACAAATGGCTTGAAGCCATGAAATCCGAGATAGGATCCATGTATGAAAACAAAGTATGGACTTTGGTGGAATTGCTCGATGATTGACATGCCATAGAAAATAAGTGGATCTTTAAGAAGAAGGCTGACGCGGATGGTAATGTGACCATCTATAAGGCTCGGCTTGTTGCTAAAGGTTATCGACAAGTTCAAGGGATTGACTACGATGAGACTTTCTCTCCCGTAGCGATGCTAAAGTCCGTCCGAATCATGTTAGCAATTGCCGTATTCTATGATTATGAGATATGGCAAATGGACGTCAAAACGGCATTCCTTAATGGCTTCCTCAAGGAAGAACTGTATATGATGCAGCCGGAAGGTTTTGTCGATCCTGAGAATGCTAACAAGGTATGCAAGCTCCAGCGCTCAATCTATGGGCTGGTGCAAGCATCTCGGAGTTGGAATATTCGCTTTAATGATGTGATCAAAGCGTTTGGGTTTATACAGACTTGGGGAGAAGCCTGTATTTACAAGAAAGTGAGTGGGAGCTCTGTAGCATTTCTCATATTATATGTGGATGATATATTGCTGATGGGAAATGATATAGAATTCTTGGAAAGCATAAAGGCCTACTTGAATAAGAGTTTTTCAATGAAGGACCTTGGAAAGCTGCTTACATATTAGGCATCAAGATCTATAGAGATAGATCAAGATGCCTCATTGGTGTTTCACAAAGCACATACCTTGATAAGATATTGAAGAAGTTCAATATTGATCAGTCCAAGAAAGGGTTCTTGCCTGTATTGCAAGGTATGAGATTGAGCATAGCTCAATCCCCGACCACGGTAGAAGATAGAGAAAAGATAACTGTCATCCCCTATGCCTTAGCCATTGGTTCTATTATGTATGCAATGCTGTGTGCCAGACCTGATGTGAACCTTGCCATAAGTTTGGTGGGGAGGTACCAAAGTTATCCTGGTATGGAACACTGGACAGCAGTCAAGAACATCCTGAAGTACCTGAAAAGGACTAAGGATATGTTTCTCGTTTATGGAGGTGACGAAGAGCTCGTCGTAAAGGGTTACGTCGATGCTAGCTTCGACACAGATCCGGATGACTCCAAGTCACAAACCGGGACGTGTATATTTTGAATGGTGGGGCAGTCAGCTGGTGCAGTTGCAAGCAGAGCGTCGTGGCGCATTCTACATGTGAAGCGGAGTACATAGCTGCTTGCGAAGCAGCGCAGGAAGGAGTCTGGATGAAGGAGTTCATCACCGACCTAGGAGTCATTCCAAGTGCGCCGGGCCCGA
The DNA here is from genome assembly GCA_902687465.1 of Secale cereale. Lineage (NCBI taxonomy): Eukaryota > Viridiplantae > Streptophyta > Magnoliopsida > Poales > Poaceae > Secale > Secale cereale. The sequence continues at coordinate 614,509,458 of LR738709.1, read as the reverse complement.
TGACTCTCTTCTGTGACAACACTGGAGCAATTGCCATTGCCAAGGAGCCCAGGTTTCACAAGAAGACCAAGCACATCAAGCGTCGTTTCAATTCCATCCGGAATTATGTTCAAGATGGAGACATAGATATTTGTAAAGTTCATACAGATCTGAATGTCGCAGATCCGTTGACTAAACCTCTTCCACGAGCAAAACATGATCAACACCAGAACTCTATGGGTGTTCGATTCATCACAATGTAACTACATTATTGACTCTGGTGCAAGTGGGAGACTGTTGGAAATATGCCCTAGAGGCAATAATAAAATGGTTATTATTATATTTCCTTATTCATGATAATTGTCTGTTATTCATGCTTGAATTGTATTATCCGGAAACAGTGATACATGTGTGAATGCATAGACCACAACGTGTCCCTGGTAAACCTCTAGTTACTAGATCGTTGATCAACAGATGGTTACGGTTTCCTGACCATGCACATTGGATGTCATTGATAACGAGATCACATCATTAGGAGAATGATGTGATGGACAAGACCCAATCCTAAGCCTAGCACAAGATCGTGTAGTTCGTAATGCTAAAGCTTTTCCAATGTCAAGTATCTTTTCCTTAGACCATGAGGTTGTGCAACTCCCGGATACCGTAGGAATACTTTGGGTGTGCCAAACGTCACAACGTAACTAGGTGTCTATAAAGGTACGCAACGGGTATCTCTGAAAGTATCTGTTGGGTTGGTACGAACCGAGACTGGCATTTGTCACTACGTATGACGGAGAGGTATCTCTGGGCCCACTCGGTAAGACATCATCATAATGAGCTCAATGTGACTAAGGTGTTGGTCACGGGATGATGTATTACGGAATGAGTAAAGAGACTTGCCATGACGAGATTGAACAAGGTATCGGTATATCGACGATCGAATCTCGGGCAAGTACTATACCGATAGACAAAGGGAATTATATACGGGATTGATTGAATCCTTGACATCGTGGTTCATCCGATGAGATCATCGAGGAACATGTAGGAACCAACATGGGTATCCTGATCCCGCTGTTGGTTATTGACCGGAGAGTCGTCTCGGTCATGTCTACGTGTCTCCCGAACCCGTAGGGTCTACACACTTAAGGTTCGGTGACGCTAGGGTTGTAGAGATATATGCACACGGTAACCCGAATGTTGTACGGAGTCTCAGATGAGATCCTGGACGTCACGAGGAGTTCCGGAATGGTCTGGAGGTAAAGAATTATATATAGGAAGTCCAGTTTCGGCCATCGGGAGAATTTCGGGGGTCACCGGTAGTGTACCGGGACCACCGGAAGGGTCCCGGGGGTCCACCGGGTGGGGCCACCTATCCTGGAGGGCCCCATGGGCCGAAAGGGGAGGGGAACCAGCCCATAGTGGGCTGGTGCGCCCCCCTTGGGCTTTCCCTCTGCGCCTAGGGTTGGGAACCCTAGGGGTGGGGGCGCCCCACATGCCTTGGGGGGGCAAGATCCCCCCCTAGGCCGCCGCCCCCCTAGGAGATTGGATCTCCTAGAGGCGGCGCCCCCTGGGCCCCTATATATAGTGGGGGAGGGAGGGCAGCCGCAACCTTGCCCCTGGCGCCTCCCTCTCTCTCCCGTTACACCTATCCCTCATCCCGCAGCGCTTGGCGAAGCCCTGCAGAAATACCGTTGAATCCACCACCGCGCCGTCGTGCTGCTGGATCTCCATCAACCTCTCCTCCCCCCTTGCTGGATCAAGAAGGAGGAGACGTCGCTGTACCGTACGTGTGTTGAACGCGGAGGTGCCGTCCGTTCGGCCCTGGGATCATCGGTGATTTGGATTACGACGAGTACGACTCCATCATCCATGTTCTTTTGAACGCTTCCGCTCGCGATCTACAAGGTATGTAGATGCACTCCTTTCTCCCTCATTTCTAGATGACTCCTTAGATTGATCTTGGTGAAGCGTAGAATTTTTTTGAATTCTGCTACGTTCCCCAACACTCGAACCCGTAGGGTCTGCACGCTTAACGTTCGGTGACAATCGATATTATGAGTTATGATTTTTGATGTACCGAAGGTAGTTCAGAGTCCCGTATATGATCACGGACATGACGAGGAGTCTTGGAATGTCCGAGACATAAAGATTGATACATTGGAAGCCTATGTTTGGACATCGGAAAGGTTCCGGATGGTTTCGGGCATTTACCGGAGTACTGGGGGGCTACCGGAACCCCTCGGGGAGTGAAGTGGGCCTCATGGGCCTTGGGAGAGAGAGGAAGGGGCAGCCAGGGCTGGCCGCGCACCCCCTCCCCCTCTAGTCCGAATTGGAAGAGGAAGGGGGGCGGCGCCCCCCTTTCCTTCCTCCTCTCCCCTCCTTCCTTCCCTCCTACTCCCACTATTGGAGGGCGCGCCATAGAGGGTCGGACCCTCCCCCTCCTCCACTCCTTTATATACGGGGGTGGGGGCACCCCATAGACACACAAGTTGATCATTGATCTTTTAGCCGTGTGTGGTGCCCCCCTCCACAGAAACACACCTCGGTCATATCGTTGCAGTGCTTAGGCGAAGCCCTGCGTTGGTAATTTCATCATCACCGTCATCACGCCGTCGTGCTAACGGAACTCTCCCTCGAAGCTCTACTGGATCGTGAGTTCGTGAAACGTCACTGAGCTGAACGTGTGCAGATCGCAGAGATGCCGTACGTTCGGTACTAGGATCGGTCGATCGTGAAGACATACGACTACATCAACCGTGTTGTCATTACGCTTCCGTTTATGGTCTACGAGGGTACGTGAACGACACTCTCCCCTCTCGTTGCTATGCATCACCATGATCTTGCGTGTGCGTAGGGGATTTTTTTGAAATACTATGTTCCCCAACACATATTTCCCTCAGATACACATGTAAAAATTATAGGCCCCTAGACGTATGTATTGTTTCCGGTCGAAAATCAGTCTAATCCCGTAAGATACACTTGTAGAATTGATACACCCGTATTACATTACACTAAATCCAAGCGCGGCCTAATTATTTTTTCCAGCTGTGTCCCTCACTCTGTTGAGCATGTTTTTGTTGCATGTATTTCAGCCCATCGTCAGGTTTCCACTATTGTACATTTCTCTTGCTACTTTGTTGTCTAAATTATATTTTAGGAAACTATTTGAACTCTTCAGCAGGCCATTTGCTCTATGTTGTTTCTATTTAGGAGGTTCTTCACCATGCCACTTCCCACCTTGAAAGGCGGCGATGTCGGCGATCGAGTTTTTGTTCTGCATGCATCACTTCTTTAAATGAAACCCCAACCTGAGCAAGGACATGGTAGATGATAATGTACCTATCTTGTGTGTGTGTGTGTGTCAGAAGAAGTGATCTATTAGTTGATCATTATGTAAAATAGACTTGGCAATAAAGCTTTGACAAGTGTATTCGCTGTCTTATTGTATAGTCTATTACTATCCAAATTATTCTTTGTAAACCAACTCAAAAGCTGTAAATCGATGATTGCATTTGCCAAGACAATTTTGAAATATTTTGTGTACTGAAAGTTTAAGGAATCCCAAAGGTAGAACCAAACCTTTAATCCTATACCGACAACTATGCCTCTTTATGCCTCTTTGCTTCTGGATTAAGATAGAAAATTATGCATGCTTAAGTATAAATTAAAAAAAAACTCCTCTTAGTTTTCATATGAAATGGTTTGAATTGTTATCCTAAGTGGTTGCTACCTAATTTTAGCTAATATAAACAAACCATTTCGAAATACTTTTGGTTTGAATTGAGGCCTTGTACCTTTTGGCACAATGGGTCATCTAAGATGTGCTAAAGAGGTCAAATAATACATATTCTAAAAGAACCATTCTCCTTATTTTTTAAGCATTGCAAAGTACAAAGTATTTCATTATTAAGCATTACAAAGGATAAAGTATTGCATCATTCGAAAGTACTTTTTTGCAAATAACTCTGGGTCTGACCTGGGACCTTGCGTCATTTGGCACAACGGGTAGCCATTCCTCGCCGACACTCTCTCACCCTTGCCGCCACCTCTCCTCTCCCCGTATTATGGCCCTTTTCTAAGCTGGATCGCACCATCCATTGCCTTTGGCATGTGTCGTGTTTTTCAAAATTATGCTCCTCTATTGCCTGGTGGTTTTTACTGCTGTCCATGGATATAACTTTTGCCAACCATGAAGGGTTGCTTAGACAATCAAGTAAGTTTCAATACCAATGGCACATGCAACAATGATTCTACCTAATGTTCATCAGTACTGTAAATGAGCTGTCGTAAACTCATTCGCCTGCTTTGGCAAACACAGTGAATACGGCTCCTCCTCTCGCGACCGCGTCACCCCCGCGGGCGACCAGTCGCGCCTCCAACGCCGCCTCCCCGAGCCCCCCTCCCCTCTCTCCTTGCCGCTGTTGCTGGCGTCCGGCGCCGGGCCTGGCCCGGGCGGCGCTGGTGGCGGCGGCCACTGGCCTTTCCCCTCGCGGGTCGCTCCGACGTGGGGCGGTGCGGCGCTGCGGGGTGCTCCCAGGCGGCAGCGGTCCGGCGCGGCGGCGGTGCTCTACAGCGTGGTGGCGGGGATCTTCTGGGCGACGGGGCGGCGCGGCGATGCGATCTGGCGGCGCCCGCTCGGCCCAGATATGGGCCCTTCGGGCCCCATCTGGGTCTGGGCGGGCTGGCGGCGGGGAGGGTCGTCGGTGTGGCTTCCGGGAGGCAGGGGAGTGGCTATGGGCGGGTGGATGCTGGTGGCGCTGGTGCCGCCCTGCTGCAGCGTGGCCGGCGGGGCTTTACGGGCCAAAATCGGGCCTGGCCGGGCCAGGGGTGGCCTGGTATGCTCTGCTACTGCGTCCGGACGGCGACCGCGACGGTGCTGGAGACTCGGGCCTCCCGCACGACGGCAGTGGAGGTAGTTCACTCCCGCGTGGCTCCGGTGCTGCTGCTCCTGTCGCCTCGTGCGTCTCTCTTCATCCTCTTGGCCTCGTGGTGGTGATCTCGGTGAGGCGGCGTGGGTGGCATCAAGACCGCTGTGCCGCATGCTGCTGGGCGGCGAGGTGGCTAGTTGGCTTCGGCCTGATTGGGCGGTGGGGCTTGGAGTGCGGGAGAAATCCCTTGCCGGCTCTCTTCCGGCTCCGATGCGGTGACACTTGCGGTTGTCACCATCCCTTCTTGGAGGGTGTCGGATGTATCCATCCCCCACTTCCTTTCGCGTGCCGGGGGAAACCCTAGGACACATCCGGGCAGCAGCGTCGTCGACGTCGCATACCTTGCTGGAGGTGCTTCTTGGTACGCGGTGGGTCGGAGCCTGGGTCCGTGGTGGGTCAATTTCGGAGGGCGCAACGGTGGCGGGTCTTCCGTGCTTTGTCGAGCTGCCGTTGTTGGCATTTCTTCTTCTTCTTTGTTCTTTCTCTTTCCTTTGGGCTTGTTGTGCTTCTCGCCCGAGCACTCCTTTGTATCGGTGTTGGTTGCTTTGTAATACAAAGCGGGGGGAAACCCTTTTTCGGTAAACTCATTCGCCTTTTGAGCCATCATCACAATGGGTCTATATATGTAGTTTGCTACTCATTTCATGCTTTTCTTAACTATAATGTAACAACTTCATATCTTTTGTTCCTAAATATTCGAATGTGCATGGTTTGAAAACTTGGATGGCCCTCGGCCTTTGCGCGCCATTGGCGCAACGGACCATCTAATGAGAGGAAAGAAACGGTTCGCTAGGAGAGATACACGACATGTCACGTTTCACTAGGAGATGGGCCAGTCAACTGAGTCAAGTAAGGCCCGATGAAAGATGATATTAGCCCATTATTTTTTATACGTAGTCGGGCTTCATGTCTCCAGTTGCAATCAATGTGAAGCTGATTAGTGTCATGCCATCAAAAGAAGATTAGAGTCACGCAATCTGCCTTCTCATAATCTAGCAAAATACTCTCCTACTCCCTCCGTTCCTAAATATTTATCTTTCTAGAGATTTCAACAAGTGACTACATACAAAGCAAAATGAGTGAATCTACACTCTAAAATATGTCTACATATATCCGTATGTTGTAGTCTATTTGAAATGTTAGAAAGACAAATATTTAGGAACGGAAGGAGTAGTTTAGTTCAGGGGCGCCACATGTGGCTTCTTCAACCCCATAATCCTCGATGTATCCCGCATACTGTGGTTTTTGATGAATAAAGTTGTGTTCATCCGTAAAAAAAAATGTCGCTGCCCAGGTCTATCCAAGTACCGGATGGAGAAGGAGAATGGAGTCCCTTGTTTCTCGTGCCGTCCACTCAAAACTACAATCGAGTAGCCAACATTGGCAATTTGGGGGCAAAAACATCTTCTGTTTGAGCAAGTGTCATGTTGTGCTAAGATTTAAATTAATCTGTTTTTACAAGTTTTAGGTATTGTAATGGACTTGAAAATTAGACATCTTTGGATAAATTATGGAAGATTCAACAAGCGGGAGTCCAAGTTAGACTTTATAAAAAGTTATGTTATATATCTTTTCTAGTTCTTACGAGTGAAACTATTTCGAATAACTAATTGTGTAGATTATGTTGACTAAATGCATAGTTGACCAATCAATTTTATTGATTGTCTTACTTGGTTATATCGTGGCTTTGATTTTTCTTTCTTTTAAAAGTCCGCCCCGGGTAACTTTAAATCCTGGATCCGCCACTGCGCAGTCTTGCCTGGATATATTTTGCACTAAAGTTATTTTGAGTGCACAAACAAGAAGTTCTTCTCCCTGAGAGGTTTAAGTTAATGGAAAACTTTGTATGAAACATGGTACACAAGGTTCTTTGGATTAAATTGACACTCACACAAATCAAACATCTTACACACAAAAATACTTTTCATAAATGCACGAGTTCCTAGAAAGAGTTGTATTCAACATTTTCAAAAATTCACTATAGAAGTATAGATATGCACAAAATTAATTTGTCATATTGTTTTCATAATACAATATTTCCAAGATTAAAGATAAATGTTAACCATACATATGAGAGACTGTCAATATCTACATTATATTTAATTATGAACTGCGGGGAGTACTAGAGATTACAACTCTACACAATCCCTGTAAAAGTCATTTAAATCAAATCAAAAGGCCTTATAAAGCCACTGCTGGACGCTTCCTCCCAGACAGGGCAGTACTCTGTTTCGCCAAACCTAAAGCACCATTTTCATTTGGAACGAAATGAACAAATGAGGTGTAAGGAGGCAACCTTGATTCCCAGGAAACCACATTGAAATCCCCTTGCGGCCGGACTCCAGGATCAATCACCAGATCTCCAAGCCTCACCCTCGGCAGCGATGCCCTCTCCGCCGTAACCTCAGTGCGGCTGCTGCCATTGGTGCAGGAAGGCACGATGCAGAGCGGAGAAGCAGCAGGATGCAAGAGAAAGTCTGTAACGTCTATCTGATGGCGTCTCTCGACGAGCAACCTCGGGTGCTCCCCAAACATGGAGACGTTCCTCTCAGCAAATCTTCTCAGCCTGCTCAGCATGCCGAGCCAGAAATGGATGTTCAGATTCCTCCTCATCACATCCGCGAATATGTTTGCGCCGACGAGCGAACATTCCGTCCGGAACTCCTCCGCCAATTCGTCGGCAATCCGTGCCAGCTGCGGGTGATGCGCCGGGTCCGCGCTCCCGAATGCGAGTGTCTTGAAGAGGTAGCTGTACTCCTCGCATGACAGGGTGTTGAGGAAGATCGGCCGCACTGTCCCGAATCGCTCTGTACTTCTAACCCGGCTAATGATGATCACCTTGCTTCCACTATCCATATTTGCCAATGTTGAGCAGAACTCGGCCCAATCCTTCTCATCGATGTCTGCGACAAGCTCAACAACCACCAGTATCTTCCCTGGCAAGAAGCTCCGATCATGGTCTGCGATTCTGCGGAAGGAGTCTCCATTCAGGTGCAGAATCGAAGAGAAGTGTGAGCTGACCCTCTCGTCCTTGCATACATGGGCGACCAGAGTCCTCTTCCCGACTGCAGGAGCACCGATGATTGGGAGAACAGCAGGCGTACCACCAGGCGAGCTTGAAATGTGCTGCAGCATGAAGTTCAGGAGCTTTTGCTTCTCGGTGTGGCGTCCGAACATGATGTTGTCGTTGTAAAGAGACGCATCGTATGGTCGACGCAGCATACGGTCGCATCCACCCAAAAGAACAACAAACTCCGTCAAGCCAGCGACGACATCCTCCAAGCTCTCCACCACAACTTGCAGGTCGGCAGGGTACATGGCCTTGTTCTTCCTAGCACTGCCATGAACCATGCGAAGACGTTTGCGGGGAGATGAACTGCTAACCTCCTCCTCCACCTTCTCCATGGGACTAGTCCCTGTCTCTTCAAGTGACATGTACCCGACGGCCCCTAGCGCCGAGTAGCCTCGGTACATGGCATCCGCGAGCATGGTGAGCTGCGCCAGCATCCCGGAGTTGGTTATGTAGCACCCATCCGCCTCCTCGACGACTGTGCGGGCTCTGAGGAGGAGTTGCTGCAGCCTCCTCAGCCGCGTCTCTCCCGACTGTGGACGGCGGCTCGAGCGGTACTTGTCGGCGAGGTAGGAGACGAATCGGCTCACGAGTTCACCTGTTACTGCAGATATTGCAAGCTCCATCTCGAGTTCCTGCAGGCGAAGAGTGCTAACTAACCAGGAATCCAGCAGAGCAGAGGGCAGGAGGCTGGTGGAAATTGCAGACCGCTGGTGTTTGCTGTCCTGGACGTCAATATCAGGACGTTGCAAAGACTGACTTTGTATTGCCAACAGGAAAGATGATGGTGACTTGGGAGTCATTTGCTTTGCTCAGCAACTTTCCTTGACCATGCTCTTCTCTTTTCAGGAAGGCTTGTTGTGGCAAAATGGCCTGCATAATTAAAATGGGTACTAGTTTCTGTTCAAAAATAAATAAAAATGGGTACTAGTATAAGAAATGAAAATACCATGGCATACCAAACGCCGTTAATTGCTAGCTAATCAAACGGCCATAATTGGCAGCTAACCAGCATATGTGCTAACCAAATCAAGCAGCAACTACCAGCTTCTAAACGTACTGTGTAACAGCAAGAGAGAACCAACGTGAACATTCAAAATTAGTGGCAGCAGCACAGCACGCTGACCTGATTGGCGCGGGAAGGTGGCTCGCTCACGCCCGAGGACCCTCATGGCCATTTCGTCGAACAGCATCCGGGCACCACCGCGGCGCCGCGTACTCCCCAGCGTGCCGCCTTCGTGGAGACGGAATAAGTGACGCACGATCGTCAGGGACCAGGAGAGAGTTGCCATGGCGAAGCTTTGCGAGGGCTCCACCTGTGGCGCACTGCATGATTAGAATCATGGTGAGGCGATGTTCTTCCTGGACAGAGAGGTGCGGCGCGAGGAGAGTCCCTTGGTAGCAATGACGGCATAACCGTGTGAGAATTAGAAGCAGCTGCCAAAATCGGGGGTAGTCACTTTCTCAAATATTTCACACGACTGAAATATTTAGCCGGTTCAGTCACTTTCTTTCATCTTCGATCGGATTAGCATCCAACACTGGGAGCAAACTCCAGTAATTTTATACTAGTAAACTAAAACCATAAACAAAACAAGAACAGAAACAAATTCCAAAAAAAGAAAGGCATACACTTTTCTGCAAAACTTTAGAAAACATATTTCAACCCCAAACTACCCACTCGGTTTAATTACAACCCTGATCTTTGAAAGGTCATCTTGGTTTTCCCATAGTCAATAAATTTTGACCACAGTCAATGCTGACTGGGCATGCCACCACAGTAGCCAAATTTACCCAACATAGGGCTTGGATGACTAAAAAAGGAGGTCATTATTTCTCTCGCTCAGCCCGACACCGACCCCCTTCTCCTCCTATGACTGGTACCGTGCTCGCCTCCACCACCACACCTGACTGCAGCCGGTTCACCCATTCCCAGTGCGGCCTCCCTCCATTATGCTGCCATGGGCGGCTTGACCAAGCCCGCCCCTCTCCCTTGTTATTCTTGCCGCCATGGGTACAATAGTCAAAAGGTGAGGTGGCAGTGCCTAGTCAGCAGTCAAAACCGCCTGATTGAGTCAAAACCGTGAGGAGGATTGATCTCTGAACCGTGTGGTTAGTCCGAGTATTGGTTAATCGCTTTTTAAATTCAAAGTTGGAAATTAAACTAGGTGGTTTGTTCAGGGTTGTAATATGTAATTTTCTCGTGCAATGAGCACCTAAGATTTGGAGGAGGCTTCCACAACGGCGGAGGTGCAGTATTGCAGGCTGCCATGAGGACACCACCAACCAAGATGCGGACAACACAAAGGACAAATCAAGGCACATGCATATATTAAAAAAATTGTGGGATTTGGGTCCTAGGTACTTGACGAGGAACTAGCGCAGGGTGTCCATGCCTCTATCAGCGCAAGTCTAATAAGGTGCAGTTTGCAGACTATAATGATTAAACTATTATATTTATGCTGAGTTGGATGAGAGAGAAGGGAAGCGGGTTGTAGATTAACATCATGTTGTAGAAATGCTCCAAGAAACATTGTGAGAGTGTAAGATATGCCATGTATTAATAAAGTAGTACTTCTTTGTAATTCGATACTATACATGTTGGCTATTATGTTTACTATAGATGATATGGCAACTTCATACAGCCGGTTGTTGGCTATACTATTAACCATGCTCTCGTAGGTGCGGACGACACCTTAGCACAAAGGTGCATGCACAGATGTTGAGGGGCACCCCCTGACGACCATGCTGCCGCAGTTCGATGAAAGGTCGACGACATGGCAAGGTGGCAGCCACCACACCACTACTGTGTTAGCAATCGCGAGCCGCAATGGTCACCGAGTGTTGGGGGCACGGTGGGAAAGCGGGCGCACGCATCTGGCAGACGTCGAGCACTGGCAGGAACAACGTACTATTGAGTCGCACAATGAGATGAATGTGTTTGTGGCAAGGGAGCTATGAACAGCTAGGGTTGGGGTGCACAAAGAAAGGAAGAGGGATGGATAGAGAGAGAGTATGTGTGTATGTGTGTGTGGTGGGCACGCCCCATCGTCCAGAACTGAAACTGTTGGGGAACGTAGTATTTTCAAAATTTTCCTACGATCACGCAAGATCTATCTACTAGATGCATAGCAACGAGGGGAGAGTGTGTCTACGTACCCTCGTAGACTGGGAGCGGAAGCGTCAAGTGACGCGGTTGATGTAGTCGAACTTCTTTGCGATCCAACCAATCAAGTACCGAACGTACGGCACCTCCGCGTTCAGCACACGTTCAGCTTGATGACGTCCCACGAGCTCTTGATCCAGTTGAGCTTCATGGGAGAGTTTCGTCAGCACGACGGCGTGGTGACGGATATGATGTATCTACTGGCGCAGGGCTTCGCCTAAGCACTGCAACGGTATGACCGAGGTGTGTTTCTGTGGAGAGGGGCACCGCACACGGCTAAAACAATTCAACTTATGTGTCCTAGGGTGCACCCCTGCCCCCGTATATAAAGGAGCAAGGGAGAGGCCGGCCCTAGAGGGAGCGCGCCAAGTGTGGGGAGTCCTACTAGGACTCCCAAGTCCTAGTAGGATTCCCCTTTCCTTTCCGGAGTAGGAGAGAAGGAAAGAGGTGGAGAGGGAGAAGGAAAAGGGGGCTGCACCCCTTGTCCAATTCGGACCAGAGGGGGGGGTGCCTCCTTCTTTTTGGTCTTTCTCCTCTATTCCCGTATGGCCCAATAAGGCCCATATACTCCGAAAAATACCCGAATCACTCGGAACCTTTCCGATGTCCGAATATAGTCGTCCAATATATCGATCTTTACGTCTCGACCATTTCGAGACTCCTCATCATGTCCCCGGTCTCATCCAGGACTCTGAACTCCTTCGGTACATCAAAACTCATAAACTCATAATACCGATCGTCATCAAACGTTAAGCGTGCGGACCCTACGGGTTCGAGAACTATGTAGACATGACCGAGACTCATCTTCGGTCAATAACCAATAGCGGAACCTGGATGCTCATATTGGCTCCTACATATTCTACGAAGATCTTTATCGGTCAAACCGCATAACAACATACGTTGTTCCTTTTGTCATTGGTATGTTACTTGCCCGAGATTCGATCGTCGGTATCTCTATACCTAGTTCAATCTCGTTACCGGCAAGTCTCTTTACTCGTTCCGTAATACATCATCTCCTGACTAACTCATTAGTCTTTTGCTTGCAAGGCTTATTATGATGTGCATTACCGAGAGGGCCCAGAGATACCTCTCCGACACTCGGAGTGACAAATCCTAGTCTTGATCTATGCCAACACCACGAATACTTTCGGAGACACCTGTAGAGCATCTTTATGATCACCCAGTTACGTTGTGACGTTTGATAGCACACAAGGTGTTCCTATGGTACTCGGGAGTTGCATAATCTCATAGTCATAGGAACATGTATAAGTCATGAAGAAAGCAATAACAGTAAAACTAAACGATCATAGTGCTATGCTAACGGATGGGTCTAGTCCATCACATCATTCTCCTAATGATGTGATCCCGTCGATCAAATGACAACTCATGTCTATGGCTAGAAAACATAGCCATCTTTGATCAATGAGCTAGTCTAGTAGAGGCATACTAGGGACATACTATTTTGTCTATGTATTCACACATGTATCAAGTTTCTGGTTAATACAATTCTAGCATGAATAAAAGACATTTATCATGATATAAGGAAATACAAATAACATCTTTATTATTGCCTCTAGGGCATATTTTCTTCAGTCTCCCACTTGCACTAGAGTCAATAATCTAGCTCAAATCGCCATGTGATTTAATACCGATAGTTCACATCACCATGTGACTAACACCCATAGTTCTCATCGCCATGTGACCAATACCCAAAGGGTTACTAGAGTCAACAATCTAGTTCACATCCTCATGTGATTAACACCCAAAGAGTACTAAGGTGTGATCATGTTTTGCTTCGTGAGAGAAGTTTAGTCAGCGGGTCTGTTACATTCAGATCCGTATGTATTTTGCAAATTTCTATGTCTACAATGCTCTGCATGGAGCTACTCTAGCTAATTGCTCCCACTTTTAATACGCATCCAGATTGATACTTAGAGTCATCTGGATTAGTGTAAAGCTTGCATCGGCGTAACTCATTACGACGAACTCTTTATCACCTCCATAATCGAGAAACATTTCCTTAGTCATCCAGTAACTAAGGATAATTTTGACCGCTGTCCAGTGATCTACTCCTCGATCACTTTTGTACCTTCTTGCCAAACTCATGGTAAGGTACTGTAATGCCCAGGATGGAGTTATACCTCCTACGTGTCGAGGCACGACTTAAAGGCATAAATCCATCCTAGAATGATCTCAAGTTCGGTAATCTTTGCACAACTCATGTAAAAGAGGGGATAGTAAACTGAAAATAGTTGGCTTACACTCGCCACGTCACAGAATTACAGTACAAGTCTCAAACATCATACATTAAGAACATCACAACCCTGTAAGGGCAAAAGCCAAATGTCAAAGTACCAAACTTAGATAAATAAACCACAGGCGGATCGAATCCTAGTAAGAGTCTCCACTACTGATCGTCCGGGTATCGCACATAGTACCGACTACGCTCCTCGTCGTACTCCCAATCCAGCTCGGTGCCATCACCTGGATAGCTCACAGCTGGACCTGCATCTGGTGTGAAGTAACTGTGAGCCACAGAGGACTCAGCAATCCCGTCTCCGGGTAACAAGACTATCAAAGCCTTTGGGTGAGGAAAAGGCTGAAGAAAAGAATAAGTCTGCAGCAGCAACTAGCAACTAGCTTACGTGAGTGAGAGCGAGAAGAGAAAGCCTCGGCGAGAAGTGATCACGAAGTGATCCTAGCTACAAGCTCCACAATCATAACCCCTCCGTGTTCAACTCCCGAATCCCTATTCGGAAATTGACAGTCACGGAACACACGCTGGTAGTGTATTAGAAACATTGTGTCAAGTTATCTACAACCGGAATTAACAAGCTCCCATCTGCCACATAACCGCGGGCACGGCTTTCGAAAGTTCAAACCCTGCAGGGGTGTTCCAACTTGACCCATTACAAGCCCACGATCCGCGGAGTCGCAACTCCAAAGTGGGAAGACCCGAGTATCCTCGGAATCCCGTGCTCAAGATATACCGAACTAAGGTAAGGCTAATCCAGCAAATCCTCCCGGCGTGTCGACACCCTGATAGTAGCCGCGCGTATCTAAGTCTCAGGACACGACCGGATGGGCGAAGCTACGGGTTTTTACCAAACCTCGAGTTTCCTTGAGGTGGCCCCGCAGGCTCCCCGTTTCGGACCAACACTCATGTGGAGCACTGGCCCGGGGTTGTTGATTAAGAAAAAGGGTTTATAACTCCCTATGCAAGTTTAGTTTGTTATTAGGCAAATAGTACCAATGTTGGGACTTGCTGGAAAAGACTTAGCACTTAGCGGTTTATCGAGGGGGTCCCATACACCCCAACCGTGTTAGGAACGCATAATCAAGGAACATAATACCGGCTTATACGGATCCTAACGGCATGAGTGGAACAAATCACCAAGCAAAAGGCTTAGCCTTCCACCCTTGCCAATATATAGGTGATTTCATCTTAAGCATTTATATAGTGTGATATAACCCAACCAACCTTCATCATGAAGCAAGCATCTTCGATCTTCACCTGCAACTAGCAACGCTATAAGAAGGGCTGAGCGGAGCGTACTTAGCCAAGCAACGGTTTGCATAGGTAGGTTGGTTAAACATGGCAATTGGTTACAAGTAGGAGGCTGACAAGAAGATCATGGGCATCGAGGCAAAACTATAGATCGAGACTACTAGCAATAGGCAAAGATAGTAATGTTATCGGGGTTCGGTCATCTTGCCTGAATAGAAGTCGTTCGGATCGTAAGAGGGGTCCTCGTGCTCAACCTCGTTGGTAACCTCGTGCTCGAACTCGTACTCGGTCTCGGCTTCCGGCTCTAAACAAAACAATCACACCAAGCACCAATCAACAAGATGCAATGCGCACTCGGAAAAGATGAATGCATGATGGATGCACTAAGGATGCACACGGAGCATGGAAAAATATCACTCAAGCAAAACACCTCAAAACATGATAACAATCTGATAATATTAATCTACACAGAAAATCAATCAAGTTTGATATAAGATTCGCTGAAAACGGAGTTACGGGCTAAAAGTTATGCCCGAAACAAGATTTGAGCGAAAGCTGAAATTACAGCATCATAGCAACTTCGGAGCTCAAAATAATTGAGCTACAGCACCCAAATAGCATGGCAAAGGACATGAATACAAACTAGACATATAGTACAGCAACTAAGTCCAAAGGTGCACCCCAACGGAGTCACGGATCAATAGCAATGATCTTGGACATATTGAACTTGGCAATAAAATTCTGGCAGCAGAATTTTATTGAAACTTTGGAGCAAAAGATAAACATGCTACAGCCACATAAATGGACATGTGAGGACATGAATGGAAAGACAACAATATATACTACAAGGAACAATCAAAATCCACTCCAAAACTAACATGCTTTGTCCTAGAACATCACACGAACATGGCATCGGAACGTTACAGATTTCAGACTTAGTGAAAATCCACTAAGTCCTAAAACAGCAATATCATCATAGCTTATAAAAGAGCATGTTTAAGTCACCTCGAAACTAATCATGGCAAAGGGTAAGCACCTCATCAAAGTGCACATGAAGGTGATCCCGAAACACACAAGCATGCATCATTGAGGTGAACACAACGATTGCAACGAGCTCATCAAGATGGCATTTCATAACAAGTGAAAACACATCACATGAACATGGCACTTTGCAACGATGATAACAAGGCAATAAAAAATCTACCATGCAACCTATCACAAGCTACACGTAGTTCGTGGCAAGACGAACACGTGGACATGTCATTTGCATCATTCGGACAAACGAGCTAAAAGATATCACATGGCAAAGGTGGCATAAAAATAACACATAGCAGCAGTTTAAATCATGATGCACTCTTGCAACAGCAAATCAAGCACCTAGATGATCTCTAACATGCATGGCTACAAAAGATAAAACGTAGAGGAAGTTCCCACGAACGTCTGGACATGCTACACGCGCAAAACGGAGCAGCAGGCAAAAAGTTAGAGCAGGTAAAACATAGCATCTCAGAATTAGATCTCAGGGACTTAGGATTAAAGAGGCAACCTAGATCTGAACAGTAGCGGGCTCGGGCCGGGGTTGAAGCAGATCTGGGCGGCGGCCCACTCGGCTGGAGGAAGAGGGGGCCCGGCCGGCGGCTGGGAAGCCCGGAGCGGACTGGACCGCGGCCTGCTGCCGGCGCGGAGAGAGACGGCCTTGGGCCGAGGCGGAAGGACCGGCCCAGCGGGGCGGTCAACGGCGGCTCGGAGGAAGAGATCTGGCGGGGCGCCCGGCTGGCGACGTGGGAGTCGGGGAAGCGGCGGCGTGGGCCGGTCGAGGGAGCTCGAGGCCCGCCTGGCGGAGAGGGCCTCCTGGCGACGGGGATCTGGTCCCCTCCTGGGCCCTGGCAAACGGCTGGCGGCGAAGAGGAGTACGGGCCTCCCAGGAGCGATCGACGAGGGGGTTCGGTCGAAAGGAAAAGGCGAGGCCGGCGCGGTCCGGTCGATCGGCCGTTGACCCCGGCGCTCGGGTCGCTCGAGGGAGATCCTCCAGGCAGGTTTTTTCCTTCGGGAGGAAATCTGCCAAGTGGAAGAGGGGGTTGGTAGATCTGAAAAAATGGAGGGGGAGGAGGAGGAAGAAGATAGAGATGCCAAATTTAGACTAGGGTCTAATATATAGCAGGAATTTTTAGGGTTAGGGAGATTTGGGGTGTTAGAAGCCCTCCGATCGCGATCCGACGGATCCGATCGCGGGGATAGATTTAAAAGGCCTAGAAGGAGATAAAAGACTGCAGTAGGGGTGTTTCCGGGACACGAAGTGAAGGCACTTTGGACCCACATGAACAACGGATGGGATAGTCAACGGAGTCCAAACGCGACGAGATTTGAGAGGCGGGTTGCACACAACAAAACAACAACACAGACAACAACCTCGCGGCACACCGGCAACGTTACACACCCGAACAACAAAGTAGGCCTACGGGACGTCACGGACACGTGAGGGAGCTCCGGAACGCGAAACGGACAACGGGAAGAAACACGCGGAACCGGATGCAACCGACAACACAAATGCAATGCAATGCACATGTCTACATGATATGAATGAATGCCACACACTCACACAACAAAACGACGAAAACCCGAAAGACAAGGAACCCGGAAAGGAAATAGATGAAGCCGGAGATATATTATATACCCAAAAGGGAAAGTATTACATCCGGGGCATTACAAACTCTCCTCTACTACAAAAAGATCTCGTCCCGAGATCTAGGACTGGAAAAAGGAAGGGTACTCGGAACGAAGATGATCTTCTCGTTCCCAGGTAGCTTCTCGGTCGGTGTGATGTGACCACTTGACTTTCAGAAATTTGATGGACTTGTTGCGGGTCTTGCGTTCGGTTTCTTCGAGAATTGCAACTGGATGCTCTCGGTAGGACAGGTCTTGTTGAAGATCAATCTCTTGAAACGGAATCATGCGCTCAGGTGCCTTGAAACATTTGCGAAGTTGAGACACATGGAAGACATCATGAACATTTGCAAAGTTGGGAGGGAGCTCAAGCTGATAGGCTAGATCGCCTCTTTTGCCAAGAATCTTGAAAGGCCCGACGTATCTAGGAGCAAGTTTTCCTTTGATACCGAATCTTTGGGTTCCTTTCATCGGAGAAACTCGGAGATAGACATGATCACCGATGTCGAAAGCCAAATCACGATGCTTTCCGTCATAGTAACTCTTCTGACGCGACTGAGCGGCCTTGAGATTCTCACGTATGACTTTGCACATTTCTTCGGCTTCTGAGATCAAGTCATTGCCAAGAAGTTGACGTTCGCCTGTTTCAGACCAGTTGAGAGGGGTACGGCACTTTCTGCCATAGAGAATTTCAAACGGTGCTTTGCCTGCACTTTCTTGAAAGCTGTTGTTGTAAGAGAACTCGGCAAATGGAAGGCAGTCTTCCCATTTCATGCCAAAGGAGATGACACAGGCTCTGAGCATGTCTTCTAGAATCTGATTCACACGCTCGACTTGACCACTAGTCTGAGGGTGAAAGGCAGTGCTGAACCCTAGTGCCCATGGCGGACTGAAAGGAGTCCCAGAACCTTGATGTGAACAAGCTTCCACGGTCTGAGGATATCACTTGAGGAATGCCATGTAGGGACACAATTCTGGAAGTGTACAACTCTGCAAGTTGAGCTGCATTGATTGATTCCTTGACTGGAAGAAAGTGAGCGACTTTGGTAAGCTTGTCAATTACCACAAAGATAGCATCATTTCCTCGCTTGGATTTAGGAAAACCAGTGACGAAGTCCATTTCAATGTGGTCGAACTTCCACTCGGGAATAGGAAGAGGTTGGAGAAGACCGGCTGGACGTTGATGTTCTGCTTTCACTCTTCTGCATACATCACATTCATTCACGAATTGGGCAATTTCCCTTTTCATGCGTGTCCACCAGTAAGATTGCTTGAGATCTTGATACATCTTGGAACTGCCAGGATGAATGGAAAGGAGAGAATCATGAGCTTCTTCCATTATGAGCTTCCTAAGATCACCTTTGGGAACAACGAGTCTGTCCTCGAAGAACAAGGCATCTCTCTCATCAACACGGAATCACTTGTAATTTGGAGTGCCCTTTGCAATTCCATGTTTCACTTTCTTCACCATGGTATCACTGAGCTGGGCCTCACGGACTTGATCTTCCAAGGTAGGAGCAATTTGGAGATTTGCAAGAAAACCCTGCGGAACAACTTGGAGGTTGAGCTTCCTGAATGCTTCACAAAGGTCAGGCTGGTATGGCTTGATAAGAAGGCTGTTGCAATATGCCTTTCTGCTCAAAGCATCTGCAATCACATTCGCCTTGCCAGGAGTGTATTCAATGCTGGGGTTGTACTCTTGGATCATTTCAACCCAACGAGTCTGGCGGAGGTTCAGATGCGGCTGTGTGAAGATGTACTTCAAGCTCTTGTGATCAGTGAAGATGTCGACCTTTCTGCCCAACAACAGATGTCTCCACGTAATCAGAGCATGTACCACAGCTGCTAGCTCTAGATCATGTGTGGGATAGTTCTTCTCACTTGGCTTGAGCTGACGAGAAGTGTATGCCACAATTCTCTTATCTTGCATAAGCACACCACAAAGACCTTGAAGAGAAGCATCACAGAACACTTCATAGGGCTTGGTTTCATCCGGAGGAGTCAGAACTGGAGCAGAGACAAGCTTCTCTTTGAGGGTTTTGAAAGCCACTTCACACTCGGGAGACCAAAAGTATTTGACATTCTTCTGAAGCAGGTTGGAAAGAGGCTTGGCAATCTTGGAGAAGTTCTCCACAAACCTTCTGCAATAGCTGGCAAGACCCAGAAAACTGCGGAGCTGCTTGACGTTCTGAGGAGCTTCCCAGTTGACAATTGCTTCAACTTTCTCGGGATTAACCGCAATACCGTCAGCTGAGATGATGTGGCCCAGGTACAAAACCTTATCGAGCCAGAACTCGCACTTGGAGAACTTGGCATAGAATTTATGCTCTCGGAGTCGATCAAGAACCAGACGTAAGTGCTTTTCGTGATCTTCTTCATTCTTGGAAAACACCAGAATATCATCCAGATACACAAGCACGAACTCGCCCGTATAGGGGTTGAAGATGTAATGCATCATCCTTGAAAAGGTAGGAGGAGCATTGGCGAGACCGAAGGACATGACGGTATACTCGTATGAACCGTAGCTCGTTCTGAAGGCCGTCTTGGGAATGTCTTCCTCGCGAATGCGAATTTGATGATAGCCCATTCGGAGGTCAAGCTTAGAGAACACTTTAGCTCCTTTGAGCTGCTCAAAGAGTTCGTTGATGTTGGGGAGCGGATACTTGTTCTTAATCGTCGTCTTGTTCAATGGCCGGTAGTCAACACAGAGACGCTCCGTGCCATCTTTCTTCTTGACAAATAAGACACCACAGCCCCACGGAGATGTACTAGGCCTGATGAGACCCATACTCTCCTGCTTATCAAGCTGCTTCTTCAATTCCTTCAATTCATCCGGAGAGAGCTTGTACGGACGCCGGCATGCAGGTTCAGTGCCCGGCTCGAGTTCGATGACAAACTCCACCTGACGGTGTGGAGGCATGCCTGGAAGTTCTTCAGGAAAGACGTCTTGATACTCGTTCACCACCGGAATTTGATTTATGGCATTAATTTCACCCTTATCATTAAGAGAGAAAAGCCGAATAGTATTATCCCTGGAGGCGAAGATAATCACATCTTCATCAGAATGAGTCATCTTGACTTCCTTTTGAGCACAATCAATGTGAGCATCATGCTGAGAAAGCCAATCCATTCCGAGGATGAGGTCGATGTCAGAATTACCAAGAACCACCGGTTTAGCCATAAAACGATAATCTCCCATGCGAATAGAAACATCCGGAGCATAGACAGTAGAAGACATACGTCTCCCCGGAGAAATGACTTCCAACCTCTGAGGCAAATATGAAGTGGCAATATTGTGCTTGGATGCAAATGGTTGAGACATGAAAGAGCATGATGCACCCGAATCAAATAACACTTTAGCTGGAAAAGAGTTCACTGGAAGGTTACCCAAAATGACATCAGAAGAAGCCTCCGCTTGTGCTGCATTCATCAGATTGACCCTTGCAGACTTTGGATCATGCCTGACAATAGCTGAACTCATAGGTGGAGGAGGAGGAAGACGCTTCGGATTCGGACATCTGTTGGCATAGTGACCTTTCTGAGTGCATTTGTTGCAAGTCACTTCTGAGAGAGGACGGAAATGAGAGCCACTTGACTTGGAGCCTTGAGACTGAAACTGCTTCTTCGACTGGTTGCTCGGGTTGGGTGGGTGGGAGAAACCACGACCACTAGAGTTCTTGTTGTTGGAGTTGTTGAAGTTGTTGAATGGAGCTCGAATCACTGGAGGAGGAGGAAGCCAGAATTTCTGTTGTTTCGCAGCCAACTGAGACGAAGAGGAAGAGTGAACAGCATCTCGAATTCTCTTCTTAGAAGCCTCCATCTTAAGCTGAGCTGCTTCTTGTTTCAAAGCCATGTTATAGAACTTGTCGAATTCATCGGGCTCGAACAAAGTGAGAGCAAGCTGAAGTTCATCTTTGAGACCTCCACGGAACTGATAGATTTTACTCTTGGCATCAGGAATGTCTTGCTTAGCATAGCGAGCGAGGTTTTGGAACTTGACATTATACTGATAGACTGTCATGGAGCCCTGCTTCAGGTTGCGGAATTGCTCACGCATACCCTCGATGACACTTGTAGGAATGTGGTGCGAGCGGAAATCCTTGCAGAAATTCTCCCAAGAGATCACTTGACCCGGCCTGGAGTCTTTGTACTGCTGCCACCAGTCAGCTGCTTGATCTTTCAGTTGGAAGGCTGCAAACTTCACATAATCATCTTCCTTCACGTTACTGCACTCAAAATGCTTCTTTATGTCGGTCAACCAATCCTCAGCATCAAGAGGGTCGACACAGTAACTGAAAGCTTTAGGATTGTTAGCCAGGAACTGGTTGAGAGTAGCATGGTGCGGCTGGTTGAAGAAGTTGCCTTGATTCCCTGGAACACCCTGATTAGCTTGCATAGTCTGCATCTGCTGCATCATCTGCATCATCAACTGAGTGTTCTGGGCAGTAGTCTGCATAATTGCTCTCCAAGCCTCAGGCGGAGGAGGAGGTGAAGGAGGATGTTCTGGGATTTCTTCCACCTCTGGGTTAGCATTGGGAACCCTTTTCGGAGCCATCCTGTAAGAGATGACCACGAATCAGCAATTGATTGACAAAAGGAATAAGCTGAATCAATGGCATGAATTGCAGCAAGTCTTCACAATAATCATTCGAACAATAAAACGAATGAAATCATCCGAACAAGAGGAACGAATGATATTCTCAGTTAAATGATAACATCAGTCTTCACGAGAAGCCACATAGGGATCAAAAGGATAAAATAAGAAAACAACAAGGTACAGACGGAACAAACACAAGAGAGGAGTTTCGTTCTAACATCTTTGTGCTGAAAGCATATGAACGCGTTACGAAAAGGTTTTGCAATCCCCGGATCAGCATAGCCAAGGACCCTTTAAGATGCAACTCCTGATAGTAACATCGGTCATATAACCTCTTCACTCAATGTCGAACCCCGAACTCACTAACCTGCATTCGTTGGAAGAATGCCTACGATCTACTGGATAAAACCCACCTATAGATTTCCGAAAGATTCCAGTTATGCAATCAGGTGTTGGGGATACACGGGAAGCACCGCGCAATCAACTCTAACCTACATCCAGGTGTATCCATCCTTCAACACATAACCAGTCTTTCTCGGAAACTGTGTACCTCGGACCTTCGAAAAGCATCCACTATAACAAGCTATGGCAATACTGCCGAACTACCTCCCCAGTACTGGGTGATGTCGGGGTTATCTTGCCACTGGCCGTATAGGAGAGATTTTCGATGTCGGCCGTCTTAAGTATTTAGTACTGCCGCGATATGCTTGTGTCAATGATACCCCGAAGCTCAACTCCTCGGTAACAGGAGGCATCGAGAACAATATCCTTGTCACAAGAACATCGAAACAATCCCAGAATACTCGCAGGATTCCTAAAAAATTTTTTGTGCAATTTTTGAAGATAGGAGAGACAAGAGTAGTCGTCAGGAGTCCTCACCAGAGAGAAAGGGGATGAGAAGCAAAGAAATCCTACTCTCCGATATAATATAGGACTCAAAAAGTTTTCAGTGTGTGTCTAGACTCGACCGTCAACGATTCGATCAAACAGTGGGGGCTCCTAGGTCGGAGAAGGCTCTGAATACCAACTTGTAATGCCCAGGATGGAGTTATACCTCCTACGTGTCGAGGCACGACTTAAAGGCATAAATCCATCCTAGAATGATCTCAAGTTCGGTAATCTTTGCACAACTCATGTAAAAGAGGGGATAGTAAACTGAAAATAGTTGGCTTACACTCGCCACGTCACAGAATTACAGTACAAGTCTCAAACATCATACATTAAGAACATCACAACCCTCTAAGGGCAAAAGCCAAATGTCAAAGTACCAAACTTAGATAAATAAACCACAGGCGGATCGAATCCTAGTAAGAGTCTCCACTACTGATCGTCCGGGTATCGCACATAGTACCGACTACGCTCCTCGTCGTACTCCCAATCCAGCTCGGTGCCATCACCTGGATAGCTCACAGCTGGACCTGCATCTGGTGTGAAGTAACTGTGAGCCACAGAGGACTCAGCAATCCCGTCTCCGGGTAACAAGACTATCAAAGCCTTTGGGTGAGGAAAAGGCTAAAGAAAAGAATAAGTCTGCAGCAGCAACTAGCAACTAGCTTACGTGAGTGAGAGCGAGAAGAGAAAGCCTCGGCGAGAAGTGATCACGAAGTGATCCTAGCTACAAGCTCCACAATCATAACCCCTCCGTGTTCAACTCCCGAATCCCTATTCGGAAATTGACAGTCACGGAACACACGCTGGTAGTGTATTAGAAACATTGTGTCAAGTTATCTACAACCGGAATTAACAAGCTCCCATCTGCCACATAACCGCGGGCACGGCTTTCGAAAGTTCAAACCCTGCAGGGGTGTTCCAACTTGACCCATTACAAGCCCACGATCCGCGGAGTCGCAACTCCAAAGTGGGAAGACCCGAGTATCCTCGGAATCCCGTGCTCAAGATATACCGAACTAAGGTAAGGCTAATCCAGCAAATCCTCCCGGCGTGTCGACACCCTGATAGTAGCCGCGCGTATCTAAGTCTCAGGACACGACCGGATGGGCGAAGCTACGGGTTTTTACCAAACCTCGAGTTTCCTTGAGGTGGCCCCGCAGGCTCCCCGTTTCGGACCAACACTCATGTGGAGCACTGGCCCGGGGTTGTTGATTAAGAAAAAGGGTTTATAACTCCCCACTACTAGAAAAAGGGCTATCCGTAATATCACTATTAGTGGCGCACCGTGGATGTGGTGCGCCACTGCTATATAGCAGTGGCGCACCATAAACAGGTGCGCCATTACTATTTTTTTACTAGTGGCGCACCTGGTGTGTGGTGCGCCACTAGTAAGTTTGTTCTGTGCACACCCCCCTCCCCAGACATACTAGTGGCGCACCGTGTGGAGGTGCGTTACTAGTTTGAACTAGTAATGGCGCACCTCCACACGGTGCGCCACTACTAACATTTTATTTTTTTAAATTTTTTTCAAAGGTAGTAGTGGCGCACCGTTGCAGAGGTGCGCCATTACTAGTTTTAACTAGTAATGGCGCACCTCTGCCACGGTGCGCCACTACTAACATTTCTATCATTT